>CM033029.1:19842720-20442720 GCA_019207045.1 Branchiostoma floridae x Branchiostoma belcheri
TTAATCCATGCAGTACACAACAATGCCTTCCTGGCACTCCATTGCTGATATCTAGGTTGTCTCGTGGCATCAAACGTGCAGATTTTGTCAGCTTTTTAGTTTGTTTAAAACAGCTACATTATGGCAAGTATGACATAATTGATGTGTCATACTCTCTAGGTCGATGACCTCCACATTAAACCATTTTCAAGCCTGCAAAACTGTCATTGAAAATATCAATAATTTTTTTTAGATATCACGGTTAGGAATGTAATGCACACTTACCCGTTGTTGTTTTATTAAAAGTAAAAAAAAGGAAAAACTTAGAAATTCAAGGTACTTTTCGTTTATTATCATGTGCTGAGAGGTCCTTCTGTTCCTAATTTCCACATGACTAGACCACCTCTGACGCCTCTCGAAGATCTATCATAAAAGTCCATTACACAATTCTCTAACCAAGGACATCAATTTGTATGACGTTCTGCTCTCAATCCACACCATTAACGCTTTCTGATCATCGACAATAGTTGATCATGTTAAAAAAAATAAGAACCCGATTTCAAGATACAAATAAATGGCTGGATGATAGTGGTTGCATATTATTTACGGGAACACATTCGATGAAAAAGGTATGCATGTCCTTCATTTACCATTGGTTACGCCCTAATCTTTCATATCATAACCACACAAAATTGGCTCAGACTATCATGTTGGAATATAGCGTGAGGGGTACAGGCAGTACAGTGCCGTTTTAACAGATATTGTGAAGTTTCTAAGGTCTTACCCGTAGACAAAGCAATAAATCTTCCTACTCTTCCATTTTGAGTATCATACCTCTCTTACTTCTTTATCCATATCCACCCATCCCATTGGAAAAAAATGAAAACTATAATGTTCGTCCGTTGGCATAAAAGTGTCGTTCGCTGCAGAGTCTTTTTATCTTTCATAGATTGCTCTGAAATATTTGACACTTTCCATACTCTAATGACCATAGAATGATGTCTAAAACAATTCATAAGGATTATAATGTTGCATACAGCAATTTCTGCCAAACACTCCACTGGTTATATCTTTGTCGTCACGTAGCCACACGTACGTACAAATATTGTCAGTTGCTGGGTGTGTTCAAAATAGCTACATGATGGATGTTCGGTAATTTAAGTGACATTCTTTCCACAGCGGTCAATAACCTCCACATTAAAAATGATTAAAAATGTTTTTAGGTCTGCAAAAATGATCTTGAAACTGCAGATACATATCACGGTTTGGAAGCACGTCATACTCACTACCCTTATATCTACTTTGTTTTCCTATTCAGTATTGCTGATATCTTGAATGTCACACGTACAAATATTGTCAGTTGCTGGTGTGTTCAAAACAGTTACTTGGTGGATGTATGGTATGATGGAAGTGTCATAATCTCAACAGCGGTCAATAACCTCAGCAATAAACCATTTCACGAGCTGGCAAAACATGTTCTGGAAACTACAAATAGACGTAACTGTTTGAAAGCTAGTCATACGTGCTACCCTTATGTAATGTTGATTTTGTTTTATCTAAAGTAAATAAAAAAAGTGAAAGAACTGAAAAAGGCAAGGTACTTGTCTTTTTTACTCCCAAGATGGTCTCCTATTCGATTTCCGCATGACCAGACAACTTCTAAAGTCTCTCTTGGGTCTATCGTAAAGGACTATTATATACACTATTCTCTTTGACAAGGACATCGAGTCACATGGCGTTCTGCTTCGTAATATACCCTAAAATTGCAAACATGGTACATTGATAAAAATATCGCGCCGGCTGAACACACGGACGTTGAGCATGTTGCAAAAAAAATAGGAATTCAATTTCAAGATACAAGAAATTGGTGCGTGATATTGTGTTTTATTTACAGGAACAAAGTCGATAATAAGGGACACTTGTATGAATGGCCTTCAGTTTCCATCGGTTACGCCCTAGCCTTTCATATCATAACGACACAAAATTTGTCCAGACTATCATTTTGGAATAGGGTGAAAGATACAGGGAGATCGTTGTCTTGGCTGATTTTTATCCAAAAACATACTTATCTGAGGAAAAGGGTTGATTGATGTTGATTTAATACACTACTGAAACGGTAAATACTCAGAAGGACGTAATAGAAGTTACCCGAACGGAAGTGTATTTCTTCCGGTACCTCTCGCGTTTGTTCCCGTCGGCTTTTAAAGGACGCACCCGTCAGAAGGATGACTTTACAGCAAGGTCCTGTCTTCATGTTCACCTGGTGTATTATTCTCACATGTGCACTACGTGTTGAAGGTAGGCTCTCAAATCATTTGATATGGAATAAATAATCCTCATTTGTTGTTTCAATAAAGAGCTATCTATATATTAGATAAGTTGTATTATTCTCTCGCAGGAAAAAGATAGTATCAAGGTTACATCAAGCAATAAGTAAACGTTAGTCTTATCAAACTTCACGTGTTTGTTTCTTCAAACCTATATATAATGTAGTGACGTTTGTTGTTATTTAACTTAATGATAACGAAATTGTATCTAGGTAGCCCTAGATCTAAGAAGGAACTAATTTTGATTATCTAGCCTTATAGTGCCGATTTTAGCACATAAAGTGAAGTTTCATCTTTTTTTCTAGATGCATGAATTTATTTCTATGATCTCACCCATAGATACAGCAACATATTTCTACTATTCCATTTTTAACATCATGCCCATTTTATTTCTTTATCACTGTCTCCCCTATTGGAGAAATGAAAAGGCATTTTCTTTTTTTCTCCAAGTGCCGTTCACCTTAGACTGTTTCTATCGTTTGTAGATTGTAGTGAAATATGTTGCACGTTCCAGACCAGTAAATATAGAATCACGTTTACAGACCAAGGTGGTACTATAAAATCACCCCCTAAATTCACGTACAAGGCTCAGTCTGGCCCCGACCACTATGGTGTTCACATCTAAGCCAGTGAAGCAAGTATTCTAGTTTGCTTTCTCTTAAAAACATTTTTGAAATGTACATAAAGCAACAGTCTTGAATAGATAAAGAATTGAAGCATGGGTGCACATGCATGTCTGTATACACAGTAGCAATATCAATGGACATGCAACTATAGCTATCAAACCCAGTTGAGCCTTGGGGAAGAAATTTACATTTTGGTGCATGCTGACAGTCAATCCAAACAAGGAAACAATGCCTGTGCTCTGGTGTGAAAACACAACGTGAACTATACTGTGTTGGATTTATGTTTACATCGTTTATCTTGGTCTTTTTTCTGTGCATGACAATTTTTCTTGAAAAAAAAGTGGACAACAATACAGGTAAATTTCAAAACTTGAGTTATTCCCCCTTTCCACTAGGACAGCGCTCTCGCCGCGCGCTCTCTGCGACCTGAACGTTGAGATATCGCTTAACGACTTGTATAGAAAAGAAACGAATCTTTCTACACTTTGTGTATTTTGTTGTCTTCTCAGTCACACTTTTACGTTTTGTATGATATACCCAATGTTAAAGCGAAGGTTAGACATTGCCTTCCAATCTAAGGTTATCCTATTTAGGTCGCAGTGAGAGCGCAGCACGATCGCAGTCTAGGGGAAAGGGGGCACATGCGTATATATTTAAGTCCGTATGAGGCGCGAATGGAAGAATCTACCTCCAGCAGGACCCACAGGTCGATGGAAAAATGATAGAAATTGGACAAACGTAAACAGGTAACAAGTCAGACGAGTTAGCTGGGTCGCTAACCATACTTCTCGGTCAGCTAACTCATCTGGCATGTTATGTGTCTGTTTTTGTCCTATTTTTTTCCTATTTTTGTACTATTTATCCCCGCGACCTGTGGAGACTGTTAGAGACTAAGAGCTTCATACGCACCTAAAACGGACTTGAATATATACGCATGTGTGACCCCACCTTAACATGAAAATGACTTCCTGTCGTCTCCTGTAATAGCAGACCATTGTTTCTGCGACCAGCTGGGTAGAGATCCCCTGTAGAGTTTAATCAATTTATGATGTTTGAAGGATGTAAGGAATCAAGTGAGCAGATAGAAGGTAGATTTTTTTAATGGTGGAGAACAGACAACAGTGTGCATATGACATGATAAGGCGTGCCATACTCTCCACCGAGGTCAATAACCTTCACATTAAAAGAGATTTCTTTTTCAAACCTACAAATAAATTTCTATCGAAATTAATTTCAGTTTTTGGAAGCAAATGTCATGAGCGCTATCCCTTTCCTATTTAGGTAAAAAAGGGACAACTGGAAAAGCCAACGTAAACCATTGCGCTTTCCTAAGTCATTGCACTTTTCTAAAATTGGCGTCGTTTAGGTGTGGTCTAGCAATAAAAGACACAACATATTAATTATTCATAAACGAGCTAAAACCTTCAGCGTCATCAACCATAAATATTGACTGTTCAAGCAAAGCCAAAGAATCGAATGAACCTTTTTTTTCACGATTGTAAGATTAATATGCAATGTACAGCTCTTTATTGATGATGATCTTTATTTGCATGTTCCTGCCCATGTGGGCTAAATGCAGCAAATCCCATGATGGGATACTAAAGACTCTTATAGTAAGTACTATTACATGTAACAGGAGGTGCCCCAACACGGTATGCTTTTTCTTGCACTCAAACTCATGGCGCTCCATCGCTAGTTGCCTGAGAGTGGTCAAATTTTGATGACTGAATTTTTTACACATGGATTTGAACAACATACTTGAATAAGAAATGCATTCATGTGGTTCATGAACCTTTCGCGCTGCGTGTTACAAGCGGCAAACACTCTGAGACAATTTCGTGTATGTAACGTTCCAATTTTGTGCTACGCTGGACAGTGTGCCTGACTTGGTACACTTTTTTTTTACATTTTGCTCTCTTCAGAAGTAAGTGGTAAATTTAAGTACACAGAAAAAAATTAACAGTATGATATTTTAGCTTTCTTTTGACAGTAAAATCGTGACTGTTGTACTTCTTGTCTCACATGAGGAAGGCTCTACCTAGAACAATCCAGCTGATGTTTTTACGGGCAATGGGCTGAATGCACTGATTCTGAATGCCCGACTAAAAAAAAAACATTACGAAAAAACGACACCGCCAACATCAACAAAACTCTGTCTGATTATATGAAAATATCATCAACATCTCTCTATCAAGTCTTATTTTCATAGACAGCACGAATCATTTGTTACAGTCAAATAAATCTTTGGAGCGTTCTCTAGTCTGCCACCTTCACGGCCACACTCCCTTGGGAGTACAATGGTGGCAATGTTTATGTCGCTTCCTTTTGGTTGCTTTTCTACTCAACAAACATTTGAAGACCCATATCCATAGTGTTTTATGGAGCTTTATTTATGTGTATCATGACAGCTGTGTGGCTGCTTGGAAGAGTTCGTATAGTTAGCGACACGAGCCACCAATACGCAGAGGCCGGTGACCGCAGTGATTCAGCACTGTCAACATTACTGTTAGAATTCTGTTTTAAAAAAGTCATGAAGTAAATATGTTAAAGTATACTTGTAATGCAAATTAAAGCTGTGTGCATGGACCTGGTTTATTTACCTTTGTAATCAGCATAGTCAGTGGCAACAAACACGGTGTACTTATGGATAATAAGATCAGCAAAAAATCCGTACCGTCTTACGACGGGAATCATCTTAGGGTGGCCCCCGTTAGTATTACAAATGAGTTAACAATACATCTGCAGCAATGCTATCAATATATCTAACGTTTATATGCCTCTTCCCTTTTCTTACAACATGTGTATACGAATTCACAGAGTTTGTGCTGTCTGTGGTTGTCATTATACGTACAAACAGCTTGTCGTTGGTTAACTCTTTACATCGTGTATCAACATTAATTATGCAGTATCAGAATTTCCATCATATGCATATTTTGTGTTTGCTTAAACTCTTTGGAGTAAGGATATGAATGCATTTATGTACGTATGTATATCGGGAGTCTTAAACCTTCATCAATCATCGTGACTACTATAACACGAAAGGACGCGGAAACCGCGGTAACCGCTCAAAAACTCACTACAAGAGCCTTCTGGTGCATACACAGTGTTCCATGTGTACGACCTTGAGCGTCGTAGGCGTCACCCCATGTGGCTGTTTTACTTCCAACGATGACAAAGAAATACGAAAGAAACAGTCAGCCTTTACTCTTGGCTTTCTTTCAAACGTCATTCCACATTTGACAATTGATATCTGTCCATTTCACCCTTCCACAGTTGCTCACCAGATGTTACCCATGCACAGTTATGGTTGGTAGCATACGTATCATGCTAACAGATCACATAAAGCGGTTACACTTGGTTCGAAGTAATTACCTCCATGAAATGTCATGGAGGTTATATTTTCATTATATTTGTCTGTCTGTCTGTCTGTCAACAAGATAACTCAAGAACGGCCGGGTTGATTGGTTTCATACTAGGTGCGTTAGTTTGTGATGAACACTAGAAATGATTAGATTTTGGGCCCCCTAGCGTCTTCCCTTGGTACAGCAGCACAACTTCCGGTTTTGCTATCTCGTGTTCTGAACAAGCTATGGTCACGGTGTTTGGGTGTTAGATAGATCTTGTACTCAGGAAGAAGTGACATAAGTTTGGGTCCCTAAGCGGGTAGTTTTGGGATAGCAGGGGCATAATTAATGACCAAAATGTATAATTCCATTGTTTTCCATAAATGGACTTAAATAAATGTAACATATGTAATTTATGACAGGTGGAACATAGGCAGATAACAAATAAGAAAATGTGGAACTTATTTACATAATATATGCAAAAATTGCATGTGTACGTTAATCAATCATGAACTTAACCATGCATAAATCATGTAACTGTGTAAGTCATTTGCATAGAATTTACAAAAGCTCTAAATATTTTATGGAGGTATGAGGTCGCCGAACACTAGTTCTGAGATAAATCTTAAAGTTTGTTCATACTTTTTGACCTGTACCCAGCATCCTGTTCGACTCCAAAGTACCTTGTACCTCCAAGCCCGTTCATCTATGACCTCCCTGACGTCACCTCATCACCGTTCATCTTTGAGGTCAAGATCAGCACCAGCGGTTGGTGCCAAATCATCCTCCACACGACAGATGGCGGCTGGTATCGTGTTTTGATCAGGTCTGGCCAAGACAAATCATCTATCGAAAGAGTTCACGATGGTGTTCTTACCACCGTAGCAAGAAGCTGGAAACGAGGTGATTCGACGATCCACATTTTCTTATGTTGTACCGTTGGGAATAGCTTGGTTTTGAATATCGATTTCTGTCAATAATGGATATCAGAATACCGAGTTTTTCTACTCCAGCAGTAGTTGTCACTGCAGCAAAAGCTGCAAGATAGCTCTGTAGCAAACCGATTGCGGCCACAAAAATAGCTAAGGTCCCCCCCCCCCCCATTATCAATACGGTCTCCCTGCCTGTAAACTTGACTTCCCAATACCCTCTGTACATTTCTTTGTCAGATTTGCATGTTATTGTCTCGTGTTTTGTAATACACAGACCTCACATCAGCTGAGGAATTTCGTAGGTTCTGGATTTGCTGGTCAAGAGGAGGGAGTTTTGGTGTGGGCAGAGTCAGGGGAGGAGAGGTGGAACCCTTTATGAGTTCGACAGACCCTCAACCTATCACTGGCATCAGTCGAGTGGGCTACAGGACAGGAAGTACCTCTGGAGACTTTCTGTTCAATTGCACACAGGGTAAAGCCTTGTTTTACTTCATTACCATTAGTGTCGTTGTTAGGATTTTTAAAATCATTTTTGTGTGTGAAAGGTTTATGACCTAGGAAGCAACAGAACATGAATCAATTGTCAGTAAAGTGATGAATGAGTAAAACAAATCATTGACCTTTAACATCTCTGTGTCTATTTAGATGGATTTCCAGGTGTGTGTGTTGACCCTCCGACCCAAGCCAACACTACCGGGCCCGTGTGCGACTGCCCTTATCTGCTGGGGGAGACCTGTAACTACCCATGTTCGGGATATCACAACATTTCCAGTGATGCAATAACCAGAACATGCACGGCAGACGGGACTTGGACTGAGACGGACCATTTCTGCCAAGGTTACAAAAACTTGATCATTGCTGTTTTCCACATAAAAAAATCAAATATGCCATTTTGAAATGTCAGTTTACGTTGTAACAGTTACATATGCACTTGTACAACGAGACGTTAGGAAATAATCGGGCAAACCAACAGAATCTCCTCTTCCAGTCTTTAAGCATTTGAGTGTTTTTCAGACATCAACGAGTGCTCCACTATGAATGGCGGCTGTGCCCAGATCTGCACCAACACTGTCGGCAGTTACAACTGTTCCTGTGACGACGGGTTCATACTAGATGGAGACGGACATAACTGCACGGAGGGTACTTGTTAGTCATGAAATTGTATACGTAAATTGTATTCCAAGCTACCCCCAACCCAACCCACTAAATATGCTGAGTTGCGGTTGGTTGTGTGTACATGCCATGCTATGAAATCGCATAAAGCTGTTAAATTTAGTTAAAGAAAGTAATTATGTAAATTTTAACATTTCTTTGACTTCTTATCTTTCTTTACCCAGCATCCTGTTCGATTTCAAAGCACCATGATCCTTCACAAAGATTGACCTATGACCTGCCTGATGTCATCTCATCACCATTCATCTTTGAATGCAAGGTCAGCACCAGCGGGTACTGCTTGATCCGCCTAGACGCGCCAGATAAGGTCTGGTACCGTGTAGTGATCAGGACATGGTCCGATATTTCGAAATTTGACGGAAGGACGAATTTGGCCACTGAAGGAAGGTGGATGCAAGGTGACACAACGATCCATTTTTTTTTTAATTTGTTGTACTTTTGGCAACAGTAAGGCTTTTATTATCAATTTTTGTTCATAATGGTTCAAAGCTGCAATGTAGCAAGACGATTGCAGTGCCAAACGTAGCTAAGCTTGTATCCCCCTCATCATTGTTCACGACTGGAGAAAATCCCCTGATCCATACAGCATGTAATAAAAACTCGGCTTCACAATACCATTTGTATTATTGTGTGTCAGAATTGTTACTGATTCGCGTTCTTTTACTTCACAGACATTACATCAGCTACAGAGTTTCGAAGGTTCTGGATTTGCTGGTCAAGAGGAGGGAGTTTTTCTGTGGGCAGGGAGGGAGAGGTGGAACCATTTCTTAGCGTGACACACCCTCAGTCTGTCACTGGCTTCAGTCGAGTTGGCTACAGGGCTGGAATAACTCCCGGGGACTTCCTGTTCAACTGCACACGAGGTTATTTTTTTCGTACCGTTTAGGATGTTGGCCCGTACATGCCATAAATGTTGTACCCACAGAAATACACTTGGCACGATTTTCCTCACCCAACCCAGGTTAAAAGATGTGTACCTGACTTGGGTTAAATGTGGTAAAAGGCAGTAAAAGGACCGGAGATGGTTGGGGATTGTCTTCTAATGCATGCCCATAGAGCTAGACACAGTGGGCTAAATAACGACCCACTAGACCTACGGCATAAAAATGGGACTACCTTTATTGTTTACTCCTGCTGCCATTTGTAGGAAGCAGTAATTTCCTTTTGGAAAGGGAATGAAATATAAAGGAAAAGGGGATAGCCACATTTCAGTAAATAGGAAGACTAAGCCGAAACAAATTTTTGCATCTATTCAGATGGATTTCCAGGAGTGTGTGTTGACCCCCCGACCCAAGCCAACACTACCGGACCTGTGTGCGACTGTCCTTATCTGCTGGGGGAGAACTGCACATACCCATGTTCTCCGGGATATCACGTCATTTCCGGTGACATCATAACAACAACTTGCACTGCAGACGGGCAATGGACGGAGACAAATCTTTCTTGCCAAGGTAAGTGATGTATACATCATTGGGTTAATCATCAAGCTGCAATCTGACATGAAGCTTATACATTAGCTTCATACTGGTTATGGTGATTGTGCTCTGTGATATTTAGACAATTTATATACATATCAACATAATTTGCATTGAAAAAGAAAGCTTTTTTGTTTTTCCAATAATCAAAGTGTGACGTCATACAACAAATTTGCCTCACGAATAGATGTAGACGAATGTGCGTCACTAAACGGCGGATGTGAGCAGACATGTGTCAACACTGTTGGAAGCTACCAATGCCTCTGTAGGGATGGTTACAACTTGAATGCTGACGTCCACAACTGTGATGGTAAATGTTACAAATCCTACTACTTGAACGAATACCCGGTCTTTGTCCTAGAGATTTCTCCGACTATTATCATCGCCTGTGTATCCGAAATCATTTTGCTTTTTATAGCCATTAATGAGTGTCTGAATCCAATGGTCGGGTGGCTGCATAGGTCTGTCCCCCGTTTGGACCAAGTCTACATGAACTTCAAGATAGATTCGACAATAAAAATTAAATATCTTAAACTGTCATTGAGATCAAATTCAAAAGTCGATATTTTTATCATCTGGAAATGATTCCAGACCTATTCAGGCGGGGGGGGGGGGTTGAGGCCTGCGACAATTTTGATGTCACATAATGAAGTAACGCCAGAACAGAGTAAAAATTGAGGCACCAAATTTCACGAGTTTTTCTAACATTTAGTTGGCAACAATCCCACAAAGCTTGGAATTTTTTTTCGTAATACCATGGCAACCGTTTGTTGACGGACATTTTTGACAAAAAATCTCAAATTTCGGTTCTAACAATGCATTTTTAAAATTTGCTATATCATTGTTACAAAAATAATATATCATGTTATCTAGAATATCTTTCATAATGTAGTATGAATAAATTATGCTAATTTCATGACGCCATCTGCCAAAATCAAATATGGCGGTCCGTATGACCAGGTCAAGAATAGCTAGCTTTTTATCCCTTAAAACTTGTAACTGCCTGATATTTTTCATAAAAAATGTTCAAAGTTTTTAGTCTATTCCCACTGTCTTTTCCGATTATTTGCTGAAAAAAGTATTATTTATTATTATATTAATTAAGGTTGTGGATAAAAAATGCTGGTAGAACTCAATTGATAGGTTCAATCTTATGACGCCATTCTGACTTCATTAATATGCTATCGGCAACACAAGTCGTAATAAACATTATCATTCTGTTAGTATTACATTTTTGTTTTCTGGGAATACGTTCTTACATGGTCTCAACCAATACAGTCAAATTCATGACGTCATAATTACATATTGTTATAAAAAACCTTAAATTCTCCAAATATAGTGCCTACCTAATATCAAAAAAAATCGGTGAACATATGATAAGTCGTTTAAGAGTTGCAGGAGCTAGAAAAGGCGGGCCTTAAACCCCCCCTCCCCGTCCCAAATTGACCAAAAAAGCCCGCTAACTTTCTCCTGCCTTGTGTTTCAGCTGTCGAATGTCCATCACCGACACCTCCTATCAATGGTGATGTGGAGTCGTCCAACGTCTACTCGCACCAGGCCCATTTTTCCTGTAAATCAGGGTACGTCATATCCGGCAGTTCCATCTCAACCTGCCAGGCGGACGGTACATGGAGCGAAGACTATCCGAACTGCTCGGGTAAGACAATATAGACACGTTATTAATGTTAGATACCCTTTTAATCAATATTCAAATACAATGCAATTTCTAACATTACTAAGAAACGAACAAATGTATTACAGTTGTTTTAGAACCCACGTTTTAGATTAGTCTTAGAAACCATCTCATTGTCATTGTTATATTTCAGCCATACATAGTATGGTGAAATATATTGTATTCGTAATGTTTCTTTCTTCTTTCTCATGTCAAATCTTCAAAGTGATTCATCTCCGCCGTTCCTGGACCGAATGACCTGAAATTTGGCCTTTTTCTCAGTTTTTTTCATATCTGCCTCTAAAATGATTTTATTGAGATTTTTTGGTCAATTTCAGACCAAAACTATATTTTGGCCCCTGTACCCTGGTATTACAATCAAATGAGCTGAAATTTGACAGAGATGTGCCTTAATAATGCCCCCATATAAATTCGATAACACTATTGGTGTACAGTACAACAAAATGCTTATTTTTGCGATTTTTTGACCAATTTTTGACCAAAAAAGGACACTTTTGGCCCCTGTACCCTGGTATTACAACCAAATGAGCTGAAATTTGACAGAAATGTGCCTTGATAATCTCTTCATATAAATTCAATAACACTTTCGGTGTACAGTGCAACAAAATGCTTATTTTTGCGAGTTTTGGCCAATTTTTGACCAAAAAAGGACACTTTTGGCTTCTGTACCCTGGTATTACAATTAAATGACCTGAAATTTGGTATAGATAGGCATTAGATACTTGGTAACAAGATTCAAGTAAAATTTTTGACATAAACAACTTTAAAATGATTAATTTTGGCACTTTTCTGAGGGGAAATTTGTTTTCTTTTGGCCTCCTGACGTGACCTTCCGTGACCCCGCACAGAGCCACACCTGTGCGCGTCAGCCGGAGAGTTAATTGAATCAAAGACCTAGCCAATCAGCGAAGAGGAGGCCAAAGACTAATTAATATTCATAAGCGGGGCCTCATGATCCCGTATATAGCAGTGTTCCCGCCAGTGGGAGCGAAGCCCGCCTAAGGCTCTCGCATTTTAGACTATTCAGAAGGCTTTATATTGTATCAGTTCTTAGGGGCATATCTATGATAATCGCAGCAGTCACTTAATTTCTCTTCAGGAGTTTAGCGTAACACTATTTCAGGTCAAACCGTCAAAGGCAACTAAAAACAAACTTTAACGTTACTGAGTTCAACAGTACTTATAACTTGTTATCCGAAGTTGAAACGCTAGCGATGGCATTTTCGCTGCGCTGTTAGCTCCGTGCGACTGTTGTTGACGGTCTTATAACGGTATATTTTGCACCCCTGTACCCTGGTATGAGTAACATTTGGTATAGATAGGCATAAGATAGTTGGTAAAATGATCCAAGTAAAATTTTTGGCATAAAGTACTGTACAGCACTTTTCTAGGGGAAATTGGTTTTCTTTTGTTCTCCATGCCATGACCTTTCGGACGTTCACCCCACAGAGCCGACATCTGCACCTGCGTCTAGCCGGCAGGAAGAGTTAATTCAATTAATGGTTCAGCCAATCAGCGAAGAGGAAAGCGAAGGCTAATTAATATTCATAAGCGGGACCACACAATACGTTAACTTGAAGACTCAGGCCGTACAAACTTCTCGCCAGGATTTTTTCAAAGCGTCGGACAGGGGTCCGGGGGCCGCCGAATTTCCCTGGCGGGGTCCAGGGGCAGGGCCACTGTGGGGGGGACCCAGGTGGGCGAAGCCCCCCGGAAGCTCTTGCATTTTAGACTATTGAGAAGGCTTCTTTTATCAGTTTTTTTAGGGCCATATCTACGATAATCGTAGCAGTCACTTACTTCTCTTCAGCAGTTTGACTTTAGAATATTTCGGGTCAAAGCTTCAAAGACAACTAAAACCTCATAAACAACAAACTTTACTTAGCTCAACAGTATACAAAAATATTGTACGGGTTGCCATCCTTAGTTGAAGCGCTTATTTATAGCGCTAGTATCTTCGCTGCGCCGTTAGCCGCCGTGCGACTTTTGTTGACGGTCTGATATCCCTACGTCGCCGCCTCGCTGATATTCCCACGGACATTTTTCAAGAAAAATACCCAGCAAAAACGCTGTTCTGCGTCAAATTCTATTCTATAAAACATGTGGGACTCAGTGTTACAGTCTAAATATTTTGTAGAAGCACCGCTGTAGGAAAGAAGGTCCAAGCAATGTAAAACATCACGTAGCATGAAGTTCGCTGTCAACTGGCACACAGCACATGACTGTTTGAAACTCTAAGTCTAATCAAC
Organism: Branchiostoma floridae x Branchiostoma belcheri; assembly: GCA_019207045.1. NCBI lineage: Eukaryota > Metazoa > Chordata > Leptocardii > Amphioxiformes > Branchiostomatidae > Branchiostoma > Branchiostoma floridae x Branchiostoma belcheri. The sequence goes on from CM033029.1 coordinate 19,856,519, forward strand.
AGCCGTGTTTGATTGATAACCGGCGGTCCTTTGATGAAGTCGGCGAAAGGTGCGTTAGTTAGAAAATCTGCGTTTAGTTTTGATACGTAATTATAAGTTAGACAGTGGCGAGAATGATTATTTTCTCATCAATATTTCTCTTCAGAATTATTTGAACTTAATTGTACATCTAAACAATTGGCTTACCTGTGCAATGTTTATATGATTAATGATCAGTGTACTGAAATCATGTGTAACGTATGGCTCCTAGTCAATAGATCAGCATTTTCTCTATAGTGACCACCTGTCTATATAGTGGCCACATTTCCTAGTGCTGTTGTTGTTTGACATAAACTTTGAACATTTAAACTGTAAGTAACTTTAAACTGCCAGAGTTTCAGCCCAATAAAACACTCTCAGCGCCAGGGTATGAACAGACTGACCAGACAGACGAAAATAAATACTCGAACAAGGTTCAATCGTATCTTCCGGGTCTGGCAGGAAGTTGTTAAACTAAAATAAGAATAGGCTCGATGGCTGATTGCATACAAAGTAAAACAGTTTAACAGTTTTACAGCTTGAAGAAAACAAACGCTCCTACAGTACCTGCACCTGCTTGATAATTATTAAATCCTATGCCCTACTTGAATAAAAAAGTTCACTGCAATAATAAATGTACCCACATCACAAGGAGCTTATACTTTTTTAAACTTACACCTAGTTATCGTACTGAAAATTGTTAATGACATTACATGAAGTCATTCAACAATTTTCAGTCATGATGAAAATTTTCTGAATGGAAGGTGTGATTATTGTCATTTTCTGAAAAATAGAAGCAAGCTCTGTTTTTACCTGGAATCAATTCACAATACCAGTCCACTTTGGGGGATAATGTTCTGTTAATATGATGTTCCATTTTTGCGCAGGGGTGATTTGGAACAGTCCAATGTTGCGTGGGAAGGGGTATTGCTGAAATATGCTGTATTTGCTCTTAAGCAAATGTCGGCCTTTCTAGTTTTTATTTGTATCTATACGCCTGTACTTAGCCCGAAGGCCATGATTGTGCAATAAACGCTATTTCGATTTCGATAGAAAATTAAGAATCACCTTGGCCGATCCGAGTGACTCTTATCACTCTTCTTCGGCGTCACTAGAATGAGCTGCCAACTCAATACAAGTACAAACAACTAATAACTCTTCTATGCAAATGTACCTCAAATGTAAATCGTGTATGGATAGTTTTGTCACTCAGTCACTCACGGCGCATAACCACAGTTTTCTATGGTAAGACAATACCATAGGAAAAGTTACTGTCTTTTAAATGATGCAAAGCCTGTGTTACCACAATCGTTTGGTTGCTTGTTTAACCCTATTCAGACCGGGCTTTTGAGGCCCTCCACTTCTAAGTCCTATAACTCTTGAACGACCTGTCGTATGGCCACCAAACTTTTAGGAAATGATAAAGACATCATATCTGACAAGCATTAGACGTTTGACGTTACGATGACGTAGTATGACGTATTTATGACATCATCAATTTCATTGTATTGGCCGGACCCATGAAAAAGGGTTATTCTCAGAAAACTTCAAGTTTTGCTCCAAAAATATAATAGCAAGTGCAAATGATACAAGGATAATGTTTGTGACGACTTGTGTTGCCAATAGCAAAAAATGACGTCATGCACATCTAAGATACCGGTTGGGCTCTGCCATATTGTATCCACCACCTTCAATTTTTAAAAATACTTTTTTTGCAACAAATTATCACAAACGGCAATGAAAATAGACTAAATACATTAATTAAGATGTTTTTGATAAAAATGCCATGTATTTACAAATTCTAAGGGATAATTAACTTGTTATTCTGGATCTGGCCTTACGTCAACCATGTTGGATTTTTGGCTGATGACGTCATAAAATTAGCATAATTTATGCATATATAACTATGAAAGATATTCTAAAACATTTTATTTATGCAACAAAATAGCAGTAATATACCAAATAGATGTAAAGAATACATTGTTAGTGATTTTTGGCAAAACTGCCTGTCAGCAAACGGTTGCCATGGCTACGGAAAAAGATGGAAAATTTGTCAAACTTCGTAAAGTTGTTGCCAACAATATTTCAGGAAAATTCATCAAATCCAGTGGCTCTAGCATAAGCCATTCTGGCGTTATACGACATCAAAGTTGGCGCAGTCGTCAAAAGCCCCCCCCCCCCGTCTGAATAGTGTTAAATGCCCCCCCCCCCACATGGGTCGACAACTGTAGAGCTACTACAAAGCGCCCGTCGTGCTCAGAAAAGTTTTTGCTTTAGTAATATGAAAACAGAATTTTTGCATACTTGGTTGAACACAGAAAGCACTGTCAAACGTTAAACATGCTGTTTTTTTGTTTGTTTTGTTTTTTGCTTTAGAGATTTAATGACCGGGCCTAATTTGGCACAAGCCTTTCCTTCGGTCAAAACATATGCCCATTCTTGAAATGGCTGACAGCTCCTTTCTTTGGCGACACCCTTAGTTTGTCACTGTAGTTTTAAAGGAGGGGGGCACTTTAGCAGAGTACGAACAAAATTTATTCCCATTGGACCCGTCTCTGCGTGGGAAAAAGCTGATCTTTAAAAATCCTTCGTGAGTAGAGTTTGAGTAAAGGCTTGACTGTGTCTTACCTCATTGTATGTTGCTTCCATCCCGTCGAGTAGATGTCGACGAATGTGCTATAGATAATGGTGGCTGCGACCAGATCTGCACCAACGAAGTCGGAGGTTTTCAATGTTCTTGCGGTAGTGGATACGTCTTGAACGCGGACCAACTCCGGTGTGATGGTAAGAATATTCGATGCGATTAATAGCATGTTTTATCGTACAAAATATAGCAGAATATGGTTATTTTTACACCCAAAGTGTGTGCACAGTATCATCCAGTGAAGATATCTTTATTTATGCCATACTGTTCCGCCATAACGTTTAATACAGGTGTTCCGGACCGTTTAATAAAAAGCCGTACCACACAGGCTTTGAAGTTGTATCACACAGGCTTCCATCGAATAATTCGAACATACACTGCGCACGCCAAAGCGGCACGGTCAAAAATTCGAATACTTGATTCGGACGTTGGAATATTGCTGCTGCAATAATGTTTGTTTGAGGGCACCAAATTTTATCAACTTATGGCGCATTTCGCGTCCAAATACGTGTTTTCATGGCTCCCGCGGGTCGGATCACCCTCCAGCCTTCGGGCGATCCAACCCACTGTCGGGCTGGTACCTTGGGTGATACGGATAACACCGTGTTGTATTCGAGATCTGGATACCTTTAATCTTTATAGTAGCTTTTGTAACAAAACAGAACAAAGAGACAGGGGAAGACAATCTAGAAAAAGAAGGGGGAAGGGAGTTCATATTATATTTCTCTTCATTGAGGTCAGAATTTTTTTCTTAAAGATTTGGATGAGTGCAAGGAAGATCCGAGCATCTGCGGTCACCACCTAGCTGTCTGCACTAATAGCATTGGCAACTATGATTGCACGTGCAGCCAAGGGTACGTCATGATGCCAGGCGGGTGTCAAGGTATGTTTATCATGGAATATCTTTTTGCAGGTAATCTATTCGTATGTGCTTTAAACTTGGTCATTTGGCTACTTTTTACTCTTGTACTGTCCTCGATATTTTACATGTAGATGTTGATGAGTGTGCTGTCGGTGAATCCAACTGTGGCCTTTTTCCATATGATACATTAATAGTTAATTGACATTACAAATAAACTTCTTGCAGATGTTGATGAATGTAAAAGTGGGGATGCGACGTGTGACGTTAACGCCTTCTGCGTGAACACTGTTGGGACCTACCGCTGTGTGTGTCTGGACGGGTTTACAGGCAACGGGAACGACTGTCAACGTATGTTTTTGTCCGAATTATTGCAAAAATTGTCTTGCAACCTTGTGTAATTTCTCAGCTAAAACTGGTACTTGCTTTTACATGTTACTGCTTTCAATTTACAATCTAATTGTATTTCTTACTTATCCCCAAGGACTTAGAACATCAACAGCAACAACACTACGTAAAGTAGGTGACACAACATCACTCACTACATCATCTACAGCGCTGACTACATCTCCGGTTCCAACAACCATTGACGCATCCACTTCAACTTTCGTTTCTACAAGATCATCAACCATGAAAACGACATCGGCCTTTGTGTTTGGAGGTAGACAATGCAATAATTTTTCATTGCATGTGCTACAAAACCAATTACTGACTGTTCAAGGAATGTTTGTGTTGTACGAGTTGTGAAAAATTGATAGACCATCAGTTTTATAATAGATTAATCCGCTAGTTGTTTAGATGTTCTAGATTCCATCGCTTCTGACATTCCATAGCTATAGGTACATTGTAGGTCCTCTAATTTACGGCATGCATCTTTGCAGATTGATGAAATTTAGAAATGCAATGTATATAGTTGGAGCCATTATGACTACTTTCAAAATTTCCAGTGATGCCTTCCTTTTACGTAAAAATTTCCCGCAACAGGGGTTGATTTGCGGACAACTGAGGACATCAAACAGGTGTCAATCATGACCACAATCCCACATCTGACACCAAGTACAGCTGAGTCAACTCGTCAGCCTCCTGTTTTCATGACAACTCAGGAATCTTCAACACAGACATCCTTTCTAATGGAGGTAATAAATTCTACACAACTTGAAAAGATCCTGCAAAACTTTACACAACTTTGTTTGGATGTATAAATACCTGTCACCATGTTTGAAACTGCACTTGTATCAAATGCAGGAGGAGATACCTTACCTTGTCAGAACTCTGAGTGACAAGGTGAACAGATTCAGAGGTTCACTGGAGGATCATAAGGAGCTTCTAAAAGGTTCACTTTCCTTCAAATGTTCTGCTTGCAAAGAAATCTTGTTATCGAATGAATGTACCATAACGATACATGTAAAGTCAAACCTGTATACCCATTTCATTTTGTCGTTAATCACGTAACTGACTTCAGGCCATGTGTACAACATGCAGAGGTTACTGACGGGGCATCATCGATACTGCAAGCTCAGAGCAGTAGCAGGGAGATCGTTGCCATGGAGACGACCTTTGACCCTTCCCTTGGCGTCACAGATGAGGTGAAACACCTGATAGACGTTGACTCCCTCGATATGTCGCCGATAGAACAATTGGAGCATAAGAAGAAAGAACAAGAACGTCTTAAGTCCCGGGTAAGTATTTCATTTTTCTTTGAACTGAAAGCAGGGAATGCTTAGCTCCATGCCAGGCTTTTTTGAATGGCGGTGCATGGTTTGTTTATGATACAAAGATGTTTTAATGATAAATACATAAAGACAAGTAAAGAAAGAAAGACATGAGGTCTATATTATTTCTGCATGCCATATAAAGGCTCAATATTCGTGTAAATTAACTGTTTGGATTTCAATACAGATAAAGGAGGAGACCATGAGTTTGCTGAAACTGTTGGAGGCGGCAGCAGACAAGCTGTTACAAAAGATGACGTTGAAAGGAGGAAGTGCTCACATCCACTCTGACGGCGTGCTCACGGCTGTGATGAAGGCCATCCCTGATGTCGGTACCATTCCTATCGGTCAGGATATCGGCTCTATCGTGCTGACAAAGGACGACAGCCTTCCCAAGAATGCCAATATCAAGGTATAAGACATTATTTCTGTGGAACTCTTAATATGCATTTTAGTAATTATAATCTTTATTGTAAGTTCATGCCCGAGGGCTAATTGCAAACAAAGTAGTAGTGGTATACATAGTCATACCTTCGGTTCATTTAGTACCTATGTAGAGGCTCATCGCAAATTTTCACAATTCCTTCTACAGCATAAGTAGCACTGCGTAAAGTTGCATACTAAGTAGAAGCTACTCAGCAGCACCCCTATTACCAGTTTCAATATTACCCCAAGAGGTTGATATGATAGCTGCAGCGTCGAGTCATTAACACACTCGTCTCGAAGATGAAGATATTGTTAGTGCTGTGCGGCATTAAAGGATGATATTATCTAGACTTACCAATCATCCATCTTCCAGGTCACAGCATTTAGTGATGACCCTTTCGTGTGGAGTGAAAAGAAAACTCAAGTACTATCCTCACCTGTAGTCATGGTGGCAATCGTCATTGATGAAGTGAACAATGAAGAACAGTCCCTCGATACTGCAGTGCCGAACATCACCGTTAATTTACGATCTGGCGTTGTATTTTGCCCCACGACTGACACTGAAGAACACGGCCACGATACAGCGACAACGTCTTGCAGCAAGAATACAAGTGAAGCAGCACGTAGCTCATTCCCAACGACCAAGATTCCCAGCCATGACACCGGCATGACGTATTACGCCATGTACACGGACAAAATAGGCCAAGTGCCCCTGTTCCGATTCTCAGTCGATGACGTTGACACGGAGCTGCTGGTGTACGTCCGGGCTCATGACTTCCCAACTGAAGAAGAGTACGACTACACAACAACTGTCAAACCTCCTGACGTCACTGATTATGACGGCTTTGAAATGCCGTATGGCCTAGTTTACTCCAACTTCACATTTTCATTCCTTCCGGAGCTCGAGGTACAAAACGAACATGGGTGGATTATAGTTGGTGTGAAGAAAAAAGGTAAACATAATCTTGGTACAGCAAACATTGACCTTTCTGGCAATTTTACTTTAAAAATAAAAAAAATCACGTTTCAGCAGTCACAAGTAATTTATCGTCATAACTACTGAATCAAATGAAGAATATCTAATTTCAATAAGGCCTCATTAATGTCTGTCTTCTTCACCTGTAATACTAGGTACAGATGTTTCTAAAAGTGGATTCCACAGACTGCTGACGTCAGCAGTTAGAGGCGCCCAGACCATGCTCCCTCCAGATCGCCATGGCAACCCATCAGGATTCACCCTGCAGACTGCTGCAGTCTCCTGTCTGATGTGGGAAAATGAAACACAGACGTGGAACAACCGTCGCTGCAAGGTGTGACTCACTTACTGATCTATCAGAGTCGAACTGACACATAAAAACGAACGTATGCTTTGTTTTAAGCTACTATGGTCGAATGTGTAATCGTCAGTGTAGCAAAACTTTTAACTAAGGATAACAACTCTCTACGTGTCATATTCTAACTCTGGAACAAATCTTAAAGAGTCCCTCACAGCTGACTTTGCTCTTTGTCCATAAAGAGGTTTACGATTCTAAATACACATGTCAAAGGTAAAAGCGCCTACATGTAAGTTGTATTCTCAACCATTGTTTTCAATTGTATGAAAATGTTTAGACGTACGCGTGTTTTGCTCATATCACTGGTGCCTTTTCCGTTTACAATAAAACTGTTTCATAACTTTAACTTAATGTACTAATTACTTGGCACTATATGTGTAATGAATTATCATTGAATTTGTCAAGAGCAACTTCCACTCCATACTGCAGGTTGGAACACAAACTAACGAGACGACCACGCGGTGCACGTGTGACATGGCCTTAAACAGGGTTATACTTCGATCGTCTTTTCTGCCAATCCCGAATTTCGTGGTCTTCACCAACTTTGGTAGCAACTTCGAGAAGTTGTCCTCAAATTACACTGTGTTTGCAACCGTGATGGCGATGTGGATGGTGTTTGTGGTGGCCCAACTATTGATACTTCGTTCTAACATCAAGGTATGTAACATTAAACATTTGAATGAATTTTGTTCCATTCTAAGCCTCAGACGATCTCTAGTATCTGTACCTCCTTTTCTTTATTTACCGTCAACAACTCGTTTGTCAGCCATTGATTATCGCAAAAATCTATGACAATTTAGTTACAACAAATTTTCATCAATCAATGACTGTTTCTGAAAAGGTACAGTACATACCTCCCAAATTTTCGATGTCTACCAGTACATCATCGTCAGGGGAATGACCTAATCTCAGTTCTCGCGAGAGAACACGAGACTAGGTCAGGCTTGCGTGGATCATCTGCCCCCTCCCCCCGCCTCCTTGCGGAGAAGGGGTAAGTAGCACTTGGGCAGCTCCCAACCCTCAGTCCTGTTCAACTTCCCACCCTCTAGTTGAATGTGGATAGCCTCCTTAATCTTTCTATGTGCATTGCGTGTTTCTAAGTCAATAATGTCTATGTTGTCCGAGATGGGCTTGGTAGTGACCAAGTGACGTGATTTGAGGTGGTGTTGGCTAATCGCGGATTTGCCGTCCAGACGATCTAGGGACTTTTGGTGTTCGGTAGTCCGTTCCCCTAGCGATCTTTCCGTTTCTCCCACATACGTCTCACCACACTCTTCACATGCAAACTTATATATGACGCCACACTTCTCACTGGGCAATAAAGGGTCTTTTGGTCTCACAAGTGCATTACGTAGAGTGTAGCCTGGTTTGGAATAAAGGCTAACGTTGTATTTGGCAAACGCGCGTTTTAGTCGTTCTGTAGTACCTTTCATGTACGGAAGCACAGCGTAACACGCGGGGGGTGCCTTCTCTCTAGTGTTATGGTCCTTGTGCACTCGTTCCCTATTGCTGTTGTTGTCCCCCTCCCTCAGGGCCCATTCTGGGTAGCCACAATGCCTAAGAGCGTCTCTCACCTTCTCTTTTTCTGCCGATCTTAGGGTAGGGTCTTTTATAAGAGTCTGAGAGTCTTTACAATGCCAAGTTTCTGTTGGACAGGGTGGTTAGAGGACCACTGGAAGTAATGGTCGGTGTGGGTTTCTTTTCTGAACACATCTGTGGTGATAGTGTTGTCAGGGTTCCTAATCATCATGACGTCCATTTTGTACCTTTTCAAAAACAGTCATTGATTTATGAAAATTTGTTGTAGCATACGTGACTGATGAACCTCTTCAACGATATGACACTTTAAATTTCTTTTCATCAGAGTCAAGTTTTGAGAAGCAAGGCGGTGGCAGACAACTTTGTTCCTGGACAAGCTGCGATATCAAATGTCGTCAGCGCCGTTGTTCCCAAAGTCTCCACAATCCCATCAGAAATTCCCGGTGCGGACTACGTCTACGTCGTGTCTGTCCGTACGGGAACACAGCCTGATGCCGGCACGGCGTCTGTGGTCGGGCTGATGATCACAGGGTCAGAGGGCAGGACAGCCATGGTCACTCTCAACCCGGCTGGCCTGGTAAGGAGTACTGTTCTTGGACTTCCAATAGAATTCTGGTAGAAATCTAATTTATTCTAGGACAGATTGAAATTCCAATATGTCCTTGAGGAGTATAGGGCGAACCGTAAAATAACGATTTAAAAGTATGACACATGTAGCTAATATGCAGTAGACATACAGCTCCTCATTGCATCTTCTACTGTGCTCAGAATCTGCTGTGGATTGTACTAGAATAGAAAACCTTACCTTACATTGTACTTTTACAATTGCTGTGCACTAAGATTTGACTATGGCTTATAAGATAGACATAAGAGAAAGCTTGACAAAGACTCTTTCAAGACTCTTTCTTGGTCGTGAATGTTTTAGATCCTAGCCAGAGGAGGTGACACGTACCACATCATGACGACACCTGCCACTATCGGCGAGCTCCAGTCTGTACAGGTCTGGCACGACAGCTCCGGGAAGGGCGCCATGGAGTCACTCTTCATAGACAGAATCACAGTCTGGGACGTACAGACATCACAGAAGTGAGTATGATAGTACATGTTAGACGCACAAACGTCAGTCCTACAAGAGTGATCAGGTTTTGGGGTCAAGAGGCAAGGCCATAGATGTTTTCGAGTACAGACATTTCTAGTTTTGGGTTTGACCAGTTGAGAGTTTTATTGAGGCACCCGTCAATGCTAAGTCGAATCTGCTAAAGGCCTTATTGCTTTGTCCAGTTTCTTTGTCTTGGTGTGTGTTTCGGAGAATAGTAGGATGCGAAGGTTTAGCCGGCATGCGTTAATTTTTTTCCCGCATACTGGCCGCATATAGGTAAAAGTCAGGAAGATATACTGTGTAAAATTGACATACTCAATTAAGAAATACTTCACAGAGGTATGGTATTTATTCTTTCAGATTTTTTCCCTCACATAAGATGCAAACTAAGATTCATTTCTATTTTGCATCTGTTTTTCTTCAGGTTCCTTTTCCCATGTTACACCTGGCTGTCCTCTAACAAAGGTGACTGTAGAACAACGAGGACATTAGAGGCAGTTCTTGAAGGAGAAATGCAGTAAGTGCAACAGGTTCATATGTATGTATGCATGTATGTATGTATGTACTTGGAAGGAGTCTTAGAAAAACCTTCAATGTTGTACATGATACTTTAAAAGCAAATCATTGCACACGTCATGGAGATGAATGAGTTGCACTCTAACAATGTCGTTGTTGTTGTTGCTGTTATCCTGAATATAGGAAAGCGGAGCACACCTTACCGACATTTTCGTACCTTCTGTACGATGAGCATCTCCTCTTGTCGGCGGTGTGTAACTCTGGTGTGAGACACTTCAGCCGGGCGCAGCGCCTGGTCTGCTGCCTGGCTCAGATCACCTTGTGGATGGTGGGCAGTGCCATGTGGTACGGGGTCACCGCAGGTCCAGACGTGGTTCTGTTGGACACTGGTATACTTACGCTCCGCCTTTCGGACTTGTTTAGTACTGCATCAACTTCGTTCACGGTGTCTATGGCGGTGTATGTCATCCTAGTGCCGATGTTTTGTAAGCAGCTTGCTTTGGAAGAACAGATGTCTTCACCTCTTTCCACCCGGAGATTCCCTCTCAAGACGGTGGCGTGGATCCTCGCTATCCTAACGTCTGTCTGCAGCAGCTTCTTCGTCATCGTGTACAGTCTGCAGTTTGGAGCTGCAGGAAGCCAGGCCTGGCTGAAGGACTTCGTCTTAACATTTCTGCTCTCCAGTTTCTTACTGGAGCCTATTCAGGTTTGTTACAATGTTCACAATAGCGAAACCTGTATTACATTGGTCCTAATCGGCCGCCGCCATCTTAGGAAATCTGATACTTTCTGGTCGCAATCTTGTTTCCATCCTAGTTGTAGACAAGACGAACCAAAGATTACTTCACGAATTCAGTTACAACGATGTGACCTAATATCGTAATTCTACCAGATCGCTAGGAACAAGTAAATAAACATCAGTACTGTAAATGATGTGTGTGTCTTAGTTAGAAAGCGACCACAAGTGTTGTCAGAACGCCACTGTTCGGTGAGTGTAAGTTTTTAACCGATTACGTCCACTCCTTGCAGATTTTCCTGCTAAGCTACATCCAGGCAGTCATCAGACCAGTGTTGGTGCCTGTAACATCTCGTGTCCGGAGAGTTTTAGGGATGAAGACAGTGAAGAAGGAACATGTTTCTATGGAAGTGGTCCACACATACAGGCATGAGTATAAAGGTAGGTCAATTCACCCTTCACATGTTCTTGCTCAACAAACCACTTGGAGGCAGAGTTGTCAGGTAAAATATCCCTTGGGAAAACGTTAAGCCTGTTTAATGTAAAGGAAACCAGTCCAAATTAAGCACTTTAAATTAAACATATCATTATTTCTACCATTTACATTGCATAACATCATTGACTGTTTTGACTCATTTGAATTAACAGTCAATTAAGTGAAAACATCCTCATGTAGCTTTTGTTGTTTTTCTGTTTTGTGTAACATTTTGTTATATGCTACTTTTCCTACTGTTTTTCAAGTCCCTGCACCGAGGGTTTTACCACCTGCTCCGAAGAAAGCCGACCACGACCCGAAGTGGCCCGAGCGGATGACTCAGGGTAGAGATATCCTGGTTCGTCTGGTCGTTCTAGTCATCTGCAGCCTGACGTACTTTTACATCGGGGTGCTCGACACGGACATGCACGCGTACCATGTCAGAGCTTCGCTTTTGAACAACATCTTGGCGGGATATGAGGAGGTAAGGTTACCGTTATTGTTTTATCTTGGTGCATTATTGCAGCCAGTATGTACCCAATCTGAGTAACGAGCTCGAGGCTGCCTTTTAGTGCTCGAGGCACCTACTCGAACACAGGACCACTATTTCACGTCCCCTTCCGAAAGGAACAACATTCCCTATGCATTGCCTTCAAACCATCATGCTTATGACACACGCTTCTCTTTCGTCATGAGGACTTGCAGAATATGAAATCTATTTTTCACGTCGTGCGTACAGGTGACTACAGTGGACAGCACTTGGAAGTGGCTGTCGTCGGAACTGATGCCTTCCCTCCACCCAGAGCGTGGGTACAGCGGGCAGAAGCTGAGGTGGCTGGACAAACAGTTTCCTGTTGGAACAAACGCATTCCGGATCGGTTCTGTTCGCCTGGAGAGAACCACCATCTATCCAGGTGAAAAAATAGCATCCATATTTTAACGTTTTGTGTTTAGATATAGATGATTATGATTTTTAAGTAGAATCGATTCATTTCTTTCCCGGAGAGCCACATTGAATCCATCTTTTTTGTTCATGCTGAAAGTGTAATTCGTTTTCATACAGACTCATTTATTTATGGCGAGGCACACTAATTTTCTTCGTCCTGAATGTGCAATGAATCTGTTCAATTTTTTACTAGCTTTCGTGATAGTCGTTTAGCCTATGTCATTCGGATGCCTGTTTCCCTTTTAGATGACCCCATAGACTCAGACTTGGAGCGTAGTGGCTCTAAGCTGTATCCTGAGCTGACGGTCAGGCAAATAGATGACGTTATGGAGCGACTGAGTGGAGTCAAATGTTCCCACATAAGGAACACAAGTTCTGCAGACGATGTTAGGTATGGGGAAATATGCTATTCATATTCTTACCTGTTAACAATTCTTACCTTAGGAAGTTCATATGTTCAATTTTAATAGTAGAGATTCCATATGCTATTTTCGTGCACAAAATAAATCACTAGTCAGCACACTGATCCTTGTTTCTTTGTCAATTTTAAATGACCAGAAACCTATGTAACGTGACTTATATAGGCGTTTGACGTCAGCAACTTGTCAAAGGTTCCCGGTAGTCAGTATCGGCGCCCGTCTTGGTCCAGGGACTTACCCTGTCTTTTTTTTTGTCAACGGTGTGGAGAGACAAAGTTGACAATTATTACAAACAGTTGTTATTTACATCCCTTACGTGCATTTTGTAAGACTTCTCAGCATGTTTGGTTTCTCTTTATTGATTTTTAAAAAGAATGAATTATCCGTATCCAGTGTGGTTTTTTTTGTTTGTTTGCTATGCTAGGTAATACTGCAATGTTTATTTTTCTATTTCAGAAACGGAGCGATGCCTGGAACAGTAGAATGCTTCACAATAGTGGACCTACCACGGGGTGCTGGTCAGGCTGCTGTAGTGATAGACTTCCTACAACAGAACAACTGGATCCTGCTGGTTTCTGACACTCTCATCCTCCGGGCCAACTTCTACCACCCTGACGTCAAGCTGTTCAGCACTGTGGCCATCACCCTGCAGTACATCCCAGGGGGCGCTGTTGAACTGCAGCCAAACATCCAGACCTTCCGACTGTTCCAGTACCAAACAACAGACGACTTCGTCCAGATGCTTTTCCACATCTTGTTCCTTTTCTTCTACATCTACAACATTCTTCACGAGATCTGGAGCATACGGAAGAGCGGTCGTGTCTACTTTAACAGTTTCTGGAACATCTTGGTCCTGTGCGGGATAGCGGTGTCCACGGCTGTTATTGTGACATTTGGACTACGTTACGTCTGGGCAGCTGCTGCATTGAATGATATACAACAAGCTGCAGGTACAATACAGTATGGAAACATTTTTTTTTAAATGATGGATGAATGAATATATAATGAATGAGTGAATGAATGGTAGAATGAATGAATGAATGAATGAATAAAGTCTTTAAATGAAAGGACAAGACTAATTAGGTATTGTGGTGTACGTTCACTTCATTGAATTTAAAACTGAATCATTCACATTTCATTTTTGAGTTGCTACTATCTAGTACGTCACATTTCTACGTGGCTGAAAAATTTAGTGTCTCCACATTTGTGTCTATAATGAGAGAAATGCCGTTCCATTTTTGCCACAGGACTACATGGCATTAATGAGTTTGTAGACATCAGTGCGGCAAGCCAATGGGACTCAACCTTTCAATCGGTCCTGTCCTTCTCCATCTTCATCAGTACCTTCAGCATCCTCCGAGTTTTCAATTTCTCTAAGAACGTCGCAACCGTATTCACTCTTCCTCGTGTAAGTAGAGACAGTCTTGTACATATACTTACATTTTTAGAAAAAAAATGTCCCTAAACTTGTCTTTCTACTTTTTTTTTCTTTATGTAGTATCATGCATTCGTAATACTGTGATATCGGTGGTCCCTTTGCTGCAATGATATTCTAACTAGCTAGTCGGCGCCTTTCAAGTATCGGTACTTGGCATGGTTACCGACAGTATCACGATTTTTTTTCTATCCCACTTGGACTAGTTGATGTACCGGGAGGCCTTTGGGTTCCTGGCATACATGGTGATCCTGCTACTGTCCTTTACCATCAGCGGGATCTTGATATTTGGGAAACACATGAAGAGTTTCTCCGCCTTTAAAGAAACGTATTACGTCTTATTTGAGCTGGGATTGGGGATGGCGTTCAGTGACGTCTTCGGTGATGACATGAAGAGAGTGGATAGTGTCCTGGGACCGCTGTACTACGCTACATTCGTTCTACTCTTCATCTGCTGCCTGGTAGGATGAAATGCATTTCCTTTTGTTTTTGGCGACACCTCACGGGTGGAGCTTACTTTACAGCAAAATACGTTAGAAATATCCTAAGAATTCCTGCTATGTGACAGAGATGCATATTGCAACCCCTGTACATGTGGAGTACATTTTTAGCTACATCTAATGGGGTAGTTAATCTAGCCTTTAGCATTGAATACCAAGGGTCAGGCCCAGTGAGAGAACAGTGGGGCGTCTGATGACAGTCTCACCATGGTTTTTGTCAAATGTAATCTTTGCAAGATTTATTGCAGTTTTGAAAGGAATGTAACCTCAGCTTATTGATAACCTACAAAATAGACTAAGTGCATGATTATATCCTATTCTGAAGTGAAAAACATTGAGTGTTTTCAAAGAAGAAGATCTTGATTGTTTTCCCCTGTAGCCAGCCTTAAGTATGATTAACTAATTACCCCACCCCCTAGCGTGCCTACTGGAGGCCTGTAAGCTGTTATTTGCGGCCAGGAGGGTCTAATTCTGGTGGTCATTAAAAATAGAACTCCGTAGTATACCTTTTAATAGCATTTTAAGACCTGTCGACACGTTTCTGCCTCCTCAAGGTGAACCTAGCAGTCGGGATGCTGTGTAACTGGCTGAGCTACTGTCAGACGTCAGACGACATTGAGGTGGACACGGCGATGGGAGATTACTTCTGGAACTCCTTCAGGAGTCTTCTGGGCATGCGCCATGAGACTCGGTCCTTTGACGGTAAAACTTTACTTGTTTATTTTTGCTTATACGATAACATTCACTATCCGTTTCTGAGGGTTTTCTCAGCATTTACAAAGTCATTCATCTTTAAAGTTGGTTAACCGGTAATATGAAGGAAAATCTTGTCTTTCCTGAAGATGAAGAGACACTTCCAGACCACTACATGGACGAGACCTTCCAGCGGACAGAAGCGGTACTGCAAGAGGTGGACAGGGTCACTGACCTGATGTACAAGTTCGAGTGCCGAGGCTTCCCGGAACTGAAGGTCAACGACACCGCATGCGGAAGTGGCTTGAAAATATAAGCCACAATTCAAGATGGAACTTCTCTATGCATGCTAAAACTATGATGCGATATTGAGACCTTCTATTGAGAATGGGTTAGTTAGCATTATCAAGAAATAAAAAAGGGCGTCTTGAAAGAACTTTTCTTTGTGCCCGAACCTCAAGAAACAGATGTAATGAGAAAAGTGTAGGTATCATCAATCGTGAGTAGCGAACATGTGTGTTCTTTTACACTTATGATAATTTTAGATGTGCAATATTGTAAAAAGATGCATAGTATCCAACTATTGTTTAGCTTGTAAATTTGAAGCTTGCAGATTTGAATTTAGTGTGTGGAAAGTAATGTACATAAACTAGCCTCTCTTGGAGTGCTATATATTATATGGTTTGTTTGGTTTATTTTGATATCCATCAGTGCTACGTTTGGTTTGACTCTGATATGCCTGGACTCCGTTTATGATTTTGATTAAACGTTAATTAAATTGTAAACAACATTACTCAATCACTCACTCATATTCGCTTGCTCCCAGGAAAATATTTATGAGATTGATGAAGCCGCGATATAATTGGACATTTAACTCATCATCATCATCTCGGGCTGCTTGCCCGGACCAGGTCCACCTTCTCCTTCCAGACGGCTCTGTCCCCCATAACGTTCTTTAGGTCCTCGAACCACAACCCCACATCACGAGCAAGCTGGTCTATGTAAGTTAGTCGAGATCACCCTGCATTTGTATGCCCGTGTGCTGGCTTCCACAGTATGAGTTCACTAGCAAACTCAGTTTTGTTCCTAAAACAATGGTCGGCGAATCTGGTCCTACGCTCTCTGATGATGGTTGATAAGCAGGAATATAACCATTATATCATTATACCATATATACCATTTAACTAGTGTTAAAATGTATACCTTTTTTTTTAGTTTTAATGATAGAATACATGGAATATTCTGTTGATAAATATAATTGAAAAATAAAGAAATAAAACGCAGGTATTTTCACCATAACATTATAAGTGTACAAGCACAAGTGTTATTAATAAGCTTAGACGAGTAAAATAAGTGATACGCATTCTCTATGGGGTCTGATTTAGTGTGGTATTAAGGTGGCATTACATACATACTTAGATAAATCACTATCAATAACATTTATGAAGCCGCGATTGTAATGCCACCTTACTATGTTATATTTTCATAGGGAAGGATGTATTGTCTACGTCTCAAACACAAACACATTAATGGTGGCACTACCAGACAAATGATTCTATGACGCGGCCTTGGAACATTCATGATGTTAGATAATTGCAGTTCTAGATACTTTTGCTAGGCTACGCTTTTGATCCATGCGAATGAAGCTTTTATATTGTGAGAGGTAATTGCAGTACTATTAAGGAATACCAGGCGACGCTTTCCATGAGTAAACATTCAAATATATGCTTCGCAGAATATACTTTTCACTTATGACAATGAAGTTGACTGCTTGTGAGTCTTCCATAATAATATAAAAAGCATGCAGAACACACTACATCAGGCAGAGACAAAAGTTTTAAGTAGCAAGAACTTTCCATTATACGTAAAATGCAAGAAAAGAAAGCGGGTTCTTACTGCTGGAGACGTTATCTATCATATGCTTATTTTGTCTTCATCAGCGTGAACATTACCGTTAGCTGTGTATTTAACAAAACAAAACTGTACTGTAAACATCACAATAAAGAAGCGAAGAAAGTTAATATGGAATAATTGTATCGTCAGTGATTGCACTTTTAATCTTAAATGTCATCACGGTTATGATGTAAACTCGAATCAAAAGTTTTTGATATCTAAAATATCTTTGTGTGTGTGTGCTTGTCTGTGTGCGTGTTTGGTGGAGTAGAGCGTTGGCTAAGTATGCAAAAAACTTCTGAGCGTGAAATCTAAAACAGATTTTCTGTAGAATGTGTAGTGTCAAGCTGTACTTGTCTAACTATATCTATGTACTTATGGTTATAGAATATGCCAATGTCATGTTAAAAATACCTGTCCTGTTGTGTTTAGGTCTATAATGTTCAAGTAATTTGATCAATAGAATACTCGATGTATTTTATTTTCAGACCTGGAAAATATATATAATTAAAAAACTCGTTGGATGGTTATCAGTCTTATAAATATTCATTAGTCAAGGTAACATGGTTATACGATAAAACACAATTTTCATGAGTCTGGAAGTATTTCTTCATTTCATGCTAACACAAACACAAACACACAAACACATACACACACAAAGACACACACACACAGAAAAAAAATCCACACACTCAAAGATAGGGAAAGAGAGAGAAAGAGAGACACTCACACCCAAAGACAAGAACCCACACACCGATTGACGTACAAAGACAAACACACACACACACACACACACACAAAACACACAAACACACACAAAGCACACACACACACACACACACACACACACACACAGATATGAAAGCAAATATATCATCATACTATTGAGGTAAGCCAAAAACAATTTGTAACACTATGCGCCGGGATTATCTAAAATTCCTGTCTCATGCTAACACATACAAACATTCCGTTTTACTGACAAACAATGAAAAAGCACAGACTCGAATTAAACTGCAACAGCTTTATTAGAATAAGCAAAAAACAACAACAAAGTATCTAGCTTCCTTAAAATCGCCAGTCTCAACGAATGACAGACAACAGATATAGCAGTGTTCGTAACTGCTTTAGTGTAGAAAAACTTGAATTAATAGTTTTGTTTTCATTGGAGACGGGAACAGATTGAATGAAATTCAACAACAATGTACTAATTTGAGTTGATTTCCTTAACATGATCGTAACCATTTCCACAGTGTGTTTTTCCAAATCAGGCCATTATTTCATCAACCCTATCACGGAAAAAGTAACAATGAATGATAAGTCCTTTGCTTTATCATCAGCATACATCTTTTGTATCTCAAGTTCTTAACATGTTACAAGTTCTTTAACATTCCAATCAACCATCTCATTATAACATGATCTTACAAATTCGCTGACGTCATTGATGTACAGATGAAAGTCATACTTGTGACTAAGGAAAGCAATACAGTTTTCTTCCATATGAACAGTATTCATGCGAGTTTCAAGTGGTGTTCCATACAAATGTTAACTCTGAGACCAGAGTATATGTTTTCCCTTTGCCATTTAGATGTAACAGTTTTTACTTTGTGTTAGACTTTCAACTGTATAGACTGGGGTCTAAATTTCATTTTCCGTTCCCTATGGTAAATAGCAAAAATATACTTGCGAAAAGGAACTCAATGATATAGATACAACACATCCATACGTAGATGGTGTCACATGTATTAGACTGCTGTGGTGGAATAACAGCCTGTTTTCTATGATAGACGTATCGGTCTCAAAATGAGGTAGTCGTATCAACATCATTGGCAATAGCTAGTGGCACAGCGTCTACTTCTTTGACAGAATCACAGTTTCTTAAGACTTAATGCCTTCAAAACATTTCAGAAAACTCACAATCTGAATGTTGATCACTTATCACCAAGTAAACTTGGTAAGATATCTGTCATCAAAAGGACATTGTGTGCCCTTATCTAAAAAAATGGTAATGAAAGTAATAACATAAGCAAAATCACATGGCACAGCGTCTACTTCTATGACAAAGTCACAATTCTTTAAGACTTGCTGTCTTTCATAATTCAATGAAATCTCAATCTGAATGTTTTTCACTTTTCACCAAGTACTATTGGTATGACCAATATCATCAGAAGGACATTGTGTGCCTTTATCCAAATAAATTTAAAAAAAAGCATTAAAATATGCAATATCTATTGGCACAGCGTCTACTTCTATGCCAAAGTCACCCTTTCTTTCGACTTGTTGTCTGGCATTGTTTCGTAAGAAGTCTCAATCTGAATGTTTTTCAATTTTCACCAAGTGATATTGGTATGACTAATGTCATCTGAAGGACATTGTGTGCCTGTATCCGAATAAATTGACTTAAAAAGCAAAGAAATAAGCAAAATCTATTGGCACAGCGTCTACTTCTATTGCAAAGTCACCATTCCCTAAGACTTATCGTGTTACATATATAAAAAGTCACATGCTAAATGTTGCTCATTTTTCACCAAGTAATATTGGTATGACTAATGCCGTCAGAAGGACATTGTGTGCCTGTATCTAAATAAATGGTTATAAAAAGGAATAATGAGGAATCACAGCGTCTGCTTCTATGACAGAAGCACAATTTCCTTCGAGACTTGTTGCATTCATAAGATTCAGTACAACTCACAATCTGATTGTTTCTCACTTTTCACCGAGTAAACTCGGTACTATATCTGTCATCAAAGGGATAGTATGCGCTTGTATCTGTTGGTACAGCGTCTACCTCTATGACAATATTCACATTCACAGACTATCTTCCTGAAATCCAATTCAAACTCTGGATGTTGAAAACTTGTTATCTGTCTCTAGAGGGATATTGTGTGCCTGTATCTAAATATGTAATGGCAAAAAGCAAATAAAAATGTAACAAACTCGAGGTGACTGAAGTCAGGGGTTACATGTTGGAAAGTAGAATTTGTAAACGCCAGTAAACAATGCCATGATTAAGAAAAGATGAAAGAAACTTTGGTAAAGAGATCCAAAGGATGATGTACCTTGTAACCACATGACTTCAGTCTGATCAGCCTTTGTAGGAGGTCTTAAGTACAAAGGCAGGAGAGTTACCTGAACACTCTCAAGGACCTCAAAAAGGACTTATAGAAACACACCGTAGAATGAAAAGTCTATTCTGTGTTGATACGGTAGTCATTGAAAGGTTCCAACATGATCCAACGCAAAGAGGGCAATTTTAAGATTTTCTTTTCCTTTTTGCGTGCTTGTGTTGTATCAAGCCAGAACCTTTCAGTATATTTATTTTTTTCCACGCAAGAATGAGTAAAGGGAAGAAACACATAGGATGAGAAAGAAAGAGAGAGAAACAGGTACCGAAAACAGGCCCATCAGTAAATCAAGTGGTTGACACAATAGCTGCAGTGGTTTGCAGTGTTGTACCATTTGTTTTAAGAGCAGTAGGATAACAACAACAGGGTTGCATAAAGAAGGTTTTCTGTTTGCACTGACAGGTAGCCCGCACCACTCCGCAAATCCAGATTATTCTGTAAGAAAAAAAAAACAGAATACAAGTGAATTATATATTCATAATATATACAATCACCTCCTTGCCAAAGCAGACTTAGAGAATATGCTGTGATAATTCACTGCAATGGGATATTGATCCTACCAAACGCTGCTGAATTATTATACATCCAGGTATTTGTATGTAAAAATAGTGATGTGAGAGTTCGGTCGTTTGCACTTGTTTCTCACGGTGAAGCTTTGAAATTGTATTAAGATGATGATGGATTCTCCTATTGGTTCAACTCCTATCGGCAGTTGAGCAAGCATGTAGGTTACATTTTGCTTGAGTTACTGCTTTTTGGCAACGCTATGTAGCTTTTCTTGATGTTTTAGTAGCAAAGTATGTTGTTATACTTGTAACAACATTCCTTTCTTTTAAACACGCATCTCTTTGAACACTGAACTCAAATCAAATCAAATCAAAGAATTTATTCAGCGTAGCAGATTTCATGTACATATGCATGTAGACATGATCTGAATAGGTCGCTAATTTACAGTGTTTAAAATCGAGGTGTTAAAATCGTAAACGGAGGAGACAAATTGACATATGAAACATGCTTAAAAACTACGTACATATAGAATACAAACATATGTAGTCATTCATTTTTAAAAAAATTAGAAATTGCACTTTGTGAACATTTCAAACTGTCTGTAGTATTAGATTAAAACGAGTTGTTGTGGAGCACTGTGGCTCGGTACAAGAATGATCGTTTGAGTCTTTCGGTCCTGCATTTAGGTAGTGTTCGGTGACTGGAGTTACGCAATGTTCGTCATGTCGCAACCTCCCTGTCGTCAGGGACCATAAAGTGCAAAGGATGGTCACTGGCCAGCATCTGCGTGTATAGCGATCTTGCAGCGTTTTCTCGTCTGGACTGCAGGGTGGGCAAGGGAGCTAACGACGCTGGATTGCTGCTGTGTCCGTAGATGATACGCAGAGCTCGTTTCTGTACGCGTTCGAGAGTGTTCCTTTGAGACTCAGTGCATCCAACGAAGACAACGTGGGCATATTCCAACACTGGCCTCACCAGAGTAGTGTAGACGGTTAACAGGTCTTCAGGAGGCATGCCGCCCTTGGCCAGTAAGCGGAGAAAGTGTAGTCGTTTGGAGCCCTTCGTTGTCACATGTGTGATATGGCTGTCCCATCTGAGGTTGGAATGTACCTTAAAACCCAGGTAAGTCGCACAGTCAACCACTGGCACTACTTTCCCCCAAGAGTAAGGGGAGGGGGCTCGGGAGGGTGTTTGGAGAAGCACAGTCTGAGTTCGTAGGATTTGTCCCCATTCATGATCATGTTTTTGTCCGCTGCCCAGGAGTCCAGTTGTGAGGCTTCTTGTTGCATCAGTCTCGACAGCATCACAGGGGATGGTGCGAGACAGACCTATATCATCAGCGTAGCCGGTGTTATCGGTGGTCTCATACTTGGTGGTTCTTGTAGACATGTACACAAGAAATAGGTAAGGGGATAGCACCCCACCTTGGGGGACCCCAGAGGTGACAACGCGCCAACTGCTGTACTGGTTGTTGGCGACCACGCGTTGGGTCCTGCTGGATAGATAGCTGGAGATCCAAGCAAGCATCCTAGGGGGCGTACCACGGGCATCCAGATGTTGTAGCATATTCCGTGGTCGACTCTGTCAAAAGCCTTTGACATATCAGCCAGGAGCACACGGACCATTGATGTCTTCTTGGTGTCTAAACTTTGCAACCAGGACTGGTACACTTTCAGAAGAGCGACAGTGGTCGAAGCTTTTGGCATGTAGGCATACTGATCCCGTATCCAGGGCTTCATAATCGGTAGAAATCTGTTCAGCACAAGCCTTTCTTGTACCTTTCCGAGGGTCGAGATAAGGGAGATAGGCCGCCAATCCTTCTTGCTTGCAGGAACAGACGTTTTTGGTATGGGGCAAACATTCGCCATTTTCCACACGGAAGGCATGTATCCGGAGTTGTAAGAGGAGTTTATCAGGTGAGTCACGACTGGAGCTAGGTCTTCATGGCACACACTGAGAACCCAGTTTGGAATGCCGTCAGGGCCACCTGATTTCCTTGTGTTCAGACTTCTTAAGATGGCTTTAACTTGGCCAATGCTGCAGAGGTCATCGGAGTTGGAGGGGAGCTGGAGTGGGAAGAGACTGTAGGCTCTACTGTCCGACCACGCTTCCGCAAAGACGTCGTTTAGTGCGTCCGCAACTCGATCGTCTGGGACATTAGAGACGGTGACTTTCCCCTTTGATTTCTGTGTGCGTCCAAGTTCATTATTGACAAAGTTCCACCATTCTCGTGGATTCTCCTTCTTTAACATACCGATACATCTGTCATAGTGGCTGCTCTTCCGCTTTCTGATGAGTGTCTGGACCCAGTTACGAAGTTTTTTCCACTTCTCTGTTTTGCCGTGCTTCTTGTAGGCTGACTGTCTTTTCTTGATAGCGGCCATGATCTTGTCTGTCATCCAGTGCTTGTCCACGTTTCGCGATTTGCTAGTTCTCAGGGGAACACAAACGTCGAGCATGGTCTGTAGGATTCTGTTGAACGTGGCCACTTTGTCTTCTACTGATACAGCGTTATAGACGGCGGACTCCCATTTTACATCCCTTCCGAAAAGCGCAAATGCAGTCGACATTATATTCCAAAATTTCCATGAAAATCATTTCGCATTCCATGGAGCAAAGCATATCTATAAGTATCTACACCGGCTACAGTTCTTGCATCAACATAAATCTTTGATCCTCACTGTCTCTTTGAACAGATGTAGTAATACATTAGATGAAAGGAAACGACTTACATAGAAGAAACACAAGGTAACATTTCAGCAAACCGATTAAGGCGTGTACTCACTTTAACAGCGTGGCACGTTACAATACTCCCATCTAGTGCTGGGATCGGTGGTGTAGCACCAAACTCCGGATGCGATGGAGTCGCCGCCCAGACTCCTGCAGTAGTTCTTCAAGAGCCCAGCTTCCGGGTAGTTATCAAGTGTCGCGGTGTGCTCATGAGGTGACTGACTGTCCCAGCGCTGACACGTCTTGCCTGATTCGGTGACACTGACTGTTCCTCTGTAGGATACTCCATCTCCTACCTGACATGGTTCTTGTAGATGAAAAAAAATGCGCATTCAACTTAGCAGCGTATGCATCATACATAAGTCAAATATAAGCTGCATGATCTCACATCGAGCGAGTTACATTTTACATCGTTCCACCCTGATTAAGGTCCTCATTTGAATAAATGACATCATTTTATCATCTTTAATACCAAAATTACGTAATGATTGTAGCAAAGAATAAAATCACAATCATTTAATACAGGCGAAATCATTTTCTCGTCAATTAGATCTTTATTTAAATCATTAGTATAATTCCTCTCGTTCTCATTTACACGTTACATATTTGAGAGTCATCTCTTGAATGCAGAGGATTTCTAATTTCTTAAATCATTTATGATTGTTGGTGATTTACATATTCATCAAGCACTATGTAAATCATGAATTAAGCTATCTACATAACTAAGGGCATGATGATACGTCAACCTTTTTTTGACTTATTTTTCTTTCAAAGCCAGAACCAAAGTTAGCCCCAGCACTTCCAATATAACCGCTAGGATACCAAACCTTGTGGACTTACTCTTCCTTCATAGAGCTTTATCTATCACTTTAAAATCATGACCATATCATGTCAAGAACACGAGATATAGTCTTTACTGTCGTATTATAAAAAGCCGCTAAAGGGCCATGGCAACATCTGCAATGGTCCATCCGACCAAGATCTGAAAATCTAACATCAGCTTTGGTGTCAAGTTTAAATTTAACAAGACTCAAGAAACATCCATACTGTTGTATTGATGTAAAAATTGGACCATTTTGGCAACAACAAAGCGGACAATTCAGGCCTTCGACATGTCGTATTAGGAAAGGCCAAGGGACTCGGTAAGTAGGTAAGGACCCAAACCGTTTAAGTTACTACCCATATAATGCATATAAAGATGACACAGTTATCGTAATCGGACACATACAGAGACTTGCACCCGAAAAAAAAAATACAATGTAACCTCTTGGCAAAGGTAAATGTCAACACCCACAACCTCTTATGGTCATTGTCATATACCTAGTATGAACAAGTTATTTCAATCCATCTTGATTGCCTTACGAAAATGTACTATTCCATATCAACCTTTTGCAGGAGTTGACCTGTCCCACAACATCATCCCACTCCAAACTGGATTAATTTTGTAAAAGAATCCCCCCAATACAGGAATGGACTCTTACAGAACATCCCTATCTATGCAAAATAGACTGGTCTTATGTACACTATTTCCCATTTATAGTGCTAAATCTACCCCTATGCCAAATTCCAGACCAGTTGGCTTTTATTTGACACAAGAAACAAAAATATACATTTTTGGTCAAAAATGGGAAAAGAATCCCAAATATAAACATTATGATATGCCGCACAAGTGTTAATGGGATCCTGTGGGCACATACTTTTCGCATCCTCAGACGAAATGCTATATGATTCGGTTTTCATACAATTGCATAGGAGCCAAAACTTTATATTCTTGGGCTAAAAATGGCAAAAAATCCAAAATTTTAAAAATTTAATTTAATGTTTGGCCAAGGGGAAAAGTAATTACTGTGAGTACATGTTTTACATACCTTCATACTAAATTTAAGGTTATTTGGTCTTAATACAAGGCCAGAGGAGCCAAAAATATATGTGTAGTGAAATTGGCCAGAAATGAAAATAAAAACTTATTTTTAAGTGATTTATGCGATACGTGTTAATGGAAAATAAAACACGTGGGGTATTTGCTATATCTACCTATACGCTAGCTCATTTGGACCATAAATGAAAAACTTGAATCCTTTTGAAGATTTGTCATGAGAAGAAGGAGACGGTTGAGAGATGAAACAAGACAAAAGACATGTGTGTATGAATTGAAATATGAGAACTATCCGTCAAGCTCCTGCTTGAAATGTCATTTCCAAAGTTAACAACAATAAGGCCCAATAAAGTTCTAATGACAAGTGATCCGAGGCCCAAACGTTCCCACTTACTCATTGCACCAAGAGCTACCAACCAATTAAAAAAAGACGACCATGTCACTTCCAGAAAACTAGATTTCAAACCCGGCAGCGATGTTGCAGTGCCACAGGAAGGTCCTACAAAATCCAAAATCGAACTTGACCTTTGCTTTTAGGACACCCACCTACCAAATATCATAAAGATGCACAGGGCGCCTTAAGTTATGATGTTTACATATCATACACATACAAACACATATAAATTTTAAGTTCCGCTTCAGCGCTACAGAATAGAGTTACAATGCCAGTTGTTCAGAACCATTGTACCTGAGCATAATGTGACAAAATATTCAAAATGGGAGTGTGTGTGTAATCATTTTGCATTTATCTGTACATCATTTGCAGGCACATGGTAAAGCATCTTTCTGTTTTCAAATTTGTATCTGCACCTTTTACAGTTCTTGTCATTTACCGTTAACTAGCCATATCTATAAACAGATGAATAGATTCAAAAGAAAGAAAACAAGTAGCTTGCAGAGAATTAAAAAAAAAAAACATTTTAGCTCACAAAAATAAGGCCTTACCGGCACATGCTGGCACGTCACAATACTCCCATCTAGTGCTGGGATCGGTGGTGTAGCACCAAACTCCGAATGCGCTGGAGTCGCCACCCAGACTCCTGCAGTAGTTCTTCAACAGCAAGGATGACGGATATTTAGCAGGTGTCACGCCGTGCTCATGAGGTGTCTGACTGTCCCAGCGCTGACACGTCTTGCCTGATTCGGTGGCACTGGCTGTTCCTTTGTAGGACACCCCATTTCCCCTCTGACATGTTTCTTCTATATAAATAAAAACAACAACGAATTTACAGTATAACGCATTTGAATAAAGAACATGCGTCACGTGATAACTCGAAACTAGAGTCATATGACCTCATACCAAGTGACGTTTCATAAATGTTTCTCAATGAAACATTAGCTCCTATCTGCATAAATAACATTGATTTATCATCTTCTTTTACCTAAGAATGAAATTAGAATGAATCTTATATATATTAGCATACCTTAGAAAGAAAGTCATATATTAGCAAAGAGGATTATTCTAAGGTTGCCTTCATAAGTTGGCTCTCATTCGCTTGGATTAAGTCGATATCTTTTTACTGAAAAATGAAGTAAGAATTAAATTCCAAGCATTTACCACAGATGCAATCATAATCCTAGTAATTCCTCATATATTTATGCAAATTATCATATAGCCAGGCGCCGCGGACCAATCAGAGGCCCCGTTCCACTTTGGTTATGACGCCGTAACACGTAGATCCCGGCCAGGCCGGTGTGTATCGGTCCTCTGGTTGGTCAGAATGAATCGACACCGGCACCAGTGTCGATTCATTCTGACCAATCAAAAAAAAAGCGATACACAAGAAAGTAAGGGATATGCAGGCATTGGCAAATCAAAAGAAGCGAAACATATGCCAGGGCAGAGGGAATAAGTACAGACTGCAAGGGGGGAAGGGTTCCGTCGGTTAATATTGATAGTGAGTTTTGTTGTTCTAAAAAGCCAAAGACTGCAATGTTTCGAATATTCTCTGAGGAAATTTTGTTTTCAAAATGCAATCTATAATCTCCTTACAAATGTATGAACCAAAGAACAAATGTGAATTTTCCGAAATTCGACAAAGGAATTAACAGGAATAGTACCAAGTGATCTATGCGTCATACAGGAGTTTGCAAGTTTGGGTAGGCTATATGGTAATAACGTTAATGACCCGCCTGTTCCTCGGTGTATATGGTGTCATAACGCCTGGTCCTTTGCTATAACCACCGAATGAAACCTCCGAGTGAGCGAAGCCTACCCAAACTTGCAAACTCCTGTATGACGCATAGATCCCTTTGTACTATACAGTGTGAATGCCGTTGTCGAATTTCTGAAAATTCACATTTGTTCTTTGGTACATACATTTGTAAGGAGATTACAGATTGCATTTTAAAACCAAAATTTCCACAGGAAATATTCGAAACATTGCAATTTTTGGCTTTTTAGAACAACAAAACTCATTACCAATGTTAACAGAAGGAGCCATACCCGTCTTGCAGTCTGCATTTATTTCCTCTGCTCTGGCATATGTTTCGCTCCTTCTGATTGGCCAATTCCTGCATATCCCTTACTTTCATGTGTGTATTGTCCATTTTGATTGGTCGAAATTAATTGACACCGGCACCGGTGTCGACTTGCATCGACACTGGTGCCGGTGTCGATGCAAATCGACAACGGTGCCGATTCATTCTGACCAATTAGAAGGAGTGAACAGGAGTGAACACACCGGCCTGGCCGGAATCTATATGTAACTGCGTCATAACCAACGTGGAACGGGGCCTTAAGATTGGTCCGCGGCACCTGGCTATATGATAATCCATAATAATGATCATAGTATGTCCAGAAAAAGAGATCTAAAAATGGAAGTTTCGTAGTCGCTTCCTTTTCTTTTTACGCGCATCTACTCAAACACGGGACGCCAATATTACATCCCTATCGAAAAACGCAGATACAGTCGACATTCCCATCTGAAATGCCATATCAGGATTGACCAAGTGGGTATCCAAGTTACCAAATAATTGGAACAAGGGGTTTAACATGGACATCCCATGGACTAATAAAACAACTCTAACCAATACAAACCCACCGTACAAATTCTTTCACATTCAGGGTGGTAAATCTTATCTATTTTCTTATGTATTTGCACAGTTTACAGTCCTAGTCATTCAACATTCATCTTTGAAAATTAGCATTTTGAAATGTAGCAATAAATGTAGAAGAAAGAAGCGATTTACATATTAGAAAGGAACACTAGCTACCGTTTTAGCTTGCAGTTTAGGCCTTACCGTTACATTGTGGCACGTCACAATACTCCCATCTAGTGCCCTGGTGCGTGGTGTAGCACCAAACTCCGGGTACCGGTTCGCCGTCCGGATTCCGGCAGTAGTTCTGCTCCAGTCCGGATGACGGGTAGTTAGCAGGTGTGTAGCTGTGTTCATGAGGTGACTGACTGGTCCAGCGCTGACACGGCTTGCCTGTATCGGTGACACTGACGGTTCCTCGGTAGAAAGCCCCATTTCCGTCCTGGCATGATGTTTCTATATAGATGAAAAAGATTGTTTCTTACTGATAAATTAGCACTTTATCTGCATAAATAATATCGGTTTATCAGTATTTTGAGGTAATACTCACTTACATGTGCATATTCAGACAATCAACCCAGGCTTATCGTGATCACACACAAACACACATGTGCACAGAGACAATATCAACAACATTCATACATATAGTAATCTCCAAGCAGGTCTTACGATGGCATAAGATAGTATCATAAGCTGGGGAAGCCCCCACGGTCCAGGGATGATTAAAAAAAGGCCGGTCTAAGTAGGGATAAAGTTCGTGCGCGCGTGCCGTGAGGATCGGTAATAGTCCTCAGTGCGCCGTATACATGAAATAAGTCTATGTATAGTCACCCAGAATGGGCAACGGATGTCCGGGTATTCAACCATCGGCACCAGCGTTTGATCGTTGAATGCCATTTCTTTCAAGCATATGGATCAAAACCTATAATTGCAACTTTGTCCTCATATCTAGCCTTGGCTACATTACTTTATGACAAAACAGCACACTTGAACCCGCAAGTAACTTTGGTAGCGCCGTTCTGTGGTCTATTCATCCAGGTTATCATCCAACATGGAGCAAACAATTTAGAGCAAGCTATGTCAGATAGGGCCCCATGGAGTAAGATAAGTACTTGTCAGTCCCGACCTCCAGTCGATGATGTATGTATGTACGGAGCCCACGCGTGACATGGGTCGTGGAAGTTTTCAAACGTTCAGTGAAAACGATCTATAAAATATACATAAATAGAGACATACATACACACGCTACCCAAAATATGACCTACTTGGCGAAGGTAACAAGAATGGTATTTGCGAGTGACATACAACAGGGTTAAATGACATATAACATATCTATAGTTTTCAAGCCACTCTGCGCACTTAACTTACTAAAAGAAAGCTATGATCTTACCGATATATTTTTGCAGAGATGTTCCCACGGTAGCAAGCTCCCTTTCCATGTCTTCTGTCTTGGCTGGGATGTCACTTGTACGCCCCTTGATTCGCAGAGCCGCGATCCATACAGCATATCCACCTCCAATGAGCCCATAGATCTGCGCCGCTTTTTGATTCAGCTGGTTTATGAAGGTTGCATTGATTATTCATAGACGAAACTATATTCATAGTTTAGTTTATTTATCATTCAATAGATCACAATGGTAAAGCATGGAAATCATTGTACTTCTCTAGTATGTATCTGGTGCACTATCGAATTCAACCAAAAGAAATGTTTAGAACATAACGTTAGTTCACCTTTATCCGCGGGATAACCTATATCTGTCGTGTATTTAGGGATATCAGGTCGCTGGACAGTGGGTTCAGACTGGAATATTTTGAATGTATTGCAGTTTGGAACCATGGTCCGTCGAATTGATATTCCTTGAAACCCTGTTTTAAAAGATACCGGATATTGGTTACTTCGTGGATAAAGTTGAACTAGCGTTACACTTTAAGTACCTTTTCGAAGCGGTTATTGTCGTTGATGAGACGTTCTTTATATATGTCAAACAGTGACTTTCCACCAAAGATTCCTGACTGCGGCTTCATCATCTCCAACAGATTGTGCAAAACCTGCAAAAGTAAACCAAATTAAGCGATAAAAGCTGACTAAAAGTGGAAGGGCAACATTTTCCAGAATGTTTTCCTCCCAGTAATTTGCCTTTTTAAAATTTGTCTATCACGAGGCTCACCCCTAAGGCGTCTTCTAGAAAAGAAAAACTTAGTGACGTGCACACCCTAAAGAAAGATCAGTTCAAAGAAACAATTGTATAAGGAGTGAAAAGGCTTCTACATGTGCTCCAAAAACACTTTAAAATTATCCAGTCTACCATCGTCCCCTCGTGGTCATGAAAGAAGAAGAAGAAAGAAAATGAAGAACACACCAATAAAAACAATATGTTTTCCCTATGGGGGAAACTTAAACTAATGTCTGTGTGCCTAAACGAATGTAAATTTACCATTATGTATAAGTGTTACGGTAAACTAGGTTCCAACCTTTCACCCAAATATGAACCGGATATGGAAAATTAAGATGCTTAACATGTTTACTGACCACTTTCTCAGGCATAAACCAATAGTTGAATTTAAAACAGTCTCAAAGTCATGGTATTGCGGGGTAAGAATCGCGATGTACGTGTTTCGTCAAATCATTATATCTTGCTGTAGAGTAATGTCTCTTTCGCTAACTTCGAAGGGAGGTTAAAAGAGAACAATATGACTTGGAGTGAAACATTTTCCCCCGTAATCTTCTTTTGAATTATAATCACATGTATTTCCGAACCAACTTATTTATATATAATTCCGATTAAAGTACTTTTCCTAACTAAAGTACGCACACCCGATAAGGAGATAAGTTCCAGGCATTTTTTTAATGCTATAACTATATTACTTTCCCAAGTATTATCTCTCTGAATCACACCTGGTCACAAGGGATTTGTCGTGGGTTTCAGAGTTTTGTTCCAAATTTTCTGGGCGTTTACCTCAAAGGAATTACACATCCCGACTTGACTTGCAACACGTAAAAAAGTAGGTACTTTAATCGAGAAAGTATGGTTATAATTGACTATTCACATACCTGACCTACTCCATCCGAACCGTGACTGAGGACACTGTCTGCCCAAGCTTGAATGTCTTGGCCGGGTAGTACGTACTGTCCATCGCTGATTTCCATTTCAGCATGTGTGTCCAGCAGGTTCTGCAGTCGCAGTTCGTCTCTGCCGTACAGGATGGCTTGTCGAAGGTACTCCTGTCCCAACTGTAGATTGCTGACCATTTGTGTCAACTCTCTCACCATCCTGTCCAGCTCACGAATCTGGTCTCCCGACCCTTGCGCTTTGCGAATGTTTGCGACTATGCCTGTGACAGCTTTGACAACGCCCAGGCCAAAGGTGATTGCTGCAGTTATAGCTAGCCGCTGAAAAAAGGCATCAAAGTTACATTCATGTAAAATTATTTGTTCCTTAAACCAATGGCACTAAACCAAGTCTGTAACTTTTTCTAGCAGAACAAACTTAAAAAATATATAATTCATAACTAGAAAGGCCGGTCGGTATTTATTTTGATCAAATTCAACATTTTTCACTCCACCTACTCAACACGGTACGTTCATCCTAGTACAGTAACTGTACTGTAATCATACTTTTATTTCTTGACCAAAAACTTACGCTATTGGCTCCTGTTTCCTGGTCTTACAACCAAACGACATAAATTTTGGTAAATTGGTGCGCTAGATATTTATTCAAATGACCCATGTATAATTTCTGGCATAAACCACTTTAAAATTATATATTTGGGGAATTTTTGGAAAATTTTCCACTTGCCGGAGGGAAATACAGCATGTTCACATGTCTAGTAACTTGATTAAAGAGGCAACCAAACACGTAGCTTGAGTTAACATCCCGAAGGGAATTCGTCAGCCAATGAGTGAGCCTGGTGTTATCTGGAAGAGTCAATTCTGGAACGGAGGGGTACATTTTTTTCAAATTCATTTTTGGACTGTTGATATATAAAGTCTCTCAGTGGGAGTATTTTTGCAATTTTGCATAGGGTGTGCTGGAAGAGTCCATTCTTACACGGAGGGGGAATTTTTAAAATCCCTTTTTGGGACTTTCGTGATTACGTCCAAGTCCAATTTTAGCGGATGTTTTTATCTCCATGAAATGTAATGGAATGGAGGTTATATATTACCCTGTGTTTGTCTGTGTGTGTGTCTGTGTGTGTGTGTAAACAAGACAACTCAAGAACGGCTGAGTGGATTGGTTTCATACTTGGTGTGTTGGTAGGGTGTGATGAAAGCTGGACATGATTAGATTTTGGGCCCCCCAGCGGGTCCCCTTGGTACTGCAGCGCAACTTCCGGTTTTGCTATTTCGGTGTTATGAACATGCTATGGTCACGATTTTTGAGTATCAGATAGCTCTTGTGCTCAGGAAGAAGTGACATAAGTTTGGGCCTCCTAGCGTCTAGTTTTGAGATAGCAGGGTCATTTTTGTCAAAATTTTCTGAAGAGGATAACTCAAGAAGGGAACAACGGATTTTCATGATTTTTGGTATGTAGGTACTTCAGACAATGTTGTACAAAATGAAATACTGATTATGCAAAATAGGAGCAAATTTGCATAATTAATGACAACATTCAATAATAGCAGTTTTTTCTATGTATGTCTTGTCTTGGACGTGACATGGTTTTGAAATTTGAGTGGTAGATAGCTTTCAGTGTCATGACAAAGTGGGGCAATTTTTAGCCCCCTAACATTTAATTTGAGAACTGCAGGGGCGTTAATGTATATAAATTATGTTAATGTCTTAGTCAATTGCATGAAATTTACAAAAGCTCTAAATTTTCATGGAGGTATGAGGTCGCCGAACTCTAGTTTTGGACTGCACCACTTTACATAGTTGCATCGCAAGAAGAGTCATATTATTGCACGGAGGGGGATGTTTTCAAATTTAGCTTTAGACGGGTGATGATTCAATATTCCATTTTTAGCGGAAGTGTTTCCGGACTGGTCTATTTTACCTTTACATGCATTTTTTGCTTAGTTCAACTTTGGACTGGGTTGCTTAAGGTAGCAGAACACAGTTTTCGGCCTATGGGGATTTCTATAGTTAAGGACCACAAGGTGACTGACATCGACGCTGATAAAATCATAGCAGGCTGCAGTTTTCAAGCACGACAAAGTAATATGTTGAAGTCGAGGGTATAACCTACCAAGATAATTGAAAAACAGAAAAGTTGTCATTTTGAATTTTTTTAAAGACCTCTTTTAAATGGGGTCATGCGGTGTCATGCGGAACTGCAGCCGACTCACAGGGGCAGGCAGCTGTAAAGGTTACGCGCATTTATACACCAGATGGACAAAAATCAAAACCTTACACATACCACCTGAAAGTCGACTCCTTATACTACCATGTAGCAAAGCGCACTCCCCACTGTCTTTCACGTTACGGTGTTTACAGGCGCTTCCAGATTTCGGCCGCACTACTTTTTTACCCTTACGTTATAGGGGCTGTAATATTGTGGGCTGCGACCTTAATCAAAAGGCCATTTTCAGTGGGAGTATTTCTGGAATGGTCTATTGTGCAAATTCACATTGGGTGCTCCAGAAGAGTCCATTCTTCCCCTGGGAATTTTGTAAGATTCATTTTTGGGCTAAAGTGTCATTAGTAGAGGTGAATTTTAAACACAAGTGTTCCATTTTTGCACATGGGTCATTTTGGAATAGTCTATTATTGCATGGGGACATGCAGGAGATGGCTGAAATATGCTGTATTTGCTCTCAAGCAAATGTCGGCCTTTCTAGTTACACTTTCAATGGTTTCTGGGCTTTGACCTTGAGAGAAGAAAAAGCAAACGACATCCTCCTGTCGTCTTAAATAACCTTGACTTCGCGGACGATATAGCACTCTTAGATTAAAAACTACAACAGGCACAGCAACTACTATCCCGGCTAGAAAACGAAGCTGGAAAAGTAGGACTACATCTAAACGCTAAGAAACCCAAAATGATGACCTTCAACCAGAAAACGCGTCATCATTCGAACCAAAAGTGGTGATATCGTAGTGGTCAGAAATTTCAAATATCTTGGCTCACTGATGGAAAAGTCTGCAATAGACTTAGAAGTCAGGAAAGCTCTTGCCTGGAAAAGTTGTCACAAACTAAAGAAGATATGGAAATCCAATCCTTCACGCAGGATTAAAGTAAGGTTATTCATTGCCACCGTGGAATCTGTACTGTTAGATGGCTTGGAAACGTGGACCTTAACCAAGTCACTCGAGAAAAGGTTAAATGGCTGTTTCACCCGCATGTTACGCGTGTGTCTAAACGTTTCATGGCAACAAAAGCTTCCGAACGAGCAATTGTAACAAGGCTTACCATCTGTCACCAAGAAAATACAACAGCGCAGATTGAAACTGGCTGGGCATTGTGTTAGACACCCTCAAATCCCTGCACACCATCTTGTACTCTGGGAGCCTACTACTAAAGGAAAAAGAGGTAGGGGAAGACCCAGGGTTACCTATTTAGACAACCTACGTAGTGACACAAGTCTGCATGATACTAAAGAGCTACAAAGGGCCATGGAGGACCAGAAGATCTCAGGATTGGTTCGAGCGGGAGCTCGAACTAAGTAAGTAAGTAAGTTTCAATGGTGCTGCGCTCGCGCTAATAGAGCGGTCGCTACGTGAAGGAACGGAACCTGACAAATGTGAGATTTGCAAGCTCTCCAGGACGGGCCGCGCACAAAAATGGAGGGAAATCTAAACTGGTCCTGGGTGAGGATTTTGTGGCGCATTGTGACGCCACAAATCACACACTACCGGCGGCAGAAGACATCAAACGCATTTTCCAGTCACCTAATAGCGCATCCTTTGATTCAACGGTCATGGCGTGAGACATGGAAATCGGTAAGCAAAAAAAAAACTTATTTGTCAGCGATCCTGTAAAAAAATCATGACTAGTCATTATACAAAAATCTTTGCTAAGCGCCGATATGACCTGTATAAGTAACGTTAGCTTATAACCGCCCAAGAACACCTTTATAATTGTCACTATTTAAACATAAACTATAAACGTTAGATGTAATTTGTATTAGGCAGTCCCGAAATAGTGTAATGTGCTAAATAGCGTCCCGGTCGCAGACCTTGATACAATGTACTCAGTTGAGAAATGAGTGACTCATGTTGCATACTACACAAAGTTAAACAGCGATATGTTTCACAGCACATGTTTCGTTATGTGAAGGAGGTTCTATTCATGAAAGTAAGATCCATTTTGTTACATGTAATACAGTTAGCGTAAATCACGCGTAAATCGGTTATTCTGCTTTATTCGGTTTATTTCATTTGTTAATCTTCTTGTAATTATGCAAAAGTAACTGACAACACACTCGTAACTTTGACAAAGACGTTCACATGTTTGGAAGGTTGCTTCTATGCGATGCAAAACCACTTCCAGAATTTGAATACGTCCGTCACCTAGCTGTGTAAATACGATAATTTATTCATGGTACCCGCCACCCCCGCCCCCAGCCCAGGGATGAGAAAAAAGACCGGTCTGAATAGGGTTAATTTGTTTTTGTTTGTTTGCCCTTTTACATGGAAGGCACCTCCGAAGTTATCTTCCGAAGTTATTCCTTTCCAAAAGTATGGTGCAATTGCGCACGCGCGGACGATTTGCTGTAGAATTTCGGGAAGTTATGCCAATCGGACATATACTTTACATATACTTAAATTTATACATATACTTATATATAGATAGCCTAATATTTCTCTCTGTTTGAGTTACATATGGGATATTTTTTAGTATTCTAGCATGGAATGTGGTGTATTCATAAACTGTCCTCATTAATTTTGCAAATTAGCCCCTGATGTGCATGATTAGCATTTAATTGTGTAAGGCATCTCTTAAGTTATCTACATTCTAAATATCATTAAAGATCCGTCAACCCATTCCCGAGTTATCCCAATATAAAGGGATGATGCAACTAAAATTCCTGACATGCCTGGGGAAAAATTCATGAAATTTTTGGAATTCTTGTCAAGCGGACGCACACTATACAATTATAGCTATAGGCTAACCCCTAAGGCGTCGCAAAAAAAAAAAACGGGTCTAGGTATTGGTCCACTCTACCCTTGTGCCCAGTTTTCAGGTCATGACATGCGGCCCAAGAACGAGATGAATCAATTTAAAGATCGCAACAGGAGAAGAAGCAAAAAACATTACGAATATAATATTTTTACTCTATACGTACCTACGGTATGGCGGAGTGAAAAAAAAGACGTCTGCGTTCGTATTTCTAATGTCACATTGAATCTCAGAAGTCATACTTCCGCTTCTTGGTTCCTAGCCTGGTGACAAACCGATTTCTACATTGCACTCGCTGTCCTAGGGCAGTGAGTGCAGGCATCCCCGGGAGAAATAGAATGGTACCCAGGCTACTTGATTCCTACTACCATGTAATCAAATAAGATTTACTAGTAGTATTTATTAACGTCACAGTGAACAAGGCATTTGTTTTAAAACGTGGCACCGCGGTTTACAAGAAATGTTCCTTTTAGAAACAAACGAAGCAGAGAGGTATCTTTTAATGATCATTCTCTGTTTACTTTACTAGATAACTTTGTTTTAGTTGCGGTACCAGGTTCCGACGCTGCTGTCGTGTTCACTGTGACGCAATCGAAATTAATGCTCTGTTCACTATCATCCGAAGGGTGGCTCTGTATATCTAGTAATAACAGGAAAATGTTCATTGTTATACTCATTATGATGGGCTGCAATGCGGTTACATTGGTGTCACAATCACTACAACCTTGTAGCTCAAAAGTTGAACACAATGACAAACAAGAGTTCGTAGACCTCAGGCCTGCATGAAATGTATTGGGTGTCTGTAGACCTATTGTGTATTTTTTTCCCTTTTTGTCTGCGGTACATGGTTGGAAAAGTGAGATTTTTACCGTGTGGGTTGTGCACCATGCAAAAGTCTGAAATTCCACTTTCGGAATGTGTAAGTTTGGGCATGGATGAACATTACTTATTTTGGACTTCTTAAGCATGTAACCAACCACACAGCACCTTGAAGTTGTTGAGACGACTTTTCCTAGTACCCTTTTTTGTCTCAGATGGCCCATGTAGTTATTCTGTCACATATGATATATTCAGTACTGATATCTTCCTATTTCAATGTACTGACCTAATGCAGCTGCTAAATCTCCTTAGTGTGACAATGATATTCATTAAAGATTTATTTCTGGAGTGTTATATCACTTGACACTTGAAGGTTATTTGCATAATTTGACCAATTATATGTTTACAGTAGTTCCATAGACAATAATGAAGTGTTGGTAGCCCCCATCCAGCAGCAACAGTTAGTCCCCAGGGTGGTATGATATTTTTATTCAATCCGTCCAACTAAAACCTAAATCTCTTGAAGTACCTAAGCCAAATTTAACAGCAGAATTTACTATTCAAAATGTCCTTGTCAATCCCATTCATAGATGGCAAGCTGCTGGCAACTTTTAAAAGTTCAGAAAGCTGTTGTAGTCAGAGTGAACACCCAGCAAACATCCCCCAAAATCAATGAGCAGTTTCTTAGAGGGGAAAACAATTTCATCATATTTTTGCAGTGACAAATGCAACAAACGATACTAAATTTAAAACAGAACAAAGCCTCTACCACTTAACCATATTCAGACCGGGCTTTTTTGGTCATCCCTGGACCGGGGGGAGGGGGCTTTTGAGGCCCTCCACTTCTAAGTCCTATAACTCTTGAACGACGTGCCGTAAAGCAACCAAATTTTCAGGACATGATTTCGACATAATATCTAAAAAGTATGTGACGTTTAACGTTACGGTGACGTAAGATGACGTAATTATGACGTCATCAATTTGATTACATTGGCCAAACCCATGAAAAAAGGGTATTCTCAGAAAACTTCAAGTTATGCTACAAAAATGTAACAACAAGTGCTGATAACAGAATGATAATATTTATTAAGACTTGCGTTGCCAATAGCAACATCAACGACGTCATTATGACGTCATAAAATGACGTCATGCACATCTAAGATACGAGTTGGGCTCCGCCATATTATATCCTCCACCTTGAATTTTTAAAAATACTTTTTTTGCAACAAATAATCACAAAGGGCAATGGAAATAGACTAAATGCATTCATTTAGATGGTTTTTGATGAAAAACTACCAGGTAGTTACAAATTTTAAGGGATAATTAGCTTGTTATTCTTGATCTGGCCATTCGGTCCGCCATCTTGGATTTTGGGCTGATGACGTCATCAAATTAGCATGATTTATGCATATATAATTATGAAAGATATGCTGAATAATATAAGATTTTGTTTATGTAACGAAATCGCAGTAATATAGCAAATAAATGTGAAAAATAGTTAGAACCAAAAATAGTGATTTTTTGGCAAAACTGCCTGTCAACGAACGGTTGCCATGGCAACAAGAAAATTTGGAAAATTTGTCAAACTTCGTAAAAATGTTGCCAACAATATTTTAGGAAAACTTACTAAATTTGGTGGCTCTAGCGTTAGCCGTTCTGGCGTTATAGGACATCGAAGTTAGCGCGGGCCTAAAAAGCCCCCCCCCCCGGTCTGAATAGGGTTAACCCTGCCCGTACTATAGAATAGATTAAGCAGGCCCAAGAATCAAGCGAATATTACTAGCCCCAAACTACAAATTACCTGCATACAATACGGAAATGGCATCCCCAAAGAAACAACAAGAAACAAAGGAAAAATCATACGCATACCTTTCTCTTACACTCAAGCTCTGTACATTTCTCCTCCACTTTAGAAAGTTGTATCTTCTGCTGATTGCCACACAGGATAAAGGAACTTGTACCAGAACTTTAAACTCAGTACTACACAGCTCTCAAAACACCACAAACTCGGACTAAGAAGCAAACTCAAATTGTACCTAACCAATACACCAACAGATACTAGTACATCATCTGGCAGGAAATAATGTTGATACAAAGTAACCTGTTACATTGAAGGTGGCAGGGCCAGATGACGGTTCTAGGTAAACTTAAAGACCTATCAATCAACCCACACCCCTCCGCGTCACCTGTTTTTACAACCAAGCAGATATTGAGGGGGGGGGGCTCCGGAACTCCGGAAATACTCCCGGACACAAAATTCGACCTGCCGCGTCACGTTCAAACGCGACAAAGCCCAAAGTCAATCCTAGGCAACAGGCAACAAACCCCCACCCATGCACCAAAAATTATCGCAATGGCGCGTATCGTTCCGGACACACAGCGCCAAAAGTGCCCAAAAAACACATAAAATGCCACCTCAATGTCAAGTTCAAGCACCAGCAGGCCCAAAATCAAACCTGAGTGTCAAACCACCACCCCCAACCCACGTACCAAAAATCGTTGTGCTCGCACCATCCGTTCTTGAGATAGAGCGCTGTAAATCCCCAGCTTCCAAAAATTCCCACGCCCCTGAAAACCATACCTGCATACATGCAGGTAATCATCAAGAGTGTATCATACAAGTCTGTAATAACATAAAAGGTGTAATTACCTTTTCTCCGTGATGCACCTCCACAGCTGATCATGGAATAGAACAGACATGAAACAAGTCACTCCACCTGTCCCTTTAAAACATGGTATTATACAAGTACTGTACATACCGTGAGTTAGAGTATCGTCATGCTCATCTGGCTTTGGGTTAGAAGATTAGAAGATGCATGGTACTAAATGTGTAAATCAAAATCAAATGAATTTTTATACAAGAAAGTTAAAAAATATCTGATAACGGTACCTGTAATGTCTCTTTTGGAGGAAACAACTTCACAGGCCCAGAGATCATTGGAGTCCTGGGCGATCTTAGAACCAGGAAGACAGTCAACATGATAGCAGAGACGGTCCGGTGCGTCACAGATGCAGTTGTCATGATCAGGTGCCCCCCACCGGTCTCCTTTCTACACGTAACATATGCAATTTTGTAATCTACAGGTCTTGCGGTGCAGACATTTCCACATGAAAGTCCAGCTATCATCCGCTGTTTCTGAATAGTTGAGGGATGTTAATTTCAAAACTCGATAGAATTGGACATATGAAGTAATCAAAAATAGAATACACTGTCCTGTGGGAAATACTTCTATTATTAGGACAATGTTAACAACATACGAAATCCTTTTGCCGAACGTATATAAGCGCTATACACACAAGAGCCAGATTATCACAACATGATATGTTGTATTATTTGGTCTCCAGCAACAAATTGCATGATTTTGTACTATGACGTACAGTTTTGTCCTAAGTGAGGATCTTACCTTAACATTTAAGCCTACTGTACTGGTATATACATTTGTCACTGACATACCCATGAACGAAATGTTGTTAAACATTATTTTAATGT
This sequence comes from Branchiostoma floridae x Branchiostoma belcheri, assembly GCA_019207045.1. Lineage (NCBI taxonomy): Eukaryota > Metazoa > Chordata > Leptocardii > Amphioxiformes > Branchiostomatidae > Branchiostoma > Branchiostoma floridae x Branchiostoma belcheri. Next base: position 19,897,407 of record CM033029.1, read on the forward strand.
TTCTCTCGCTGTCACCTCACTGTCTACTCTTTGCTATCAAGTACCTGATGCCCTTCACAACCTTGCTTCTTGACCATTGCGTCATCAGTTTGGTCACGGATGTCATGATCACCTCCTTCTCCTGCAACAAGATGTATCCCAGGATGTCACTCTATTAGAGTTTATCATTCGTTCAATATCAGAAATGTTCAAACAATAGTATACCATTTTAAATCTGCAATCTTGTCTGGACCGGGTCCTCAAATTATGTCTGACAAGGGCAGTCCAGTGTTAATGCGTTATACAAGGGCAAATTCAAAAACTAGATCCTCTGACTTACTTCCGGTATTACCCCGAGTGACGATATCCTCCACCCTCAGACGAACGTCTTGTTGCTGCTTCGTGTCATCCTCTGCTGTATCTGAAAGGCAGTAAGTGGTACAGTAACTTCTAATACTTGTTTTGTTTGTGCCTTTATTTCGATAGTTTGTAATTATAAGCAGAGTTGATACTGTCAAGAACAATACGAGTTATAAGTGTTCAGTGTATTAAATATAGTTACCATTTCTTCAATACTGGGAACTTTAGGATAATAGAACATAATTTCAGTTCAAATCTGCAATTTAATCTAAAGCTTTCTACTAAAGTATGTCTGACAAGGGGATACAAATTTTCAATCAGGCCGACTTACTTCCGATATTACCTAGACTGGTGATGTCCCTGGACCCTTCAGGAAAGTCTTCTTGCTGCTCTTGTTGCTGCTCCTTTTCATCCACTGATGTGTATCAAAGACAGTTAATAGTGAGGTGAATATTCTCATATTGATAGTGCAGTAGACTTGATGGTATATTGATGTTTAAACTTTCGTCAAACCTGATCGACTATTCATCATAGAAATCTGGCAAAACGTATGCAAAGAACCACCGGTGAATATTCTCATATTGATAGTGCAGTAGACTTGATGGTATATTGATGTTTAAACTTTCGTCAAACCTGATCGACTATTCATCATAGAAATCCGGCAAAACTTATGCAAAGAACCACCGTGTTATGGCCGATATTAGTTACCTTCAAGGATCTGAAGACTATTCCTCAGTTGGTCGACCAGTTTTTCCCGCTTCTGGTCCCTCTCAGCTAATACATAATAAGAACGATGAGTGAAGTTAAATGTAATGAAAGCCACATCACGGATTCTCTATCATATCAATAGCGGCTTTCTTTCTTGCCACACCTTACATACAAATCAAATCTTGTCTTGCAGAAAGTTTTGGTCATGTCACAGTATTTAGAGTATTATGAACCATCCTTAGATTGGCCGAAGAGTCATTCGTGTGCAGCTGATGACAGGGGGTTAGGAAAGTCTCTCCGACTATAATATTGTCACCAGAAGGTGTTCAGACCTTGTCTTTTCTAAGCAGCCTGACACACAAATGTTAGTGAATTGTCTATATATTCTAAAATTAGAACAACGTTAGTCAAGCATTCCTGATGAATTTGTTTCCGATATTCGACCAAAGCAGAATTTATAAAACAATAGAATATCATTTCAAATCTACAATTTCATTTGAAGCTTTTATCAGATTATAATGGGCAAAAGGAATCCAATATTTAGGGTTTGATACGTTATACAAGGGCAATTCAAAAACTATTTCCTCTGACTTACTTCCGGTATTATCCCGAGTGACGATATCCTCCACCCTCTCGGAAACGTCTTGTTGCTGCTTCACGCCATCCACTGCTGTATCTGAAAGGCAGTAAGTGGTAAGGCTTATATTTCATTAAGGTAATATAGTAATTAAAATTAAACTTGTTTGTGTACAGATTTTTAATTGTCATAAATCAATACGAATTACAATATTTCAATGTATCCTTTCTTCAATGCAACAAATTTTAAGACTACAGAATATCATTTTAATTCAGATCTAAGTTAATCTGAAGCTGATTGATAAGTTATGTCTGACAAGGTAATTCAAGGTTAAGGCTCCGATAAGACCTATTATTATTACCTAGAGTGATGTGGTCCACTGGTCCTGGTTCTTGTTGCTGCTCTTGTGGCGGCTCCTTGTTATCCCCTGCTGTGTGTGAAAGACAATAAATAGTAAGGCTAATATTTTAAGGGTTGATAGTTAAGTAGAAATATTTAGTGGTGTATTGAATGCTTTAAAACTGTCGCCAGACCTCGTGGCAAAAATTATGTAAAGAACCCCGGCCTGTATGGCCGATATTAGTTACCTTCAAGAATCCGAAGAATCCTGTTCTCCAGGTCGGCCACTTCTGCCTGATTCAGGTTCCTCTCAGCTAATACATAATAAGGACGATGAGTGAGGTTTTATGTAATAAAAGCCGCATCACGGGATCTCTTTCATATTGATTGTGAATGACATGTTGTAGTTGATAGAGATGCTTGAAACAGATGCTACTTTTCTCGTACAATTTTAAGCAATTGTTTCATTTGGGACGCTGACCAGGTTTCAATGCAGATGGCAACACATGGTGACCACGGTATCCTATTTTGCAAAGAAAAATATCAATTGACCTTTTTATTACATTTCTTGGCACACAATATGACTAAGAAAGAGTCTTAACAACAAAGTATCTTAGTCATGATTTGGTTTTACAGATGACCAGTGGATAATTCATGACCAAGAGATATACCTATCACAGTATTAAGTACACATGTAAATTGTTTACACTTTCTTCGAAAATTTAAGCGTGCTTGAAACTGACCTGGACTTGAAGCAGCAAGAAGTGCCGCACATCCAAGGAAGATGACTGTGAGAACTCCCATGTTGGGTTGTCTTCTCTTCTGTGAAGTAGGATCAAGCTTTTAGTTTGTACATAAAGTGAATAGGACCATTTAGATACCCCATATGAAAGCAGGGCAACAGCATTAGACCCTGACATTTTAGATCCTAATCAATATCAAATGCACAGTTAATAGTCCAACATATACAACACAAAATCAAGGTGGTCGGTTGCTAGGTTGATTTCCATAGTAAGGCAGTGTATCAGGTTACTGGAGCTCCCCAACGCTCCCCGGGGAACTCAAAGTAACTGGATCATCTTTCAAAAGATCATCATAGATAGAAAAGCAACCCTCACACGTGTCTCGCCGACATCAAATGGAAAGAAGCAGTGTGTGTACCTCAAATAAAAAAGATTGTATTTTCAGTGAAATTTATGACTAACCTTAGTATGGTATTTGTGTTGTTTATCCACCAAACACCCTTTGTAAATCAATCAAGTTGGCATATTTTAGACAACGTTTAGACAAGATGGTGAAGAGCACGTACCGTCATTTAGAAAAGGTTTTCGGTGGACAAAAAAAATAAAAACAAATACCATAACGAAATTTTAACAAAAATAGTCATAAATTCAGCGAAAATTCAAATCTTTTATATCATATACGTCGTGACTGATCAAACTTTCTGTCTTTGTGTCTGGATTTTTTAACTTTAACTGATATATTATTCCAGCCAAAATAAGATCGAAACCCGAAAATCTTATTTTTTTTCACACTAAAAGACCCTTGGTTCAAAACTACCTCAATATTAAAAAAAAAACCTTTAGACGCAAATCCGAATCTGATATCTTGTTTGTCTGTATGTCAAGTCGCGGTGATAGGGACATGCGGTAATTGATACCGCCGTAAACAAGTGATGTAATATTCAAGGTCACTATAATGACTGTAACGATGTAACTATATCTCTGTTATATACTTTGTCTGACCCTTGCCTCTTCCCTCATGACCTCAATAAAAGCGGCCTGCAGGCCAATTTCTACCTTTCATGAATAAGTAAAGGTTCAAACAAATAAATGACGCCAGCAGCTTCGTTGAATGTCAAATGTTACACAAAACGGCCAGCAAACATATGCATGCAAAACTAGAGTTTCACAACCGCACACCTTCGCCAAATGATCTTAACCTTTACAAGCTGGTGTATCATATATTTTTTGTCATGTATTATGCAAATAAGGTCCTCATTTGCATAAATTGTATAAGAGGTTCCAAGACCACACCACCCCAACCCCCAAAATTACAAATGTAAGCCATCTGTAGTAAGAATGAAGGCATTCATTGTATTTCTAATGATTTGTGCAAATGAGGTTCTTATCTACATAATTAATGTTTAATGATGTTTACCTTTACATAGCTTCCAAATGCCACAACTAAGAAAATCCTCTCATATACCAGAATGGTATTATAGCATTTCCACATTAATCATGCAAATTGGGCCTATAATTGCATAACATTTATCAATATTCTTTCCTTTCCCCTGTTACTAATAGGGGGGGGGACATTAATACAAACTTTTTGAAATACGCATCCTAAAATATGGAGATGATCTATATAAACACAGAAATCACAAAAATTAGGCAATTGTAAAACTCTAACCCCCCTGTACATACCCCCTGAAGTTTGGATACCCCCGTCGCCATGTACTTGTGTGACGTTGCTAAGGTCTGCCAGCACTGACTACATTACTTCAGTTCTTTTTGCACATTTTGTGTGATTAAATGATAAATTACACTCCAATATACCTTTCTATCAGGTTTCTCTCCCAAGCTATCAGACTTTCTGGTATCCTGCATCCTTTCCTGACTTGTCTACTGTACTGTCTAAACGATCCAGGTTCTCTTCTCTTTTTCAGTACCCTTGTAACTTAAGATTGGTAATTGTTTACCACTTGGACAATGGCACTACAGACTTCTTATTTCCTTGTCAGGCTGCATCCTTTACCTGCAGCAACAGTGCTTGAAATACCCACTTGCACACTTGAAAATGCATTTTGGTTGGCGCAACGTAAGTCGTAATTCTAAATCCAGGTAGCGCAGTGCGCAACCTGAAACTTTCAGTTGGAACACAACTTTCCCCCCACCTACATGCATAAGTATTCATTTCTTCATAGGATAAAACAAAAGTTACATGGGTGCCTAATAGGGGTGAGTAAACGGTACAGAAAATTCAGGTTCATGCAGGTGTGGTTCAGGTCCAGAGGTCCGGAACCTGATTCAGTTTGTGAAAACTTGGTCCATTTCGCTACAAAGAAATCTGTTTTGCGGAATAATTCAGTACCACTGGCGTTTTAAAATCCTACAAGGCTAACTGCCTCTGTGGGATTGAGTGTAAAAATTGGTAGAAATGACTGCAGACTATACTATAATATACCTGTAGCCCGTTTCGTCCAATTTTGAGTTTGGATCAGTCCATTTTTGCCACGGGGGTGATTTGGAATAGTCCATATTTGCATGGGAAATACATTTGGAGGTTCAGATATCCACAATTATCTATCCTGAAGTCAAATATTCTGCCAAGGATGCCAAAGTACAATTGCTAAGGCATTAACCCTATTCAGACCGGGGGGGGCTTTTGAGGCCCGCGCTAACTTCGATGTCCTATAACGCCAGAACGGCTTACGCTAGAGCCACCAAATTTGGTGAGTTTTCCTAAAATATTGTTGGCAACAACTTTACGAAGTTTGACAAATTTTCCCTTATTTCTTGTTGCCATGGCAACCGTTTGTTGACAGGCAGTTTTGCCAAAAATCACTATTTTTGGTTGTAACTATGTATTTTTCACATTTATTTGCTATATTACTGCGATTTTGTTACATAAATAAAATCTTATATTATTTAACGTATCTTTCATAATTACATATGCATAAATTATGCTAATTTGATGACGTCATCAGCCCAAAATCCAAGATGGCGGACCGAATGACCAAAGCAATAATAACAAGCTAATTTTCCCTTAAAATTTGTAACTACCTGGTATTTTTTCATCAAAAACCATCTAAATGAATGAATTTAGTCTATTTCCATTGCCCTTTGTGATTATTTGTTGCAAAAAAAAGTATTTTTAAAAATTCAAGGTGGTGGATATAATATGGCGGAGCCCAACTCGTATCTTAGATGTGCATGACGTCATTTTATGACGTCATATTGACGTCATTGATGTTGCTATTGGCAACGCAAGTCGTAATAAACATTATTATTCTGTTATCTGCACTTGTTGTTACATTTTTGTAGCATAAATTGAAGTTTTCTGAGAATACCCACTTTTCATGGGTTTGGTCAATGTAATCAAATTGATGACGTCATAATTACGTCATTTTACGTCAACGTAACGTCAAACGTCACATACTTGTCAGATATCATGTCGAAATTATGTCCTAAAAATTTGGTAGCCCTACGGCACGTCGTTTTAGAGTTATACGACTTAGAAGTGGAGGGCCTCAAAAGCCCCCCCCCCGGTCCAGGGATGACCCAAAAAGCCCGGTCTGAATAGGGTTAAGCATTTTTGGTAGAATAGCGCTATACTTAGTTTAGTACATGTCAACTTAAAAACTTCAGGGGGTATGTACAGGGGGGTTAGCAATCGAATATTTTCAAAATTTTTACATTTTCATATTCAGATGGACCGTCTCCATATTTCTAGGGGCGTATTTCATCAAAAACTGCATTTTTGCAAAATAGTGTCCCCCCGTACAGTGTTACCAATGCCACAGGTTGCATTATTCCTATGATGGAACAAAGCGGGATTAGGCGACTTCCTCGTTAATTATGCAAATAAGAGTCTTTTTCTTATTATTGTATAGCAAAATTTGTTTATCAAGAAGACTTGTTTTTCCTGTAACTTGTGATGCATAGAATCTAGGGCTGCGAGATCATCAGCAAAAAAGAGATCATCGAGATAATTAATGGGAATATTCTATCGTAGTATTACTAGACCCTCCTGGCTGTAAAAAAACAACTTCCTGGCCACCAAAAGCCCCCTAGGGGATGGGATAATCAGTTTATCACACTTCAGGCTGGCTACAGGGGAAAACAATCAAGATCTTCTTTGAAAACACTCTATTTTTTCACTTTAGAATAGGATTTGATCATGCACTAAGTCTATTTTGTAGGGTGTCAATAAGCTACGGTTACATTCCATTCAAAACTACAAGAAATCTTGCAAAGATTACGTTTTACAAAAACTATGGTGAAACTGGCACCAGACACCCCTCTGTGCAGTCAGGCACATATACAAGACAGTAATAAGCCAGATGTGTTCCCTAGGACGCATGGAGGTCCATGTAGGAAGATCACAGCTTGTAAACATGTTTGTATGATGCACTGATGTTGCATCTTCTCTCACTGAGCCTTGGTATTCAATGCAAAATGGTAAATTTAGCTTACTATGTGAAGAAACGGCAGGAAATTTATATTTTTTGTATTGTCGAAATCTTACTTAGTGCACCAATGAGAAATTCGAAAACATGTATTGTTTGAGTGGAAAAGATCACCAACAGATTACATTTGTAAACGGGAATAGGAGCCTTGTATAGTGAATAAGAAGTGGAAGTAGATATCATTTGGCGAAGATATGTGTTCATGGAACTCTAGTCACTGAAACAATTATGGGCCCCTATTATTCAAGTGCCCAGATTCTTTCCAGCCAACCCTACACTACCGTCTTCTAAAAGCAATATTGTCAAAGCATTTCCTTAGCTTTGATCCAGATAAACTTGAGAACACTGTAGTTAATATTTAAGATTGAAATACGGTATGGTCGAATGAGAATGACACTAAGAATAAAATTGACGAAAGCTACGAGGGGCGTTCAAAAAGTAATGTCTGAGCAACAAATTGAGATATCTCAATCTCAAGAAGTAATATACCTTTACATTTGAGCCAAATTTCAACTCATTCGATGAAAAAAAAAGAGTCTGCTATAAAACCGGTGGAATCACTTTTTGAACGCGAAGGTTTAGAAGTCGATATACGGCAAGAGAAATATAGCTCTAGGACTAGGTGCAAGTGGTGAAAAATATTGTATCGTTATTCAACGCTTAACTCTACTATAATACCATATCAATATGTTCGCAGACTAAGAAGGAGACCACCTAAAACCTTTTTAAAGAGTACCCTAACCCCTAAAAGATCCAACAATAGGAGATGAAATCAAGAAAGCCCCAAAGACATTAACACTAACCCATATCGGGGTTTTGAGGCCCGCCACTTCTTACCCCTGTAACTCTTTAACGACTTACCATAAAAGTTTCAAATCAACAGAGAATACTTTCACTATTGATGGAAACGCTGTCAAGACAACTAAAGATGCACCCGAAAAGTTCCTGGGTGGGTACATAACTTTCTCGGGTAAAACAAAAGAGACAGTTGACATTGTGGCGAAGACAATACAAACGACAGTTGACAAAAATAAACAAATCGGCCCCAAGAACAAGTACAAACCCAGCGTCTACATGGAATTCGCTTTTCCGTCATAGAGGTACCTTTTGATGGTGCATGACTTGACCGATACTCAGCTACAAAAACTGTATGCACTTCATACTGAATTCATGGCTCAAAATGCAGGCTAGTGTCACAAACGCTATACTCTACAACACAATGGGACTAAACTACAAAATCATTTCAGATCTGTATCTTGATGCCCAAACCTTGGCCTACAGCTGATCGGCTAAGGCCGATAACAAGGTAAACATGCTCTTCAAGCCAAACTAGACAAAGAATCACAGTGGACACGGAAAAAGGAGAGACGGGGCCTTGCAATGGGCTAATCAATTCACCAACAAGCCATAAATGCGACAACAGACACAGATTGGTCTTCGGTCCGAAAACAAATCAAACGACAAGCTACAAATATGCGACACGAAGTTTGGTCTGATCATCAACAAAAAGCTACAACAACAAGGACACATGCTACAGCTTATCGAAGGAGAGAAATGTGATCTCACCTGGAGGTCAGTAATGCATAACCTTCCAAATGGTGTTCTAAGTTTTGCGGTACGTGCATCGATAGACGCTCTACCGACATTCCGTAATCTGGCCACTTGAGGCAAGCGTACCAGTGTCAAATGCAAATTGTGTGGTGACAGAGAAACACTCCAGCACGTCCGAAATCTCCCTTCAGTAAGAACGATATACGTTCCGGTGTGACAGCGATCTCGCCCGGGGGGCGAGATCACTAGCGTTTTCGCCCCCCTTTAGCGTTTTCGCCCCCCCCCCCCCCGAGCAGCTGGCTACTACATATTACAGGTGCGCTACCTGTAACTTGGGCACATAGCTATTCATGTGCCAAGCTGTGATTTCTATGCTTCGCTGTAGGACTCGTTAGCCCTTATCGTTATTTCTTCTTTTGCCGGAGTAACCTTACCATTCTTGCGGCAAGTATATTCAATTTTGCACGAATGCTAATTTGTTGTAGGCGGGTGGAAAAATCGTGATTGATTGTTGGTTATAATATTACAACGTTTGTAAAACATTTTCAGATACACAATAAGTGTAATGATCGTATATGTCAGGCATGACAATTTGTGCAAAATGATTTCCATTGTGGTTTGTAAAGTTTCTCGTATTTGTTATGCTTTATGCCAGACAATAAATGTTGCTGGTATTCCCACCAATAAATATTTAGTGTGGAGTGATTATGGGTTATTTCTGAATAACTATAACGGCCGAGAAGGTAGGCATAAATTCATTTTTGTGAAACAAAAAAGACAATTTTTGCAGCTAAGGTGGCATAAAACAGTGCTACTGCGAACGTATAAATCAACACCGTCTATGGTACGGAATACGTCAGCTATATGTTTTCAATTTGTCACAGTGTTTTCTTTCTTGTGCTGGAAACATTTCCAAAGCACTAACAAAAACACACGTGAATAATAGTTCCTCATTATAAACACTATCTACGCGCAAGTTGATATAGATGTTGCTAAATGCTACAAAAACACTGGTAAAGTACCTGTCTTAAGAAACACGGGTAAATGCATCAGTTCCTAAATATTAGAAAAGACAGTCATGTTGGAGGTGAAGATATCCCTTGGCCAGGTGCATATACCAAAATGTTCCTTATTTTAATTAATACGTAATATTTGCATAATTAATAAAGACATTACATAGTTCTTTTGTGGTCACTTCATGGTAGAGACTTCATATTGGAGATATATAGGTTGCTTGAGGACAGGTGAATACAATGAAATACATCTTATGTCAAGACTCAGGTATATGCAATAATGGGAATACAAGGGACCAAACCCTCCTTGTCTGAAACAAGTTCAACTATTTATTACCATGTAATTACGGTAATATTGATACTATGAATGGAGTTTAATGTATCAAACTCGTGTACTTATATCATTCTGAAACTACATTTTGTGATTTATACCAATCAACTTCTAAAATGTCATGTAAACCCGTTTTTTTTGGGGGGGGCGAAATCGCTAAAGGGGGGCGAGGTAGGGGGGCGAGATCACTAGCCGGGGAGGGCGAGATCGCTAGTGATTTCGCCCCGGGGGGGGCGAGATCACGGGGGGGCGAGAACGCTGTCACACCGGAATAATAACATACTTTAACACATAGTATAAAACCCTTCAGGAGAAAACTTTGATCCCTCGCAGACAAATGACCGTGTCTACGCAGACTTGCATGGGTATACAACTGAAGACAAATGCAGAACCCACCGTACGTGCCGTTTGTCCGTACGTTTTTTTTTTGGGGGGGGGGGGGGCACGTCTGCAACGAATTTCTAAAAACGTGCAGGCTGTGCAGGGCAGGCGCGTCGCCCTTACTGGCACGTACAGGGGGCGAATCCGCAGTCCGATGACACACAAAGTTTTGCCTGCACGTAAAATTCTACAGCGTGTCTGCTTCCCGTAATTAAAACTCCGAAATTCTGCACGAAAAATATCGTAATCTAACTAAATATTGAGTTGTATATGAAAAAAAAGGATTCTGTACCACCTACACCCCTTTTATTAAAAGAAGACATTACAAGTTGGTATCGCCTGTTTGTACGATATGCACATTCTCTCATTTTTTTAGAGGTAAGAACCGCGCAAAACAGGAAATTTCATGCCTTCAAAGTCCGGAAGAAATCATCTTCATACAGCATCTATGTTATTCTCAAGTTTCACTCCCACTAAGGAAACTGAAAAACGCACAAGAAAACTGAATAAATCAACAAATGATGCATGCGAACGATTGATTGATTGAATAACGCCCATACAGATCAATAGGGCCGAATTTGCTGGAGAATTATTCCAGACTTTAATAATCTTAATAGTACCTAAAATAGAAAAAGAAAACGGCCAGAACTTACTTTTTTGCCTGCTTTCTGTGCGCGGTGAAGGGGTACGTTAAACGATTTCTTCTCCCGGACCTGACCGCTCTGGTGTCGACCAGCTAGTCTAACACATTTATAGCAGGACGTATGCAAATGTTCAGACGCCTTTTAAGGAGAATGGTTTCTCCACACCAAGGGGGATGAAGGGAACGCACTTCTATGATTGGTTAATTAAAGTAGGGTGGGTAGAATTTCGGACAAAATCTATGGAAAGGTTACATCATTGTAAAGTAAATAACGCCAACGCGTTTCCCAGGAAAAGAAGGCAAACATCCGTTGAGCAAAAACTACAGTCTGCCATAAAACAATAAAGACTGTCAAAAATTAATTTGGGGCACGTGCTAAACTGTCTTTTCAGTCACGCAAGCAATAAATCTAGTACCTACCATATCCTCACCTTGGAGACATCACTAAGGCACATAGTGTAGGATTCAAACACCCACTTCAAGTATTCTACTTCGTGGAACATGGAATGGTTCCCGATCTACTGCCAGCTTCTGTTGGCTAGTGGTCGACATACATAGTGGGGCTATGTGTAACCGGGGAATTAACGTACTCGAGGCACTTCCTCAAATACAAGCTCCCCATATTTATTTCATTACTTTTCCAATAGATAGGTGTCCCTTTTGGCATTGATTTATGTGTAAATACACTTGGGTAGGTGTGTGTGTGTGTGGGGGGGGGGGGCATTACATTCTTCCACCGTATGTACAAAGAGGTGAGTGTTTGCACGTCAGTCAATCAACACGATAAAGCCAAGGTGTGTGAAGGTGTGTACTTGTGTACATAGGGTTTATCTGCCCACCTTGTAATACGCTTGCCAAGTTTGGAACCCAGGGTAGTAGAACAGTCACGAGGCAATTTAGCCTTCGTACTACCGTCTTGTACTTGTTTTCTCTCTCTCTCTCTCTCTCTCTTTCTAAAAGAATTTGTCACCAGCTGAGATTTTTAAGGTCCAATGTCACCATGATAACAGCGTCAACGGAAAATGGAGTCAATATTTGCTTCCGTTTTTATTGAAAATAAGATATAAAAGAAAACACTTCGGCAATCATAAAAGAAGAACGTGCGCGACAATTGTACATGGAGGTACGGAGATGACTCACACTTTTGTTCGCCACAAGAAGCGATATTCTTTTGAGTTGGACAATCAGCCTTCCTAGTTTTTATCACGCTGTAATCTGAGCTCGTTCATCGTCCCGAAAAGTCACAACAGAGCTCCTGGCTGAGTTAAAGTTTGTTGTCAACTAACTAGCCACCGGCCCACGGTTTACACTAAGTAATTCACTGTGTTAACCATTGGCACTAGTATTGACGTTATATATGATAAATAACGTTTTTAATTATACTCAACAAAACCTATTATTACCACTTTGTCTTATAATCTAGCCTTTGCTAGACCACAAAATGATCCACAGTACGGACACAAAAAGCAGCACACTCGTACTCACAGGTACTTTTACATCGCGGTCCTGTGTTCTATTCTACTAGGTTATCTTCCAACATGGCGTGCAATACCATTATTCTACAATACCATTATGCAGGGGAGTAGACTCTTTTTTTTCAACGTTTGAAGCACGTTTCTTCGTTGAATAAAAATGATTTCCCTTTACATAACAGTCGGTACTGAATACGTCATTAAATGAATACCGCATCAATACAAGCGAGTTTTGAGCAAAAAGACAAAAAATATATTACGTGCCACACCCACTGTAAGTGGAATCGTCACGCTTGGTACATGGCTGAGAACTATCGTTCTACCGGTCCTATATAGCGTAACTTTGTAGAATTACAAGCCCCGAATCAATTTATCACCACACAGATAAAGCGGTCGGCGTTATTTTGTACACGCACTCTAGCGGAAGGCATACAAAATAACACCGACCGCTACATCTACCCGATGATCAAAAATCAATGCTATTACCATCGCATTTTTTCAAGTTTTTACTCAAATGTAAACTTAAATGGAACCCTCGAAACCTTTTCGTGCCAATTTGTAGTGCACTATCAAGCTACGGAGCTTTAACCGTGACCCTTTTGTGACCCTTTTGGCATTGACTTTTTGTGTAAACACTCTAGGCTTGAAAGGGAGGGGGGTATCACGGTAGTCAAGATGTTATGAACATCCTTACAAAAAGGTAAGTATTTGCACGTCAGTCAATAAACACTCTTAAGTCAAGGTGTGTAAAAGAACAAGGTGTGTCATCTGTTGAGAATTTTAATGGTTTAATGTCACCATGATGATAGCGCTATCAGAAAGGTGAAGTCAATTTTTGCTTCCGCTGTTCTTTAAAAAGGAGAAAAAACAAACCTCTCGGCAATCTTAAAAGAACGACTTTATTACACGACATTTGTACATGGCAGTACATATATGACTTAGACTTTTGTTCGTCACCAGCTCGGAATTTTTAGGGCCCAACATCACAATGATAAGAGCGTCAACAGAAAGATTTAGTCAATGTTTGATTCCGTTGTTCTTTGAACGAAAGGAAAGATATCAAATCAGTTACTCAGACTTTTGTTTGCCTCCGGAAGCCCCACACCCTAGCTTGAGTTGGTCGGTCAACCTTTCAAGTTTTATAACACTGTAATCTGGGGGTAAAATTACAACAAAGCGCCTGGTTTTGTTAGCGTCCGTTGATTACTAGTGAATAGTTTTGTCTAGCCACCCGTTTTTCAAAGATACGTATCAAACCTACAACTTTGTCCTCAGTCATATGTTAAGTCTTGACTAGACCGCTTAACCCTATCCAGACCGCGGGGGGGGGGGGGGGAAGTCTAAAAGTGCCTGCGTCAACTTTGACGTCGAATAACTGCCGAACGACGTGTGCTAGGACAACGAAACTTAGTGACTTTTTCTAAAATACTGTTAGCAACAATTCTGTGAAAAAAATGTTAGTTTGTTATTTTTCGGGTTTCTGACAGGCATGTTTTACCAATTTACTAATTTCAGTTTGAATTATGGGATTTCATAGTTTTATTGCTAAACCAAACTTGTTTATCTATATCATTAAGATCCTGTGTAGTTTTGAGTCACTCATTTCTAATTAATTATTCATAATCTATGCTAATTTGATGACGTCATGGGTCAAAATCCAAGATGGCGGACAATGCCATTTTCAACGATAAATACATGTTTTTTTTTTACTCAGATTCCGTCAAAATCTTTTATTTTCTTACAAAAAAATCATTTGGACCTTTTTAGCCCGATTTTTATTGGGTTTTGGGGTGATATGTAGAAAAAAACGTATTTTAGAAAATTCAAGCTTGTCGATCAAAGATGGCGGACAAATGACGTCATTTTTTGACGTCATATTGGCAACAGAAGACCTGGCAGACTTAGACACTAGTACGATAACCTTTATAGTCTTTGTTTTCTTTAAAACCTTTAAGTACAGCGGGAATTTTTATATGTAGACGATTTTAGCCTAAAATATGACATTATGACCTCATATTACGTCATAACGATACCAATCTTACAGAGTATATAAAACTTTACTAGTTCAATATCCCGTCCAAATTTGGTGATCAAAACCCAAGCCGTTTTAAAATTACGAAGGGGGGTCAAAAGAGCCCCCCCCCCCGGTCCCAGCTATCCCAAAAAAGCCCGGTCTGGATCGGGTTAAGGCCCCCTCTCACTAGACTCGCGTCACGCTTGCATCGCTTCGGGGTTCGTTCACTGTGTCACTGTTGTGTTATTTTCGCCGATTTTCTGTTGCGCTCACACTTACTTGCGTCACTGTTGCGTTTCTAGACTAAATGAACAGGTTATCGGAAGTCGCAGCGTTGTCAATTTATGAAAAATCACTGTAAAATGATGAAAATGCCTCAAATGAGATTTATAATGAAATAATATTACTTTCCCTTGTGATGATGCATAATATGTTACTGATGTTATATGATAACCTTGAAAGACTTTTTCAGTAAAAGAAGTGACCCAAATGAATGGACACGAACCATATACCAGATTTGACTCCATCGCTTATGTGTTTTGCAACAAGTATGTGTAATGGTGTGTGTTTATAGGTTTATTGAACAATTTTCAAATTTCAGAAATAAAATAATCTTGATATTTCCTAAGTTTTAATAGGAAATAGACAAAATATAACCTTGATACTGTTGAATTATGGAGGCATGTTGGCGTCACTGTTGTGTCACTGTTGTGTCACTGTTGTGTCACTGTTGTGTTACTCTTAGGTCACTGTTGTGACACTCTTGGGGCATCTTGCCACTTGCGTTATTTTTAACTATCAAAAAACCGTCGTGCTTGCTTGTGTCACCTCTAGGTTCGCTTGTGTCACCTCAAGGTTCGCTCGCGTCACCTCTAGGTTCCGTGGGGTCACGTTTGCGTTGTCGAACCCCGAAGCGACGCAAGCGTGACGCGAGTCTAGTGAGAGGGGGCCTTTAGTAGATGGACACAAAAACAGCACTCTAGGACGCGCAGATAACTTTTATAGCACCGCTCTTTGTTCTATCTTGCCAGATTATCTATAAAAAGTTCCAAAAAAGATCTATTCAAATGTTCAAAATCCTAAATGTCCTGGACCAAGCAGGATGCATTCAAGATGAACTGTGTCTTGTCAGAATGCTTTTAGCAGGCACCGGGCTAAGTGTCCGCGTCGGATCGACCTACTCGAAACAACAGTAAGGCTCACCACAATGTGACAGTCTCTGTGTGGTGGAAGAAAATCGTGACCTTTTCCTTTCATCCTTTTTTCGATCCATGGGAATGCCAATCGAAAAAACGGATGAAGAAAAAGGTCACGATTTTTTCCACCAACCTCTGCTTGGAGAGTAGGTGAAGGAGAGTACGGGGTAGAGACCAAAGCGAACAAGGCTGGACTCCCGGCTATATATGTTTGGGTAGGCGGGGGGGGGTATAAACGTTAATCGGAATACCATAAAACCTGCCATCTTATTTACATAAAGGTGTGTGTTTAAACGTCAGTAAATCAACACCATAAAGACAAGGTGTGTAGATGAACTTGTCACCAGCTGAGATTTTTATGGTGCAATGTCACTATAATAACGGCATCAACAGAAAGATGAAGTCAATATTTGCTTCCGTTGTTCTTGAAAAAGGAGAAAAAGCAAACACTTTGGTAATCATAAAAGAATAACTTTATTGCACGACAATTGTACATGGTAGTACAATATGACTCAGACTTCAATTGCTCGTCACAAGAATTGATATTCTCTTGAATTTGACAATCCGATGAGGTCATCAGATGAGGCGGCCCACGATTTACACTAAGTAATTCCTTAGCACTCAGTGTCAACCATCGGCACTAGTATTTATAAAATTGCTGATTTTAAGAACCTAAATCGGATAAAAACAATACTAGCACATGTACCATTAAATGTCACAAGTAAATAATTGTTCTCTAAGCAGATGTTGAATTTTTACCGGCTTGCTCCCTTCAGGGGGACACTACTCTCCAAGCAGAGGCTGAGTCGCGGGAATATACTAGTAGTCAGGAAATCTACCGACGCGCTCCTAGCGCTGGTAAATTTCCCGACTACTACTATATCTCCAACCTCTGCTTGGAGAATAGATTATATGTTTGCTTGCCATTGTAATGAATGCCCGGAAAGTTTGCACCTTCGTGCTAATCGTCCCAAAGTGCTGATATGGGTTTACTACAGCCTGTGACAAGTTTCTCCGTGGAGCTCTGTACACTATATGGCCCATTATGAATACGTACATATGGTTTCATAAATTCTATATTTAGACTTGCTATGAGGGGATATTTACAACAAGTGGTGCCTATTTATATACGAATTTAACGGCTTTCATAAAGTTTTATGGAATATGTACGAATTGGACTTTATATGATATCCTTTTAAGAAACACACTGATTTGACGTAATTAATATGAGTTTTACAAAATCCATATGAGCCTTAAGGACCATATGATATTTATGGGGGAGGGGGGGGCTGGTGCGTTGGAAGTCCGATCATATTTTTCATGCCCCCCATCTCAAAAAATTTTAACGTGACCACCCCCACCCCCCTTAAAAAAATCAAAATTGCCTTCCCCCACGACCGGCATCATAAAACGGGTAGAAAACAACCGTTTACAGTCTTGATATACTCTAATGTTACTCTCCAAGCAGAGATATAGTAGTAGTTGGAAAAATTACACGGACGCTCCTCTTACCTCTTACCTCTGCTTAAGATCAGAATGGCACAAGCCTATTAAATCTAATCACTTTGACACATTGGGAGCGTTTTCTAACTAGGTGCTAAGTTTAGGACGGGAGTTATAACGTATGAACTGCATAACAGTGTACGGACGATAGTTTTGTGCTTGTCGAAAACTATCAGGCGCACTTCGGGAAGCATAATTTCCACGGTGTCATTAATGGCGGCATTGCCAGACACGTAATTCCATTACCCGACTTGGCCCGGGGGCATTTATGATATTGGATAATTGCAGCTCTAGATACATTTGCTAGGCTACGCTTTTGATCCATGTGAACGAAGCTTTTTGATGAGAGATAATTGCAGTACTATCAAGGAATGCTAGGTGTTGCTCTCGATCGGCGTGTACATTATTGTTAGCTGTGTATTTAACAAAAGATAACTGTGCTGTGAACATCACAATACAGTACCGAAGAAATTTAGTATGAAAAGTAGTATCTTTAGTGGTTGCACTTTAATGCAAATTGTACTCATGGTTATGATGTAAAATCGGCACAAAAGTTCTAAATATTTCCTTTTTCTGTGTGTTTGTCTCTGTGTAAAGGTGCGCTCCCACTGCACTTGTGTCAAGCTTGCGTCACTGCGGGGTTTATTCACTGCGGCACTGTTTTGTTATTTTCTCCGTTTTTTTATAATTTACATATTGCGCAATACGTACAAGTATGACTCAAAAGACGACAAAATTCACAAAAAGAAAAAAAAAATCCGTTCTTTATCTCTGAAATTCGTTGAGTATATTTCGTACCCCGCAGTGACGCAAGCTTGACACAAGTGCGGTGGGAGCGCACCTTAAGTGTGCGTGTGTGGTGAACTAGACCGTTGACAAAGTATGTAAAACTGACTTCTGAGCGGTAAAATCTAAAATAGTCGTCTTGTAGAATTGAGGGTTAATGACCCGCCCCGAGGTGTATATGGTGTTATAACGCCTGGTCCTTTGCTATAACCACCGAATAAAACCACCGATGTGAGCGAAGCGAACGAGGTGGTCTTATGAGGTGGTTATAGCAAAGGACCAGGCGTTATGACACCATGTACACCGAGGAACAGGCGGGTCATTAACGTTATTATCATATAGCCTACCCAAACTTGCAAACTCCTGTATAGATCTCTTGGTACTATACGTGTGAATTCCTTTGTCGAATTTTTTAACATTCACATTTGTTCTTCGGTACATTCTTTGGTAAGGTGATTACACATTGCATTTTGAAACCAAAAATTTCCACAGAAAATGTTCGAAACATATTGCAGGCTTTTTAGAACAACAAAACTCATCATTAATGTTAGAGGTAGCCAGTCTGCACTTATTCCCTCTACTCTGGCATATGTTTCGCTCCTTTTTATTGGTCAATGCCTGCATATACCTTACTTTCTTGTGTGTATCGGTACTTTTGATTGTGGTCAAAATGAATCGACACCGGCACCGGTGTCGATTTGCATCGACACTGGTGCCGGTGTCGATGCAAATCGACACCGGTGCCGGTGTCGATTCATTCTGACCAGTCAGAGGAGCGATACCCACCTGCCTGGCCTGAATCTTTGTGTTACGGCGTCATAACCAACGTGGAACGGGGACTTCTTATTGGTCCGCGGCGCCTGGCTATATGATAATGTGTAGTAATAATCTATACTTGTCTAAGTTTATTGATATACTTGTGGTTGAACAATGACATTATCTTGTTGAAAATCCCAGAGTCCTGATGCGTTTAGTTCTACATTGTTATATTTCAGCCATACATAGTATGGTGAAATATATTGTATTCGTAATGTTTCTTCTTCTTTCTTTCTCCTGTCAAATCTTCAAAGTGATTCATCTCCGCCGTTCCTGAACCGAATGACCAGAAATTTGGCACAGGGGTAGAATGGGCAAATACCTTGATGTTTTTTTTTTCTCAGTTTTTTTTCATATTTGCCTCTAAAATGATTTTATTAATGTTTAAACGGTATATTTGGGCCCCCTGTACCGTGGTCTTACAATGGAATTGTCATTACAATGAACAAATGAAATTTGGTCTAAATAGGCATTAGATAGTAGGTAAAATGATCCAAGTAAATTTTTTGGCATAAACTACTTCAAAATGCTTAATTTCAGCACGTTTCTGAAGGGAAATTGGTTTTCTTTCGGCCTCCTGCCGTGAACTCCAGTGATCCCACACACCTGCGCAGCCTGGGCTTTCGCGAGTTAATTGAATTTAATGGGGCCAGCCAATCAGCGCCGAGGAAGACGAATGCTAATTAATATTCATAAGCTGGCTTCCAATGCCGTATATACCGACAGAAACACATGCATATTACAGCCTTACAGTGGCCATGCATGTGTGTGTCACCCTTTTGCCCGGTTTAAAATTGTAGTTTGCGAGGATTTGGAGTTCAGACAGGGTCATTTGAGAGGTAGCGGACGGTACGCATGCATTGAACATTAGAATACAAGTCTTTGTCGTTGAATTAAGCAACATTCCTCATGGCAATATCAATCATTCTCGGCATAGTTGACTTTGGTATGGTTAGTTAAGACAATCAAATAAATGTTACTTGGCTGAAAACGCAGGAAAATTTGCAGGTTTTTTTTCATATCTGCCTCTAAAATGACTTTATTGATGTTTAAAGGTTATCTTTTGACCAAAACGGTACATTTTGGCGCACTGTACCTGGTATTACAATGGAATGACCTGAAATTTGGCGTAGATAGGCATTAGATAGTTGGTAAAATGATCCAAGTAAAATTTTTGGCATAAACTACTTTAAAATGCTTAATTTCAGCACCTTTCTGAGGAGAAATTGGTTTTCTTTCGGCCTCCTGCCGTGAACTCCAGTGACCCCACACACCTGCGGCAGCCAGGGCTTTCGCGAGTTAATTGAATTTAATGGGGCCAGCCAATCAGCGCCGAGGAAGACGAATGCTAATTGATATTCATAAGCTGGCTTCCAATGCCGTATATACAGACAGAAACACATGCATATTACAGCCTTACAGTGGCCATACATGTGTGTCACCCTTTGCCCGGTTTAAAATTGTAGTTTGCGAGGATTTGGAGTTCAGACAGGGTCATTTGAGAGGTAGAGGACGGTACGCATGCATTGAACGTTAGAATACAAGTTTTTGTCGTTGAATTAATCAACATTCCGCATGGCGATATCAATAATTTTCGGCAGAGTTAACTTTGGTAGGGTTAGTTGAGACATTTGAGAAAATGTTACTTGGCGGAAAACGCGGGAAAATTGGCCAGTTTGCGTTTAGTTTTGATACGTAGGTTTGACAGTGGCGAAATTGATTATTTTCTCATCAATATTTCGTAATAATTATTTTAACTGTATATCTAAACAATTGGCTTACATGTGCAATTTTTATATGAATCAAGATCAGTGGGTACAAAAAGTATGTGTACCTTATTGCTCTTTGTCCATAGATCATCATTTTTTTCTATAGTGGCAACATTTATCTCACTGTTCTGGAAAGAAAAGTGATGTATTTTTTTCCCTAGCAAATGTAGGTACTTCTAGTGTTGTTGTTGTTTTTTATTACGTAAACCTTGTACATTCAAATTGTAAGTAACTTTAAACTGCCAGAGATTTTGCCCAATAAAACACTCCCAGTACCAGGGTATCACCACTGGCCCCCAAAAAGAAACCCTCGAACTAGGTAGAAACTCCTATCCTCCGGGTCTCGCACGCTACGAGCAGGACATTATTACACTAGCACAGCAAGATTACGCCCGTTGGCTGTTGCATACAAAGTAAAACAATTAAACAGTGGTATGCAGAAGGATATGCTTATCAAAGAAGGAAATGAAATATATAGATAAAGCCACATCAAGTTAATTTGTTGGTCCTGGAATTTTCAGAAAAGAAATGAAGAAGAAATAAAGCGAAAGACCGGTAAATTCTTTTTTTTTAATTCGAGACGTATCCGTTTATGCAATGGCTTATACAAAACAAGAAGAAGATTTAAGTTTTCAGCTTGAAAAAAAAAACACTCCTACTACACAGTACCTACTCTTCAAGCAGAGGGTAGGCTCCGGCTGTTTTTTTTAACTTTTTTTTAGTCGTTTTTATCAGGCTTTCTATTTTGTCATTTTTCTTGAAGTACGCCAGCCAGTAGGTTATGACACAGTAAGATGAAAAAAAAATAGACAGCCCGATAAAAACGACTAAAAAAACAGCGGGAGCCTAACCTCAGCTTGGAGAGTACACAGTACTTGCACCTGCTTGATAATTATTAAAACGCATGCCATACTTGAATAAAAGAAAAGTTCACTGCAATAATAAATGTACCCACATCACTAGGAGCTGATAACGGTACTTAGACGTAGTTATTGTACTGGAAATTGTTGAATGGCTTCATGTAATTCCATGATGAAAATCTTCTGAATGGGAGATGCGGTGTTTTTTTTTTTCACTTTCGGAAAAATAGGAGCTGCCGTGATTCTAAAAAACAGTTAATTATGCATAGGGGCTCCAGTGAAAGAATATATTCTTCCATATGGGCCTGGGGCATATTGAGCAAGCCTGCGATGTCAGCACGATTGTCGCACTTTTGCACCTTTTCACAGATGTTGTCCCAGAAAACTATCTGAGTCTACCTGAGAACACGCTGTGCATTGGAAAGTTGATGTAAGTCAGTCGGGAGTTTTGCTTTTCATCCAGGACTGGGCCAATTTTGTCTAGATTAGCTTGGAACCAATCTGGCCGCTTCCTGCTTTGCAGACCAAGTGTGTCTTTCCCTACTCGCTGCAGAGAGTCGCGCTGCTTTGACCATTTGTCCTCACAGCAAGTCGTGTCATCGACCGAAGAGGTACCAAGGGCCGCTGTCAGGCCAGCTTTGAATTGAACTACCCTAACTGAACCCCAAGTTTTAAAAGAAATTAAAACTGCGGCTGTAGCCACGGTCCTACGATCGCCAACTGATGGCGTTTTTGGAATTGTCTTGCATGTGTCATGCAAATTTCAGATGTCTTTTTACGGGAAAAAGTTTTCTTAGATCTTCGTCGGTGGTGAGTTATGTCACAGCCTTCTTAAAAAATTTGGCCGGCACAAAATCGTACCACGATTGACCCAGCCCCTTGAACGAAATAAAGTCTAGTATGAAATACACAGTTGTCATTTTATTGATGATATCAGTCCTGACGACCTGACCTGTGAAGAGCCAAGCATTGTAAGCTTTCAGAGGGTTGACAATAACACGTTGGCGCAGGAGGGAGACCCTTCGTTTGATCTGTATCAGGTATCCCTACACCAGACATCACAGTCACCCTCCCGTCTGGAAGGAATGTTACTGTTGAGTCAGGTGGGAACGTGACTGTGGGTGTGAATGGTGCCATCACCATAACTAATTAATGTTACTGCAGCAGATGCTGGTCTGTATGTCTGTACTGCAGCATGACCAGATACAGCATCATGATGATATGTCAAGTCTATAAGACTCAGACACCACCAGTTCCTGACGTTTCCTCTCTACATGTGTCTAAAAATACTATAGTTCAAAATACCCATGTAAAGTTTTAGTATCCAGTTGTTTTGCCATTTTCTGTATAATCATACAATGTACAGCTACACAAAAAGTTAAGGTAAGGTTATTAGTGTAGCTTTTAGGCTGTGATGCTATGGTGTTATTTCCTTGTTGGTTTGTATTAAAGCCACGCAAGCGCAAAGCTCTGCTGTAAGTTTGTCTACACGTGTAGAAGAGAGAAGAAGCATGTATAGCGTTTTTATCGCTCCATTAAATTGGATCCGATGTTTATCACTCCCTTTGTATCCGATTACTGCATTTGGCCCCAAAGCGGCATGAATATGCAATAAACTTCATTGTCATTGTTATTGTTATTTTTTTCTGCTTCTTCCAAGTTCCACTCATGCCCACTTTTATTTGTCTTCATAATAATGAAGATTCAAGATTATCAGTCAATCCATGTCAAATTGGTTACTATCAGCATCGTTTAATACTGTAGTTATATATCAAGCAACATTTAACAATATTCACGCTAAAGTATAACTAATTTAATGTTTACTTCTTAGATTAAAAATGTTAGGCCAAGGCAAGTAAATTTTATGGATGACATCGGTAAACACACGAAAATCGTGTCCATAGCATGTTCAGAACACAAAATAGCAAAATCGGAAGGTACGCTGCAGTACCACGGGAAAAATCTAATCATTTTAATCTTTCTCCACAGCCTACCAACACACCAAGTTTTAAACCAATCCACCCAGCCCTTGAGTTATCTTGTTGACAGAGAGACAGACAGACAGACACACACACACACACACACACACACACACACACACACACACACACACATAACGGTTACATACGCAATGAAAATATAACCACCATGCATATTTCATGAGGTAATAAGCAAAGAGACACACAATCACCGTATGGCCACAGCAAGTACATTTTATGGATGACATTCTATGCAGAAGGCAAAATTGAAATTGAGATAGCGCGAAAACAAAACAAGATGGGTTAAAAAACAAGATGGCTTAATTTTCAAAATTGACACCATAAACACTGTAACAAAGTTGAAGTGACAAAACTTGACATCACACCTAACAAGTGTCCTGTAAAGAAATGAACTAGTGTAGTAAACGTGATACTAGATATACTAGTGTGGTACACTGGTATCACTTGCCAAGCTGGCAACAACATTCATGGCTTCCATATTGGTGGCACTTTTACAACTATCCAAAAAGTTTCACGTCTGCAACTATAACGTTAGTCATGGCTATCTCTCTAGTGTCACTTCTACAAGTGTGATTATTAGGCTACAACACAACATATTTGCCTATTTTCATGGTATATCTGACAATCCCCGAAGAGCAAAAAAAATCTATTTTTCCTGAAATCAGGCAGAAATTAATGAGCGTGCTGATGACATCCATAAGGGGGCACACACCAGTTTATTTGGGGTTTCAATTGGAGGCGGCATACCCTAAAGTCTAGCGACCAGCTCTACCAGGGAATTATCCTGAAGCAAAATAACTGTATATCTGGTGAAAGCATATTCCTTTAGCTACAAGACAAACTAAGTTTCGATCCTTCAACTTCTCTGATTTTAAAAAATTAGAGGGAAAAAATATCATTTTCATGTAAAAAATAATGCAAAAAATCGGGCATTTTGGCATTGAAAGAAAAACATGAAGATGATTTTTCCGGCAAACACGACTGATACTGTCAGAAAGAGGAAAACCTAACGAGTAATCCAGCTAATTATAAAAAAAATTCTAGTACTACAGTTTTTCTAATCATCCACGGCGCGCGGCATTACAACTAGGCTTAACACAGCGCTTCAGAGGTTAATCTAGGTCACGAGCCTAATCACATTCATGCGTAGGAATATCCTGGAAGTAAGACGCGGACCAAAACACAATTTGCACCGAAAACACACCATTTCCTACGCTTTTCAGCCATGTAACCCTTTAATGTCATTTCGCAGGAAATAATGAGAAAAGTCAACTCAAACATGGACCCTCAGAAGCCTTTCGTCACTTTTTTTCTCGCGCACTAGCTCGGACCCCTGTCGCGGAAGAACTGGTGTGTGCACCGTTAATATATGCAAATTATGATTAATATTGTCCATAACTTTAAAACGTTATACTCTATAGTCATGCCAAGTTTGAGTTGTCTGTGACTTTTCTTTCTCGAGTAACAGGTGGTTGAAAGTTGCGGTGTCGGAAGGCTGATTTTGCGCCTTCAGGCCAGTATACCATTCAATGCGCATAATAGCAATTACGTCACAATAAGCTTGTCCTATGGAAGAGGTTTTAGGCCATTAATACGTGCTAAATGAAGAGGCATGGTCGTGAAAAGGAAAGGCAAGGGGCCGCTCTTGCGATGGAGCACACTTTCCCTCTATTTCTAACTGGAATGAACAGTAGAAACCACCTAGAACGTAGTTGAGTTCGTGACGTCACAATGCCGGCCACTAGCCTATGTTTGAAAGTAAGAACGCTGCAGTTTTAAGTTCCGCACTTCAACGAGAAGTGCTTGAAATGTTATTTTTTGGTCATATCTGGTAGAGGATAGACCTAGCTTTCCCGTCCAAGCGTTTCCGTAGGCCGGGCTTCTTTCATTTCGTAGAAAAATGAAGTCATATGTTGTAGCCGAAGGCGTACATTTCTGCAAGGATTTTGACCGTGGGGCGCTCCTGGTGGGCTGCCATGTTGTTTTTAGGCTCTCTGAGTTTCCTGCAAGAAACTTCGCTTTTATAGACTCTGGTTTAAATGTCAGTATTTTAGTGTGTATATAACTGTCTTAGTGTTCCAAGATTCTGACAACCATGTGGATATACCCGCTTTTATGCGTCCTGGTGGTGTTGTTTCTGCAAGACAAAGACATGGTGGCTACTGCTGTGGGAGGGCGCTACTACTCCAGGTCGGAATTACTTCTCTCTCGTCGAAATAATGTAGTTCCTGGGCAGACCAAGAGTCTGCTTGTCCAGTGTGGTATCTGGAACACAAGAGGATGCAAAGCTGGACGCAGCACAGCAAGAAAAATCTGCACGATCACCAACAATCGCCCAATTTTGCCCGATGAACGGCAGACATTCCTGAAGAACAAAGCGCGCCATCGCCACCTTGCCAACGTGAATTCAATCAAGGAGGAGGATCACTCATTGGCTACGGTAGGTAAACAAACTGAGTCTCACCGAATGCCAAACATTCTCGTCTGCAATGCACGATTGATTTGTAACAAAAAACATGAACTAGAAGCTATAATAGCTATAAGTAAACATTGCAATACAAATTGGTTCATGTTTCAAATTTTGTGTAAAGCATGGGTAATACAAAAAACACCCCCACAGAATTTATGAAACATATTAATGATAATAAGAACATTTAAATAATGACATGATTAAAACATACGCTGCAGATGGGCCACATGACCCCAAATGGAGTTTTGCACTCCAGCGGTCAGCCATAAAAAAAGATAAGAGACGTCAATGACGTCAAGAATTTTGACAAATTCTCTGATCATAAATCACAATGGTTGTTCTTTTCTTGCCACTTACCTACTGATTTCCAAAAGGACGTGGTCTGGAAAGTGATACAATAATGTAAAATGTTGTAAATATTAATACAGGACTTCATGCTACATAGTTTTGCCCAAAGTTTGAATAATGTATTTTATTACTTGGTCAAGCCTGGGACTTATTGATCACCCCTCGTACGTGCCAGATAGAACAAACCCTGTCTTGTGGGAGGGGGTGTTGGTGACCTCAGGTATTATTTGTTTCAATTCACTGATTGTAGAATTACACGCTCTTCCTGTGTTCTTGGCATCCTTGAAGCGCTGTCATAAAATAAAAAGGTCTACGTTAGAGAACGTGATAACCTGGTAACGTGTCTTATCATGGCGTCAGTCGGACACGGGCGGGACCGAGGTGATTTTCTTCCGACGCTGTGCTTGGTTTTGTTCGTTAGGTCTTCCTACCGCCATAGCAAACCAACCCTCCAGGTAAACAACACAAACAGGTAGATCCGATCAGGTCAAAAGGTTGCAACCATCGCCAATGGAACTAACCGCACCTATCTACTGTAAAATTCGGTCTATTTCGCAACATGCTGAAGTACTGCAAATGCAATTATGTTCGCCTTGAAGTCATAAAATGCATTTAATGTTTAAGTCTAATAGAACTTAAACATTAAAAAGACGGAGTGGTACAGGAGAAGACAACTTTAGATTACTTTTATTACTTTTCATAAAACGTTGGATCATAATATACTCGTGTGAAAGTGATAGAAGGTAACAGTGCAGTCACGCCCCCTGGCGTAACGTGTAAGAAAACAGTGCTCATATGTGTAACTACCTCCAATGATTACACAACATGCGTAAGACTTAGATGAAACGGGGATAACAGGTGGGAACATGAATGACTAAAAAGCAAAGAATTCACTTTAGGTTAGAAAGAAAACGTGGACTGTTACGCAGCTCATAAAGTTCTTAGTTGGTAAGGGTTGCTTTCAAAAGAAACCATTTCCTTGTGGGAAGAGTAGTCATTGACAGACAGGCAGGCGGACAGAGAGAGAGACATAGAGAGACAGAGGCAGAGTTTAAGCGTGAAAGAAGAATACAGTTGGGACAAAAGCAACAAAATTTTTCCTTAAACCTTTATTCTGCCCAACCTCTTTTACCTCTTAGTCGCAAAAGTCGATTTTGCATCCGCACTTACCAAGCTTGAATATTTAAGACGTTCTTGCTAGTTTTCCTTCTACAAAACCATTCCGAGTTGAAGTATGAAGATTGCCCCCACCGTATGAGCGGACATTGTGACAGGCCCCTGACGTGATGAAGTGTATAACTCGGTACATATTCAATACTTATGTTATAACCTACGTTAGCACGTTATGTTTTGGGTAGTGTTGCTCTGTGGTGCGTTTCTGCATCTGTCGGTCGGTGAACAAGATAACACAATATAGCATGGGTGGATGGTAGCCAAGAAACAATTGTAACACTGTGAGCCTGAATGTATATCTAAAATTACTGTCTCATGCTACCACATACAAAAATTTCAATACACTGACAAAGAAAAAAGCACGGACTCGAATAAAACTGCAACCATTTAATCTTTATTAGAGTAAGCAAAAGAAAAATCTTCAGAATCCTTAACATCGCCAGTCTCAATGACAGACAGCAGATAGAGTAGTGTTCGTAACTGCTTGGGTGTTAAAAGACTTGATGGTAGCAATAGTTTTCATTGTTTTTCTTCTGGAAATGGGAATATATTAGATTTCTTTCAACAAAAATGTACTGATTTTAGTTGTTTTCCTTAATTAACAAGATCGTTACCGTTAACACTTTGTGATTTTCTGAATCAGGTCATCACTAACCCTATTAGGGATAATGAGACAATGACTGATTCGTCATTTTGTTTTCTTGTTAGCATAAATTTTTACAAGTTCTTCACATGTCACATGTTCTTGAACATCACAATCAACCATCTCATTATAAAATGACAGTACAAATCCGCTTACGTCATTGGTGTACAGATGAAAGTCATACCTGTGACAAAGGAAAGCAATGCAGCTTTCTTCAATATGAGCTGAATTCACACCAGTTTGAAGTGGTGTTCCATATAAGTGTTAATTCTGAGACCAGAGTATATGTTTTCCCTTTGCCATTTAGATGTAACAGTTTTTACTTTGTGTTAGACTTTCAACTGTATAGACTGGGGTCTAACCTTCACTTTCCGTTCCCAAGCGTACCTGGTGTCACATGTATTTGACTGCTGTGGTGGACTAACAGCCTGTTTTCTATGATAGACGTATCGGTCTCAAAATGAGGTGGTTGTACCAACATCATTGACAATGAAAAGCAATAGCTATCGGCACAGCGTCTACTTCTATGACAGAATCACAGTTTCGTAAGACTTAATGCCTTCAACACATTTCAGAAAACTCACAATCTGATTGTTCACATTTCACCAAGTAAACTTGGTATGATATCTGTCATCAGAAGGACATTGTGCGCCTGTATCTAAATAAATGGTAATGAAAGGTAATCACAAAATCAAATGGCACAGCGTCCAATTCTATTACAAAGTCACCATTCTTTGGACATGATGTCATAAAAACTCAAAATCTGAATGTTTGTCAATTTTCACCAAGTAAAATTGGTATGACATTTGTCACAAGAAGGACATTGCGTGCCTGTATCAAAACACATGTAAACGGTAAATTTAAAAAGTAAGAAAAAATGTATTGGTGCAGCGTCTACTTTCATCAAAAAGTCATCCTTGTCAGACTTGTTGTCTGACAATATAACATAAGAACTCACAATCTGAAAGTTGGTCACTTTTCACCAAGTTAACTGCCTTGGTATGACTAATGTCATCAGAAGGACATTGTGTGCCTGTATCTAAATAAATGGTTATACAAGCAATAAAAATGCAAGATCTATTGGCACAGCATCTACTTCCATGACAGAGTCACCATTCCCTAAGACTTATCGTATTACATATGTAAAAGACTCACATGCTGAATGTTTTTCATTTTCTTCACCAGTTAATATCGGTATGACTAGTGCCATCAGAAGGACTTTGTGTGCCTGTATCTATGTAAATAAATGGTAATAAAAAAATACTTCTATGACAGAAGCACAATTTCCTATGAGACTTGTCGCATTCGTAAGATTCAGGCAACTCACAATCTGATACTTTCTGACTTTTCACCAAGTAAACATGGTACAATATCTGTCATCAAACGTATATTGCGTGCTTGTATCAAAATGAATAAAAAATAAGAAGAAATAAGTCATTCGCAAGATGGCGGCGGAGCGTAACATGTGAGTTTGAGCTCCCGCCATACCGGGTCATTTGACTCCAATTCTTTCATATTTCGGACATTTTTGTGGCGTCCAGCGTTACTGTCTCCTCTTCCAGTCAATGCCGGGTAGGAAGCAATCCAAGAGGAAACGCAGACCTACTTCTGGAGACTCTGTCGCGCATGATTCAGAGGATAGCAGCATGGCGACGCAGGTATCTCTGAGCAGTATCGCTGCGCACCTGAGTGAATTTGCATCTAAAACCTCTGCAAGCTTTGACAAGTTAAATGCCTCTATCTATCACTTGGGTGAAGACATGAAGTCTCTGCGTCAGGAAGTTGTTTCTCTTCAGCAGAGCGTATCCTTCGCTCACGACGAGATCGATGCCCTTAAACAAGAAACTTCCACTAAAAACTCCGGCTTGGAACAGCGCGTCATCGCCCTCGAGGAGAAACTGTTGTTGTCAGAGCTCTATTCCAAGAAGCAAAATCTTCTCTTGTGGGGTGTACAGGCTGAGGAAGAAGAAGATGTGGTGGAGAAAACCTACAAATTCATGGAGGACAACTTGAAGATGACCAATGTCAAAAGTATCGCCTTTGTGAACGTCCACCGTCTCCCAAAGATGCGCGGAAATCCAATCATCGCCAAGTTTGTATCCATGGCGGATCGTGACCTTGTTCTGCGCCACGCATATCGTCTCCAGCCGAAGTCTGGCACCGGTGTCAGTGTTCACCTTCCTGTCCCCATCCAGAAGGCGAAGGAGAGGCTAAAGCCAGTCTTCTATGATGCAAGAAGCAAGGGCCTTAAGCCCAAGTTCAAGCTTGTTGGTGCCACTATGCACCTCTGCGTTGCGGGAGGCAAGAAATTCAAGACACCTGAGGATTATTTCAATTAGACACCTTCTTCTCTGCTAAGTACTTTCTCTACCTAACTTATGATGGCCTGGTAAGGGCAACAGCCTGAGAGTTACTTGAACTAACTCATAGTGAGTGTATTATATTTTATGTGATGTTACTTTTGAAACGTGAGTACTGTATTTACTTGTTCTTTGTCTTTTGTTCAAAACGGGATCGTCTAGCTTGGTAGCAGAGGTTTTATTACTCAAAGTCTGTTTGTTAGGGATGTCCTTCATGACATGCCTATAAGTACTGAGCAGCATATGGCAGTGATAGGAATGTTCGAAGCTGATCGTCATTTTGCCGTATTGAAAAGATGTAAGAACTGTATACATTTTGATATCTTCTTACTGTTTGTCCCACTTTCTGTATTAGTTGTACTTAGTCTCATTGCGGGTGACATTCATCCAAACCCTGGGCCGTCAACTATGTATACCTCATTTAAATACCTAAACATTCTACATGCCAATGTAAATAGTTTAGTTGCCGGCTCAAAGTTGGACGAACTGTCATCTCTTGCAATCCAACACAAATTGGATGTTATCGCAATCTCTGAATCATGGCTTGGTGACACCATTGACACAAGTAACATCGTATTAGATGGCTTTCAATCTCCAATTCGCCGAGATAGGAATAGACACGGTGGAGGTGTCGTAGTTTACGTTTCTGACCAGATTGCCTTTAACAGACGCACAGACCTAGAAACTGCCACTGTTGAATGCATTTGGCTGGAATTGTGCACTGGTAAATACCGCATTCTTTTTGCTGTATACTATAGACCACCTGCGCAGGATTTGTATACAATCAACGAGTTTGTTGATTCCTTTAGTGATTCAGTTTTCTCAGCCGGGGGTACCCCACATGATGCTCTCATTATCACTGGTGATTTTAATGCAAAACACCAGGCATGGTGGCCCCGTGACCCAATCACTACTGCCGGTTTAAAATTATTTCAAGCATCACAGATGTTGAATCTTACACAGGTGATTAAGGAACCGACATGCGACCTCTCCTTGTCAGCTTCTTTGATTGACCTGCTTTTTACTGACACTAGTGGTATTGTTTTGTCCACCTCTGTTTTATCTCCTTTATCGGGGTGCCACCATTCCCCAATTGTTGCTACTTTTAAACTATCTTTACAGCTTCCAAGGCCATACACTAGATCAGTCTGGGACTATTCCAGAATTGATTTTACCAAGCTTACCACCTTCGTATCCGATCCCAAATGGAACGACATATACCACTGCAATTCTGTGAACGAAGCTGGTAGTAAGCTTACTGATTTAATATATGAGGCCAAAAATATCTGTGTACCTCACAAGACCATTAAAATCAGACCACGTGATAAACCGTGGATGCTCCCTCGACTGAGACGGCTAATGCGACAGCGTGACAAACTTCACAAGAGGGCCAAACTGTCTAACAATCCTGTGCATTGGGCGTCATATCGTAGAATTAGAAACAAACTTGTTGGAGATATTGCTTCTGCAAAATCTGATTATCACAATCGTCTAGTTCAGTCTTTGTCGGAGCCTAATACAGCAAGTAAGAAGTGGTGGCACATCATTAAGTATTTTTATAGGTGTAATAGTATTTCTACAATTCCTCCTCTAAACCTCGGCAATACTTTCACAACTGATTCGAAAGAAAAAGCATCTTTGTTTAATGAATATTTTGCTGCTCAGTCTTCAGTTGATGATAGTAATGCCGTTCTTCCTGAACTCGATTATTTGACCGATGCTCGTCTATACGAATGTGTTACTTCTGCTGAGGAAGTTGAACTCTACATATCTCTCCTTGATGTATCTAAGGCCCATGGATTTGATAGCGTAGATAATCGTTTTTTAAAACTTATTGGTCCATTTATATCAGACAAGATTGCCTTTGTATTTAACTTATCACTCTGCCATGGTACTTTTCCTCAAGATTGGAAATGTGCAAATGTAGTTCCCATTTTTAAAAAGGGAGACCCGCAACAAGTTTCTAACTACCGCCCCGTTTCTTTACTTCCATCACTCTCCAAAATTCTTGAAAAAATTGTTTACAAGCACCTTTACAACCATTTGTTATCGCAAAGCCTACTAAGTTCATTTCAGTCGGGCTTCATCCGTGGCGACTCCACTGTCTGTCAACTTGTCTGCATAACTCACAAAATACTCGAAGCACTTGACGCAAATAAAGAAGTACGAGCTGTTTATCTCGACTTCTCTCGTGCTTTTGACAAAGTTTGGCATGATGGACTTATTTTTAAGTTACGAAGAAACGGGGTGGAAGGACCACTCTTGAACTGGTTTCAAAGCTATCTTCATGGCAGAATTCAGCGTGTTGTGGTTGATGGCCAGTGTTCTGGTTGGCTCAGTGTATGTGCAGGTGTACCTCAGGGCTCCGTACTGGGCCCCTTACTTTTTCTTATATATATTAACGACATGTTGGACGATTTATTAACTCAACCCTTTTTGTTTGCAGACGATAGCTCCTTGATCGATATTGTTGAGAATCCCATACTTACATCTATAAGACTTAACTCCGATCTTCAGCGAATTCTTTCCTGGTCCAATAAATGGCTTATGGAACTTAACCCATCCAAAACAGAAGAAATTTGTATTTCAAAGAAAAAGGTTCCACCAATTCACCCTCCTCTTTTTCTTGGTAATTCAGTTGTTCAAACGGTGAAACATCATAAGCATATCGGTGTTATTTTAACGTCCAACATGTCATGGAGTACTCACATTATTCAAATGGTTGCGAAGGTGTTTAAAAAGGTATCCATTATTAAAAACCTAAAATTTAAGCTGCCTCGCAATATTTTGGAAAATATTTACAAGACTTTTATAAGACCGTCTCTAGAATATGCCGATGTTGTTTGGCACAGCTGCTCTGATTCTGACTCTAGACTTATCGAGCGGCTGCAATATGAATGCTCCCTCACGGTATCTGGCGCCGTGAGGGGGTCATCATATTCTTCCGTCCTTCAGGAGCTCGGCTGGGAAAAACTATCCGAGCGACGTTATGTCCATTCTCTTCTTCTATTTTATAAGATTGTTAATGGCCAAGCTCGTCAGTATTTAACTGACTTGTTACCACCGGCAGTTTCTGAGGCAACGTCATACAACCTTCGTAACAAATCAAACATTCAAATGCCAGTTTGTACTACAAATCGTTTTTTAAGATCTTTTGTACCATACTCAATTCAGGAATGGAACTGTCTTGATCTAAGTATCCGCTCGTTGAGCCCCCATTTATTCAAAAAGTACTTAATCAAGTCTGTACGTCCTGTTGTTCCAACTTATTTTAGTTCCGGTCCAAGATACCCCTGTGTCCTTCTTACGCGCCTTCGTGTTGGTACCCATAGCCTAAATCATAGTTTATCTGTGCGTAACTTAGTTGATGATCCTTCCTGTACCTGCGGATGCCGATGTGAAAGTATTTCTCACTTCCTTTTACACTGTCCTAATTATATTAATCAACGTTTACTTTTATTTGACAGGATAAAAAATTTGAATATTTCAACTCTCAATACTGATGCCATGTCTGAAACAGCTGTTATAAATTTACTGATTAGGGGTTCACCCCTCCTCTCTTCCACTGACAATGCTAATGTACTTTATATTGCCCAGATGTATTTATTAGAAACCAAACGTTTTGTATAATTGTTTTCTTTTGTTATAACTCCAATACTGTATTCATTATTGGCATCATATTTGTATTGTTAATTTGTATTATTAATATGTTTACTAGTATTTCATCTCTGTTATAGTGACGATTCCCGTATTTTTGTGTTTTAGTTGTGTATTGTTCATTGTATTCTGTTAGTGGTGCCGTGAACATAAGCGTTTAGCTTGAGTGCGGCACCACTGTGTGTGTAATTTGTATGTAAAAAAAAAAAAAAGAAGAAATAACCTATTGGCACAGCGTCTACCTCCAAGATCCACATTCCGAGACTGACTATCTTCCTAAAATTCAGGACTACTCACACTCTGGATGTTGCCAACTTGTTGTATCTAGAGGAACATTGTGTGCCTATATCTTAATATGTAATGACAAAAAATAGAACAAAGATGACTAAAGTCAGGGGGTACATATTAGTAAAAATGATTTGCAAATGCTTTGAGCGATCACAGGAAGGAATGAAAAGTGATTCACGATAGAGAGTTCTTAGATACGTATATCGTATACCTTGAAATCGTATCACTTCAGTACGATATGCTTTTGAGATTTTATAGTTCTAATAACAAAGGCTGGAGAGTTACATAAACATACTCTCAAGGATCCAAGAATTGTATTATAATATGTTTTACAAAATTTACTAGAAGAGAAACTCATCGGTGTTGATGCTATGCTTGTTGGTCATTGAAAAGTGTGAACATAATTCCACTCATATAAGAAGAAAGAAAAAAACCTCACAGAAAGGTTTGCCAGTGGCCGTTTTTTAGTTGGAGCAACTTTTCAGTATATCCATATTTGCATGATAATAACATGGCTGAGAGAGAGAGAGATTGACAGATTGAGAGAGAGAGAGAGAGAGAGACCAATTACAGACCTAAGGAAGAGTAGTCGACACAATCATTGCAGTCACAGTGGGCCACAGTGTTGCCACACCACTTGCTTGGGGCGCAGCATGGGTACTTGCCGTCAGGGTCACATTGAGCAGGCTGTCCGTTCGGTGCCGGGTAGCCCGCACCACAACGCAAATCAGCGCGCCACGACCCTTCAAAATAGACGCAAAACACAAAATATTAAACATTTCAAAAGATGCATCAGTCTTATGCGTTGTATACTTCACTTAAGCTCATTGACAAAGCTTTGATGATGTTAGCTGTAAGTTGGCATTGCACCTGAGTACCACAATGACAACTTCGCAGTAAAAGTAGGTCACTATGTTGCCAATCTTTAAATGCCATTTCAGTGAAACCTAGTTGGTTCGGATGTGCAGCATCGATTTAACTTATTAGTCATGTCAAAGTAATCGGAGAGTAATATGATCCGCTCTTATTACCTCCATAAAATATTCATGGTGGTTATATTTTCACTAGCGTTTGTGTGTGTGTGTGCGCGTGTGTGTGCACGTGTCTGTCCGTCTATCTGTGTCTGTCTGTCTGTCTGTCTGTGTCTGTCTGTCTGTCTGTGAACAAGATTACTCAAGGATTGGTTTCATACTTGGTGTGTTGGTGGGTTCTGACAAACACTGGAAAATAATTAGATTTTGGGCCCCTAGCTGCTTTCCTTTGTAGTGCAGCTGATCTTCCGGTTTTTATACCTCGTCTTTTGAACAAGCTTTGGATACGATTTCATTGTGCCAGATAGCTCTTGTGCCCGGTAAGAAGTGACGTTAGCTTGGGCTCCTAGCGACTAGGGCTTGGAATTACAGGGGTAATCAAATTGTAAAAAAAGATTCCAAAGAGGATAACTCAATATGGGAATAACGGATTTTCTTGATTTTGATAAGTAGATTAGAGTTGATTTGCATAACCTATGCAAAACTGGCAAAGCCGATTATAAAATACTAAATGTTGGGAAATTTACAAGTTAGTCAATGTTCAACATCATGCATAAATCATGTCAATGTGAAAGTCATTTGCATTAAATATATCCAAATATTTCATGGAGGTATGATGTCTCTGAACTATATGAGGAGCTTTGTATTGAAAGACTAGTGGTACTTTCAAGCGCGTGCTAGAGTTAGTAAGGTGTGACTGACTGTATTCAGACCTTGACGTCGCCGTGGTAAAAGCAGCCCGAATGGCAGATAGAAGGCAAAGGTCTATACATTAAAATGTTATCTAGAGTAGCAGAATTCTTGGTGAATTCTGTTGGAGGAGAGAGTCAGGATGTACCTTTTTCCTGCGGGACCCGATAGTCGACACATCCAGAACAGCTACAGTGGTCTGCAGTGTTGCCGCACCAGTTGTTTGGGGAGCAGCATGGGTATTTGCTATCAGGGTGGCATTTAGCAGGTTCTCCGTTGTCTGCAGGGTAGGCTGATCCACAATGCCAATCTGTGCGCCAGTTCTTCGGTTCTATCATGAAAAACATATATAAAACATTAAAGACTTTTCAAAAATTACTTATCTTTCATGAGACTTATCTTTAGTAGAACTTTCTGTTTCAAAAGCAGAATGACATTGAAGAAAATGCATTATATCAGGTTTTAACTTACTGGTATATTCTAGCAGGGATGTTCCCACAGTGTTAAGCTCGCTTTTCATCTCTTCTGCCTTGGCTGGGATGTCACTTGCACGCCCCTTGATTCGCAGAGCTGTTATCCACACAGAATACCCACCTCCAATGAGCCCATAGATCTGCGCAGCTTTCTGTTGCATCTGGTTTGAGAACATTAAATTAACATGAAGTTTTCACAATGATGACATACATTTTCATACCGCTATTTGCTAGGACATGAATAGAAGCTACTATCCAGTAACATTTTTATATAATGGCACAGCATTAGCTGGTCTTATTCTCACATCTTGCTACAAAGAACAGTAGTGGTGTGCTATGGATTGAACTCTTGACATCGGTATATTTCTCAACCGAATATTTGCGGTGCAGCTAATGTTTCCACAGGTTTACGTATCTCTAATACGAAGTGTGTATGAGAACAAGTCAGTACCTTTTCCGTGTACTTGTCCCGATTGTCCCCGTTGATGAGTCGCAGATGACATATTTCCATCAGAGATTTTCCTCCAAAGACTCCCGAGTGGGGTTTCACCATATCCAGTAGATTGTACAATACCTACAAAAGTCAAGACAAATAGAAACCTTAACCAAAACAACTTGATGTATTCTATATATCTTCAAAACATTTTATCTTCAGTTGCTTTGGAGACAGAATCTTCGCTAACTGCTAAAAGTATAACATCAACTCTCATAAGGCCGCCGGTTGCCATAATACCGTCACATCAAGAAAACATTATTATACAGGGCTTCTGAAGATTGTCTTGAACATGTAAAACCTAAAATATATGTACCTCAGGATTACTGATGCTACATTGGCACATCATATTGAATTGATGTATTTTTCTCACATGGCGGTATTATGGCACTCGATGGAATTATAAGAGTTGATATTACAACAGAGGTTCACAAACAACAAATGAACTGGAGTGAAGCATTTAGACCACCACCTTCTAGCTTCTTCTGAATGATAACTACATGTAAGTCAAACCCTACAGATGCCTTTCTAAATACATGTAGTCACATTATTAAATATTAATGTTCACATACCTGGTCTACTCCATCCGAACCGTGACTGAGGACACTGTCTGCCCAATCTTGAACGTTCTTGCCAGGTAGTTCGTACAGACCGTTGCTGATCTGCATTTTGGCTTGCGTATCCAGCATGTTCCTCAGTCGCATTTCGTCTCTGCCGTACAGGATGACTTGTTGAAGGTACTCCTGTCCCAGCTGTAGATCACTGACACTTTGTGCCAACTCGCCCACCTTCCTGTCCAGCTCCCGAATCTGGTCTTGTATCTCGTTAAGCTGATCCGTTGTTTGTGCAGACTCGATGCGGTCGACAGTGAATCCGACTATGGCTGACACAACGCCAAAGACACCAGTAGCGATGCTGAATATTTCGCGTCCAGTAAACCACTGTAACAGAAATAGTTACAAGCTTATAGTGCTTGTGACACCAACGACAATGAAATATAACATTTCAGTATATTCGGTATTACCTAATGATCAAACAAATATCATATACATTGATATATACGATTCTGGCGTTTCATTGATGGCAGGCAAAAATGGTTATTTAAGAAGTAACGAAAACAATATATTTCGAATGTTCGATATGAATAGTACTTATTACGCTTTACTGTAGCAGGAAACGTTGTATTTTGTGTTGATTGGCGTAACAAGCCCTTCAAACTATTGGTTTAACACATGGACCAACCAACGAAAGTGCACCATTGAAGTCTTTGATTCAATATTTGTAATAACTGAAGGTAATTAATCACCTCCATTCCGTTATCCATCGCTACGGCTGATCCTGAAAGGAAACAGATTAAAAATTATTATTTTATCTGTCGTCTTCCTTTGTGGTCATATACAATAACACAATGTATCTCCATAAGAATGATAAAGAAAAAAATGTAGAAACATTTTATGATGTCTTCCAATATCGTTAAATTCATAAAGCAACACACTTTTTGGCTTCTCCCGAATTGCAACATTTGAATTCTCTGTGACTTGACACACGATTTTACGTTTATTACCACTGTTACGAAACGTATAATTTCAGCAAAGTAATCTAAGCTTCATCTTTATATCTTTATGACTCTTGTGTTTGATAAGCTCTAAAATAATATATGATACCTAATGAATAAATCAAGTTCAAACGTAGTTGCCAGACAACATTATAAGCAAAGTCATGTTAAGACTGTACCTGTAATGCCTCTTTTGGAGGAAACAACTTCACAGGCCCAGAGATCATTGGAGTCCTTGGCGATCTTAGAACCAAGAAGACAGTCAACGTGATAGCAGAGACGGTCTGGTGCTTCACAGATGCAGTTGCCATGATCAGATGACCCCCACTGGTGTCCTGTCTATAAGGCAATAAAACTCCATTAGCAAGCTAGTCTTGTGTTAGAATCATATACACAACAAACAGATGCTATCATTAATTAGCTGTTAATGAGCATGTTTCATTATTATTGTTTCACTTTCCTTAGGCATGTTCACTGAAGTGCACATCCGATTTATAAAGTGGACATAAAAGATCAGCAAAATGCAATATACTATCATGTTCACAAGTACTATTTTGATAGAAAATGTATTACAAAACAAGATATGAAAGCCTATTGCTAAGCTTATGCAAGAGTTTTACTAACAAAGTTTAGACTAAACTGAAATGATATCTGTGCTATGACCTGGATTAAACAAGACAGACGAGGTAAGATTTTGTACTGTGCAATGTGAAGAACTTACCTTTTATGATTTAAGTAAATGCTGCTAGTATATACATTTGCCACTGACATCCCTAAGAACGAAACGTAGGCAGACATCTTGATGCCTCACTCATTGTTACCTTTCTTATTAGTACATGTATTTCCTGCTTAAAATTTCTAATTGACATACTCAAGTACTTGATGCATTGTGTGGAGTAACGGCTGGTGTTTGGTTTAGAACCAAGTGGTCCAGGGTTCAAGTACTGTCACTTATTTTGTGTCCTTTAGAAAGGCATTGCTCGCTTTTTTTAAGTGTAAACTAGAGTTCCACGAACACATACCTTTGCCAAATAAACCAGGTTTGTTATGTAGAATGATGTCTGTAGACAAATGCGTTACTCATTTCATTTTCTTTATAATTAAATGCTTGGAGTTGGTTTATAAAATTTCGGCATTTATTATGCAAATTAGATCCCAATTTACAATTAATTGATATCAAATTGTATCAAGCATTACTTAAGCTATCAGCATAACAAAAATCATGATGATCCTTTGATCCATTCTTGACTTATTCTCTTTCAAAGTCTTTAAATACACCTCTTAGTCTCTTCCCTCTTTCTCAGTTACATATGTGACAACTTTGATGAAAGTACTATAATGGAATGCAGTGGATTTATGAACTTTTCCTAATCAATTATGCAAATTAGCTGTTAACTTGCATAATAAGTATCACATTATATAAGTCTTCATTTAGGCTATCTACA
The DNA here is from genome assembly GCA_019207045.1 of Branchiostoma floridae x Branchiostoma belcheri. Classification (NCBI taxonomy): domain Eukaryota; kingdom Metazoa; phylum Chordata; class Leptocardii; order Amphioxiformes; family Branchiostomatidae; genus Branchiostoma; species Branchiostoma floridae x Branchiostoma belcheri. The sequence continues at coordinate 19,937,522 of CM033029.1, forward strand.
TGCCGAAAATCATGACGATCCGTCAACACGTTGATATTTTCTCATTAATTATGCAAATGAGATCATCATTTGCATGATAAATATGTATTGACCTTTCTCTCTTTCTCAGCTACATATGTGACAAGTTTTAAAGCCCTATCATGGAATGTAGTGAATTTATAAAACATCCTCATTAATTATGCAAATTAGCTGTTGATTTGCATAATTGTTATCTCATTATGTAGGTCTTCACTTACGCTACCTACATACAAAAAAACATGATGATCCGTCAACATGTTCATATTTTTTCATTAATTATGCAAATGAGGTCATCATTTGCATAATTGATATCTGTCGACATTTCTCTCCTTCCCAGCTACATATGTGGCAAGTTTGAAAGTCCTATCATGGAATGTAGTGGATTTATAATTTTTCCTCATTATGCTAATTAGCTGCTGATTTGCATAATTAGTATACCATTATGTAAGTCATCACTTATTCTATCTACATACCAAAAATCATGACGATCCGTCAACACGTTGTAGAGTTATTCTCATCCAAAGTTTGAAAGGAAACCGGCGCCTGCAGTTCCAAAAAAGCCGCTAGGGGGCCCAAACTCACAGCACTTACTCTCTGCCTCAAGGGCTATCTACCACTCAAAAATCATGATCACAGCATGTCCAGAACACGAGATATCAAAATTTTAGGTTCTGCTGCAGTACCTTAGCAAGCCGCTAGGGGGCCCATTATCGAACTTGACCTTCGTTTTTCCGACCCCTACCCACCTACCAAATATTATCGGGATCCATCCAAGACTTCTTGAGTTATGCTGTTAACAGACACACAGACACACACACAGACTCACAAGCCCAAAACATAACCTTAGCCATTCTGGCAAAGGTAAAAATGGGTACCTGACTTCGGCCGGTCTGAGATGAAAAACGGCGGTGGATAGAGCGGGTTTGGCTCCGCCTTCCAATACCGTGCCCAAGATACAATGGATAGCAACCGACTGTCCTTACAACTTCAAAGGACTAAGGGGTTACCTTTAGTTACTGTCTGTCTTCCCTTTTTAAGTGGCAATGTTAAAATGAGTTCCTAAAGCTAAGGGCACAATCCGCCGTACATGCTTTTTGTGCGTACGTTTTCTGGGAGGTCACATCAATCACGTTTTTCAGAAAACGTGGGAAAGGAAAGGCAAGCGCAGGGAGGGAGTAGGTATCAACGCGCGTTGCTCGTACAGTTGCCCAGTCGTAAATCCGTTAGATTCTGTACGATTTCGTACGGAGGTGGTACTTACCACTTACGGATGCCCACGTCTTGGTACGTAGACGCACATACGGCGGGTTATGTCCTTAGCTTGACTTGAGTGCAGTACTAGTGCAACATTGCCTCGTCTGTTACCAAATGAAATAAAAAGTACCTGATGTCCTTCACAGCCTTGCTTCCTAATTAATACGTCTTCAGGTTGTCCGCGGATATTAAGAGCATCGTCCTCTCCTTCAACAAAACCAATCACAGTAAGTTAATTTATTCAAGTACCCTTCAATTCTAGAAATTTCGAAACAATAGTATATTCAAATCTACATTTCAATCTGAAGCTCTTTTTTAACTTGATACTGGAACAGGTAATCCAATATTTCAGACTTCGATACCTTAACCCTATTCAGACCGGGGGGGGGCTTTTGAGGCCCGCGCCATTTTCGATGTCCTATAACGCCAGAACGGCTTACGCTAGAGCCACCAAATTTGTTGAGTTTTCCTAAAATATTGTTGGCAACAATTTTACGAAGTTTGACAAATTTTTCATTTTTTCGTGTTGCCATGGCAACCGTTTGTTGACAGGCTGTTTTGCCAAAAATCACTATTTTTGGTTCTAACAATGTATTTTTCACATTTATTTGCTATCTTACTGCTATTTTGTTACATAAATAAAATCTTATATTATCTAGCATATCTTTCATAATTATATATGCATAAATTATGCTAATTTGATGACGTCATCAGCCCAAAATCCAAGATGGCGGACCGTATGGCCAGATCAAGAATAACAAGCTAATTATCCCTTAAAATTTGTAACTACCTGGTATTTTTTAATCAAAAACCATCTAAATAAATGAATAGAGTCTATTTCCATTGCTCTTTGTGATTATTTGTTGCAAAAAAAGTATTTTTAAAAATTCAAGGTGGTGGATATAATATGGCGGAGCCCAACTGGTATTTTAGATGTGCATGACGTCATTTTATGACGTCATTTTGACGTCATTGATGTTGCTATTGGCAACGCAAGTTGTAATAAACATTATTATTCTGTTATCTGCACTTGTTGTTACATTTCTATAGAATAACTTGAAGTTTTCTGAGAATACCCTTTTTTCATGGGTCCGGCCAATATGATCAAATTGATGACGTCATAATTACGTCATCTTACGTCAACGTAACTTCAAACGTCCAATACTTGTCAGATATTATGTCTATATCATGTACTGAAAATTCAGTGGCCCTACGGCATGTCGTTTTAGAGTTATAAGACTTCAAAGTGGAGGGCCTCAAAAGCCCCCCCCCCGGTCCAGGGATGACCAAAAAAGCCCGGTCTGAATAGGGTTAAACAAGGGTAATTCTAAAACTACTGTATTTCCTCTGACTTACCTCCGGTATCCACCCTCTCATCAACGTCTTGTTGCTGCGTCTTGTCATCCAGTTCTGAAAGGTATTAACTGTTAAGTCTAATGCTTCGATGTTTGATAGTTATGTAGAGTTGATGGTGTATTGAATTCATTAGCCTATTCGTCATAAAAAATTGCAAGAAATATACAAATATACTAGCCCTTAAATACATTTTTTCCTTCAAGGAAAAATTAATAAATAAATACCTTTAAGGATCTGAAGAAGTCTGTTCCCCAGTAGGTGGACCGCTTCCGCCTGCTTCTGGTTCGTCTCAGCTAACATAGTATAATGATAATCAATGAGATTATTTAATGTTTAAAAAACACATCGCGAGTTCATCTTATGGTAAATGACAAATATGATAGAGACGATTGGAACATATGATACGTGTACAATTTTTGAACTAATTGTCATATTTGGGATGTTGGCCACATTGGGACATTGCAAATGGCAATACATGATGACCACGGCATTCTGTTACAATTTATACAAACACAAAATCTATCAAAGATCTTCTTTTCTTGATACAATGTGACCAACAAGGAGTCATGGAAATCATCTTAATATGATTTGGCTGTCCATCTTGCCATTTCATTATAAGTTGAACTTGTACATACTAGAATGTATTAGCATATGTAGGGATGATAAGATACCTTTTTGTCGAAATTGTACCTTATCACTAGCGCTACGACCTGTACTTACGTTGTTTGAGCACAAATGTACAATAAAGGTCATTCATTCATTCATTCATTATAGTGTTGACTAAGAGATCTATCAATAATGATTCAAAAACACGTTTTACAATTCCAATATTGAATGATCCAAAGTCTTGTTTGAAACTGACCTGAACTTGAAGCAGAAAGAAGTGCCGCACACCCAAGGGCAAGGAATATGACTGCGATAACTCCCATGTTGGGTTGTCTTCTCTCTGAAGTAGGGTAAAGCTTTCAATTAATATTCATACACAGGACGGATTGGGCAATTTTGGAACGCCTTCATCAATGCATGGCAGTAACCTTTGACTCTGACCTTTCCAGATAATGATCTAGATCACATGCACAATTTTGTTTATTCCCAACTTCTGCCAGCAACTTTGTTTTTGTTTTTGTTTGTTTGTTTTGCATACCCGGAAAATCGCCTCATGGCGTACGAGTAACACTAACGGGTGTCAAGTCAGCTCTTCAGAGCTGGGCTGGTCATACCGTTTTAATCACAAAATCACTGGTTATAGGTGGAATTTCACAGAAAGTACACCTAATTATAGGGGTACTGTTATCTGCACTAGACTACTACATCCCCTTTTCAAAAACTACCAAGGTAAGCCCAAAATCCATCGAAGGCCCAGAAAGATCTGCAATGATTACACGTATACATACGGACAGCCATAAACAAGACATAAAGAAGACTTTCAAATGGATAAACCACAATAGTCACCTAGTCTCAGACCCATCCTCTAAAGGGACAACGCCCCCCCCCCCCCCTCCTTCAGTTCACCTCCTGAATACCAAGTCAAGTCCTCTGGACGGTCACGGACTCTTGCTATTCTATGGCACTGATTGAGGCGAAGGTTGAAAATTAAGAAAGAAGGCCAGCAAAACAAATAATTGGGTAAAAGTCTAACTTGATAACAGTGAACTAAAGCAATTTCTTTGCTTAGGCTCCTTGCTTCGTGGCATAAATCCCTTAAAATGAGGGATTTATGGGGAAGAAGTGCCAAGTTGCGACGAGACATATTTGCCAGCGCAAGGAGTGGCTAAACTGTGTACTAGAGATACGCGGTCCGACAAGGGGTTAAGGTAATATGCCGCCTAATCTAGCCCTCTGGGGGAAATGTAGCACTCCCTCGCGCTAAACTCACCCAGAGCGCTAATTTAGCTCGGCGGGCATGCCGCCTACAACCGCCGAAGAAATATGCTCGTCCGGCGCGCGGTTGTCTTGCAAACAGGGAAGGTGTCAGGGGAAGATGGCGGCTGGCTAGACTCGACTTGTGGGGGTGCGTAGTCAGGACTTCGGCACAATGCGAACTACAAGGACCCCCCCCCCCCCCTCTCCAATTGTATTGCTGGAGCAGAAATATATTGCCATACGGTAACTGGAACGGTTAACTGTACAACCCTTCGTGCGTGCAATTTGTCCGTACGTTTTTTTTTTGGGGGGGGGGGGGGGGGGGGATTCACTCGTTACTGAAACACAACCAGTAGATTTCTAACGATGACACGCCTTTAAGTCGGTTCGTCCGCCACATATTGAACAACTTGCAAGAACAGGAGGGAGTACGTCAACACGCCAACGCAAAGTTTTGCCTGCACGTAAAATTCTACGGCGTGTCTGCGTTCTGCGAAATTCCACGTACGATGGTCAAATTTGGCCCAAAAGATTCCATTCCAACGCAGAGTATCGAGTTACCGGGGCTCCCGCGCGGTCCCCACGGAGGGCTGACGGTGACTGAAACATCTTCTACAAGATCGTGATAGTTAGAAAAGCAACCTCTCACACGTATCTCGTCGAGATTAAAGGAATACTAGCAGCATGTATACCTCAAGTCTTACCGTGTGCGTGTGCTGCACAGTTTTGTCTCAATGCTTTTAGGAATATACCTAGTTGGTTGATGTATAAAGGATGTTTGGTGGTCAAAAAACAAATACCGTATTTACATTAGTCTTAAATTTGACATAAAATCCAAATCTTTTATATCATATACACAATTACTGTAAAATCAAACTTTCTGTCTTAGGGATTTTTCAACTTCAGAAAAATAATCTACTTAAAACTATTTTTACAGCCAAGATAAGGTGGAATTTTTTTTCACACTCAAAGACCCGCAATTCAAAATTGCCTCCATCCCTAAGACACAAATCTGGAGATATTAGTTGTCGACAATATAAGTCCAGAAAGAGTTGATTTGCACGCGTTTTGTAAGCGATTTAAATGCCATGTTTAGCCATATGTCGAGTCGCACTGATAGGGACATGAAGTAATTGATAGCGCCGTAAACAAGTGTTGTAATATTACATTAAGGTCACAAATAATGACGCCAGCAGCTTTGTTATGTTTCACATGTTCCAAATTAAACGGCAGCAAAACTAAGATTGCCAGACAATAGTTTATTTTTGTGAAAATGTTTGTTTTTCATCTGACCACGGCACCCAGGAAAACAAAGGCTTTTTCAGCGTGTTTACTGAAACAACATGTTGACCCTTAATAGAACGCCCGTTCTGTTCGATCACGTCAGATCAAACATGATTCGTGTTCTAAATCCCTAATAGAAGTCTGGAAATTTTGGGGCCAAAATTTATCATCGTGTCCGTCAGATTCCCTACGAGTTCATATGGAGGCGGTACTAAGCTAAGGACACAACCAGTCGTACGTGCAAATACGTGCTGTCTACGTGCCAAAACGTGGGCAATCTTTTTGGATCCGTAAGTGCTTAGTACCGCCTCCGTACGAACTCTTACGGAATCCGACGGATTTTAGAGCACGAAGACACCGTAGAACTTCACCTGCAGGTAAAAGTCTGTGTGCCGTCTTGCCAGTACGGGCGACGCGCCTACCCTGTACAGCCTGAACGTTTTGAGAAATACGTGACGGACGTGGCCTCCCCAAAACACGTACGAATAATTGCACGTACAGTGGGTTGTGCCATTAGCTTAAGTCAAATGACCGAGATTTAGCAACAAAAGTAGTTGTTCCGGTCAACGCAGCTACTGTTGGCAAAGCCCAGACGAGACAGACATGGGCCGTGTAAAACTCAATTAAAGAATTCATTAGCTTAAAACACCTGCGTATACTGCGATAATAGGTTCGTAAGGCAGTACCATTGATAGCAAGATTTGATATTTGCAAAATGTAAAACAGACGATCGCGAGGTATTTAGTGTTTTTCGAATTCTGTGATCGTACCAGTGGCTTTTACAATTCGGGGGACATGTCGATAAAAGTACAACAATAAGACGCCCGCAACCTGTCCTTTCATTCAAGAACAATACCGGTTGTCTACATGTAGGTGGCTAGAAAATTAAGGAAAGAAAAATATGTTATCACCTTATCATATAAAGAAGACTTGTTACCTCCGCAGTCGTCTTGATTTCTCTGGGTGCCTGATGATTGGATGGACAGGAAGACCTTACCAGTGTTCCTTTTTCCTCAGAACTGCCTGCGCACGGCCGGTAGCGTCCCCTGAAAGTACAGCCCTGAAGACGTATAATTCTCTGATTGGCTCCGTCAAAATCTTCCTTTCAGATGCAAATTCATGTTAAGGTGTCATCTAGTTGTGTCTTTACTTTGGCAATCCAGCCCTCAGGCCATCATGACGCATAGCGTCTGAAAATATGACAGTATAATATTCAATAATCGCCAGGTGTTAACACGTCAAAGAATCACGTACGTGACGAAAATTTGACTTCCCAGCTACTCTGCGGGAAGGTCATTCACTTATGTCGTAAGCAGTCGGGAGTAAGAAAGAATGAATGAATGAATGAATGAATGAATGAATGAATGAATGAATGAATGAATGAATGAATGAATGAATGAATGAATGAATGAATGAATGAATGAATGAATGAATGAATGAATGAATGAATAAATAAATGAATGAATGAATAATGAATGAATGATTGAATGAATGAATGAATGAATGAATAAATGAATGAAGGGAGGAAGGAAGGAAGGAAGGAAGGAAGGAAGTAATGGTTGAATGAACGAATGAATGAAATTGATAAAAGAATGACCTCTATTCAACCTAAACAGCCTTGCGTGCCCGTGCTTAAATCTCAAGTTGATCCTATTCTTCTTGCAGTGACGTTTTCGACAACACACCCATCGTCACAATAATTTTCTTCTTAAGAGCTGTCAGCTGTCTTTTGTCCATGCATGTCTCTCAGTCTGTGTGCACTAGACAGAAGCATCCAGATAATCCATTTGGACGGACTGAACACAGAATTTCCTTTGTAATTTCCACAGTATTATACCCATTTCCGTAAAACCTTACGAGAGCGTATAGCAAATAGTGACTGACAAAGTCACGGAAGGAATTTTCTTCAGATGAAAAATTTTTAAATGGCACTTTAAAATATACATCAGGGGTCCAAATGGACCCCACTCGGGCGTGTGAGGGTTAACGCTATAAGTTTAAAAGTAACGAAGTGCAAAGATGTCAGATCAAATCAACTCATGTATGTCAATCAATGTAAGTTTGCCCCTACCGCATCCATTACACTAATGAAAAACAGTGACTATTATATCAAGACTAAATGTCTGTAAGGATCAAACAATGGTGCCAGGGGTCATATTTTGTACAGTGCACGTACTTAGCCCACCACCTCTCAAAATGATTTTATTCCTTCTGTCCAATATTAGCCATTAACATGGTGACGAGCTAAACGAGTTTTCCAAGGCCCACGGAGAAGCCCGTGAAGGAGGCTAGATGTCAAGAGCAACGTGGATTCTAAAAACTGGTGGAAGACGGACCCCACTTTACCCAATTGAGCACATTCTCTGACAAGAATAAACTTCAGGCTAGGTTATTTGTGGCCGTCGCAGTCTTCAACTATGTTCTGTCTGACAGTACTTTTGAAACTCGTAGAGCCTTATAATACTTACAACTTTAATAAAAATCTCTTAATCTCCACAATATGAAAGGAAGGGTCCCAATGCTCTATCGCCCTGCTATCTCACAATGACCCCTTTATCGATGCTATCTCACCTTGGTTGTTCAAATGAAGACTTTGTCCCAGAGGGGTCAGTTTGTGGCGTTCAAACAACGATGCCTTGATCTGAAGCCCAAGAGGTTGTCCCCCCACAAAATTGTTCTCAGTGGTATAGCTTCAAAATTGACCGACCACAGGTATATCGTGCCACCAGAAAACTGACTGCCCTGTTGTGACGATTCCTATGGAGTATAACATTGCAAAACAAGAACTGGTCTGGCATGACGGGCAAGATTAAAATGAGGATGTCAGAATTACGAGGGGACCAGTGCGACGGGTGCTGGGTTCCGTGTGCAAATGCCGCAGCTGACGTGTTAAGCTAAGGGCAGAACCCGCCGTACGTGGAATTTGTCCGTACGTTTTTCGGGGAGGCCACGTCCGCCACTTTTTTCTGAAAACGGTCAGGCTGTACAGGGCAGGCGCGTCTCCCGCACTGACACGTACGGGGGCGAATCCGCACACGATGGCATACAAAGTTTTGCCTGCACGTTAAGTTCTATGGCGTGTCTGCGTGCTCCAAAATTCGGATTCCCTACGAGTTCAAACGGAGGTGGTACTTACCACTTACGGATCCCAAAAGATTGCCCACGTTTTAGCACGTAGACAGCACTTATTTGCACGTGCGGCGGGTTGTGCCCATAGCTTTAACAGCCGAAAGTTTGATAGCAAAGCGTTCGACTTTGCACGGAGATATGGCCTCCTAACAGCCCTAAACAAATTAAATATCTTAGGTATAAGTTGCAAATTCATTCAACCTATCCAAATCATATGTATTCGAAAACACTAATCGTTTGAAATATGAGAATAGTCCGACAGAACCTTTTGTTGCCCTACAGGGCACGCAGACAAGATGCTCCATGGCATTAGGCCAAGAGACTCTGCTCAACGTATTTATGAAAATAGAGTCTTCATAAACAAACTATTTTGACTCAAATCATATGTATTCAAAAACAATAATCATGTAAACTATAGCAATAGTCCGACAGAACCTTTTCGTGTCCGACAGGGCACGCAGACAAGACACTCCATGGCACTAGGCCAAGAGACTCTGCTCAACGCATATATGAAAGTAGAGTCTTCATAAACAAATTGTTTGACTCTTGCCCTTTTGCCTGTAAGCCCAGAAAGGTAATCTCTTACTTATGTAAGATAAGATTGACAAAAGGTAACCTGGGTAAGACCAACAGCGGTATACCTTATAATTACCAGATCATTATCAGTGCAGTAGAAGTCACGCACATGCATTTATCTGGTCCCGTACGCTTTAAAGCATGGTTGGGAGACAGGTTTAGACAACAATTAACAGCAAGTAAAGTTTGTGGATGACATGAGCGTACCCATATATACACATATACACGTTTGTCATTCATTACTAATAAGTGCAATGCGCTTGTACTAATCAGAACGAATGGTACTGATTAGTGCAATATGTCGGCATCAAGTGTTGTATCTACGCTATGTTTACGCCTCTCAGAGCCCATACCGCGAGACCAGCGTATCACCCCGTATAAAGCGCGAACATGGAGCACTCGCGCCGCACCCGGACGCCGTGGGACTGAACCACTGCGAATCTATAACGTATAAGCTGCATATAAGCGAGATTAAATCAGGCTACATTACAGAGTATGTAGTACGAAAACTATCAGTTGTACTTTGGGAAGCATAATTTCCACAGTGTCATTCATGGCGGCAATACCATGACCCGACTCAGGGGCATTCATGATGTTAGATAATTGCAGTTCTAGCTCCCTTTGCCAGGCTACGCTTTTGATCCATATATGCGAACGAAGCTTTTTATAGTGAGACGTAGTTGCATGCAGTACATAAAAGGAATGCTAGGCGACAATTTCAATTAGTAAACATTCAAAGATATTCTTCGCAGATTATACTTTTCACTTATATGACAATGACGTTGACTGCTTGTGACTTTTTTTTTCAAAGACATATCAATCATGCAGAACGAACTGTACCAGAGCCAGAAAGTTTAGGTAGCATGAACTTTCTTTCTTTAGTAAAATGCAAGAAAGAAAAGCGGATTCTGACTGTTGGATAATGTTATCAATCATGGCGTTATTTTGTTTCCATCGGCGTGTTCATTGTTGTTAGCTGTACATTTAACAAAAAAACTTTGCTGTGAACGTCAAAATACAGTGGCGAAGATATCTAAAACTAAATAATTGTATCTTCAATGGTTGCACTTTTAATCCAAATTGTCATTACGGTTATGATGTAAACTCGGCACGAAAGTTTGGAATATTTGCTTTGTGTGTGTGTTTTTCTGTCTGTATGTGTGTGTGTGCGTGTGTGGTGGAGTAGACCATACACGCAAGTATGTAAAGAACTGATAAAGAACTGACTTATGAGCGGTGAAATCTAAAAAAGACCTCTATCGATATACCTGGTCATTCTGATGAAGACTTTTGAATAAAAGGTCGAAACCGGTAAACCGTTGTGTCTCAGCCGCCATCCTTCTGACGCCTTATCGACCATATCGATACACCTGTAGTTTTACAATTACAATTTCATGTTGAAAATACCACAGTCAAGATGCGTTTTATCTCTATAGTGTTCAGTTGTGTTATTTCTATCACTTCTATGTATTACCAATAGAAAAACCATGTATTCTATTATTAGAACTATATAATTGCCTGGTCAATTAAATCGAGGCTTCATCGATATCTCAATATTGATTCGTCAAAGACACTTGGCTACGCGATGATATACAAGATTATATAATATACAATTTCCATATGGATGTATGATGTTCCACGCACAAACACAGACACATACATATTAAGACATACATACAGACTAGATATATAGACACACTAAAACTGGAATACACATACAAACACAGACATACACGTACACACACACACATTCCTTCAGATAAGCCTGACAAAATCTTTTTTCTTTCTTTTTGCTGTCATGTCTTATGCATTTTACAAAGTGTAAAGAAATAAATGAAATATGCAGTTAAGATAGATTCTCGAAAGCCATCATGCAAATAAATATGATATTTTACTAGTATTGTAAGCGAGAAACAATGGTAACATTATGACGCTGGATGTATACCTAAAATTACTTCGTCATGCTGACACATACAACCATTCCCTCACACTGACAAATAAATAAAAGAAAAACACACACTCAAATTAAACCGCAACCATTTAAGCTTTATTAAAGTAAGCAACAACAAAAATAACAACAAATCTTCAAAATCCTTAACATCGCCAGTCTCAATGACAGATAGCAGATATAGCAGTGTTGGCAACTGCTCGAGTGTTAAAATACTTGATAATAATTACAACAATTTTCAATGTTTTCCTGCTGGAAATGGGAATAGATTAAATGTAATTCAACAGCAATATTCTGCTTTTAGTTGTTTTCCCTAACATGATCTTTACCGTTACCAAAGTGTGTTTTTCCAAATCAGGTCATTACTAACCATATAACGGATAATGTAACAATGAGTGATGCGTCCATTAGCATACATTTTCAGCATTTCAAGCTCTTAACATGTCACAAGTTCTTCAACATCCACAGCACGAAAACGAATATTTAAGCATACTTTCCGAGATACTTAAATGTAGCCTAAAGGTGGGAAAATATTTCCGCAGAGTTTAAGGTATCGTAAAGACCACGGAAACCATGGTTTAACATTTCCGTAACCTTTCCGTATTCGTTAAGGCAGATTAAATACATGTAATATCTTTACATAACCTTTAAGCATCCTTATATGTGCCGTATATGAAACGGGTATTGCTTACGTACAGAAAACATCTACAGGCTTTGAACCGACCATACGTTCACATACAATCAGTTGACCTTCGCCTTTTTTTTATTTTCGTGGTTCTCTAAGGTGGAAATTACCAATAGGACATTTACATACTCTTATTAGTATAGGTCTATGGAGACCTCCCCCTTTTATGTATAGGTGCAAAAAAAGATGTCAGAATGGTAGCGTTTATTTTTAAGAAGAGGCATTGCTTTTACCAAATTAAGAGTATTTTCCGCTCAATATACCACATGCGCCGTTCACTAAAGCAGCGGCTTCAAATGAATAGCTCCTGCTGTGGTTGCGTGTTAAGTTTAACCAAGAAAAGTAAATATCCTGTGTGAAAGCTACATATAACAGATACAATCTTTCCGGTGTCTTTCCGTTACATTTGAGCTGACTTAACATAAAAGGGGGGAGGTTTAAGCAAACCTCCCCCCTTTTATGTATAGGTGGAAAAAAGATGTCGGAAAGGTAGCGTTAATCATTACTTGAAGAAGAGGCATTGCTTTTACCAAATTAAGAGTATTGTCCGCTCAATATACCACATGCGCCGTCCACTAAAGCAGCAGCTTCAAATGAATAGCTCTTGCTGTGTGTTAGCGTGTTGAGTTTAACAAAGAAAGGCAAATCTCGTCCTGTGTGAAAGCTACATATAAAAGATACAATCTTTCCGATGTCTTTCCGTTACATTTGAGCTGACTTTACATAAAAGGGGGGAGGTTTAAGCAAACCTCCCCCCTTTTATGTATAGGTGGAAAAAAGATGTCGGAAAGGTAGCGTTAATCATTACTTGAAGAAGAGGCATTACTTTTACCAAATTAAGAGTATTTTCCGCTCAATATGCCACATGCGCCGTCCACTAAAGCAGCGGCTTCAAATGAATAGCTCCTGCTGTGTTTGCGTGTTAAGTTTAATCAAGAAAAGAAAATCTCGTTCTGTGTGAAAGCTACATATAACAGATACAATCTTTCCGATGTCTTTCCGTTACATTTGAGCTGACTTTACATAAAAGGGGGGAGGTTTAAGCAAACATCCCCCCTTTTATGTATAGGTGGAAAAAAGATGTCGGAAAGGTAGCGTTAATCATTACTTGAAGAAGAGGCATTACTTTTACCAAATTAAGAGTATTTTCCGCTCAATATGCCACATGCGCCGTCCACTAAAGCAGCGGCTTCAAATGAATAGCTCTTGCTGTGTTAGCGTGTTGAGTTTAACAAAGAAAAGAGTTTGATTAACAAAGAAAAGCAAATCTCGTCCTGTGTGAAAGCTACATATAAAAGATACAATCTTTCCGATGTCTTTCCGTTACATTTGAGCTGACTTTACATAAAGGGGGGAGGTTTAAGCAAACCTTCCCCCTTTTATGTATAGGTGGAAAAAATATGTCGGAAAGGTAGCGTTAATCATTATTTGAAGAAGAGGTATTTTTTCCGCTCAATATACCACATGCGCCCTCACTAACGCAGCGGCTTCGCCTGAATAGCCCCTGCTGTGTTAACGTGTTGAGTTTAACAAAGATAAGCAACATTTACTCTTGGTTAAAACTTACATATAGCAGATACAATTTTTGGAATGTATAGGTGCAAAAAAGATGTCGGAAAGGTAGCGTTAATTATTATTCTTAAAAGAGGCATTGCTTTTACCAAATTACGAGTATTTTCCGCTCAATATACCACATGCGCCGTTCACTAAAGTAGCGACTTCGCCTGAATAACTCATTCTGTGTTAGCGTGTTTGACGAAACCAGGAAAATCAAAATACCCTCATGGGTGAAACATAAATATAACATATGGTATCTTTCCAATGTCTTTACGTTACCATTGAGCTCACTTTACACAAAATGATGCTATGTACAGGTGCAAGAAAGATGTCGGAAAGGTAGCGTTTATTTTTTCCAGTAGTATTGTATGTTACCGATATCGTTCCGTTACCTTTGCCTTTGAGCTTACTGTTCAGAAAACTCTCTGAACTTTCTTTACAAAGGTGGATATCGATAGTTACAGAAAAAGATGTTGGAGAGGTAGCGTTGAAAGCGAGGAAATTAAATATTTAACCTCCTTGTTGAAAGGAAACAACAGTCGCCGGGAGCACTGCGTACATGCCCCCGAAGATTGGTGGTCATAATTACGGCGTGTTCCCGTTCAGGGTAAGAGGACTAGTACTGGGCGGCCTGTCCAGTATGTCGCTCGCGGGTGGCTGTGCCTTGCAGCTTGGCATCCCGACGACATAGCGTCCTCACTACCCGGTAACGTATCATGGGAATATAGCGGGTTTGCTGTTTATATAATTGTACAAAAAAACTTTCTTATCATCTGGAAGAACATTTATTATCTACAAGCAATAATCACGTTCTCCCAGAAAGGCTGGTATTTTCTAGTGTGGTAACAGCTGTGTTTAGCTTAACCTTGGCTAACAGCGTACAAAGGGGATGGTGTTTTTCAAATTCAAATGTATTCGCCGTCAACTATGAATAACGAACAACGCGGCATTGAATTTCTAATTAGCAGCTCCCAGAAGAGGCCAGTCATGTGATAGGGCGTTATCCAATGACAGACAAAGGTGGGTTTTTTAAACCTAACGAATATGCCATAATTTATAGAAGAAACCAGTTTGCAGGGCGTCTGTTTCGGGACAAGTCAAGAAGGAGCCTTGGACCCGTTTCAACACACGGATTATCGGCGTGGCTTTGCCGCAAATGGATTCCAACGGAACTACAGGACGGAACGGACATAACCATAGGACACTCACGGCTTGCCGGAAACGGAGTACGTATGTTGGAGAGTCTTCAACGGGGCACAACTCAGGGTGATCGTGAATTCAAGACTGTGTCGTCTTGACCAGCATAAGCTGGCGGAGACATGGAGAGCACGGCCTGTTCATCACAAAACAGTACCCGTCTTCGGGAATCTGAGCGGATTTTTCCTAATGTGATGGCCAGATGGAACTATGTTGCTTGAAATGACGTCGTTCCAGGCGTATCGCCCGACACTGGACTCCAAATTGTGGACTTAAATGTAGCGGAGATTCGTGCATGGGTATTGTACACCGATTGTTCCCTCGGTCGACCAATCCAAGTCCACAATTAGAATCACAAGATAGTTTAGACGGCGAAGCCATAGATACCGGTGTAGGTATGATTCACACCAAATAAGACACGCATACCCGATGCAAAAGTTCCAATTTAAGCCACACAAAACACATAAAGCCTACCTAAAGATGCGGAAAGGTTTAAACTTACGCCGCCTTTACTAAAAATAAATGACAACTATAGTCCAAAGATCACGGAAAGCGTTCGGATAAGTACGTTTCTGCACTTCTTCACGTGCCTTTCAGGGTGTGTAAACGACACATAAACGTGGGGAAATCGTGACGGAAATCGACCGTAAATGTGGTCAAAAGATCACGGAAAGGTCTTAAGAAACGCGTGCTTTCCGCCCGTATAGGTTACGAAAAACTGTCATTAACGACGCCTTTAAGCGTCTAATAGTTGCGGAAAGACACGTGATGGAGTGCCGAAACGTACATATAAGTGCATTAAAGGGAATCTTTACGTTCACGGATAGATGTCGTTAAGTTGCGGAAAGGGTGCAGAAAGGTCTTAATAAACGCGTGTTTTCCGCCCGTATAGGTTACGAAAAACTGTCATTAACGACGCCTTTAAGCGTCTAATAGTTGCGGAAAGGCACGTGAAGGAGTGCCGAAACGCACTTTTAAGTGCCAACGTAAAGGTAACATTAAAGGGAACCTTTACGTTCACGGATAGATGTCGTTAAGTTGCGGAAAGAGTGCAGAAACGTCGCGTTTACGTTGAGTTTAAGCTTGCTTAAATATCAGATTTCGTGCTGTGATCACCATCAACCATCTCATCGTAACATAATAGTACAAATCTGCTGACGTCATTGATGTACAAATGAAAGTTATACTTGTGACAAAGGAAAGTATCCTTTTTGAGGTGCGTAATTATTGGCCCTCCAGTATGAGTGATGCGGAAATCGTCGTCTGGAGCCTAAAGTCACCTATGTGCTAAAGCGACCATCCTGAGGCAAATGCCTAATTCCACAGAAAGCAGAAAACTTGTCGATGGGCGGGTGGGTGGGACGCTTCAGGCTCCAGACTTTGCCGGAGGGCCAGCACACAGAAGAATGATATATTCATGCGCGCATCTCTTATTTATAGGGGGAGTGACGTCATACTTTTCGGGCCAATCATTGTGCACCTCAAATAGTATCCTTTTTGAGGTGCGTAATTATTGGCCCTCCAGTATGAGTGATGCGGAAATCGTCGTCTTCCGCCTTTGCCATCTCTGGCTATTGAGCCCTTCCTTTTCCCTTTGAACCCCTTAACTTTGTACCTGTATCAGTATCTATAATTAGTATAGATATCTAGCTAACGTAACCGCCCTTCAGCGTAACGCATCAACGTGTCTGTGTCTGTATACATCAACGCGTTCGTATCTGGATCTATCTGGCTAATATAATATTCCTTTGGAAGAACGCTTGTCATCCGCTCCCTCTATACCTCTTTCACCACACCCTTTCTCATTATTCTCTCTCAACTCCCCATCTCTCATTTCCCCTCTCTCAACTCCCTTCTCTCGTGTAATTCCTTTCTCATCTTACTTCTCACACTGCCTCTCCCTTGTATGGTACCCACTCTCCAACAACCCAACACTCATATATAGCCCACTCTCATTTTTTGCTGCACGACAAACAAAATGGAGGAAGCAACGCAAAATTGTTATCTCAAAACCGTTCCTCTACGATCACTCGAAGGAAGAACGATAAGGAGACGGCCAAGCCCAGTTCTGAATTATCCGCGTTAGAGGTAAAACAAAACTATTTTTCCCTCGCATCGCAGGACCATCTTCTTTAATACCAGTCTGAGCCACTTTAGTCTTATTACCAAAATTGTATCAACCAAAAGAGTGTTCTTATCCATGTCTAGCTTTGATGCTTCAATTATGGTACACGATCTCGGAGTGCAATACAGAGAAACGCCCCTAGGTATCTCAAATCGAAAGCTAACAGGAGGAGCTCATGTGACCACTCCAAAGTCCCTGTCACACAGGCATATGTGGCGATAGGGAGTATACGTGCCTGGCAAAGGCGCATATCACAACATCTGATATCCTTGCGGTTCCACACTGGATGTCTTAGTCTACCAAATGCAGAGGCGGCCAAGAGCGATCATTCTCTTTGTGTCGTTTTAGTACTATGTACAACACTTCCCAGGAAAACAAACTCAGATTTTCACAACTATTGTGACCTCTATGGAAAAGATTTCTTGAACTATTTACCCGAGATGACTTCTCACTTGCAGCATTTCCTTTTCGAGCCCCTTTTCTTACATGCGACTTCAAGCTCACTTGTCGAGAACTGCAATTTGCTGAATATTGTCGCTGAAAATTCTCGGGCTGGGACGAAAATTAAGTATAGAGCAGAGTGGACTCATTCCTCAGCCAACCGCCATCTATCACACCACAGTCATCTCTCCGTAAGACATTTGGACCCGCATATCTCCAGTTTTAAAACACTTTTATTCAGTTATGCCAAACTGTTTACGAAATGTGAATAAAGAGACTCTTTTTACACAACCAATGCTTTATTCACACCGACGTTTCGGTGACCGTCTGTTACCTTCTTCAGGGCAATTCTAACTGGTTCACATTGTACTGCAGGACAGGTGTCGCTGCTCACAGTTCAGATGCGGTCACAAAACAAAAAGTATTTACATATGTACAGACAGCTTTTATGCACACATTTACAATGCGGTCCCAAACGTAAAGGAGTGTAATACATCCATAACACAATCAGTTGTCAATTAACGATGAATTGATGTAACGTTTTTTGTTTTTTTTTCTACTTCTTAAGAATATTGTCCCACACGTGGTTAAGGAATGTGTTTCTTGCGTACTGCCTAGAAAATTCGCACTTGTATACCTTCCAGTGTAATATGCCTTGCCCTTGGTACCTATTTAGTGCGACCGTCCTTATATATCAACACAATTTTGTGGATTCAATGCCTTCTCGATCTCATGGCGATATGATTTCTGGCTTGCGGTCTTCAAAACCTTTTACGGCGAAGTACGAGTACGTTTTCCTTCCTAAAACATCCACCGTGAGCTCCATATTCTTCTGCGGCACTTCCTGTGCCTGCCTGGGTATTTCAATTTCGTAAACTCACGGAGGTTTTAAATTTGGTTGAGTTCAATGTGAAGACGCTGGTGCCCCCTCTCTGTGTATGAACGGAACTGAACTGAACCGAGATCAATATCTTCCCGCGACACTCGCCGGTGCCTGCCCGGGGCTTACCAACTTCGTGAGCTCTACCCGCGACACTAGCCGGTGCCTGCCCGGGTCTTACCATCTTCGTGAGCTCTACCCGCGACACTAGCCGGTGCCTGCCCGGGTCTTACCATCTTCGCGAGCTCTACCCGCGACACTCGCCGGTGCCTGCCCGGGTCTTACCATCTTCGAGAGCTCTACCCGCGGCACTCGCCGGTGCCTGCCCGGGTCTTACCATCTTCGCGAGCTCTACCCGCGACACTCGCCGGTGCCTGCCCGGGCCTTACCATGGCCATCTTCGTGAGCTCTACCCGCGACACTCGCCGGTGCCTGCCCGGGCCTTACCATCTTCGTGAGCTCTACCCGCGACACTCGCCGGTGCCTGCCCGGGCCTTACCATCTTCGTGAGCTCTACCCGCGACACTCGCCGGTGCCTGCCCGGGCCTTACCATCTTCGTGAGCTCTACCCGCGACACTCGCCGGTGCCTGCCCGGGTCTTACCATCTTCGTGAGCTCTACCCGCGACACTCGCCGGTGCCTGCCCGGGTCTTACAATCTTCGTGACGTGTGGCGGGTGGACAGCGTGAAGCGTTGAGGCTGTCCTTGTGCCACTCAAGTGTCCGGAAAGGCGAGGAGGAGGAGGGGCGGTCTAAGAGAGACTGCCCGGCTGTCATTCTCGCGCCACCACTTGCTGCTCCGTCTTCTGTCGTACCTGCCGAAACTTCTTACAAGGGTCGTTGCGGGTGGAGAAGAACGTCACGCGTGAACCAGCACGTCCCGGTTCCTGAGAACTATGCGGAAACAAAGACACAATTATCGATACCGCTGACGAAATTACCGCAAAGTCCAATCGTAACAACATCCACACCATACGCACTCGAAATCCCCCCGCCTAGCGCTCAAAGGAGGGCAAGCCCCGATAACATGAACAGTCCTAGGCCATGCGTGCTCCCCGTACATACACGTTCAACAACCAAACGCTAAGCTTGGTAAAAATAGGCCACGCACACGACAATCACCTTACGTACGGGCAACACCCACGCAATCCAAAAAGTTAAACTTGACAAACGAAAACGTATAACAATAACATGTACGTAACAAAAACCACGCTCTAGAAACGCTGGCAGTCTGCATTACTACCTCGCCCACGAGGAGGATGGCGGCGGGTTTCAATTCCTGAAAAGAACTCCAAAAATGGTAGCCATAGTGAGTCCCGATGCCATGACAGTGCTATCCTAAGATCCTGCATAAAACCATACACACGAAATAAATATAAAGATTTAAAGAAAATGACAAGAAAATGGCGAAGCTCTAGATCTGTAAAGGACCTCCGCACTGTATGGAGGCGTTCGTAGAATTCCCTGGTAGAGGATGGATGCAGATTGTGATTTCAGTCACGGCGGTACTGTGAGAGTATCCATCTTGCTTCTTTGTCCGGGGTTTCGAACCACGTGTCTGCGTATCACTAGAATATACACAAAAATCAGAAAATGGCAAGAAAATGGTGAATATCTCGGTCTGTAACTTTCCTCAATAACAGACAAAAGCCTCCCTTGCCTTCCAAGGTAGAGGATGGCAACGGATTCTATTATCCCACCACGGTGACTCAGAGGGTAGCCATGTTGCATCTCCTCGACAGCGACAGCTCTAGCATCCTGGTAACACTTTCACAAAACAAACAAAAAACAAAAAAAAAAACACACAAATAGCAAACTCCTAAACAGCACCACTAATCAGCGTCGTCAAAAGGTGGCCACAGCAAAATTCAACAGAGGAATGCGAGCGTATATACTGAAAACTGAAAAGAAACATTCTAAATATTAATAGTAGCTCTCTCCCGTCGGACCTGCATACAACGTTTACAAAACGTTCACAAAACACTCAGCAAACAGGCAACAGACAAAACGCGAAAATGAAACTATGTGACAGTTAACCGGGAAAATTTGCAAAAACGTGAAGTCCTTCTGTACGGCAAAAACATGACTCTGCGAGCCCTGCAACAGGCCTAGACTACAGATATACATGTCTCACCACAACACCATACCACAAAATGAACAAGTAAATGTCCAGACCGGGCTCAGATATAATTTTCTGTGTTCAACCAAACCTTGCGTGGTACCGTGTATCTCTGATACAATACCCGGGGGAGTACGAGCTGCCGTCACGAGCTTGAGCTGCGGCACCGCATCGTGTAGTAGCTAGTCTCCCGCCGGTATTCTCGTGGCCTTTTCCCGGCAACGACGTGGCTTTTTCCCGGCAAGTTTTCTGCGCTGGGGCGATGAAGGACGCACGCTGCTGGCGTCAGACTTTGCCGGAGGGCCAGCACACAGAAGAATGATATATTCATGCGCGCATCTCTTATTTATAGGGGGAGTGACGTCATACTTTTCGGGCCAATCATTGTGCACCTCAAATAGCAATGCAGTTTTCTTCAATTTGAACTGCATTCAAACGAGTTTCAAGATGCTCTCCACATAAGTGTTAACTCTGTAACTCTATACGCTTTCCCTTTGCCATTTAGATGGAACAGTTGTTACTTTTGTGTTAGACTTTCAACCGTATAGACTGGGGTCTAACTTTCTTTTTCCGTTTCCAATCATGGTTAACATAATATATACTTGCAAAAAAGGGACTCAATGACATGGATAAACAACCTCTATACGTAGATGGTGCCACATGTATTTGACTGCTGTGGTGGACTAACAGCCTGTTTTCTATGATAGACGTGGTATCGGTTTCAACATGAGGTGGTTTTATCAACATCATTGGCAATACCTATTCACAGCGTCTACTTCTACGACAGAATCACAATATCTTTAGACTCAATGCCTCCAAAACATCACGGAAAACTCACAATCTGAATGTTGATCACTTATCACCAAGAAAACTTGGTATGATATCTGTCATCAAAACGACATTGTGTGCCTGCATCTAAATACATGTAAATGGTAATAAAAAGTAAAAAAAAAAAAGCAAAAACTATTGGCACAGCGTCTACTTCTATGACAGAATCAATTTCTTTCAACTTTGTGCCTTCAAAACACTTAGGAAAACTCACAATCTGAATGTTGATCACTTATCACCAAATAAATTTGGTATGATATCTGTCATTAAAAGGACATTGTGTGCCTGTATCTAAATAAATGGTGATAAAAAGTAATAACATGGGCAAAGTAAAACGGCACAACGTCTACTTCAATGACAAAGTCACCATTCCTCAATTGTTGTCTAACATAATTTCATAAAAACTCAGAATCTGATCTTTTCCCATCTTTACCAAGTAAACTTGGTATGACATATGCCATCAAAAGGACATTGTGTGCCTGAATCTAAATGAATGGCAATAAAAAGCTATGGAATATGTATTAGCACTCAGTCTAATTCTATGACAGAACCACAAGTTGTACCACATGTCTCATTCCTGAAGTACAGGAAAACTCACAACCTGATTGTGTCAATTTTTCACCAAGTATTCTTGGTATGATATCTGTCATGAAAAGAACACTGTTCTCCTATCTAAATAAATGGTTATATAAAGCAATAAAATAGGCAAAATATGTTTGCAAAACGTCTACCTCTATGACAAGATCCACCTTCACAAACTTACTATCTTCCTAAAATCCAGATTGGTCACATTCTTAATATTGCCAACTCGTTATCTGTCTCTAAAGGGACATTGTTTGCCTCTATCTAAATAAGTAATGGTAAAAAGAAGAAGAAAAAACAATGTAAAAAAGGTGAATGATGTCAGGGGCTACATGTAAGCAAGAAGAATTTGAAGAAGAAAAGGGAGGGAGGGAGGGAGAGACAGACCAAGTAAAAGTAGTTGGCACAACCCGAACAGTCACAGTGATCTCCATTCTTGCAACACCAGCCGAGGTACAGCATGGAAATTCGCCGTCAGGTTCACACTTTGCAAGTTGTCCGTTTGATGCCGGGTGCCCCTCACCGAACTGCATCTCATATACCTAATACAACTAGGGTACAACATCAAAAAGGAAACATGTCAAAAGATATACTAAATTTCTCTATGAAGTATATTGTATGAAAGTGGTGTTAAATGTAGCTTTAGCATTAATAGACAATGATGCTAGATGTGGGATGGTATCCGTGCCAATACCATGGTAATTTTACTGTAGTAGCGGCTCTCCATGTTGTCACACCTTACATACCATAAGATGAAGCCTTAAAGAACGTTTTGGTGATGTCACAGTAATCGGAGAGTATTATGAACCACCCTTAGATACAAAATGAAGGGTGAGGAGTCATTCGTGTGCAGCTGATGACAGGGAGTTAATAAGATCTCTCTGACTATTGTCACCAGAAGGTGTTCAGACTTTGCCAGGGTCTAAGCAGCCTGACTGACAGATGTTAGTTAATGGTGCATACATTGTAAGATTAGAATAGCAGTGATGAAGCATTCCTGGTGGATTTTGTTCAGGGAGGAGGAGAGACAGGAAGTACCTTTTCGGTAGTCGACACCGAAGATACAGTGGTCTCCAGTGTAGCCACAATAGCCGTTATAGTCGGCGCAGCATGGGTGGTAGAGGTCGTCAGGGTTGCATCCAGCAGGTTCTCCGTATTTGTTCTTGTACTTCTTACCGCACCGCGTATCATCGCGCCACGCCATTTCAAAATAGAGTAAAACATCAAGTAGAAAACAATTCAAAATATATACAAATCTTCTTTCGAGTATGTTGTATGAAAGTGGTATTTAATGTAGCCTACTTTAGATTAACAAAGTTTTTATAATGCTAGTTTTTTTTTGGATGGTATCTTTGCAATGGCCACATGGCATGGTAAATTCAGTGTATTAGCAGCTCTCCATGTTGTCACACCTTACATACCAATCAAGTGAAGCCTTGAAGAAAGTTTTGGTGATGTCACAGTAATCGGAGAGTATTATGTCCCAACCTTAGATACAAAATGTAGGGTGAGGAGTCATTCGTGTGCAGCTGACTGCAGGGGGTTAGTAAGATCCGTCTGACTATTGTCAACAGAAGGTGTTCAGACCTTGTAAGGGTCTAAGCAGCCAGATGTTAGTCAATGGTGTATACATTGTAGGATTAGAATTGCATTGATGAAGCATTCCTGGTGGAATTTGTTTAGGGATAAGGAGAGAAAGGACGTACATTTCCGGTAGTCGATACAGCCATCGCATGTACAGTGGGAGCCAGATCCACACTCAAACTTGGTTTTGGAGCAGCATGGCTTTTCGCTGTCAGGGTCACATCTAGCCACTCGTCCGCTTGGTGCCTTGTAGTCCCCACCACACCGCCCATCAGCGCGCCACGCTTCTAAATACAGTAAAACATCAAATAGCAAAAATTTCAAAACACATACAAATCTTCTTTGGAGTACAGGCGGTAACTGGTAAGGCCAATGGTTTGTATTATAAACAAATAACAAATATTTAAGCAGAGTTGTTGGTGTGATTTTTAACTGTCAAGAACAATACGAATTACAATGTTTCAATGTATTGAAGTAACCTTTCTTCAATACCAGAAAATCTAAAACAATATAATATCATTTGAATCTAAATCTACCAGTTCTACAAGGGGAATCTGATGTTTAGGCTTGGATAAGCCCGACTTACTTACGCTCATCGTCTCCTCTTTCAAAAGAAATATTTATGTCAAAAAAAGTTTTATTCTTCTTTGAGAAGCCAGTAGTGCCCCCTTCTTTATCATGAAAAATGTGTGGTAATTTGCACATCCAAATATCGTTATCAAAGAACGACTAGAACGGAATATGAACCGTTTCTGGTACAGTCAAACCTGTCTATAGCGGCCACTCAAGGGACCGGACAAATTTGGCCACTATACACAGGTGGCCTCTGTATAGAGGTGGTAACTTGTAGATAAAATACCCAAGGGACCGACAAAAAGTGGCCACTATGGACAGGTGGCCCCTCTGTAGAGGTGGCCCCTAATACAGGTTTGACTGTACATCATTAAAAAAAGCACCAGTTGGTACGTATAATCAAACTTGTTTGCTGACAGCTCCGTACGTACCAATTATCATACACTTCTGTTATAGTGGATATAAAGGAGCAAATATGTTTTATATAGTATGTGATATCATATAACATACTAGGCGTGAAAGGACCATTCCTTAGAAGTTACTTACCGCGGAAGCCGTAGCACCAGGCGTCGGCCTCCGACTTAAGCCAAGGACAATAGTTGACTTTGGCGGGTCCACAGCCCTTGCTGGGGTAACAAACATACATGTTTTTATGTGGCATTGACAGTTTTTTCCGCGTCTAAACACAACTAACAATGCAATACATGAACATACGTCGATGACCGTTTATGCGAAACACACAATGGTTTGAAAACTTCTGTTTGAAAAAGTCTGTCTCTAGCCTTAAACTATGGCATATTAAGGTAGGGGGAACTACATCTGTCATTTTCTAGTTTCAACTTAGCAACGTAGCAACGTTACATAGCAACCTGCAACCTACAACGCCAAAATTACATGTTGCGTTGCAATGAAAATTATATGAACAATAAACGAGGATAATGAACCAACAAAAAGGGAATGAGCCTAAGATAAAATCCTTTACTGCCTGACACGCCCTTGTATGTGAACTCTCCAAACAGAGGTTTGTGGGATAAATTGAGACCTTTCCTTATATGCCGTCTTTTTCGATCAGCCTACCTACCAACTGGAGGCTGGTAAATAAAGTACGGCATATAAGAAAAAGATCATAATTTATCCCACCAACCTCTGCTTGGAGAGTACCGTTTGTGTACAATTTATTATTCTGTAGTCTATGATCTGTAGTATGGGATAAAATGTCAAACACAATCTCATTTCGTTTTTCGGTTGTCTATGAACTGTAGACAGTGCGCATGTTTATGACATACCGTTCGGTCCGCATTGGGAAACGAATAGTATTGTCCGACAGCCATCCGCATGCGCAGTAGGACAATTCTGTGTGTTGCCAGGCCGCGAAAAGATTGTCATAGGTGGCGAGAACTGCGCCCTCCTTTTCACATGCGCGTCTTGCTTCCTCCCGTGACTTGAACTTATATCTACCCTCTGGTGATCGCAAAGGGAAAGTCAACTCTGCAAAAACAATGGTTCATTGTTAATCTCCAACCAGATCCACGGTGCGTAATGTATAGTATCAAACTTCCCGTAGGTGCCTGTTTGACTCCCTTAGCCGGCTACACTCCTTGGCCAGCTTTGATACTATCTTATGGCACCGTAGGATCTGCTTGGAGATTAGTTCATTGTGGTTATTACTAAAATACCGATCGAAATCAGTACTGACAAGGGGAATCCGATGTTAAGGCATGGATAAGCCCGACTTACTATCTTTGTGGTATTCGCGTAGAGTCATGACGTTCTGGGACCCTTCAGAAACGTCTTGTTGCTGCTCTAGCTCCTGCTCTATGTCGATTGCCCCTATGTGTGAAAGATAGTGAATAGTAAGGCTAATATTTCAAGGGTTGATAGTTTAGTAGAGTTAATAGTATGTTGTTTTTTAACTGTAGCTGGACTTTAATGACTATTCATTCTAGAAATCTGGTAAACATTATGGAAAGAACCCTGATTTAATAGTTACCTTCAAGGATCCGAAGGCTGTTCTCCAGAAGATCGACCACTTCTTCCTGCTTCTGGATACTCCCAGCTAATACATTATAAGGACAATGAGTGGTTTAATTGATGCAATGAAAGCCACTTCCTGAATTCTCCGTCATGTTGATGGTAAACGAAATGTTGTGAATGATGGAGAAGTTTGGAACAGATAATATTAGAACAAGAAATGCTTTTTTTAAAAAGCTGGCAACGCAGCCTGAAATTATTGTGAGAATGAATGGTGGGAGAAAGTATTAAATTTTAGATGACTGGACACCTAATGATAGGGTGACGATTTTCTCTATCAACCTCTGCTTGGAGAGTAAGCCCCCCCCTCCCCCTGAACGTAAGCTGTGCTGCTATGAAAACGTCAGAATTTTTTCTTCCTTCACTTTGCTGCAAGACAACAATTAGCCACAGCATTGTCCTAGGTATTTCATCAGTCGAAATAAACTTCTCGGATGCCGTTGACATTCTTGACTTACATTTATATGAACAACCATACGAGTTGACTGACAATGTATCTTGAAAATCCTTTTCGTATCCTAGTTATAATTTGGTTTTGCTATTGAATTAGCCATGATCAAGAAATCCACTTATCGCAATGTAAAATAACGTGTCTTACACTTTCAATGGAAATTCAATAATCTAACCGTGTTTGAAACTGACCTGACCTTGAAGCAGACAGGAGTGCTGCACATCCAAGGAAGATGACAGCGAGAACGCCCATGTTTGGTTGTCTTCTCTCTGAAATAGGATCAAGCGTTCAATTTACTTATAGGAAGGATAAGAACATTCTGGACACCCCATTATTAACTAATTGAAATCATCTTTCACGCTGTCATTTCCAGAACCTATTCTTGATCAAATGCAGAATTATCCTTTTAAAGCGAATCTTATGAAAGAGGCCTTCAGCCAGGTACCAACGTCATAGAGTTTGATGAGTCTTTTCTGGAACCAAACAATGATGCTGGCTCTGTCTGTATTGATCAACATTTCGATTGCAGGTATAGTTATTCCAGAGCTAATGCCAGCGTAACAGAAGATGACGTGATGGTGATTTTTTTTCTACACTTTTCGTCTCCTTCCTCTCCTTTGCAAATTATCGGGTGGTGCCGTTTAGGGTGGCACATCAGGCCGAAGGGACTGACAAAAGTGGCCCCTTAATGTCCAATTCGATGTGATAGCAATAGGGATAACAGTCAGATTTTAGTTAATTGTCCGCCATTCTACTAATGCGCTGGCCTGGGGTGAAACAGACATACGGTCTGACAGTCTATCAAATAATGGCTGGTTATGCCGGCTGTAGGTGAGTCATTTAGATAGTTACTTAGAAGACAGTGACCTGTGATTGCCCTATATTGCCCTATATTGCCAAAACACAGAAACATTAGAAATGTGTGATACAAAGTCCATACAAAGCAATAGCTGACATACAGCCAAACCTGTCTGTAGCGGCCACGCAAGGGACTGGAGAAAAGTGGCCTCTATATACAGGTGGCCACTATAGAGAAAATGTTGATCAATTGACCACGAGCAATAAGTTACAAATGTTTTCAGAACCCACTAATCTTTCTTACCAAGTAACATTGTCTCGATCGTCTCAGGATTCAACTTAGGCCATTCTGATTTGATTATTTGTTTGTACAATATCTATCTATTTTATTTCGCACTTTAAAAAAAAAAGAAATAACCATTGAAATGAAAACATCTTGCACTAAATAATCAACCATAACTTAGGCAATAGTGAATGGATTATATGGACGACATCCTCTAGAAACCCCTAAACTGATGAGATGTGCAAATAAAAAAAGTTTGGCCAAAATAAAAAGCTACATTCATTATAAAATCTAAGTTAGTAAGTGGTGAAAACCTCTGGATTATGGACCAAACACCTGCCGTTACATCACACGACCCCTAATTTAAATACTAAAAACAGACACTGGATCTTTTGTTATCTCTATGTACCCCAGGCCATGCCCTACTTGTTCACTGTCCCTTGAACAGTGTAGCCTTGCGATGTTTTCTCCATTGTCTTTTGTTATCTCTATGTATACAATACCATGCCCTACTTGTTCACTGACCCTTGAGTGACTGTCTAGTCTTGCGATGTTTACTCCATTGTCTTTTTGTTATCTCTTTGTAACCAAAGCCATGCCCTACTTGTTCACTGTCCCTTGAACTGTCTAGCCTTGCAATGTTTTCTCCATTGTCTTCTGACAACGCCCCCTTTGTCATTGGAAAATAATACTAACTGTGGCACTGAACCAGCCTGATTTGGCCATACCGTGGTTGCTTGAGACAGATCTGCAAGCTTCCCCACCTCACTTTCATTTTTCTCTCTCTTCATTTTGCTGCCATGCGGCGTTCTGTATCAATATACTACTTCCACTGCGGTCAGTTGCTAGGGTATTCTTTCCCGTTGCTATGCGCGTTCGACAGAGTATCCGATTACCTGAGGCCTAGTTTTTGCTACCCGTAAAATATTTGAAAATAAACGGAATGTCTTGACAAGGAAAATGTTTTCAAAATAAGGTTAAATTAGTAGTTTTACATACTTTGAATCTTGTCGTTAGAATTTAAATAGCTGTTTTGTTTCCATGTTGCTCAAAAAGACGATCATTTTCTGTTTTCAACAAGGCCTTTAATTTTACCAAACTCTTGATAAGATGGGCAGCATGTGCTATCGAAAATTCTCGATGTTTTTATTTTTCGTCATCTATGAGGTAAATAAAACTTTCTGTTTGGGGGATTTTTCTTTTTTTTTTATTTCAAGCAAAGTTACAGTCAAAAATATGCCAAAATTGCATTTTTTGCCCTTAATTACCAATAATTCAAAATCGAAGGCATTTTCTAAAAAATCTCAAAAACAGAAATCTCTTTGCGGTCATTTTGAGCCATCAATGAGTAAAGCTGGACTCTTCTTAGTCGCGATCTTAAACGATGTTTGCAAGCATGTCAGGGATAGCGGGAGGGTGTGATTGATACCGGTGTAAACAACACTTCAATATCAAAGGTCACAAGCAAAAACGTCAGTAGCTTCGTTGAATATTACAGAAAATTGTTTCTATTGGTGAAAAAAATATCTTTTTTGGCTGATTCAAGTTCGAATTCGGCCAGACATGGGAGGTTTTGAGCCCGAATTTGACCACCGTGTTCCATAATAGTGTGCAACTTTTTTTACTGTCCGTTCCCAAATATTGACTTCCACGGCCGTACACTTTTGCCGACGAACTTCACTAACAACAAGGGAATAGAAACGAAATGTTCAAACGTATCAAAATCGTGATAGACCCTGTTTGGTATCTCTATTCATCTACATATGCCCTACTTTTACACTGTCCCTTAAAACTCTATTTTCCCTGTTGTCTGCTGACAACGCCCATTTTTCCGCTATTCAAGAAATAATACTGTGCCACTGAACCAGCCTGATTTAGTTATACATGATTGTAAACCAAATAATTTCAGTTTGTACATGAGCAAAGTCTGTCTTCCCTCCTCCCAGCTCATGCCATGAGAGGATTACATACTGTAAATGCATTTAAGTTCGCGGGAATTTAATTTCGCGGTAGCGGGAAAAAGGACTTTTCGCGGTGGTTTTAATTTCGCGGTAACACCATAGACTGCAGTCTCATACCATGATAGAAAAATGTTCGCGGTGGTTTTAAATTCGCGGTGAAGTGGTCACCGCGAAAACCGCGAACATTAATCCACCGCGAACATTTCTGCATTTACAGTATCTGTAGAGAGGTGAAAGGGTTAACAGGGGGGGGGGGGTGCATCTGTTTTTTGACTGAAGTTAAAACGGAAGGCCAAAAAGTCCTTCCCTATCTTACTAATGAAAAGTATCCTTTTTGAGGTGCGTAATTATTGGCCCTCCAGTATGAGTGATGCGGAAATCGTCGTCTGGAGCCTAAAGTCACCTATGTGCTAAAGCGACCATCCTGAGGCAGATGCCTAATTCCACAGAAAGCAGAAAACTTGTCGATGGGCGGGTGGGTGGGACGCTTCAGGCTCCAGACTTTGCCGGAGGGCCAGCACACAGAAGAATGATATATTCATGCGCGCATCTCTTATTTATAGGGGGAGTGACGTCATACTTTTCGGGCCAATCATTGTGCACCTCAAATAGTATCCTTTTTGAGGTGCGTAATTATTGGCCCTCCAGTATGAGTGATGCGGAAATCGTCGTCTTCCGCCTTTGCCATCTCTGGCTATTGAGCCCTTCCTTTTCCCTTTGAACCCTTAACTTTGTACCTGTATCAGTATCTATAATTAGTATAGATATCTAGCTAACGTAACCGCCCTTCAGCGTAATGCATCAACGTGTCTGTGTCTGTATACATCAACGCGTTCGTATCTGGATCTATCTGGCTAATATAACATTCCTTTGGAAGAACGCTTGTCATCCGCTCCCTCTATACCTCTTTCACCACACCCTTTCTCATTATTCTCTCTCAACTCCCCATCTCTCATTTCCCCTCGCTCAACTCCCTTCTCTCGTGTAATTCCTTTCTCATCTTACCTCTCACATTGCCTCTCCCTTGTACGGTACCCACTCTCCAACAACCCAACACTCATATATAGCCCACTCTCATTTTTTGCTGCACGACCAACAAAATGGAGGAAGCAACGCAAAATTGTTATCTCAAAACCGTTCCTCTACGATCACTCGAAGGATGAACGATAAGGAGACGGCCAAGCCCAGTTCTGAATTATCCGCGTTAGAGGTAAAACAAAACTATTTTTCCCTCGCATCGCAGGACCATTTGTCTTGAGCCTCGACTGTCTCTATGCCCAACGGCCCCCAGCCTTATCCAACCTCAACCTTCAAGCATCCGCTTAACGATGCTGATCCCCAACCTTTCAGAGGACGGAGACGCTCATATTTGCCACTCTTCCTGCTTAATAAACTCGACCCACCGAAGCAACAATATGGAAAGACAACAGTTCAAACACGAAATTCTTTTTCCTCAATAGAGATAGCGGTAAGCCCAAGATGGAATCAAAAGGCATAGTGTTCCACATCATAGCTTCGATGTTAGGATCCGGCGTAAAATCTGTAAGGGTACTTGTGTCGGCTGATTCAACTCAGTCAGTGAAGCGACAGCTGGAGATGATAAATCCGTCTAATACAATAGCGAAGTAACACCTTACGGTATCCAGCCTACGATTTCTTACAAGGTTTCCGACCTAGAAAAGTTCTCCCTAACTTCTTTAATACCAGTCTGAGCCACTTTAGTCTTATTACCAAAATTGTATCAACCAAAAGAGTGTTCTTATCCATGTCTAGCTTTGATGCTTCAATTATGGTACACGATCTCGGAGTGCAATACAGAGAAACGCCCCTAGGCGTCTCAAATCGAAAGCTAACAGGAGGAGCTCATGTGACCACTCCAAAGTCCCTGTCACACAAGCATATGTGGCGATAGGGAGTATCCGTGCCTGGCAAAGGCGCATATCACAACATCTGATATCCTTGCGGTTCCACACTGGATGTCTTAGTCTACCAAATGCAGAGGCGGCCAAGAGCGATCATTCTCTTTGCGTCGTTTTAGTACTATGTACAACACTTCCCAGGAAAACAAACTCAGATTTTCACAACTATTGTGACCTCTATGGAAAAGATTTCTTGAACTATTTACCCGAGATGACTTCTCACTTGCAGCATTTCCTTTTCGAGCCCCTTTTCTTACATGCGACTTCAAGCTCACTTGTCGAGAACTGCAATTTGCTGAATATTGTCGCTGAAAAGTCTCGGGCTGGGACGAAAATTAAGTATAGAGCAGAGTGGACTCATTCCTCAGCCAACCGCCATCTATCACACCACAGTCATCTCTCCGTAAGACATTTGGACCCGCATATCTCCAGTTTTAAAACACTTTTATTCAGTTATGCCAAACTGTTTACGAAAAGTGAATACTTGAAGAGACTCTTTTTACACAACCAATGCTTTATTCACACCGACGTTTCGGTGACCGTCTGTTACCTTCTTCAGGGCAATTCTGACTGGTTCACATTGTACTGCAGGACAGGTGTCGCTGCTCACAGTTCAGATGCGGTCACAAAACAAAAAGTATTTACATATGTACAGACAGCTTTGATGCACACATTTACAATGCGGTCCCAAACGTAAAGGAGTGTAATACATCCATAACACAATCAGTTGTCAATTAACGATGAATTGATGTAACGTTTTTTTTTTTCTTTTTTTTTTCTACTTCTTAAGAATATTGTCCCACACGTGGTTAAGGAATGTGTTTCTTGCGTACTGCCTAGAAAATTCGCACTTGTATACCTTCCAGTGTAATATGCCTTGCCCTTGGTACCTATTTAGTGCGACCGTCCTTATATATCAATGCAATTCAATGCCTTCTCGATCTCATGGCGATATGATTTCTGGCTTGCGGTCTTCAAAACCTTTTACGGCGAAGTACGAGTACGTTTTCCTTCCTAAAACATCCACCGTGAGCTCCATATTCTTCTGCGGCACTTCCTGTGCCTGCCTGGGTATTTCAATTTCGTAAACTCACGGAGGTTTTAAATTTGGTTGAGTTCAATGTGAAGACGCTGGTGCCCCCTCTCTGTGTATGAACGGAACTGAACTGAACCGAGATCAATATCTTCCCGCGACACTCGCCGGTGCCTGCCCGGGTCTTACCAACTTCGTGAGCTCTACCCGCGACACTCGCCGGTGCCTGCCCGGGTCTTACCATCTTCGCGAGCTCTACCCGCGACACTCGCCGGTGCCTGCCCGGGTCTTACCATCTCCGTGAGCTCTACCCGCGACACTCGCCGGTGCCTGCCCGGGTCTTACCATCTTCGCGAGCTCTACCCGCGACACTCGCCGGTGCCTGCCCGGGCCTTACCATGGCCATCTTCGTGAGCTCTACCCGCGACACTCGCCGGTGCCTGCCCGGGCCTTACCATCTTCGTGAGCTCTACCCGCGACACTCGCCGGTGCCTGCCCGGGCCTTACCATCTTCGTGAGCTCTACCCGCGACACTCGCCGGTGCCTGCCCGGGTCTTACCATCTTCGCGAGCTCTACCCGCGACACTCGCCGGTGCCTGCCCGGGCCTTACCATGGCCACCTTCGTGAGCTCTACCCGCGACACTCGCCGGTGCCTGCCCGGGCCTTACCATCTTCGTGAGCTCTACCCGCGACACTCGCCGGTGCCTGCCCGGGCCTTACCATCTTCGTGAGCTCTACCCGCGACACTCGCCGGTGCCTGCCCGGGTCTTACCGTCTTCGTGAGCTCTACCCGCGACACTCGCCGGTGCCTGCCCGGGTCTTACAATCTTCGTGACGTGTGGCGGGTGGACAGCGTGAAACGTTGAGGCTTGTGCCACTCAAGTGTCCGGAAAGGCGAGGAGGAGGAGGGGCGGTCTAAGAGAGACTGCCCGGCTGTCATTCTCGCGCCACCACTTGCTGCTCCGTCTTCTGTCTTACCTGCCGAAACTTCTTACAAGGGTCGTTACGGGTGGGGAAGAACGTCACGCGTGAACCAACACGTCCCGGTTCCTGAGAACTATGCGGAAACAAAAATACAATTATCGATACCGCTGACGAAATTACCGCAAAGTCCAATCGTAACAACATCCACACCATACGCACTCGAAATCCCCCCGCCTAGCGCTCAAAGGAGGGCAAGCCCCGATAACATGAACAGTCCTAGGCCATGCGTGCTCCCCGTACATACACGTTCAACAACCAAACGCTAAGCTTGGTAAAAATAGGCCACGCACACGACAATCACCTTACGTACGGGCAACACCCACGCAATCCAAAAAGTTAAACTTGACAAACGAAAACGTATAACAATAACATGTACGTAACAAAAACCACGCTCTAGAAACGCTGGCAGTCTGCATTACTACCTCGCCCACGAGGAGGATGGCGGCGGGTTTCAATTCCTGAAAAGAACTCCAAAAATGGTAGCCATAGTGAGTCCCGATGCCATGACAGTGCTATCCTAAGATCCTGCATAAAACCATACACACGAAATAAATATAAAGATTTAAAGAAAATGACAAGAAAATGGAGAAGCTCTAGATCTGTAATGGACCTCCGCACTGTATGGAGGCGTTCGTAGAATTCCCTGGTAGAGGATGGATGCAGATTGTGATTTCAGTCACGGCGGTACTGTGAGAGTATCCATCTTGCTTCTTTGTCCGGGGTTTCGAACCACGTGTCTGCGTATCACTAGAATATACACAAAAATCAGAAAATGACAAGAAAATGACGAAACTCTCGGTCTGTACTAGTCCTCCACACTGTATGAAGGCGTTCGTAAAATTCCCTGATATAGGATGGAAACGGATTTTTCATCCAGTCAAGGTAAACTGAGAGGGGATCCATTTTGTTTCTATGTCCAGGCTCTCAAACAACGTGTCTGCAAACCGCTAAAAACGTACAAAAATCAGAAAATGACAAGAAAATGGTGAATATCTCGGTCTGTAACTTTCCTCAATAACAGACAAAAGCCTCCCTTGCCTTCCAAGGTAGAGGATGGCAACGGATTCTATAATCCCACCACGGTGACTCAGAGGGTAGCCATGTTGCATCTCCTCGACAGCGACAGCTCTAGCATCCTGGTAACACTTTCACAAAACAAACAAAAACACACACAAATAGCAAACTCCTAAACAGCACCACTAATCAGCGTCGTCAAAAGGTGGCCACAGCAAAATTCAACAGAGGATGCGAGCGTATATACTGAAAACTGAAAAGAAACATTCTAAATATTAAAGGTAGCTCTCTCCCGTCGGACCTGCATACAACGTTTACAAAACGTTCACAAAACACTCAGCAAACAGGCAACAGACAAAACGCGAAAATGAAACTATGTGACAGTCAACCGGAAAAATTTGCAAAAAACGTGAAGTCCTTCTGTACGGCAAAAACATGACTCTGCGAGCCCTGCAACAGGCCTAGACTACAGATATCAAACATGTCTCACCACAACACCATACCACAAAATGAACAAGTAAATGTCCAGACCGGGCTCAGATAAAATTTCCTGTGTTCAACCAAACCTTGCGTGGTACCGTGTCAATACCCGGGGGAGTACGAGCTGCCGTCACGAGCTTGAGCTGCGGCACCGCATCGTGTAGTAGCGAGTCTCCCGCCGGTATTCTCGTGGCCTTTTCCCGGCAACGACGTGGCTTTTTTCCCGGCAAGTTTTCTGCGCTGGGGCGATGACGGACGCACGCTGCTGGCGTCAGACGAGCCGGAGGGCCAGCACACAGAAGAATGATATATTCATGCGCGCATCTCTTATTTATAGGGGGAGTGACGTCATACTTTTCGGGCCAATCATTGTGCACCTCAAATAGTAAGGGTATTAGCTGCCATTTACAAACTCTGCTAGGGTCCTGAGGAGTTTTTATACTCATTCTGACCCACGCAGCTTGTAGGCTTTTACATTTTGCATGCATATCTAGCATCTTTAACTCTCGATCCTGATAGTTCAAGTACAAGGTTTTCCTATTTATCTTATCCGGTTTGCCATCCCAAAGGAAACGGAAGCAGGCTTTTGCTAATATTTTTAACACCCATTCAGGAGTAGGTATTGAAGACATCTTATACACAATCTGGGCAAAGACTTCATTATCATTATTTTCCCATATAAGGTATGTGTCAATCTTCACCACATTTGAAAGAAGTATTCAATTTATTTTACTGATTTCTTCCAGTTCAAAGTCTGACACTCATCATCTGACAAACCATAGTAAATTCCAAAGGATTTAATGGGTCTATTTGGCCAATTGATTCCGAAGAGAGTGTCTCTTCGTCCTCGATTGGCCCCAATCCACATAGCTTCACACTTCCTACGATTTAGAGTAGGTCCAGCCACATTACTAAAGTCATCTACAATCTGTAAGGCATTTCTTATAGCATTCATCACCGTAAAGGACAAGCGTTGTATTGTCTGCCACTTGACATATCTTTAGTTCAGACATATTATCATTAATCTCGACATTGATACCCTTGACTGTGCATGTATGTCGAATTTTAGTAGCAATAATTTCAACTACCAGGTTTGATAATAGGGAGGACCGAGGGCATCCCTCTCTGATTCCTGGTTGCAGTTTGAAATAAGCAGATTTTCAACCGGCATGTATGATGCATCTCTCTATGTCAGTATACATTGTCTTAACTATGGAGGTAAATGTAGGTCCAAACCCAAACTTGTCTAAAGTTCTGAGCATAACATTCCAGTTAACGAAATCAACAGCTTTTTCAAAGTCTAGCCAGACGGCTGCATCGGGTAAGTTATAAAAATTGAAGTAGTAAATAACGTCCTGTATAAGTCTCACAATTGTCTAATAAATCTGGACTTGATGTAGGCGGTTTGGTCCTCAGATATTAATTTTAGAAGAAAGTCCTGCAGTCGTTTTGATAAGACGGCAGCTAATATCATATAATCAGTATTCAGCAAACTTATTGGCCTCCATTTGGATAAGTCAGTCTTATCACCCTTTTTATAGATAAGGCTCTTTTCTGTGTTACGGAGAGGCATTTGTTTTCTATTCCTTCATTTAAGGATTCGAAGACCAGGTCTCCTATTTCTTTCCAGAATTTCAGGTAGAATTCGTTCGGGCGCTTTATTTTGTTTCATGTATTTCAACGCTGAAAAACATTAATTTTTTTTGTTATAGGCTCATCAAGCAAAAATCTATCCCCATCCGTAAGAGAGGGTACATCAACTGACTCAAACTCAGCTCATCGTGTCGATCTGTTTGCCAGTTGCAGTGCTATCATAACAAGAAAGATTTGAGTTTGAGATTTTTTTTTATAAAAATCGACTTCGCAGTCTAGAATTTTAAACGGATCAGATTCTTCACGTGTAGTGGTACCCTCGCGATTAGCATACTTAAGTTTAGTAATAGCATTTTGTTTTGAGCGGGAGTTTTCAAGATTAAGTGAGCAAATTTTAGATATTTTACCCTTCTATACCCACTGGGCTCTGGATCTGACTTGAGCCCCTTTTGCTTTGTATTCATCAATATATTCATCAATACCTAGTAAGAATCAACTTGTGTGTATTCATTCAAGAACTCATCCTTCGGTGTTTCATCTAATAGACTCTAAAGCTCTTGGAGTCTCCTATCAAGTTCTTGGTGTTCTGTGTTACTAGCTATAATCCTTGAATATTTATAAAAAAAACCTCCTTAATCTTTTCTTTATATAACTCCCAAGTAAGTTGTTTTGAATCACTGAGGTTATTAAAATCCTTGACAACTGATCATGACTGCACAGTGGACTTCACACCTGTAACATATCTATTGTCTAATAGGTGTGAAGTACTGAGCCTCCAACACCCTGGCCCTTTAGCAACATTGTCTAGCTGCATAATCAAAAATATAGCCAAGTGGTCAGTTCTGCTAGAGGTTCGAATATCACATCTTGAAACTTGAGTAGCTAAAGACTTGTTACTGAGCCAAAAATCAATTCTGCTTGAAACAGGCTCAGGATTTGCACTCCTCCAAGTATATTGGCGAACCTGTTGGTTATGCAAAGGGACACACAAAAGTGGCACATTAAGGTCAAATTCGTTCGCCATAGAAGTGATAGCAGTTCAATTGAATACCAGTCGGATCTTAACCTGCTAAAATAGTTGCCCGCCATTCTACTAATGCGCAGGCCTCCGTCTTAACAGACGTACGGTCGGTCATTTACTAGATACTTGTGCGAATTGTGCGATGTGCGAATGAAAAAAAAAATTTGGCCAAAATAAAAAGTTACATTCATTATGAAATCTAAGTTAGTAAGTGGTTAAAACCTCTGGATTATGGACCAAACACCTGCCGTTACACCACACGACCCCTAATTTGGATACTAAAAACAGACACTGGATCTTTTGTTATCTCTATGTACCCCCAGGCCATGCCCTACTTGTTCATTGTCCCCTGAACAGTGTAGCCTTTCCATTTTTTCCCCATTGTCTTCTGACAACGCCCCCTTTTTTGTCATTACAAAATAATACTGTGGCACTGAACCAGCCTGATTTGGCCATACCATGGTTGCTTGAGACAGTTCTGCAAGCTTCCTCACCTCACTTTCATTTTTCTCTCTCTTCATTTTGCTGCCATGCGGTGTTTTGTATCAATATACTACTCCCATAATAGTGTGCAATTTTTTTTATTGTCCCTTCCCAAATATTGACTTTCACAGCCGTACACTTTTAACGACGAACTTCACTAACAAGGGAATAGAAACGAAATGTTGAAACGTATCAAAATCGTGATTTAGGGACGCTAAAAAGAGACCCTGTTTGGTATATCTTTTCATCTATAAATGCCCTACTTTTTCACTGTCCCTTAAACTCTGATACTATTCGATTTATCCCTGTTGTCTGCTGACAACGCCCCTTTTTCCGCCATTCAAAACATAATACTGTGCCACTGAACCAGCCTGATTTTATAGTCATGAAGGTTGCCTGAGACAGTTTTTCAAGCTTCCTCAGCTCACCTTCACCTCGTCTTCTGTTGTTGTTTTTTTTTTTTTTTTTTGCAAACTAACGCCATATTTTTGATCACGTTGTAGCTGCTTTATATGATTTACAGTACGGTCGGAAGTTGTTTTTTTTTTTTTTTTTGGAAACGGACGAGAATTGATCCGCGCGCGGATGTCATCCATATAATCAAATCAACATGGTCTTAGTACAAAGAACTGGAGTAAGAAGGAACCCGGTGTCACCGGCGAATCACCGGCTGAGAATCACCGGATACTGATTTACGTCTGGTAGGATCTATGTGCACGATACATTTGCAACTGTCCAAAATGACTAAACTTTGTTGTCGCCGATGAAACCTTAGTATCAACAATGGTTGGGACTGGGACCATATCGATGGCGTACTATCATATACTCATCTTAGGATGATAGGATATCATCTTAGGCAACACATCAATACTACAATGCCGTAATCGTCTACAAAGCTCTGAACAGCAAAATCCCACCCTACGTGCGCCAGATGTTTGTCTATTGCCGAGAACAAAGCACAAGAACAACCAGGCAAAGCACAAGCAATCAACTTGCTGTGCCAAAACGCCACGGAGAAACCTTCAGAAAAGCCATCGCCTACCGTGGACCCACCATCTGGAACAGTCTACCTACCACCAGAAATACGCACAGCTCCAACTCTGGCTTCCTTTAAGAGACACTTAAAGTGATGGGAACGGCCAAACGAACGGAATAGAATCATGTAGCAGTTTCTTTGTATTTATGTAAAAAATGTGTATATAGACTTATAGGACTTATAAGGACTCTAAACGATGTAACTGTATCTCTGTTATATACTTTGTCTGACCCTTCCTCTTCCCTCATGGCCTCAATGAAAAGCGGCCTGCAGGTTCAAATAAAAAAATGCTCGTATCTGGATCGCTGACTAAGCCATGCAAGTAGGACTTAGATCATAAGATGGGGTCACACCTGCGTATATATTTGAGTCCGTATGACTCGCGCATGAGAGTATTTGCCTCCACCATGCTCCAAAGGCCGTTGTAAAAATAATAGAAATTGGACAAACGTAAACAGGTAACATGTCAGACGAGTTAGCTGGGTCGCTGACCATGATTCTCGGTCAGCTAACTCATCTGGCATGTTATGTATCTATATTTGTCCAATTCGTACTCTTTTTTCCGCGACTTGTGGAGCCTGGTAGAAACTAAGAGCGTCATACGCACCTCAAACGGACTTGAATATATACACATGTGTGACCCCACCTTTACCTTGTGAATCTTCGGACTGTTAGATCACGGTGTGACTTGCTGCGTCTTGAGAGGGCGAAGTAGAGGTATGAAGAGCGCGGGTAGGAACGGGTTTATAAACACTGTGTACCGTAATTATCATATCCTGACCTCGACCTAGCAATTATGTAAATGAGTAGTCACATGAGTGTCCATCTAACCGACTGGCATACATCTATGACATAGCCAAGAAGTTGTCTGCTCAAGGGCAATGAACACCAATGGAAATCTGTATTGGCGATACTGTAAATATTGGCAAGTTTAGGGTGTCATAATCTTATTCGTGAACATTCCAGGTCATGACTAGTCTCTACCAGACTCCGGATCGCTGGAAAATCGTAGAAATGGAACAAATTGAGGAGTAAGCCGGCCAGAGGCATATAACCGGCCATGGAACAGCACGCGATCGCGAGTTGTTCCCTGGCCGGTTATATTCCTCTCTATGTGTTCCATTTCTACGATTTTCCAGCGATCCGGAGTCTGGTAGAGACTAGGTCATGACAACTCAGCCCACGTAGCAGCCTGCTATCTCAAGTGTCCAAAAGTCTGATTTTTAAATATTCCGATCGCAGCTCTCAAATATATGCCGCCATCTTGGCATCTCATGACGTCAATTTGTTGACTGACCACTTCAACTGAAGGGTCAACACAGACCTTGAAAATGAACCAAAACTTTTTTTTGCTTAATCTGAACGTCTGAAACCTGCACTGTCTCACCAATATGAAATGTTTCTTACATAATGTCCTGCTACATGTCAAAAATAGGCTAAAATACTGTATGAACTCAAATTGGGCTTTCTGAGGCTGCGTCAACTAGGGTCATTGCCCTCAAGTGAAGCAACCACTTATTGTGGGCGTGCCATGTCGACATATCTGAACCTGGCTCATCCATGTAATGAAACTTTAAAACATCCATATTTCCAAGTTTCCCATGTGGTTACAAGAATGATGCCAAGTTCCCATTTAGACGCTCCATTCTATGTCAATAATTCAGACATTGTACATTATCCGGGAGTTACTCAAGTCAAACCATAAAACAAGAAACGGACCCGATATTGAATATATAAACATATTTGTGGAGAAGTAACAGAAATCTTGCTACAATTTAAGTACCGACAATATTTTATTCTTTATTTTGTATCCAGAGAACCAAACCCTGCTGCGTATGGACATACACACACACACACACACACACACACACACACACACACATATATATATATATAGAGAGAGAGAGAGAGAGACAGAGAAAGAGAGAGAGACAGAGAGATGTATATATAATGACAGCTTTGGTATGGAGATGACTCTTGTTCTTATTTCCTTGCCCAGCAATTTTGAGACATTTGTGACGAAATCCCATCTCATGAAAGTGGTGAAATTTGTTTTTTTTATGAAAGGCACAGTGATCAAAAGTTAAGTCCTTATAACACCTGTGCTACCGTATGTACAGAATATGGGCTGATTCTACGCTTTGGGGTAAATTTCGGTATTTAGACTGCCTATTCTTAACAATTGGAATCATGGCAGAAAAGGCTGTCAAAAATCACCTACCTGAGTTTAAGAATATGTAAAACTCACATTGGCATGGTTGTCTGGCCTTTAAAGTGTAATTTGACGAGAAAAAAAGGAAATAATTTACAGAGGAATTTTGTTATACGGGATTAAAACATAGGTGGTGACCTTTTCACCCCTTTTCACTGCCTGTAAATAATACCAAAACACCTAACTTCTAAAGCCTACTGCAACGACAAACATTGCTAAAAATCTGTTTTTTCAACACAATGTAACATCTATTATCATAATACCGGTACGTTTACGACGATTTCTCTAGCCATACTGATTTGACAAATTGTCAACGCATCATTTTCTCCAGTTACATGTTGCTGGTATTGGTTACCCTTGCCACTTCTTCTGTGTAACTTTTCTGCCACTCTTGTCCTGCTAAAAGCGTAATATTGTAATTGTAACACGCCGCGGAATTACACGGCGAACGGGCGCGTGGTTGGGAGGGGGTAAAAAATACCGGTAGGAAGAAACACGGCACAATTAACTGTCGCTATGTACTTTTATACATCCTCTGATGTTCCTTCCTTTTCTGTCAGTAAATGCATGAAACATAAACCTGCATGAGCATACAAAATGTCATGAGAAAACGGACGTATACTGTCAAGAATTTTCATTTAACTTCTGTCCGTCACAACCGCTATGACGTAACACTTCACTGCTAGCGTAGATATAAAAATGGCGGGAAAATGGCTGCGTACGTTCAATTTTGCCCATTCAGTCGTAGATCCGGGCTATTATGCAACGGTTCTCCACACTTTTACATGAGTTGTAGGTCACCAACAGAAATTCAAGATTGTTGTTGAATCATGTTCGTCTTGGGACGTGAGCATGTGTAATTATGATCTATAAATTTGGCAATGAATGTGACAGTGTGTTCGTCCCACGACGAGCTGCCTACCCCGAAAAAGATACTGAAAACTTTTGGCCTTGTTGTCTTCGAATGCATTGTTATCGATGCTTTGTAAATGATGTATTGGACACCTAGATGTCTGAAGTGTGCACACCTCAGAAATAACTATTGTTGCATGTGTAGATCTCTTTAAGTTCCAGTATTTTTAATCTACCGGTATAAGTCTTACTACCGGTATTATGCCAATGCATGTTAGATGTTAAAACCCTTACCTGTAATGTGCATCTCCAAAAATCCAAACATATCCCTAGAAAAACATTTCTACATGGACTTTGGCCAAGGCTGCCTGATCATTCTGAAGGCTGAAACTGGGTTATCTGCGCCTGTCCGGAAATACCAAAATTTGCCCTGTAGCTACAGAATATGGGCTAAATCTAGTACGATATATGGTGGCCTTGGCTAGTAACCTAGTAACCGTGTCAACCGGTAATTATAGGTGTTGGTACTGGGTCAGCAACTTTTGTTCCAATTCTATTTCTGTGGAGGAGTAAGTCCGTCCAATTAAAGTGTTGTCTACTCGCCCATGTTATACAATCTATGAAACGTTGGTTTTCAAAGCTTCATCCTTGCCATTCCACGTACATCTGTACAGTTATTTTTTTCCAACAACATCCCCATTTAATTGATTAACACACAGATCTCGGCACGTTAGAATTTAGATGTCGTTTTTTGCAGCAGAAAAGGGGTCAGCTTGACGTGAAAGATGTATGATGAGAAGTTATATTTAGAATCAACACCTGAAGGGTGCTGCCATAGGCATCAATCAAACAACCATCCACAGGCACCATTGGCTGGCGCATGTCGGCTGTCTGCCCAAGGAGGTTATACAGAGATGGTATGCCGTGCGCATAGGGTATGAAATTACAGCTTATAGTTAATGCCTAGAAGAACAGTTTATAATTTTTGATAATCAGTAGAAGATCCCCTGTGTTCGGTTTTCGGCAACGCCTCAGGGGCTAGCCTAATAGAATAGTGTGTATCCGTTTGTCAAGAATTCCCGAAATTGGATAGGTATGTCTGGGGGGTCGAGGGGGTATCGGCTAAAACTAAGTCCATAGGGCGCGGTCTTGGCGGCCGTTCCCATGGTAACGGCGGGTCTGACGGTAACAAAAATGTTACAGTTCAAGTCAGCCGACAGCCGTCAAATACTCAAGGTTGACTAGAATTACCGGTTTCCCGAAGGGTTATACGAAGTTTCCATCCTGTGCGCCTCCCCGTCGCCCTGTAACAAGAGGTGTCCAAACGCACCCTTGAAAAAGTGTCCGTTTCGTGGCGCCGCTAAGCGGCTCAATTGAGTACTGCAGATTAATTCTCATTTCACTATGCGCCATTTTTGCGCATTTTTTTTTCATGAAATTTGTAATTGGCACAGGCCAGTGTTGAAATGTTTTAGCACTAATTGACATCAATAAAGTCGACAGAGTATCTAAATTTGTGCTAAAAAACGCCAGAAATAAGCAAATTACACCCGTAAGTGCCTGTCGAACACATACATCACCAACCTGCGTTCGAAAAAGATATCGTTGTTATGCTGTCCTTGGAAACCACGCATCTCCAATACAACAATAAAGAACAGAAAGATCTTTTAACGGTGCCTTGATTCAAATGCGGTGAGTATGGCAGTTTGGCAATACACCTATGTCCCATGCTCTATAGCAGATGTCGCGATCTGTTCCATGGATCAATGATCCAGCAGAACCACTTCAATAGCTTGCTTTGCTAAGACTTGCATACTTTCAGCATACTAGTATTGTTATTTAGGTAGAGAAGGTAATCAACTGATATAATTTAGGCAAGTGAGGGCCTGATTTGTAACATCAATAAGAAACATTTACATTAGGTCACTCTTCACTCACAAGAGCCCCCTTTTTTTGTTGCCAGCAATGCTCTACGTAGCCGTAGCACGTGTTATTTCCCTGATGCTCTCCAAGGACAAAAGTAACACCTGACACTACTTTCTGATGCTCACATTATACTTTGACATACTAGTTCTACCAGTGAGACGAGAAATAGTTTCACTTGTCTTTAGAGTTCAGAAACATTGAAAATTGGGTTTTCGTCAATGATGAATGAAGGATCTGACTCTTTGGGCAAACTTATTACGTTGTCTGATTTGTTTTGCTTTGTATGTCAATGAACGGGTGGTCCTTACCTAGAGGTGGTCACTTTTAGTAGCGCAGTTTTGACTGTATATTATTAATGCACAGGTGGTCCTTATGTAGAGGTGGTCA
This sequence comes from Branchiostoma floridae x Branchiostoma belcheri, assembly GCA_019207045.1. Classification (NCBI taxonomy): domain Eukaryota; kingdom Metazoa; phylum Chordata; class Leptocardii; order Amphioxiformes; family Branchiostomatidae; genus Branchiostoma; species Branchiostoma floridae x Branchiostoma belcheri. The sequence goes on from CM033029.1 coordinate 19,981,985, forward strand.
CTTGTACAGATTTTGGTGGTCCTTATGTAGAGGTGGTCACTTGTACAGATTTGGCTGTTTACCCTTGGCCATGTGTGTGGTCCTTTTGAAGAGTTGGTCACTTTATAGGTTTGACTGTATATCAACGGCAGGGTGGTCCTCGTGTAGATGTGGTCACTAATACAGGTTTGACTGTATATCGATGACGAGGTGGCCTTCATGTAGTAGTGGTCAATTGTACAAATTTGTCCATATATTATTGGCCACGTAGGTCTTATGTAGAGCTGGTCACTAGTGCAGGTTTGAATGTACATTATAATATGTCAATGACCAGAAGTAGAAGTGTTCACTAGTACATTTTTGACTGTCAATATCCAGGTGGTCCGTATGTCACTGTAGATCAATGGCCAGTTGGTCCTAATGTATAGGGTGGTCACTTTTACAGGTCTGGCTGTATATCAATGGTCAGGTGTCCATTATGTAGAAGTGCTCACTAATACAGATTTAACTGATATCAATATACAGGTGGTTCTCATGTAGAAGTGGTCACTAGTACAGGCTTTACTGTATATCAACAGCCAGGTGGTCCTTATGAAGAGATGTTCACTAGTACAGGTTTCACTGTATACGTATATCAATACAAAGAGACTTAGACAGCTACCCTAGCAATCTAATTTGTGAGTGAGATTCCATGCGGCATTTTTCAAAGATGCCAAGTGTCGTCTTCTCAGGGCTCGTTGGAAGGAATCTTCTAGCTCGTCAAAGTACACGTCATGCCCACAACAGTTCTTGTGTCCGACAGACCAGTGTTGTTTCTGACAGTCACGGCTGCAGTAGCGGGTCAGCTTGCACCCGGCACACAGCTTCAGGGTTCCGGTTTTCCTGTAGAAGATGTAGCAGGTAAAAAATCAAATAAGAAGGACTGTTTAGATGCCCAAATATTGTTGTTTTCCTTTCACAAAGTCTTGTCAAAGTCTAGTCATTTTATATGGAAACATTCATTCTTTCGGTTAATTTACACATACGATGATATTGATTTAACACACGGTAGCACGGTACAAATATGGTGAAGAAACATTTTAACGGTGTTAACATTATTAGCAAAACCTACCTTTTGCCTAGTTTGCCACACTTAGGGTTGCAGCATCTCAACAGCATGGACTTCCTCGCCTCTTCTATCAGCTTCAAACTCTCTTCATTTTCATCGCACCTAGAGGAATGTATAACTCATTTAGGGAATTAGGCCACGAAATGTTTATCCGTTTTCTATTTGACACACAGTTGACACACATAAATTACTACATTAGGACATCAGAGTTGCTCTGTATGGATCAGAACAGTATAAAAGCACATACACATACATAATTAATGAGACAATTTTATGAACCAGTTCTGTCCCATTATAGGACTATATCAACATGTGACCTCTGTAACTGAGATAGAGAATAAAAATTAGGCAAATGAAAACTTAACTTGCATCGTTGATAAGAAAATGATGTGGTTCATTCGTGGTAAATGACGGGAAATTCACATTTGGGGTACTTGGAAATTATGTGAACATAGACTATGCAAATGTTGACCTAATTTTGCATGAGTTATCAAGAAATATCGAGAAAATAGAGATAATCATCTGATGTGCTTTATTCAAGTGAGGACCTCATTTGCATAGTTAATAAATGAAATTATGTGTAAAGGTTAACCATTTGGCGAAGGCAAGGGTCGTGGAATTCTAGTAAGAAAAACAGTTAACAGTTTCACGACCGTTTACATGTTTTCTCACCTTGAAGGTAACAAGTTATTAAACATGACAATTCTAAGACAATTGTTCATTGTACAGGTTCATATTCCCCCAAAAATGCAACACCTACTTTATAGCCCGGCAATGACCGCCGGTTAAATCTGGTCTTGCTCCGAGTTCAAGCAGTCTCCGAACTGTGTCGACGTGGTTGTGATCGCAGGCTCTCATGAGTGGTGTGTTCTGGCAGCGGTCACGTACATCTACTGTCGCACCATGCTGCACCAGCAAGTCCACCACTTCTGTCTTTCCTAGGTTGGGTAGGCGTCACGAGAATTACATATCAACTCGACAAGCAAAACTTTTGCTTCCAATGTTAACACGACTATACAATGTACTTTTTTCGCCCGTCTTATGGAACAGTGAGGACACCAACATTTGACAAAACGCCATGCAAAGTTTTCAGTCCCTTTGTGTCACACATACTAGTATATATAACATTTTGGTGTGCCGCTGTTTGTAGCTTTGGTCGACATCCTTTTCCGGTCAATAAACAGAAAGACATTTATCTCAAATCTCTTACGTAAATACGCATCTGCAGTTACTTAGTATCTGATCTTAGCAGGCTAAGCAGTAAGACTTAGTAAGAGGACGAAGTGACCACGGAGAGTAGCAAAGATACAGAGAGGTAGGGAGTCAGGAATAAATTGGTCGGTTGTAGAGGCGACAGAAGAAGCCAGATGTAGACTAGAGCACAGAGACACCGTGGGAGTGAGACATTTATAGGCCGTTAGATCCGTTAGGAAAATTGGGATCCGGCTGCATCCGAGGCCTGTGTGTTAGCTGATATCGTGTCTTAGGAGAACAGTGTGACCAAACTGTAAGGCAACAACAGGGAAGAAGAAGCGACCTACCGTTGAACGCTGCTCCGTGGAGGGGAGCGAATGCGCTCCTGGTTGATCTCTTCACCAAAGACGCCCCCTTGCGGAGCAGCAGTCTCGCGGTGTCTACATCCCCCATGCAGGAAGCATTGAACAGAAATGTCCCGGGACTTGACTCCTCGCAGCACGCATACTCAATGTCAATGTCAGAAATCAATGTCTGCACCTGCGTTTGATGAATAATAAACCATTCAAAACAGCTGAATCACACAAGTGAAATAATTTCTTATTGTGATTTTGCAAGGTAAACATTCAAACAATACTCGGGGGTGAGTAGGTCAGAAATTCTCTCAATCTGATACAAACTATATATTTAGTCAGCTAACTCTGCCAATTTCTACCATTCCCAGCGACATGTGTAGTCTAGCATACGTAGCCTCAAACGAAGAGTAAAGTTAGTGTATAGGGGTCGCACAGAAAAAAGTAAGTGTGCAGCGCAAAAAGGGTAGAAAATAAGTGTGTTGACTAGAAAAAACAGGTGTGTTGATCATTGTTGCTGTCGGCACGGTACCTAATAATAACATACAGGTGCCAACACTCTACTGTATGACAACCTGTGAATGAGACTCCAGGGGACATTGTCATCGTCCTCTTTTGTGTTGCATGATTAGTTAGAACAAAAGCTTACAACAGTTGCAAATTAAAGCAACAGTCACAATAGACTTTGTGAGTCAAAATTGTCTACACCTACACTGTACTTCACGCTTGTGTGCAAGTTCTTATCTGCTAAGTTACGCAGAATTTCGTAGTGTGGATGATAATTGTAAGCGTTCACCTCAATTCAGTCTTATGACTGTAAGTGTGCTGTTTTGTATATGACCTCTATGCCAAATAAACCATTCATTATTACACTAGAATAATAATCCCTTGGTCCAAACTAACAAGTCCAACACAATCTGTATTTCTACTGAAAATGTACTAAAATATGCGCAACTACTAATACAGAAAAAAACTGTACACGCATCGTGCGAAAGTGTTGGTTTGTGGGAATCGTGGTTTTTATTTGGTACTGACGGTGAGTATCAATGGTTGAGGTAAGAAATAGCAAAATAATTCTAAAAGTCATAAGAGTCAGCCATTTAGAGTGTGTTCATAAACAAAATTGCGCACGTTCCTAGTGATCTTCGTTAGTGGTACCGACTTAAAATAACAAAGGGTTTCCTTTTGCAGTCTCCATTTAGGAAAAAGTCGTATTCATACTCTATAGAACACAGAAACACATGTTTCCAGCAACTGCAATAAAAACTTATTTCCTACCATAGTTAACTTGATTGTGAAGTTTAATTATAAGTTCTTTGACGGGGAGTCTACCACTGTCTACGTAATTCAATATGAACGCTTCCGGAAATTTAGTTTGAATCGCCCTTCTATTTCAATCAGATCTAGATAGGAAATAAATTTCAATCTGTGCTTACCTGCTTTCAAAGCCGCGTCAACGCCTCGAAGTGATCCGTTCCTGACAGCATCGAATAGGTCGATGTTTGGATCAGTTACAGCCATTTTGTTAGAGCCGCTGTTGTCGACACCTTGCGCGTGTGCTGTCTGAGTTTGAACTGAAGCAGCAAGTTGTCTGGTCACCTGAGCTGTCTTGTCACGTGAGCTATTGTCTAGTCACGTGATCTATTGTCACATGGGTAGACCAATGACAAATACGTGTAGCTAGAAACGTATTTTTTGATAACATAAAAGTTGGAGTATTGAGAGGTCAATGTTTTCTACGTTTACTGTGAACTTTTGCTATATTTCACACATTGGGTATGTATTTCTTGCGCTTGGTTGTACATCCCACAATCCCTTTCTGACTTTCAATCCCAAAATGCATCGTCTGGGTTCAGCAAACGGTACGGATTACGGCCATGTGATTTTACGACAGTTTTCAGTTTTGTATCATGCAGCGAGTTGCACGAATTTATTGATAGAGTTTACACACTTTTTACTAGAATCGTTATTATACTGTTCACAATATGAGGCAACAGCTCACGTGACCAGACTACGGCTCACGTGAGAAGACAATAGCTCACGTGACCAGAGAACTTCGTCCCATGTTTCTAGCACGTCACCGGAACGTACTGCGCCTGCGCGAAAAGTATAGACATGCTAAACCCCGGTTTACTAAAGGGCCGCATTTAAGAAAGTACGTGCGTATATAAGGGTAAAACTCCGTGTACGTTTTACACGAAACCATGTCTCTAACATATACTGTGCAACAAGCGGGATTTTAATGCAACGTTGACCAAACCAAGCCCCAAACTACCAGGGTTTGCGCAGGCGCAGTACGTTCCGGTGACGTGCTCATGTTTCTTCAGTTCAAACTAAGACAGCAGGCGAGCAAGGTGTCGACAATATATGTGCAGCGGTTCTACCAAAATGGCGAGAAACGAGGCAAATGTGAACATACGTCTTGTGAATGCTGCCATAGTTGGATCACTTCAAGGCGTGAAAGCGGCATTGAAAGCTGGTGAGCACATATTCAAATTTTATTTCGAAAGCGCTTAGATTGGATCACGTCGGACAAGTTGATGAGGTCATTTGTTTCAGTGATCTGACGTTTTAGCAGTAGAAATCGACTTTTCTTTTGCCTCCTTCGCGGCCTTCTACCACCGCTGGTGGTTAGTATTGGTAAGGAGCGCTGGTTCGCGGATATGCGCCCGCTGGACCTTCGCGGTAAAACTACCAGCCCCCCTCCCAGCAATAACCACCAGCTCCACGCCACGAAGGAGGCTAATCTGAACAGAATAGAACTTCCCAAGTTTATTATAAGTCGATGCCTCAGGCCACTGAAGTTCCTTCTAAGGTCCCAGGGAACGGCATGGACACTGCCGATTTTATAGACATGGACTCAACGGTAAATGTAACAACATTATATGAAAAAACACGAAGAAAACGCTACGAAATAGGAAGCCCAACAAAGCACAGCCGTTAGCAAAACCTCTGCCTGGAGAGTAATAGACTCTTGCACAGTACAGTATCGTTTTCCTTGATCATTTGCAGATAGGTACATTTTTGTACTGTCGTCCCATTTTACATGAGATGTTTTCAACAGAAATGCATGCTTTCGCTCAGTGTTGAATGTGAAAACATGGCATTGTATTGGAGCAGTAGATTATTCAAATGTAAATAAGTTCAAAAGGATTTGCGTACAAGTGTAAAGTACGGTGCTCTAGCTATGACCGCACCGTTTGATCTTTTCAGTAGTGTGCAGACAATTTTGGTGAAAAGGAAGTAACGTTATAACACGACTGTTTTTGTTTATTTCATATTTTACTCGAACTAATTATGTAACGCAGTAACAATATCCAATGTCTACTTCACATGTATCTGTCCAAGTCGTAATCACTAGTACTTTATATGGAAGGGGATCCGCCAGTCAATCCACAATGCAAATTGATGGTGGGAATGTAGTTCAGGGCCTAAAACTTTTTTCTTTTTTCTCTCTAAAATTTTTTTCCTGGTCAAATGGGTAGAAATCCTGGCAGTTTTGAGGTGGGTGTGACAGGGAGGATTTCTTCTTTCTGATTAGGACCAAAAAGCTGAGTTTTTTGTGGTTGTAGGGGGTATAAAGTTGGGACTTTTTTGTCCTAGCACATGATCTTCTAACTGGGTTGTGGTGCGGTTTTGAGGTCAAGGGTCAATCTTTCAGTTTCCAGGAAGTTTGTGCCGTTAGATTCATGGCGAAATGTGTTTTTTGGATAGCTGAGATGTCGTGCTTTCATATGAGGGCATGTTTGTTTGCCAGTAACGTCACAGGAACCTATTGTTAAGAGGCTGTATATTGAATCACTGGCGGATACCCGGAAGCCCTTGCAATTCGTAACTCGATCGTAACGTAACCTGACTAGAATAGCGCTCCAAGCGACCGGCCCTACAATTGCCGCCGCCCTAGGAGGGGGTCATTAACCCCATGGTAACGTATCAGTGGAGGGGTTTGGGTTGCCGACCTTTATATGGTTTCTGAAAAAGTGGTTGTCGTGTACATGTACTTCGAAATGACCTCCTTGCAAAATCACATCAACAATCTAAAGTCAAGTTCTTCAGTTTTGCTAAAGTGTAAACCTTGATCACCAAACGCAGGTGCAGATATTGACTTCGACCTACGATACGGCGACAAGGCAAGCACTGGCTCAGCATTGAACATCGCCTGCCAAAGGGGACATGTCGACATAGTGAGACTGCTGCTCCGCGAGGGGGCGTTCGTGGCAAAGAGAGCCGCGCACTCTCTGGCTCCGCTTCATGCGGCAGCATTTCAAGGTAAGTTGTCATTGTATTGACTAAAAAACACAGCTGAAAAGGAGAAAATTATTGCCTACAGATCTGTGATACAAAGGAAATACGTTTATCAGATTTGCTTTGGTGTAAAAAGCGTACATTTGTCAATTCGTTCTTCTTGTCGTTTCGCTTTTCTTGTCATGCTGATATGTAATTCTTGTATCGTAAATCCAACTCAGGAGGGACAGAGGTGGTGAAATTGCTGGTGCAGCATGGTGCAACATTAGACATACGGGACAACTACCAGAAAACGCCACTCGTGCATGCATGCGTCTTCAACCATGTCGACACAGTTCGGCTACTGATTGAGCTTGGAGCAAACCCTGACTTGAGACAAGCCGGAAGCCTCCATGAATGTGCTGAAGAGTGTTTGAAGCTAGTAGAAGAGGCGAGGAAGACCAAGCTGTTGAGATGCTGCAACCCCAAATGTGGCAAACCAGGCTACAGGTACGATTCGCTATTATGATGTCTACACCATCGAAATATTTTTCACCGTACTCAGTTTGCCAGCTTGCCGAATGTGTAAATGTTATCAATGCAAAGAAAATAGTAGTATAGATCACGGTATTACAAAAATGTACCAGTATGTAGAAGTAGAAAAGGTACAGCTCTAGTAGCCCTTATAGGGACATTGACGAACTTTACTCTACACCTTCTTCGACAGGAAAACCCTGAAGCTGTGTGCCGGGTGCAAGCTGACCCGCTACTGCAGCCGTGACTGCAACACTGGTCTGTCGGACACAAGAAGTGCTGTGGGCATGACGCGTACACTGGCGAGGGACCCGATTCCTTCGAAAATATAATTAAGTCGATATTCAATTCAATTCAAGTCAACGGCGACATGAATTGACTGATCATTCCTTTCGAGGGCACATTATTGATCACACGAGGCCACTACAGCCATATCAAATGTAGTACAAAGTAACAAGCTACATGTTACCAAATTATCAGCATTTTCACTCAGGGCATGATTCTGTTGTATTTGTAGAAAACAATGTTGTCCAAAAAGCCATGCAGTTTTATGTTAATTTATAGTGACTGACGTCACTAACCACAGAAACAAACGCCATCACTCCAGTCAACCAGAAACAACAATTTTCTGTTCACGTTTTGATGAGCTTCTGTCTTAACTAAATTTAGATAAACTCGCTTCCTACGGCGACAACTCATCGTGATTACATTCAAATAAACTTCAATAATGCCTCAATGACAATCGTTTTCCCTCCTTTTTACTGCCATGAAAAATTAAGGTATAGTTTTGGCGAGTCTTAGTGTGTGTGTGTGTGTCTGTGTTATGTGTGTTTCTGGATACTTGTGGACAATATAACTTAAGAACCTCTTGATGTTGAGATTTGTAACTTTATAATTAGTAGCAACACGTACAGTAGCAATTTACTCACCTACTAGATACCTCGAATTTGCAATCGCACGTCCGTCGACCTTCCTTAGGAGTGGTGATTCAATTACTCTGGTAAGGTGAACCAACGTTTCGTCGATTTGGGGACCTCTGGTGGTCGACAATGGAAATGCAGCAGTATTTCCGGTTTTCGTACCTTTTGGCTTGGACAGGCCTTGAATTTTTGTCGCCGATAGCTTTTCATGTAAGGTCACAACGACTTAATTTTATGGACGACATCCTCTGGAGACCCGCTAATTCGCGCGGCCGAAAAAAAAAGAAAAATCCAGCAAAATAAAAAGTGCTGCTTAACCACAGATTGAACTAAACATCCAGACCACTCTTGGTTTGCCTTATGTTCACCTTCAGTAAGACTGTAAGAGACAATCATGTTTGTATTGCCATTCTTGTTTAAAGAGGGAACAAGGGCGCAGTGGTCCCATGCCCTGACATGTGCTCCTCTACCCTGGAGAGCAGGTCCTCCGGTAAGCATGGCATTCTGATTGATATGGGTGGTATGTGGCCAGTTACAGGCGAAAATCAATGCGCGCGCAGATGTCATCCATAAAATTAATTCAGTGTGGCCTTATTAGTTCACAACAGGAATGCTGTAAATTGTTTTCTCACGACTAGGAGATAAATTTGAACCAAGGAGCTTATATCAGGGCCCCTTGTTTGAACAAAGGGGTTTGGAGCAACAGACGGATTTTGAGATCTAAATCAAACATATTTGCACACAATGAACCACATTTTGTACAATGCACCTTTTGGTCTTTTCTGGGCTATGCAGACAACTTACACACGACCTGGGGCTGAAAAGAAAAAAGTCTAGCAAGGCTGTTGTGGGCCGCTTTATGTTTGGATCTATAGTTGTGCAAGCGATGGCAACTATCCCCTAGAGTCTCACTCAACAAATCGCACTGGCTATAGGATAGCTGCCCAAGTATCTTTGCACAAGAGAACGCTGAAATCCCGTAACCTTTGTCCTGTTGGGATTTTTGATGCGCTTAGATAAACCCTGTATAACCAATATCATCTGTTTCTATATATACACTTGTACAAAGAGGCGAGATGTTGACTAACCAATTAGCTTATAATTAGTGTAACACATTCGTATAGTTAACTTGTATATTGTTGTTTTTACTTTCTGTATATTTCTGCTACGTTATAATTATGCTACCAACGACCTGTACCTAGAATGTACAATAAAGGTCTTTCATTGTAATGTTAGATACACCAATGTAATCTTACGGATCACACAACGATACTGATGGCAACAATCATACTAACCAGTCCGTTTTAAATCTCGTTTCCGTAAAAATAGTAGTTCGGCAAAAACCTTGAACACTTCGTAAACATTCTTACTTGAAAGCTTAATCTCCAAGCAGATCTTGTGGTGGCAAAAGATAGCATCATAAGTTTGGGACCAGAAGAAGTTTTAGCCGGCAGATGAGTTTCATTGTCCCCCAATGAAACTCATCTGCCGGCTAAACTCTTTCCCAAACTTATGATACTATTTTTTGCCACCGCTAGATCTGCTTGGAGATTACGATCTACCCATGGTGTAGAATAGCTACCCATGTGGCAAAAGGGTGGCAAGACAATGGCTCACGTGACTGGCCAGACAACTTCTTCCCATGGTTCTTGTGTTCAAACTCATACGTGACAGCGTGCGGTGAAGGTGTCGACAACATCGGTCCTAGCGAGATGGCGTCTGCATCGTGGTACTTGAAGGCAGGGAAATATTATAGTGCCAGTGCCGGCCCAATTCTGTTGGCGGCTGCTGACAGTGGCAAACTTCGTAGCGTTGAAATGGCGTTGGAAGCTGGTAAGCACATATTGAGTTTCTTTCCTGTAGACTCACGTTAACTAGGAAATTTTGTTCCAATTCTACATACGGTGGTTTTAGTAAATGCAAGCGCTTCGGTTCCAATGACTATTACTGGAATAGTGCGCTTTCCGTTATCAAAATAGGTTGAATACGACTTATCCAACACTATCTTTCCCAACACTAACAGTAATGTATTACGATTGGTAGTATCCTAGTGTAGCCTAGTGTCTAACCTGAATAAAGCAAGCTCAAAGCTACCCTCCCCCTAGGAAGAAGGCCCACTCAGTCTGCCCTTGAGCGAGTAATTGTGTCCTTGCTACAGAATAGAATATTTAACACGTTAGCCAGATAGAGAGAATTAAGTGCTCGTTTGTATCTCCGACAAGAATTATGAACGTAGGCAACTAAATTTAGTTTTCTAGACAAGAACCAACTCTATAGACATGGACTCAAATTCCCAACTGAACAAACAGTACCCCCACCACTTCGACCACCAGAAACGGTTTAAAACAGACTACTGTCCAAGCAGAGGTTGCTGGGGAAAATTGTGACCTTCTTATCATATGCTGTGGTTTTCACCCGGCCTTTATGGGAAAAATCAATCTTGGAGAGGGCGGACGAAAAACGTGACGTAAGATAAGAAGGTCGAAATTTGCCTCAAGAATCTCTGCTTGAATTGGAACCTGAGTATAATGGACTAGCATCAGTGCGATAGTACGTGATTGTGTATTTTATCCTATTGTATTTTTTTCCGGACTCAAATTCCCCACTGAGTGCCCAATCACGCAATTATATGTATATTTTTCTCCCATTGTGATTCTTCGTAGTACAGTATCAGTATTAGTAGCATAAGTTTTGATAGTGTTGTTTATTTTATCATACAAGTCCCCATTTTATATTGGTTACGTCATAGAATCACCAGACGACGTTGACCAATCAGAAGACCCCATTTTATATCGGTTACGTCATAGAATCACCAGACGACGATGACCAATCAGAACTCCGCATTTTATATCGATTACGTCATACAAGTGTCCAAGGGGAACAAGTTATCTCCAGTGGTCGTCAGTTATTTCAAAAATTGACTTGACGTTTTGTCAAAACAAATCTTGTTACGACATTTATTATGATTATTAACAAGCTATAATTATGGATCATCAAACGCAGGTGCTGACGTTGACTTTGAAGCGCGAGGGAGCGGGTTCTTACGCAGTGGTACGGCACTGGTCATCGCAATCAGAAGGAGACACTTAGATGTAGTGAAACTGCTGCTCCGCGAGGGGGCGTCGGTGGCGACGAAAATCATGGATGAATTCTCTCTTCTCCATATCGCAGCGTCTGATGGTAAGGACCATACAAACATATTAATCACTTCATGCATTCACATTGCATATTGCTTCGTGGAAGACAATGTTAGTTATCTCCATGAAAAATGGAGATATAGTTTTGGGTGTGTCTGTGTGTCTATCTGTGTGTCTGTGTGTTTGTTTGTGTTACCGGATATTTGTGGTCAGCATAACTCAAGAACCTCTGGATGGATTACCATGATATTTGGAATGTAAGTATGTGTTAGGAAGACAAAGGTCAAGGTCAGTTTTGGGCCCCCTGGTATGTGACCTTGGTACTGCAGCAAAAATTCATTTTTTTTGTATCTTTTGAACTGGATGTGCTATGGTTTTGATTTTTTTTGGTGGCAGATAGCTAATGACGTAAGAAATAGGTGGTGTATGTTTGGATATTTTATATGTATTTCTTGTGTCGCAAATCCAAACCAGGGCAGACAGAAGTGGTGGACTTGCTGGTGCAGCATGGTGCAACATTAGACACAAGAGACGGCTCCAAGAACACTCCACTCATGGCAGCCGCTGGCAAAAACCATGTCGACACAGTTCGGCGACTGATTGAGCTTGGAGCGAATCCTGATTTGACAGACGGGTGTATAGCTTTGAGGCAAGTGACACATACTTCTAACGGCGTATAGATTTAAGGATTTAGCCATCATTTCATAGTAGAGAAACTTTCAGATAAAGCTAGGCTGTCTCGTAGGCTTGTGTTTGTTTCTATCTTTCACTCTCTCTGTGTGTGTGGTTTGTGTGAGTGTGCTTATTAATTAGTAGGACGTGTCACATGTATGAATATAAGTCATACATGTCATATAATGTCAAAATAATATAGACATAGAGAGAGAGCGGCGAAGATGATGATGATGATATAGATAATATGTATGTATGTTGAATTACCGCATAGCTCCTAATAAATGTGCCGTATATTTCCACTAGGATGGGGCTAGATGCCGGAGTCAAGAGGCAAGACTATAGATGTCGCGAGAGTATAAGGCTGATACAAGAAGCGAGGAAGACCAAGCTGTTGAGATGCTGCAACCCTAAGTGTGGCAAACCAGGATACAGGTAGGTTTTGCTACCGGTTCAAACACTAAAATGTAAAATGCTTTATTTCCATTTTGTCTGAGAAAACAAACACACTTTGTCATTTGACCCATGTGGAGACGTTGTTATCGACACAAAGAAAGTATGTTCCCATCTAAAGTCTATTTTGTAGCCTAAAAAAGAAAGGTAAGAATTCAACAGAATAGCCTGCGTTACATCTTCTACAGGAAAACCCTGAAGCTGTGTGGCCGGTGCAAGTTGACCCGCTACTGCAGCCGTGACTGTCAGAAACAACACTGGTCTGTCGGACACAAGAAGTGCTGTGGGCATGACGTGTGCTCTGACGAGCAAGCTGATACCTCCCAAAAGATAGCTTTGTCGATGACAAAACTCGCCATTTAATTAAAATGATAAACAAACGTAACTCTACACATTTTGCAAGTTTTTGAATGAGTGGTACCAAAGACCTTGAAATAGTACTGACAAAGCACGCCCAAGAACATGTATAACAAACGTAACTCCACACGCATGTTTACATCTCTTTGGATGATGACTTTAACGACGGCATGGAATGAATACTAATTCCCTTTTAAGCATTGCTGAGCACACGATGTCACTACAGGCATATCCTGAAGTAGTATACTGCTATCAACATAATAAGTACATTAGCATGCATGATGTTAGCTTGATGTTTCTACTGTTATTCATACATTAGATTAAGCTCTTTTGAATTGTAAGATACTAGTATTAGCAATGCTAATGTAAGTACAATTTATCATACATTGTACCTATTACAGTTGTCTGCCGTTTTTAACCAATTGTAGTATCAAATAACAAGTGGCAAACCTCAGCAATTAGTTATTTCTCACTATGGGTATGATAATTGTCTTTGTATGTAGAAAATAATGTTGCGCAGATTTTGTTCACACACGAATTCTGTCTAAATGCCATTAAACCGTTTTGTATGACATTATCTAAGGCGGTTTTATTATATAGAAGACATTTCAAGTAAGTAAGTTAAAATGTAACATGGAAACATAGATTGTTGCGAAGACATTTTACAGTTACCATATTTTCTATTCTATCTGTTGTTAGATCAGTGTCATAGTATGACTATTACGGTTGTCTTTTCATTCTCACCTAATAAACTAATAAGATATTATTTCACCTAATAAACTTGAACTGAACTGACCGTTAAATTACTGTGATAACTTGGCATTGCAGCGTATTTCAGGTGAATAAACACTACTTGAAAAGAAAAGTGAGAAAATGAACACGTATCTCAATAGATCGAATGCTTCTTTCGATGCATGTGTACTGATACAGCAATAAACCAAAAATGAATGTATTCTAACAAGTTTAGCATCGTTTCGAATCGTAGAGAGCGATATTTATGACAACGGCTATAATCAGTCCGTTTTCATCTATGACATCGCGGTAAGAATATACACTCGGCACAAAAAGTTTGGAATATCAACTTTAGTATATCATATTTCCGTTATTTATGCATCAATTTCAATGTATTATATATCAATAGAAAGCTTGTGTAATTTTCTTTCCTATGGTATCAAACTTATTATGATTATAAACACATGAAACGAGCACAAGGCCTGCTTACGTGAGTGGGTCACGAAAAAAAAGTGCCCAAATTCCCCTACTTCTGTTCAACACTGCATCGTCCTGTTGATATTGGCGCGTGTGTCACTGGTTCAATCAATCCTCTTTTCACCTCACATTTTGTATACGGAACATACAAGGTTTTAGCATACTTGAGTAGAGTTCATCTGCCCTTTCGATAGTTGGATGGCAGAATCAAAGCGTGGATGCGGCAAGGAGAACCGCACGCTGACAAGGCAAGAGTAACTTTCGGCATTTGGTGGTGGAGGCAGCGTCATGGTGTGGGGCGGTATACCCATCATAGGGTAAACAGGACTCGTCATCATTCAAGGGAAATTAATGTGGTGACATATAGGGACGCCATCCTCCATCCAGTAGCAATATCCTACCTCTTCAATATTGGACCAAATGCCATTCTGCAAGATTACAACACCAGTCCACACAGAGCAAGGACCATTGGATGCTGGAGCACAGTCTTAGGGTGGAATAGCCTTCCTACGGCTTATGGCTAGCACTCGATTGATCACCTCTTGCCATGGTTCAGATTTTTTGCTTGAATAAAGAGTAATAGTAGCTTTGATTGACATGTCCTGTTTATTCAACTTGCCTTCATTCACAAGTCAATACTGACGGAAGAAAATGAGCAGAATGGTGTGATTGACTTTACGGTAGGGTAATTTTGGCACTTTATCTTTAGGACCCCCTGTACGTAAGCAGGCCTGGTGCTCGTTCCATGAATTTACACTCTTAAGATACTCTACTCAGATATGCTGAAAAGAAACTTGGATGTTCTGTATACCAAACGTTGGGTGATAAAAGGATTGATTGAATCATTGTCACCCGCGGCCATAACAACGGTTGAACCTGTCGATACAGTTTTGAACAGAAACGGGGGAATTTGGGCACTTTTTTTTCGTGACCCACTCACGTTAGCAGGCCTAGTGTATGTTCCATGAGTTAACAATGATAATGAGTTTGATACCATTGGAAAGAAAATCAGACAAGCTTTCTATAGATATATAATATATTGAAATTGATGCAGAAACAACATAAATATGATCAACCGAAGTTGATATTCCAAACTTTTTGTGCTGAGTGTAAATGCGGCAAACATTTCGAGCACTCCTTAGAAATACCGTGTCCTGCTGCATTGCATCCTCCTACGCACGGTCCCCAACCGGCTAATCGCCTATGTGGGGACCCTACTATCTGAAGGGCCACCCCCTGTTACTGACCGCCCTGCTTATGAATATTAATGACCTTGCCCTTATATGGGAACCAGCCAATCAGCGCCCAACCAGGCCTTTGCGAGATCCCTTTTGAAAACTGAAAGGCTATTCTCTGATTGGCTGACAGCTGGTTTGTGGCGACGCTCACAGTAACCGGGGTGGCCCTTCAGATAGAAGGTCCCCAAGTAATAATAGGCGATTAGCCGGTTGGGGACCGTGCGTAGGAAGATGGCTACATTGATATGATATGATTCATTATATGAAGCACGCACAGAATACGTCAAAAAAAATTAAAAGCAAACATGAGTCTAACCTCTGCTTATAGCTACAGAGCTCCATATAAGTAGCAACCAAGGGCAAGAAGCAAACGCCCCTGTGCGCGAATGGTATCTTCGCATATGTATATGTCAGGGTAGAGACTCCGATCTGGTAGAATTGGCGATTCTACCGGTAGAGATCATGATCGGGATTTCTGTCGGTAGAGACTCCGATCGGGATCTCTGCCGGTAGAGATCGCGATCGGAGTCTCTGTCGACAGAAATCCCGATCGCGATCTCTACCGGTAGAATCGCCGATTCTGTCGGTAGAGATCACGATCGTAGTTTTTGTCGACAGAAACTACGATCAGGATTTATGCCAGCACAGTCACCGATTCTACTGTTAGAAATCCCCATCTGGTCCTTCAATGTTTGCAAAAACTTTTATTATAATACTTCTAACTTGGTGTAGAGTGCTAGTCACTCATTGATAGTGAAGGAATATTCACAATTCGGATAAAGCAGAAAAATGGTTATTAGCCCCGTCTTGTTCGGGTCATTTCTAATGAGAGTGTTGCTGGGCCTGTCTGGGACTATATTAGACAGTTAGCAGGTTTAGTATTTGTTTTTATCTAGCCTTATATGCATAAGGATGTGGATAACATAACAAGTTAAAATTTCAAATTGTGTCACTAAGAAAAAGGGAACTATTTGACTTCAGCCCAATAAAATCACATATTTGACAATTCCCTATCAATATGCAGGGATATGAAGGCACACAGACTTTGATCAATGTGACCTCTATTGGTTGAGATCTCGATCGTAGTCTCTGTCGACAGAAACTACGATCGGGATCTCTACCGGTAGAATCAGCGATTCCGCAGGTAGAGATCCCGATCGGAGTCTCTACCGACAGAGACTACGATCGGGATCTCTACCGGTAGAATTGCCGATTCTACCAGATCGGAGTCTCTACCCTGACATATACACCAATCACTAAAGACAACACTTGGTGTGCGTTGAATAGAAAAATAATCATCTTCAAAAAAGCTGTACAAATAGAAAACATTTTTTGTTCTAAAACTTTACGTTCCCATTGTGGTACAATTTTACCCATGTGGCAATAGCGTGTCAAAACAATAGCTCACGTGACCAGGCAACATGTTCCCATAATCCTTCAGTTTAACCCTCAAGCACCCGACCTTTTTTTGCGACTAAAATGACCGAGTGGGGTCCAAACGGCCCCAAAAATGTTTTGTTCATAAAATCTCAGTTCCAATTCCTATCGGTGATCATTGTACATACATTGCTTCGTCAATGTAAGAGGAATATTTTGACATGTTAAGGTGTTACTAATTCCACCTCATTATCATTATGTATGCAAAAGATCAGAAGGACCATGTTTTGCACTAAACCTATTCTGACCAGAGAGGGGAATTTTGAGGCCCTCAGCAACTATTATGTCGCGTAACTCATGAATGGCTGGTGCTAAAGCTATGAAACTTGGTGATATAACACAAAATATTGTTAGCAATTTTTTTTTGTCAAAAAAATAAATTTATCATTATTTGGGGTTGCCATGGCAACGGAATTCTGACAGGCATATTTTTGCCAAAAAAATCCAATTTCGATTTAAACAAGGTTTTCTTGGTAAAACATGCTTATTTTCTTACAACAATAAAATTCTATGAAGTTCAATGCTATTTTCATGATTCAAAATTTATAATTTATGCTAATTTCATGACGTCATTAGTCAAAATCCAAGATGGCCGCCCTTATAAGCTAAATGACGTCATAATGTCGTCATATTATATGGTGATGACACAAAAGTTTGTATGAGGATTCAGTTTTACATGTTTATTATCCCCTAAAAGTTTGGTGGTGATAGGATAAGAAACTTTGTTTCAAAAGCTGCACTTTTTGGCTGGGGTCCGTTTGGACCCCAGACGGACTGATCACGGACTTTCTTTATAGCTTCCACAGTCTTGTATCAATCTTCATAAAAACTTAGGAGAAGGTATACAAGATATTGGCTAACAAAGTCACGGAAGGAATTTTTCTTCAAATTAAAAATGTTCAAATGGTACTTCAAAATGTACGCCTGGGTCCAAATGGACCCCACTCGGGTGTTTGAGGGTTAAACTCTTCATACAGCGCGCGAAAGAAGTCGGCAACATTTCGTCCTGGTGACATGGCGTCTGTGTCTCACTCTGTAAACAGTTAGTGAGAGTGAAAAACTGTTGCTTGCTGCTCAGACGGGCTCAATTCAAGGTGTTAAAGCGGCGTTAAAAGCTGGTAAGCACGTGATTCAATTCCTTTATTGTAGACTCAAGTCATACAGCCATGCAGGCGTCGAACCGAGGAGGCTGAATTGGTCGAACTTAGTAAACTAGTACATGATCATGAGGATGATTTAGGGAAATACAGCCTCATTGGTTCCAAGAAAAGCGTGGAGCCGTGTGTTTGTGCGATTTGAATACGACTCAAGCTAAGGGCACAACCCGTCGTACGTGCAATTTGTGCGCACTTTTTTGGGAGGCCAAGTCCGCCACGTATTTCTGAAAACGTGGGGAACGACTGGCAAGAGCAGGGAGAGAGTACGCCAACGCACGGTACACAAAGTTTTGGCTGCACGTTAAGTTCTACGGCGTGTCTGGGTGCTCTACACTACAAGGTGCATAAATGTGAAAATTATGTGAATTTAGTGCACGATGCCAAGAAAATGTGATTTAATGTGACTTCCTTTGGAAAAATGTGAAACCCAAAACGTGATTTATTTTCAAAATGTGAATCGTCAAATGTTATTCTATGTGAATTAATCTGACCCTTCGAAAAATGTGAATCGATTATGTGAAATCGCACAACCCAAAAACGTGACCAAAAAAATGTGAATGTGAAATGTGACAAAATGTGAAGGGATGTGAAACGGTTTTACTCTGCAAACTGGACGGAGGCGAATGTGAAATTATGTGAAGTTGAAGTCACATTTTTTCACATGACAGATCAAAATGTTATTTTATGTGAAAGTGTTTCACATAATGTCACATTAGCCGGTGTCCTAGCTAAGAATGTGACTATATGTGAAAAAGTTACAACATGTAACAGATAAGTTTCCACGTGTTTCAAAAATATGCATTCAGCATGCAAACACTTCTCAAAGATTTTAAGTATGTATTCCATACATGCTTGTCTTGTCATAAACCACAGACTTCGTACGCGGTCAAGACAAAGGCTGTCTTTTTTTAATTCCACGTCGCTCATGTATGGGTTAAATATTTGTGGACTGTTCTCCAAAACATGCGTTGTAAGCGATACAAAGCTTGCGCAAAGTTATTCTACTGTTTAGTCAAAATAAAAAGTGTGAAAAACTCCCCCTCCCCTCGAGTGCCGCTACTATTCTGCCGATTAACTAATTTACAAGTGAAAGCACCGAATTCATTCATATATGGTTTGACGGCTACGCCCAACTCCTCCTTTATGTACCACCTAAG
Organism: Branchiostoma floridae x Branchiostoma belcheri; assembly: GCA_019207045.1. Lineage (NCBI taxonomy): Eukaryota > Metazoa > Chordata > Leptocardii > Amphioxiformes > Branchiostomatidae > Branchiostoma > Branchiostoma floridae x Branchiostoma belcheri. Next base: position 20,001,114 of record CM033029.1, read on the forward strand.
AGTTAAGAAGATTCAAGGAGTTTGTGATCTGTTAGTTGAAACATATCGGCCCAGTTTGTAAAAACAGTCTGTTCAAAAGATCTTGTATAAACATTATGGTCAATTAGAATTAGAAATCTTAGTCGGTACTTTGAAGAACCAAATCGATGTGTCACGAAGTGACCCTACTGGACAGACAGCAAAGGAAATGGTGGACCCGTCATTATGTGACCATATTTGTGTCTGTGCCGAGGACGGATTTAACTTAAATAGATGACTCGCATCCATATTCACAACACACAAGCCTGCTATAAGATCAACAAGGACGCGCTTTATTTTTTTACGTCAACTCCGGATCAAAAGAAGCGAACAAACAGTAGCCTGAGTATCATACTCCGTAGTAACCGCTGGCTCACGACTTTCGCTTGCTAACCACCGTGGTTAGCAAGCGAAAGTCGTGAGCCAGCGGTTACTACGGAGGATGATACTCAGGCTAAACAAACAGTGGACTGACTGGAGTTTAGAAAAGATTCTCTTATTTATCTGACATGGACATGCTAATTGCCTCCTGTAGAGGCTTAGAGAAATATGCTTAGCATACTCCTATAAAGTATAAAAGACAAAACAAGGGGCTAATTGGACAACATAAAAGGGATAAGATTCATTGTTGTTCGTACAAAATATACAGGTGTTTACTTTGCACATCGGCTGGGCTTTTGTACTGCCACCCATAAGACTTACTTGTATATGTACATATAGATAATTTGACGATGTCAACATTGAAGTGCAAAATGCTTGAAGGCTTACTGATTCGAGGAGACTCGTTTTACCACTCAGAGGTCACAATCCAAATTATATGAAATCATATTTACAAATTTTCACTCTATGTATAGTATTTCATTTTACAGTGCTTATACAACATGAAACATTTATAAGCCCGTAAACTGAAGCGACGACTATTTCCGGCATCTATACAATCATTGTCAAATCATAATCTAAACAACGCAAGCTGCCAACAGGAACAGGCCAATATGAAAAAATGTAAAAGGGAGTCTATAGCAAATGATTATAGAACTTACGTACAAAAGACAGGACAGGGTTTACCCAAATTTTTCAACCTCCTTGCCCAAACACATCTCATCTGACTTGTACAAAGTCTGGCTTCACTTGACTGCAGACTGGGATGTGTATTGGGCACTACGAACACGGAATGATTACAAACGGACATTTTTTGTTACAATTTTGGGCAATTTATTAGCGCCTCAAAATTGTCGCTGTTAGATTGCCCCTTTTGGCGACATTTTTCGTTTATGGACCCTGGCCAAGATTTATAAACGTGGAAAGGCGAAGATTTCTGGGATACGGGCGAAAAATCCGGTTTATGGTCCCTCCGGGCGGTCTAATGCGCGCGGTCAAAGTGCGTTTCACACCTACATTCTTTCCCTCTCGCCCATAATCCCCATTGTTTTCTCATTAGGGAGACGAATCTATGCCCCAGCTGTTTTTTGACGAATTTTTAGTCGCTTTTATAAAAGCTCCTTGCTTTTATCGGGCTTTCTATTTTGTCATTTTTCTTGAACTCTGCCAGCCAATACAAGATACAATACAAAATAGAAAGCTCGCTTTACAACGACTAAAAAATCGTGAAAAAAAGCCGGAGTCTAACTTCTGCTTGGAGAAAATATCAGATCTACATGGAAACACTTGAAAACTTTGTGGGCAACCTTCCTGTTTGAACGTTCTTTTAGAGGTGTACAAGTTACCCGTAGGTAATAGTGCTAGACCAGAATCCTATATATCTTATAATCTTAAAACAGGACTTGTCAATTATCTACAGCATTCTTAACTTTAGAAAACAACAAGATTCCATCCATTTTCCCGTCGGCCACGGTTTAGGGTAAAGTCTATTAGGCTTGCTTTGAAATACTCCAAATTGCGTAGTCAACATTTCTGTTTGGGCGTCCCTTCAAAGCTGTACAAGTTACCCGTAGGTAATAATGCTAGACCAGAATCCTATATATCTTGTAATCTTAAAACAGGTATTTTTAGTGTTTTGCAACATTCCTTGCTTTAGAAAACAACAAGAATCCATCCATTTTCCCGTCGGACACAATTTAGGGTAAAGTCTATTAGTTCTGCATTGAAACACTTCAAAATGCGTGGTCAACATTCTTGTTCGGGCGTGATTATAAAGCTGTACAAGTTACCCGAAGGTATTAATAATGCTAGACCAGAATCCTATGTGTCTTACAATCTTAAAACAGGATTTGTCAATGTTCTACCGCATTCCTAACTTAAGAAAACAACAAGAATCTATCCATTTTCCCGTGGGCCACAGTTTAGGGTAAAGTCTATCAGGCCTGAATTGAAACACTTCAAAAGACGTGGTCAACATTCCTGTTTGGGCGTCCCTTCAAAGCTGTACAAGTTACCCGTAGGTAATAATGCTAGACCAGAATCCTATATATCTTATAATCTTAAAACCGGTATTTTCAGTGTTTTGCAACATTCCTCACTTTAGAAAACAACAAGAATCCATTCATTTTCCCGTCGACCACAGTTTAGGGTAAAGTCTAGCAGGCCTGCATTGAAACACTTCAAAAGGCGTGGACAACATTCCTGTTTGGGCGTCCCTTCAAAGCTGTACAAGTTACCCGAAGGTAATGATAATAGACCAGAATCCTATATATCTTGTAATCTTAAAACAGGTCTTTTCAGTGTTTTACAACATTCCTTACTTTAGAAAACAACAAGAATCCATCCATTTTCCCGTCGGCCACAATTTAGGGTAAAGTCTATTAGTCCTGCATTGAAACACTCCAAATTGCGTGGTCAACATTCATATTCGGGCGTGCTTTTAAAGCTGTACAAGTTACCCGTAGGTATTAATAATGCTAGACCAGAATCCTATATGCCTTACTATCTTAAAACAGGATTTGTCAATGTTCTACCGCATTCCTAACTTAAGAAAACAACAAGAATCCATCCATTTTCCCGTCGGCCATCGTTTCGGGTAAAGTCTATCAGGCCTGCATTGAAAAACTCCAAAATGCATGGTAAACATTTCTGTTTGGGCGTCCCTTCAAAGCTGTACAAGTTACCCGTAGGTAATAATGATAGACCAGAATCCTATATATCTTATAACAACAAAACAGGACTTTTCAATGCTCTACACCATTCTTAACGTTAGAAAAAGAACAGTAATCCATACATTTCCCGTGGGCCACTGTTTAGGGTAAAGTCTATCAGGCTTGCATTCAAATACTCCAAATTGCGTGGTCAACATTTCTGTTTGGGCATCCCATCAAAGCTGTACAAGTTACCCGAAGGTAATAATGATAGACCAGAATCCTATATATCTTGTAATCTAAAAACAGGTCTTTTCAGTGTTTTACAACATTCCTTACTTTAGAAAACAACAAGAATCCGTCCATTTTCCCGTTGGCCACAATTTAAGGTAACGTCAATTAGTCCTGCATTGAATAACTTCCAATTTTGTGGTCAAATATTCATGTTTGGGCGTCCTTTTAAATCTGTTCAAGTTACCCGTAGGTATTTATAATGCTAGACCAGAATCCTACACGTCTTTAATCTTAAAACAGGACTTGTCAATGTTCTACCGCATTCCTAACTTAAGAAAACAACAAGAATCCATCCATTTTCCCGTCAGCCATCGTTTTGGGTAAAGTCTATCAGGCCTGCATTAGAAAACTGCAAAATGCGTGGTCAACATTTCTGTTTGGGTGTCCCTTCAAAGATGTACAAGTTACCCGTAGTTAATAATGTACCAGAATCCTAAATACCTTATATACACCAAAACAGGACTTTTCAATGCTCGACAGCATTCCCAACGTTAGAAAACGACAAGAATCCATCCATTTTCCCGTGGGCCACGGTTTAGGGTAAAGTCTATCAGGCTTGCATTGAAATTCTCCAAATTGCGTAGTCAACATTTCTGTTTGGGCGTCCCTTCAAAGCTGTACAAATTACCCGTAGGTGATAATGATAGACCAGAATCCTATATATCTTGTAATCTTAAAACAGGTCTTTTCAGTGTTTTACAACATTCCTAACTTTAGAAAATGACAAGAATCCATCCATTTTCCCGTCGGCCACAATTTAGGGTAACGTCAATTAGTCCTGCATTGAAACACTTCAAAATGCGTCGTCAACATTCCTGTTTGGGTGTCGTTTTAAGTTAAAGCTGTACAAGTTACCCGTAGGTAATAATGCTAGACCAGAATCCCACATGTCTTATAATCTTATAACAGGACTTGTCAATGTTCTAGAGCATTTCTTACTTTAGAAAACAACAAGAATCCATCCATTTTGCCGTCGGCCACAGTTTAGTCTATGAGGCCTGCATTGAAACACTTCAAACATTCATGTTTGGGCGTCCCTTTTAAGCTGTACAAGTTAGCCGTAGTCAATATTGCTAGACAAGAATCTTATATATCTTATAATCTTAAAACAGGAGTTTTCAATGCTCTACAGCATTCCTAACGTTAGAAAACAACAAGAATCCATCCATTACCCACGTCGGCCATAGTTTTGGGTAAAGTCTATCAGGCCTGCATTGGAACACTCCAAAATGCGTGGTCAACATTCCTGTTTGGGCGACCCTTCAAAGCTGTACAAGTTACCCGTAGTTAAAAATGATAGACCAGAATCCTATATATCTTATAATCTTAATACAGGTCTTTTCAGTGTTTTGCAACATTCCTTACTCAAGAAAACAACAAGAATCCATCCATTTTCCCGTCGGCCACAATTTAGGGTAAAGTCTATTAGTCCTACATTGAAACACTTCAAAGTTTGTGGTCAACATTCCTGTTTGGGGGTCCTTTTAAAGCTGTACAAGTTACCCGTAGGTATTAATAATGCTAGACCAGAATCCCATATGTCTTACAATTTAAAACAGGACTTGTCAATGTTCTACAGCATTTCTAACTTTTGAAAACAACAAGAATCTGTCCATTTTGCCGTTGGCCATCTTTTCAGGTAAAGTCTATCAGGACTGCATTGAAAACACTTCAAACACAAGTTGCCTGTCAGTAGTAATAATGCTAGACCAGAATCCTATGTCTTGTAATCCTTAAACAAGACTTTCCAATGTTCTACAGCCTCATTTAGTTCAAATTAGGGGATACAGCATAACTTTAGTAATACGTGTGCAAATGATATCCAACATAGTCATAGTCACAATCGGCAGGAGCTCGAGAGTTTTCCTTTTCTGATCCGTGGAAGTGGAACTTGTTTCTAAAAGGCCACCTCACCAACTCACTTATGTCTTACATAACGCCCTCGATGTAAGATACTATGTTCCTCTATGTACATGTGTTGTCGTCACATTGATTTAGAGGCATTTAGAAACTTCACTGTTTTCGTATTGATGAACTGAAATTATTATTACGGATTTCTTTGTGTTTCTTACACGGAATGAGTCAGAAACAAATCTTGCCGGTTTTGGATTACGATTTGTTTAGACAAATTACCGCCATTGTTTGTTCCGGTACCTGCTGTTGCATACATTATTGTGTGTTAATTTTTGCTATTGTCTTTATGACGCCCCGAACACCCAGGTTGACCATGGACAATAGGCCTCGGAATTTTTGTTGTTGGCTGCAACAAAGAGGAGATACTTTACTGATAATTGATTTATTGTACAATTTTGCCCAACCGAGCTAAGTACAGGTCACAATAAGTCAGGATGTATACATATAAAAGTGTCACACTAGTACACAGTGGTGCCACACAAGCAAACTGGCACTCAAGCCGAGCCACCAGACAATGTCCACCCGCTGCGCTCATAAAACGCCCCCATCAGCGCTTGACTAGCTCTCCTTCCTAGAAAAATCACGCTCCGCTCGCTGGTCGCCTAGGGCGACTTTCTGGTTTGATCGCCTTCGGCGACCTTCGGGTGCCTTCGCTCGAGATCGGAACTCGCCGACGTTTGACACCCGCTCGGACGGTCGATCCCGAGTACGTACATGAACTAGTTGACCTCAATTACCACATTAGTGACGCCTGTCCATATACATGTACTTGATCCATTAGCTTTCTTAGAGGCGTTTAGCATGTCCATGTTAGAAAAAAAATTATTCCAAACTCCAGTGTATGTCCGCTTCTGCTTAAATATAAAGCACGTTCTTGTTGATTTCGTTGCTGGCTTGTGTGCCGTTCGCTTGTAATTGCAAATACAAGCGAACGGCACACAAATCAATAAGGCTTTATACATCAACTTTAGCACACTTACCTTTACATAGCCTGCCAAATCAAATTACTTCATATCTTATATAAGTGGAAATCACATTAGTTTCACAAATAAAAAATGTGATATCCTGTCATATTTTTTTCACATCTTGCAAGTTTGTGAACATCACATAAAATTCACATTTCTCAGCATGCCAGTTGTCTTCACATGTTTTCACATTTCGTAGCTGGCCGCATTTCGCATAAGTTTAACATGAAGTCACATTTCATAGAATGTGATTCAATTTAACATTATTTCACATTTTCATCAAGAGCCCTTTTCACATAAAAATCACATAAGTATAGCCGGTCGAGACGTGTATCGACAGTCACATTATTTCACATAATGGCTGCACAACCAATGTCACATTAGGTAACATATTTTTACATTTCAGAATGTGATTCTTCAAGACCGTTTTGGGGAAATGTGAAAAAATGTGATGTAAAATTATAACATTTTTTTCACATAAATCTCAATTTCTGTGCCACCCCTCAGAAATGTGACGTGAATGTTATTTTATGTGATTATATGTCAACTTATGTGATAAAATGTGATGCTATTGAACCTCAAAATGTTTCACATAATATCACATCATATCACATTTTCATAGAATTTTCCAGAAAATTCACATAATTTTCACATTTATGCACCTTGTAGTGTCTAAAATCCGTCGGATTCCCTACGAGTTCGTACGGAGGCGGTACTTACCACTTACGGATCCCAAAAGATTGCCCACGTTTTGACACGTACACAGCACGTATTTACGGCGGGTTGTGCCCTTAGCTTTAGCAAAGTAGGGAGAATCAGTGGAATCCAGGCCCACATAGTCTTTAATCGTTTGTATCTCCAACAACGTCATCCTCTAAAGTCTAATGAACGGAGTAAGATCATTGTCTGGACAGTGGACAACATCCCCGCCGACCCAGCACAACCAGTGAACAAATAACATCGGTGCACAGTACCTGATTGCATCAAGGAGGTTGAAAAGACCTCCTTGATTGTATGTTTTACCCCGATTGTTCTTTTCTAGGATATGAATAACATTTTTCTAACAAATCAATATTGGAAATGTTATTTTTTGCCATACAAGTGTTGATTAGATAATTTAGTTCACAACAGGAGCACAGTAAAGACGTTTTCTTTTGGGCTTTTACTAATTTAAAAATTTAAAAATTTGAAAAGAGGCTTAAAGGCAACAGGCGGGTATTCAATGTAAATCAAGAATTTACAAACAAAGTGCAGTACAGCGCACTGTTTGACTCTATGTGTCATAAGATAGTACCAAAGGCAGGCAAAGGAGTGTAGCCGACCAAGGGGTGTGTATTGGCCGCCCAGTGGCTAATGGACATTCCCTGGACGGCTAAACTCCTTTGCCAGGGTATAATACTATCTATATGCCACCGGTAAATCTGCCTGAAGATTAAGCCCTAATGCATTTACATAATACATAATGTATATTTATAAGATTTATTTGATCTATTTCACCAGGAGCCAGAAATGAACCTTACAATGTACCACTTGCAAGATATACACAATATACCAGACATAACACTTCAAATTAAACCAAAGATACAAAAATTACAAACCATTAACGCAAGTTCCAATTGGTAATTAGCTATAACAACTATGTGTACATAACATCTTGTTACAAACTAAGTAACTGAAGGATGTAACATCAATATAATGTGACTGGACAAATTGAACAGAATGAAATGATAATGAATTTTGCATACCAATGTGATATATAATGATAACAGTTCAAACAATGTGTAGATTGTTTTAAACACAGTGATTGATGTTGTTGCGCTTAGATGTGAAGGCAAAGCGTTTGAGTTCCATGAGATTACACCAAAAAAAAGAGAAAAAAACTATTGTAATATTACAAGCGTGCTTTTGGTATTAGAAATGTTGCTTTAAAATGTGATTGCTTTCAACTACAATGTACTTTTATTTCGCTTCAATGCAAAATCTTATCAACGAGATAAAATCTCGCTTGTTCATCTATATCCGTGGGGTAACCTATATCCGTTGATTCTAAAGACAGGCTATTTAGGTATACCAAGTTGAAGGGCTGTGCTTTATTTAAAAATATTTCGAAAATGTTGCAGTTTGCAGTCGATATCCGTCGACTTGATATCCCTAGATACCCTATTCTTCCTGCGCTGTGATTGGCTTGTCCATGTGAGCTATCTATATAAGGCAAAAGCTGACAAATTACTGCGTAGTTAGACAGGCTCATCCCCATAGACTGGTCGCCGGTGCTAGGTGCTCTGAGGGCCGGGCAGAACGTGCAAGGCGGACCGCCAGAACTGGGTTTTGCCGACGGAACCACCACAGGGCGCACGGGGTGGGATCGTCGAGCGCCGTGGAGCCAAAAGCCAAGCAGGAGCCAACAGTGGAGTAGGAGACCGAGGAAACATTTTCCGGCATGGGAGCAAGTGTCGTGGTATTTGTTACCGTTGAAGGGAAAAGGTTGGGCGTTAATTTGCTGGTCTTTGAAAATTTTTTGTGTGTATTCCATATGTTTTGTGGTCGAAAGAGGGTAAGCCAGGTGTGGTGATTGTCTGTCGGTATGCAAGAGGCACGTGCACGGCTTTAATCTATGTAGGGCCCTTCTTCCTTCATATTGATGGTCGTGGTTCGGCCTGGTGTGGCGTGAATGCAGGGACGAATTTAGTCGGAATCTCTCTTAATTCTATTGTTGTTTCTTACATACTGCAAGTCCCAACTACGCCAGTGAGAGACCCGGCACCAGCAGCTTAGGGAAATCCAGCCGGGCAGTTCTGGGACACCAGGCGGCAGCAGGGCCGGGAAGCCAAGCGGCACGCACAAGCCATGGTGGAACGACTCGGACCCGGGGCGTAGATTGCTAATCCGTTGGGGCAGACAACGAAGAAATGCTGAGAGAAAAACAATGGGGAAGTACGGTACTTTGATGTTACTGAGGTGACGAAGGTTGGGCCATTCACTGTTATTTTCCTGTGTACTTTTCGCTTATTTTGGTCAGAAGGTGGAAGCCAGGTGCGAGAGTTGTCTGTTGGTATGTGAGTTTGCACGTGCATGGCGTTTTCCGGCTGTGGGGCCCTTCTTCCTTCAGACCGAGCGTCGTGTGGCGGGCGTTGTGAATCAGAGTGCGACTGGAAACATGTGAGTGACGTGTTTATCTCTCTGATGGTACAGGTCCGTTCGAAGCACCTGGGAACGCCGATGGAGCTTAGAACGACGGAGGGCCCGAACGCCATGCTAGGACACCGCCGCGGCTCAGAGAACAGCCGAAGCGACAGGAAACAAGGGGATACGAGCGCCAGAGAACGCTGACGCCGGGTCGGAGATTTAGCGCAGGCCGTCGGGGTTTGTCGTGCCGAACAACCACAGGCACGGAGCTCGAGGGAATGGACAGTAGTGGAGGCAGGGTGAAGGCTGCAACAGCGGTCGGAAGGGAAGGCGATATCAATGTGTGATTTCATGGTGTTATTTTCGTTTTGTGTTTGACATTAACTCTTACTGAAATTTCATTAAATTTGTTTTGCATCGTTTAGATTGTGTAGCAACTGTAAGGTATGTTGATTCACGTGCGTGATTTTCCAGTGTCATAGTTATGGTAATTAGCGGTTTAGTTCCAGACGTTGTACAAGCATTGTTCGTTACCAGCTGCAGGTAAGTATTGGCGTGTACGTTCACGATGTGATTTGCTATTCTAGACTGGGCACTTGATCCTGATGCAATTTGTATTTTTTCACAGGTGGTGTTAGCTTTACTTGGGTTACATTATGGGCTAGGCGGAGCCCGGCATTGTATTGTGAAATATGGGACAGGCTTGTCTTGTACATGTGCATGTGTTGGTTTTAATATGGGCTGGACCCATGGTCTGGTGTAATCGGTGTAATAGAAAATGGGACAGGCCCATCGTCTTGTGTAATCTGTGTAATAAATATGGGACAGGCCCATCGTCTTGTGTAATCTGCGTAATAAATATGGGACAGGCCCATCGTCTTGTGTAATCTGTGTAATAAATATGGGACAGGCCCATCGTCTTGTGTAATCTGTGTAATAAATATGGGACAGGCCCATCGTCTCGTGTAATCTATGTAATAAAATATGGGACAGGCCCATGGTCTTGTGTAATCTGTGTAATAAATATGGGACAGGCCCACCGTCTCGTGTAATCTATGTAATAAAATATGGGACAGGCCCATGGTCTTGTGTAATCTGTGTAATAAATATGGCACAGGCCCATGGTATTGTGTAATCTGTGTAATAAATATGGGACAGGCCCATCGTCTTGTGTAATCTATGTAATAAAATATGGGACAGGCCCATGGTCTTGTGTAATCTGTGTAATAAATATGGCACAGGCCCATGGTATTGTGTAATCTGTGTAATAAATATGGGACAGGCCCATCGTCTTGTGTAATCTATGTAATAAAATATGGGACAGGCCCATGGTCTTGTGTAATCTGTGTAATAAATATGGGACAGGCCCACCGCCTCGTGTAATCTATGTAATAAAATATGGGACAGGCCCATGGTCTTGTGTAATCTGTGTAATAAATATGGGACAGGCCCATGGTATTGTGTAATCTGTGTAATAAATATGGGACAGGCCCATCGTCTTGTGTAATCTATGTAATAAAATATGGGACAGGCCCATGGTCTTGTGTAATCTGTGTAATAAATATGGGACAGGCCCACCGTCTCGTGTAATCTATGTAATAAAATATGGGACAGGCCCATGGTCTTGTGTAATCTGTGTAATAAATATGGGACAGGTACATATGACCCTGTGTAATATGTGTTACCAGGTAATATGAACCCATGATCCTAAGCATTGTGTATCATGTGAGAGCCAGTTAGGAAAATAAGATTGGGATAAGTTACAGGTAAAGAAAAAGATACAATGTAATAAGATTGTGGATATATGAGAATGAGATTGGGAAAAGGATTAATGGGGATATGTGAGAATGAGATTGGGAAAAGGATTAAGGAGAGATAAAAGATATATTGCATAGTTTAGTAATAGAAGGTTGCTGAGGGGAGCGACTTTAGATCGAGTAAGAATAGTGAGACAGGGGGAGGAAGGAAGGAATGGAAAGAAGGGAAATGGTATAAAGAATGAGATTGGGGAAGGAAGAGGGAAGGAGGAGGGAAGAATAAAGAGGGAAAATGGATGGCAAAGAGAAGAAGGAGCGCGACTCCAGGCACTACCCCATAGCTTCATATGGATGAGCCAGTCACTGCGCAGGAAGAATAGGTAACTATTGCGCCGCCATTCACATTTCTATACATTAAAACCAGCCTTAATAAAATCCGTTCGTTATCTTACAAACTGAAAGCAAATACATTTGCAAGCATTTCAGAATTGTACCAATTCCACACATCACTCCTCTCGTGTCTCCCTCCCATCTCTTTCTCTACTCATAGTTTACCTTTCGCCGAGCTACCAGGCTATGCGGATGAGTCTGTCTAACTACGCAGTAATTAGTCAGCTTTTGCCTTATATAGATAGCTCACATGGATAAGCCAATCACAGTGCAGGAAGAATAGGTAACTATTTTTTCAGCGATCTTTTGTCAGGGTGTTAGTTGACGTCAAACAAATTGAGTACAAGTTGTTACCCATCGACACATTGTTTACTTTCACATGGATGCCTATTAATAAATATACGTAAGAATTTTACGGAGTTCATATGATTCACTTCATGTACCAAGAAATATTCAATTTATACTGAATTTATTAATGGTTCACTAGAGTAAGGATTGCATGTATAACGTAGAACTCGTATGTATTTGGTATTAAACTAGTATGTTTCTCGGACGTGAATAGTGTAATTTCCGTAAAATTCACATTTGTCTTAGTAATTGATCATATGCTTTCCCTAAAACTCGTAGAAATTCCGTAAGATTCGTCTTTATGCTTAGACACCCCTATAATAGATTATTGGAGTCGACTGTATGGATCACAATTGCCACCTAGCAGTTAAAGAGATTATTGCAGAAAAAACAGGTGCAAAAATGGCATGAATCGCTAGGGAGCATCAATGACACGTGGGGGTTGTCCGATTGCCACAAATGACACAATATTAAGGTTGGAGTTCGAGTGTCAAGGCATGTCTGGAATAAAAAAAAATACAAATCAAGCGAAAAGCACACACAACAAATATATTCATACTGATTAGGCTACACCAATTTAATTTCTTGGTTCACGGATTTTTTCATAAAAAATATGGAGCGAGAGGGTGAAATAAAAATAAAAATTGTAAAATGGTTGGGGTAAAGGTAAGGGCTAATCCAAAACATAAAGACTAAAAAGTTTTCAGCTTGAAAAAAGTACGAAAACACTATTACTGTACAGTAACAGCACCTGTACCCACACTTTAAGGAGCTTATGATATAAAGGCCAATTTGCTACACCAGAAAGTTAGTGAATGGTTTCATTAATGGTGAAAATTTGCTGAGTGGTAATTTTTATTTTTTTATTTTTTATTTTTTTTTTTCGAAAAATTGGAGGGAGCGAATCCATGAACCAAGAAATGAAATTGGTGTGGCCTTACCATTGTGCGAAAACAAAGTGACGTCATTATCTTGGTGAATTTTAATATGATGATGAAAGAAGACACATATTACACCTGGTACCATAAATAAATAATCTAAACAAACATGTACTTGTATATAATCAAGAAATGGTTGCTTTGAACATAGTTCCCATTTTCTCCATTGATAACATGTAATGTATTACTTTCAGATGTTCTTGCTGTATATTATTATAAATCATCACACCTAACAGGAGTGAGTGAGTGAATGGGTGAGTGAGTGAGTGAGTGAGTGAGTGAGTGAGTGAGTGAGTGAGTGGGTGAGTGAGTGAGTGATTGGGTGAGTGAGTGAGTGAGTGACTGACTGACTGACTGACTGAGCGAGTGAGTGAGTGAGTGAATGAGTGAGTGAGTGAGTGAGTGAGTGAGTAAGTGAGTGAGCGAGTGTGTGTGACTGAGTGATTGATTAAGTGAGTGAGTGACTGACTGACTGACTGACTGAGTGAGTGAATGAGTAAGTGAGTGAGTAAGTGAGTGAGTGAGTGAGTGAGTGAGTGAGTGAGTGAGTGAGTGAGTGAGTGAGTGAGTGAGTGAGTGAGTGAGTGAGTGAGTGAGTGAGTGAGTGAGTGTAATGAATTATTCGATACAAATCGATAAACTTATAAGTTAAAAAATACATTGTGCTTACGTCGATACAAATTGTTGAACCAATTTGAACTGGATACAAACTGTTGGACAGACTAGCCACTATGATATCGTCATCTGGTTAAAAGTATTAGAATACATTTTTAAATTATTAAAATGATTTATATCAAAATCTGTGGAGAACCATAATCAAGTCTTCATTCTTCTTTTTCACCTACTTGATACTGCTAATCACAACGTACAGGGGGAGGACCAAACAGTCAATGTAACCAAACACTTAACCCAACCTCTGCTTGCAAAATACTGCTACCAAATATACAACATCATTATCAATGGCTTGTACCACAGTATCAATATGGGGATGTCCTTCTGTGTTTTATTACCTTGGAGATACTACTTTGGTATCCAAAATAAACGTGTATTATCTGAATGAAACAACTTATTGTCGGTATACCAAAATATTTACAAATTCTCTGAACAGATATTTAGTTATAACACACACAATCCACAGAAAATACCAACAGGATTTCACCCCATGTCCTATAGTGGACCAGTCTAGCCACAGTGCACTTTACTGCGCAACTCCAATGGCAGTCCCAGAAGAAAACATGGCTGACTTGGCCTGAAAAAAAAACGTAAGGACACCGGTAAAATTCTGAAAAATAGGAGCTCTAACCTTGAGTTGTCGGGCTAATTGGTCGATGTCGCAGCAGCAGAGTGGTATCTTGTAGCCCCGGGCCACATTTTTGGCGAACGAACGGCTAAAGAAACTCTCGAAAAACAAAAATGGAGACGGAGAATACCACGTCGGAAGTTTCGGAACTGGAGTCGACTTTTTCTGTGGAGAAACAGAAACGGATCTTCAAGATTATTGTGATCGGAGACTCGAACGTCGGCAAGACTTGCCTGACGTTTAGATTCTGTGGTGGGAAGTTTCCTGATAAAACAGAGGCCACCATAGGGGTGGACTTTCGGGAGAGGACACTGGAGATCGACACAGAAACGATAAAGGTAGGCCATATAACGAGCTCGTCACGTATTTTGAAAGGTAACATTTGTAAGACTTGCGAAATGTTAGAGGTCAAATTTTATGTTATAACCATTTCTTTATAATATATATGTACCCTCTCGCAATGGATAGAACAGTCAGGGAATGCAAACATTATTGTATCATAGGAACTCAAAGCTGCCAGTGTGTATTTATGTTTGTATTGTTTACATTCTACTAGAATTATAGGGGGTACCATAATCTACTACTAGTATATGCGGCGTTTTCTAAATGTTACACATATGAAATAATGTACTAAAGTGTGAATCTCAATGTCAATACATAAAGATTTGCCTATCCAGAATATTTTCAGTATGGCCACAAAAATTCTGCATTCAGTGTCTTTAATTAAATGCCTCTGCTAATTAATAGGTGATAATTACATTCTGCAAACCATCTATTATGATAAGAAATAGTGACAAGGTGTTTATACAATTCATCTGAGAACAATATGGGTCTGATTACATGTTGTATAACTTAAACTCATAACCAAACTTCTTTGTTTTTAGAATTTAATATGAAAATTGCAATTCTCACTAGATAATACTGTAAATGCATTTATGTTCGGGAGGATTTAATTTCGTGGTAGCGGGAAAAGGGACTTCTCGCGGTGGTTGAAGTTCACGGTAACACCATGCACTGTACTGTAGCATCTTTCTCAGTAAGAAAAAAACAAGTTGCAAACATTTTTCCATGGCAGTAAGTTACTGCCATGGAAAAATGCTCACGGTAGTTTTGAATTCGCAGTGAAGCAGCCACCGCAAAAAACTCGAACATTAAACCCCAAAAGTTTCTGCATTTACAGTAAGTTTGTGATGTTGTGTTGGCATAACGGTTAGGACGTTTGGATCAGAACCCAGAGGTCCTGGGTTTGAATCCCCATGCCACCAATGTTGATATTGAGTGGGCTAACTAGTGGCTCTCAGAGTTTTCACAGCCAGAGCTTATAATAGGCGGTGGCTAATTTGCAGCCAGGGGCTAAATCACAAGGTGTGGAGCAGCTGCCATTCTTCCCTAACTCAGACCTGTGACCTTGAGTCAGTACGACAGTAATTGCCCCAGGTGCGGCTGTAGGTTTGGAACCACTCGCACCGGGAAGGACCCCTACTCTTTTCGATAAGATTAAGAGGTGGTTGTTTCATCAGCTTACTCGAGGTGTTGCCCTCCCTGCAAAGACAGCACCTCCACTTTGCCCCAACTTTCCTCGCTTCTCTCAGGTGGAAATGAGTATCTAGCCAGGTGTAGAGAGGTCCCTCGGATAGGACATTAAATAGAGGTCTTGTGTTTGAGGAGAGCCACACCTCAAGCATGTAAAAAACCTGCCACACTTGTACTAGTATCGATAAAATGACTCATGAGTTGGGGTCCTTCCCGCTGCGAGTGGATTAGATAGATCTGTCCAGATATTCATCATGTAACTCATCTGTACAAACTTGCAATTGGGTGTGTAATATAGACAGATCTGATATAAGAATTATTTCACTCCCTTGGCACTTCCAATACAAAGAATCAGTTCGAATCGACTTGGAACTTCAATGCAGAGTTTATTCTTGAACTTAGTGGTGCATACCTAACGCCCGGACTTGGATTGTTGGATTTGGACCTAAAAATGTTTAGGTCCAAAAAAAAAACAACTAAATGTTCGGAGCCTAGTCCTGACTCGCAAAAATCTATATGTCACTTATATTCCCTTTTTTTGTTCTAAACCATCTAAAACCTTCCATAGACAGTGAAATTTGCACTCGAAAAAGACAAAAAATATTTCATGTTTACACTGGCTGTATATAATTTGCATGTATTTTTCACATTGCATTTCAATTCAGGCTAACATACCATTCTATATTCACCACCCCCACCCCCCCTCCCCCTCAAAAAAGAAAACTTTCTAGTGCACATAATATGGAATGATGGGTTCAGGTCCAGACTTAAAGTCCGGACCTGAATCTGAACTGCTGGACCTGAATCCGCACCTGAACCTGAATATGAGTTTAGGTACGCACCACTACTTGAACTCAATGCAGGTATCAGTCCAAACGGTCCAAGAATCATAGATATAGATATGGGCATTACATGGTTATCATTCAGCAGAAATGATTGATGTTTATGTTTTCATACCATGCTCATGACCTTACTCTGTGTGTCATGCAGATTATGAATTAGATAATAAACAGTGCAGAGGCCTAGCAAAAAAATGCTTTAAAATTTTAGATCACAGCTTAAGTGTTCCAAAGAATATATTGGGCACTGCTATTTTTAACATCATCTTTAATCATACAGATATACATTGTAAAAACAAAAGTATATGAATAAACTTCAAAAAGAAACAAAGGTTTTTTAGGTTTTACATGGAAGTTCACCTGTGGAAAAAATGTTTCCTGTTTCCCGACCTACTCTAAATTTAAAAAATTCTGCCAACCCTAGTCTTTTTTTAGGTCTAATGAAGGATAAATTTAGCAGATGTAAGTTTGACATTGAAAATATATGAAAAGTGTCCTACTGTCCTTACTAGTTTTAGGTCAACTTTGCTTAAGTGTATTGTGTCACTAGAGTTTGGACCAAAGAAAAAAAAGAAATTGAAAAAAAAAAATCCCTACATATACCGACGCTATTTTATTTTCATCAGACAGAAACAGGAAAAAACAACCTTTTTTCCCTTGGCCTAGACACTGTTCGTGGACACCGTCCAACACGCACACACCAAACCAAGACTTAAACGTTACCTTCTGGCAAAGATTGAATCAGAATCAGAATATCTGCATGTACAGGGCTCGAAATACCACCTGCATATGCATGTTAGTGCAGGTAAAATTGGAGCTGTGCAGGTATTTCTGGTGTCTACCTGCACCTAACCTGCACTGGTCCATGTACTGGGTTTTATACATAAATGTACTATGATGTAGTTGTATGTGGATTGTTATTAGCTGCATTGACTGTTACCACCTATAAAGTATAAAAGAAAACATAACAATGGTTCCTGAACAGTTTCAGTATGATCCATACTTCCTAAATTCACAGTTGTGCAGGTAAAATTTGTCTGGTACCGTACAGGTAATTTTCAATGCTACCTGCACCAGTGCAGGTAGTTACACATTTGTGAAGATGTCCTTGAATGCTTTAATCATGAAGTATGAGTTGACTTTATCATTTCAGTTTTATGGTAATATAGATTGGCGTTGATGCCCTTCTGACACCAGTGCTGCTTCATTGCCATATGGATTTCTCTACTGGTGTTATGAAATATTTATATGGTTCCTTGTAGACAAAAGTATAAAATGTACAAACTAAAACTGGTAACATTATAACTGGATTGGAAATACATGTATGAATTAAGATTACGACAATCCCTTAACCCCATCTTAATATAAATCATTATTCAAACATCTTTACAAAAATGCCCCTGCAGTTCCAGATCAAGCTATAATATCAGATATGCAGTATATACATTTGTTTTGTACTATTACACTATATAGGAGTGGCCCTATTCTATTGTCCTTGTGAAGTTTGTCTTTGCTTTGCTACCATTTTTTTCCTGTTGTTTTTTATGTTTCACTGCTCCTATATACATTATTGTAGACCTGTGTCTTTACAGGTGCTCTCATGGTAGCCACATCCTCTTCCTGATGTCAACATTCTTAGGATTCAAATATTTACAGGGCTCGAAATACATGTACCACCTGCAAATGCAGGTTAGTGCAAGTAAAATTGGAGCTGTGCAGGTATTTCTAGTGTCTACCTGCACCTAACCTGCACTGGTCCATGTACTGGGTTTTATACATGAATATCATATGATGTAGATGTGTATGGATTGTTATTAGCTGCATTGGCTGTTACCACCTATAAAGTATAAAAGAAAATAATAGCAATGGTTCCTGAATAATTTTAGTATGATCCATACTTCCTAAATTCAGAGTGGTGCAAGTAAAATTTGTCTGGTGCAGGTAATTTTCAATGTTACCTGCACCAGTGCAGGTATGCAGAAAAAAGTATATTTCGAGCCCTGTTATTTGATTGGCAGACACCAATGTCTCAATTACCAATTCATGCTGTGTTCCTCCTCAACAGTAAATTTGGTCAGAAATTGCAAAATGATCAACCTCCTCACTCATCTGCATCCAAGTAGCAAATTAGACGCTGAGGAATTCTACATGAGGTCAAGATCCTGCTTTTGCTATGATTTATATCATTGTCACAGTACTATTTAGGGTTTAAAATACATGGCTTGTTGCCTAGTTGTGTTGTGCAACCATATTTTCTTTGACGCAACTTATTTTCAAACTCAGGTAAAGCACAAAGCTACTTAGGCCACAGCAAGTAAATTTCATGGATGACATCCTAGATACAGAAACACTGCCTATTGCAACCAAACAGCGGCCGTATGTCACCCTAGGCCTGTGCGGAGTTTAAAATCGTAGTTTGCAAAGATTTGGAGTTCATTTTGGCATTAGTAGTAATAGTACAAGTCTTTGTAGGCGAATTACCAACAATGCGCATGGCAATATCAATCATTTTCGGTTGATTTGACTTTGGCAGGGTCAGTTGAATTTTGAGACGATCGAGACAATGTCACTTGGTGAGAAAGATCAGTGGGTACTGAAATCATGTGTAATATAACTTATTGCTCGTGGTCATTTGATAAGCAAATTTCTCTATAGTGACCAACTGTCTATAGTGGCCACATTTCTCCAGTCCTTTAAGTGGCTGCTATAGACAGGTTTGACTGTCTTAGCTTAGATAAGGAAGCATCCCATGACCTATATCTGAGGGTAGCCAGAGGGCACAATACAGACATCACATGTGGGTCTTGTGACTGGTGTCCAGACAGTGGAGATCTTCTTATACTGCAAAAGCAGAAATGTTTGCGATGATTTTTTTTGAATTAGATGGAAACAATTATTTTCTAATAATTACAGTTTATTAATATTAGCAGATATCAAGTGGCGCAACCGTGAGTTTGTAGCTTTCATCATCATGCATGTATGCAAAACATAGCTTCATTGCAGTGGTATGTGCCAAAGTGCTGTATTTTCTCACAGAAAAAAATTATATTAGGGGAAGTAAAACCAGATGACGTCATCCATATGGCCCAAAAAAAATCAGATTTAGATTTCTTTTATGCCCATCTTTCTATAATCGTTATGACTCCATTCTTTCTTAATTCATCTATGAGATAACAATGGAGGTCAAAATGTTGATTTAGCCAACCTTGAAACCTTAGCGGGGAAAGGGGAAAGGCAAGCAACCCCTCCATGTAGAAATATACCCTGCTGTAGAATATTAGAAACAACAGGGAAACTTGCTGGCGCATGAGTCACCAGGCACTGCATAAGTGAGAAGGAAGGAAGGAACAAACACATACTATTACTAGTACAGCAAAGATGACATTTTAACTTAGAAAATGTCAAACAACGCAAGTTTTCCAAAATTCACTTGTCCTCTCGGGCAAGTACAGAGAAAATTTACTTGCCTGAACTTACTTTTCATTTTAAATGACATAATGATTTGTCGAAGTATTTTCAATTCTATCAATGAAATTCTTTTATTGTTGGCTCTATTGTTCTGTGTCCAGGACCAATGCTTGATGCTATGACTGTGATAGGTACCAAGTATAGCAAAATCTCTCTCATGGAAAAATTTTACTTGCCCGATCGGACATGCGAGTGGGATAGGACATGCGCTTGCCTGATCATCACTTTCACTTGCCCGGGATAGTCGGGCTGGTGGTCTTGTCCAACCCTGTTGTTCTATTGGGAGTGGCCAAGAACTGTACTATTATTGATTATCTATGATTCCTCTGATAGCTTGGCCTGACTCACATTTGGTATTATGCATTTGGAGAAAGAAATGTATTTCAGTTGAAACTGCAGTTCTCTGCTGTACAGTAGTTTTTAAACACATATTTGCTGTGTTAGTGGTAAATCATGAAAATAAATCATCTCAATGCTCAAACGTGTTTACAATATTTATGCGCATGATTGTATGTGAAAATGGACGGGGCTGTTTTGATGTGTCCTCTGACAGCAGGTGGTTGCCTGTGCCATGTGGTTGCTCAGTCAGGTTTGACTGTATCATATTATATTGGTCCACTAGCCTGACTTGACTCACCCACCCTGTGGCTAGCCCAACTGAGCAATTATAGAAGCTTGTCAGACAACCACTTAATGATAGGAACTTCATACACAGTACATCCTGTTCATAATTTATCATGTCTCCATTGTAACTCCATATTTTGTTCCCTGCAGCTGCAGCTATGGGACACTGCTGGTCAGGAACTGGCCAACCATAGAAGCTTGTCAGACACCCACCAAATGATAGGAACTTCATACACAGTACATAGTGTTCATAACTTGTCATGTCTCCATTGTAACTCCATATATTGTACCCTGCAGCTGCAGCTATGCCATGGGACACCGCTGGTCAGGAACTGACCAACCATAGAAGCTTGTCAGACACCCACCAAATGATAGGAACTTCATACACAGTACATAGTGTTCATAACTTGTCATGTCTCCATTGTAACTCCATATATTGTACCCTGCAGCTGCAGCTATGCCATGGGACACTGCTGGTCAGGAACTGACCAACCATAGAAGCTTGTCAGACACCCACCAAATGATAGGAACTTCATACACAGTACATAGTGTTCATAACTTGTCATGTCTCCATTGTAACTCCATATATTGTACCCTGCAGCTGCAGCTATGCCATGGGACACTGCTGGTCAGGAACTGACCAACCATAGAAGCTTGTCAGACAGATCCACTAAATGATAGGAACTTCATACACAGTACATCCTTTTCATAATTTGTTTGGTTACTTCTCCATATTTTGTTCCTTGCAGCTGCAACTATGGGACACTGCTGGTCAGGTACTGACCAACCATAGAAGCTTGTCAGACACCCACTAAATAATAGGAACTTCATACACAACTTACATCCTTTTTATAACTTGTTTGGTTATGTCTCCGTTGTAACTACGGAGCTCAACTCTGGTCAGGAGCGCTTCAGGAAGAGCATGGTCCAGCACTACTACAGGAACTTCATACACAGTACATAAGTGTTCATAACTTGTTATGTCTCCATTGTAAGTTATGTAACTCCATATGTTGTTTCCTACAGCTGCAGCTATGGGACACTGCTGGTCAGGAACTGACCAACCATAGAAGCTTGTCAGACTGTGACCCACTAATTATAAATGATAGGAACTTCATACACAGTACATAGTGTTCATAATTTGTCATGTCTCCATTGTAACTCCATATTTTGTTCCCTACAGCTACAGCTATGGGACACTGCCGGTCAGGAGCGCTTCAGGAAGAGCATGGTCCAGCACTACTACAGGAACTTCATACACAGTACATAATTTGTTTGGTCATGTGTCAACTGTAACTCCATATTTTGTTCCCTACAGCTACAGCTATGGGACACGGCCGGTCAGGAGCGCTTCAGGAAGAGCATGGTCCAGCACTACTACAGGAACGTGCACGCCGTTGTGTTCGTCTACGACATGACCAAACTGGCGTCCTTTGAGAACATGCCCGCGTGGATCGACGAGTGCGACCGCCACTCCCTGTCGGCCGACGTGCCCCGCATCCTCGTGGGAAACAAGTGCGACGAGAAGGACAAGATCCAGGTCAGCACGAACTTGGCGCAGAAGTTCGCCGACATGCACTGCATGCCGCTCTTCGAGACGTCCGCGAAGGACGACTCAGAAGCAGACAACGTGGAAGCCATTTTCATGACTCTGGCGCACAAGCTGAAGGCCCACAAACAGATGATGAACAAGGCTCTACCGCGGTACAATTCCACAGACATGAAAAGAGCCAAAGTCATCTCCATCGGGAGGGAGAAGAGCGGCTCCAGTAGTGACTGTGCCTGCTGATGGGCAGGATACGGATCTGGATTTATGCCAGAACTTGACAACTTTTAACCACTTGTATAAAGCTTTGGGGAACTTGGAGCAATGGAAATGTCAGCAGCAAAGCCAGTAGTAATTCTTTAAGACTTGACTAAGACGTAGGAAACCGGCCTGACAGGGAAGTCGTAGCAATGACTAAGTAGTCTGTATGTGTGTGACTGTACATTTGTGTGTGTGTGTGAAGGAGGGTTTCTTTACATGTGACAGACCTTCAAGCCTTAGACCATCCATGTTTGTTCTGTTTATTTTCAAACTAGTGCTGCTGCCTCTTGTCTGCTGTTACCTGCTACGCTGTAAAGCTTGTATCTCACTGGGCCGCCTCTGTTGGTGAGTATTTAAAATTGGACATAACTTGGCAAAAAAAAGTTGCCACAATACTTACATGTATTTGTCCCAATCAGGCTCGGCCCAGTGGAATACATGCTTGAGGTTTTTAACTGACACTTGGCCAGGTTTAACACTTTTAAAGTACTAGAAGTGGTCCCGGCTGAGCCTTCCACTGGGTTAGGGGTAACATTTTGTGCGCGTGAAAAAAATCATGCTGTTGCGACAAATCACGCTGTTGTGAGTACCATCTGCTGCTGGTGTGTCTACCGTATTTTCTCGAATTAAAGTAGTACACATGCCCCCGATTTCAGGCAAGACTCATACAAATATGGGACTAAAAAGGAAAATGGAAAACCTGAAATCAAGCACACATTCCTTCTTCACAAATGATTCTTGAACACATTTCAAAGAATTTCAAATTCATTCAAAACACAAAATTCAAATTTATGATGTCTTCTTGTTTTCCTCTCTCATTTTGCATAAATCATGGACTATATTCTGGCATTGTCTCTACAAACTTATGAATTGTCTATCTAGTCACCAAGTCACAATGAAAACAATTTGACTGTACAGTTTTGCATCCTTCCTAGAACTGTTGCACTACCTTGCTCTATTTGAGGTCATTTCTCCACTTATCCCTGCAATAACTTCAAATAAATTGCACCCCAAACTTTAGCAATAACTTGCAGAAATTTTCGGATTTTTTAGAAGTTTAAAAGTGCTACTTTATGCAAGAAAATACGGTATCTGGAAGAACCGATGTAGAAGTGAAACCCAGAGTGATCTTACAATTTGGAACTTGCTAATCATTGATATTAATATGTAGAGAGGGAGAAATGTTAAGTTACTTGTGTTGTATATTTATATATCATCTGCAAAAGATGCTTTAAGTATCAGCCAGTATATAGTCATTTATGTGTAGGAAATGAATTGTTTCTATTGGTAAGTGGACAATGTGTACATACAGATTTGGAAGTAACTCGATAATCATTGTATTCTTGTGGATTGTGTTAAAATGGACTCCGGACAAAGATGACATGAACCATCGTGGTTAAGTTGGGTCTAAGTAATGTTCACACTTAGGCCCCGTTCATGATGCAAAAAATGAAACAGTTCTATCGGTTAGGCCTGGAAATCTGATAGCAAATGGCAGGAAACGGTTTGCATTTTGCGTTCACGATGCAAACTTCCAAACCGTTTAAGTTCCTTGAAAAGGCATGGTAATGCATGGTAATGCGACCTCTGACCCCTGAGGTTGTTGTGATCTTGCCCAAACTTGTACTTCTGTATCAGATTATTGGTCTTTGGTCGAAATTGAACCAATGTCTTACTGAATTCGAAGCTGGGTTCTGTTATGACCTTGGAAATGCCGCTGGAAACATTGTGGTCCCGATATATGCCATGCTATGACATTTCAACTGGATCTCCTGACAAATTCCCCTTGCGATATCAGGACTGCTGGCTCCTCAGTCGACCAGGAGGCGGCCCGATAATAAAAAGGAATTTTACGATTGAAAACGCGGCCGAAACACCCGAATGACAGATTAAAAATTGTACTTTTTCCCGGTAGCGCCACCAAATATGAACGCACATGCCCGGATGTAAAATGGATCGCGCCGCTTTTGCGTTCATGATGCAAATTCGCAATTCCGGATAAGGAAGAAACCGTTTCAATACTACCTCGCGAGGAGGTTCCGAACAAACCGTTTCCTATCGCTTCAGATCCGTTTCGGACCGTCCATGATGACAAAACTTATCCGTTTCAGCTGGCCTAACCGATAGTAACCGATAGAACCGTTTCATTTTTTGTATCATGAACGGGGCCTTAGGCAAAATAGATGGGGATCGATTCGCATCAAATCTATTTAGTCTGAATAGGTATGAATTTTGTTGCGTTTGCATTTTGGCAGGCATTCACACATTTGGGGGCTTACCGGTCAAAGAAAATAACAAGAGCATGATAGATTACTAGAGTCTATAGTCATTTCTGCCTAGTTTTACAGTCAATCGTACAGAGGTAGTTAGCCTTGTAGGGAGTCGAATACTCCACAAAACAGATTTCTTTGTAGCGAAATGTATGGGCCATTGTTTTGAGTATGATCTTCCATTCACAAGTTTCCACATACTGAATCAGGTTCAGGTCCAAACCTGGACCGGACCTGGACCTGAATTTTCTGTACCCAACCCTGGTGGTAACAATTAAGGGAAGCTGCTTCACTTCCCTATCCAGTTTAGCGTCCGTTGTTCCCCGTCTTGCAGAGGTTGGACGTGCCAAGTCGTTTTGGTCTAATTGCTGCCCTCCATCCTTCTCTGTGAAGCGGGTTGGCTTCAATTTGAATCAGTCCCCGACCCCCATAGAAGTGCATTGGTTTCATCCGCATCAGTCCTGAATAGGTCTGCTCACATTCAGGAAAATCTTTTCCAATTGATTGGCCTTGATTTCCATTGATTTTGCAGAGCGTGAACAGGGCCTTAGTCTTGTGCTTAAAGAGAATAAACAAGTGCACTTACACATCCGCTGTGTGAGATGTACAATCATGGAACTAGTGGTGCGTACCTAAACTCATATTCAGGTTCAGGTCCGGATTCAAGTCCAGCAGTTCAGGTTCAGGTTTGGACTTTAAGTCCGGACCTGAACCCATCATTGCATATTATGTGCACTACAAAAATTTTTTGGAGAGGTTATGAATTGAAATGCAATGTGAAAAATACATGCAAATTATATACAGCCAGTGTAAACACGAAATGTTTTTTGTCTCAGTGCAAATTTCACTGTCTATGGAAGGTTTTAAATGGTTTAGAACAAAAAAAGGGAATATAAGTGACAGATTGCTTTTTGCAAGTCTGGACTTGGCTCCAGACATTCAGGGTTTTTTTTGGACTTGGACCTAAACATTTTAGGTCCAATTTCAAGTCCGGGCTTTAGGTAAGCACCACTACATGTAACTGTAAGCCAGCCAGTGTTAACATAGCTAGCTGCCATCGACGAAACCAAAGCTTGGTCTTTTGGTATACACAGTGAAATAACAGATCCGAAGATGATGTTACGGCCACTAGACAACAATCGCACTGTAATTTCCACCGAACTAAATTTCATTTCTGTAACCCTGGCTTCATAATTGGAATATGATTCATAATGTTAAAGTATGACTGAAAAGACAACAAAGCACACAAAGCATAAAAAGATTGATCTTTCACAAATGAAATTGGTGGAGTGCTCTGTTGCAGTGCGGTCACTGTCCTAGTGGACTAAACCAAGTTAAATACATATGAATGTGTAGAACTCTATGAGCTCCCTAATGTATTGAAATTGTTATCGTTTCTCCTATTATGTTTTAAGGAAATGTTGATTTTATTTTGTGGATGACACCCGCATGGGCAATTTTCTTCTGTTTCCCCCCCAAAAGAATTTGACCATACTGCTAATTGTTTAAAGCAGCTTGAGCACATTTATGCCATAAGTTGAAACAGAAAATATGGGAAAACGAATACTAACAGTGACAGTTGTAGAATGCCAAAGAAAATTTCCAAGTCAAAGAATAAGATATGAAAGATGAAAAAAATTCCATTTTTCGATATACCATACTTTGTGCATTGAGTTACAAATACAAGTGTGAACTTTCCTGACCACTTAGATTTCATGTTTGTTTTGACCAAACTTTTTATTTTATTTTATTTCCACACTCGCATCAGTTTTGCAGTTGCCAGAGGATGTCATCCATATAATCAAATCAACATGGCCTTATATTATATAGGATGCTTAAGGATACTTTTCTGTATAGAATATCAGATTATAGGTGATACTGCTACATGTATTAATATTATGTAATTTGTTAATCAAAAACATTGATATCCTATTGCAAAGTGCTGCCACTATTTATACAATCATATCTGGCTTTGACTTGAGCGGGAATTTTGCTGTAGTGTCAAGTAGGCTGTAAGTGTCAACTGAGATTTTAGATTTTACTCTGTAAAAAAAAGTACAAACAGTAGTCTCTCAGGGTAGGTATCTCTGCAACTCCAATAAATATAAGTACTAGGTTATTACAATAATACAATTTGTACATGGACTGTTCCAATACTGAAGTTATGAATGAATGTTACACTACACAATTATGAGTTAGATGAAATATTGATAGTGAATTAAGAAGTGTATATATACATATATATGTGGTAAAAGTTGTTTTCGTATTGTGCTATTCATTTGATTATATGGATGACATAGTACTTTTTCCAAAAACGTTTTCAACCATATTGTTAATCATTTATACATATACAAAGCATATGTAAAATAGCAAAAACATTATTATCCACTGCTCAACGTGACTCGGTGATCTGTGGATAATAAGTTGCAGAAAGCCTATGGCGCCACCCGTCTCTGTTGAGGGATGGTTGTAAAATCCCAATGTAGATGCCTTCTTTTATTCTTCATGCAAACTGTAGCATTTGATAATATACTGATATAATTTCCAGTACAGTAGAAGCCAGTTAATTGCACAATGGATTGACGCACACTTCTGTTAACTGCACGGAATTCCAAAATCCCAAACCAGTGTGGTCCAGCTGGATAACTTTGCATTATTGCACCAGCTAGATAATCCAACGAAATACGCTGGCAAATGGGGTGTGCAATTAAACGGCTTCTACTGTACTGGATAAGGACTACAGAGCATTTAGACTTGTTAAGCTGCGTCTTTCTTAGCACAAAGGACTTGCTCATTCCAGAAATTTTGTTGGATGATTTAGACCTATTTTTGTTGCATTATTATCTGAAATTTATGACATGCTTATAAGATGTGACTTTTATTACTTAATACGATGAATATATAAAATTACATAATATTATGATTATTACCATTATGACATAATCTTGCAATGCTTGCTCATGCTTATGTTTTTACAAGTTGTGTTTTGTCTGTCAAGCCACTTTTCTGTGAGGTACTGCTGTGCAATCTTACGTATGGTGTTTGTGTAGAAACCTAACACAGGGTTTTACCGCACAAACGGGGTTTACTGTATCATGTAAGAGCTTGGAAAGGTAAATAAAGGAAGTATAAAAAAAGAGCTGTGTTTAACGTACCATTCTTTGCTATGCCTCAACAGTTGAGCTCCTGGCTCCAATTAGTTTGTAAGTGAAAGACCCTGGTCTCTAACAGACCAACTACGTATACATTTAGCTATATGTAGGGAGTCCATTTTTCCAGGGGAGTTAGGCCACCATAACATTAACAGGGCCTTCACACTGAAACCGAATTAGCAACACTCAAGCAGAACCAGCCGGAATGAAGTATTTGCAAAATTCGTGCCACATTCAGGTGGGAATTCCAAAATAATGGACCCCATATCCTCTTCAAACGAGGTATGAGCCAAAATGCCGTTTAGAGCAAAAATTTTCTATTCCTGGGAATCCGTAGTGTATTCAAGAAATTTTCACTGCATTACAGATGTTCTTCTGGCCACATTCTGTCAGGATTCAATGCGGCTTGCCGTTTCGGTTCTCTATCGAATGAGATGAAAATGTTTCGAATAATGTTGGAATGCCGTAGAATGCGGTCAGATTGCAGTTAGATGGTTAAAATACACTTAGAATACACTTTGAATGCCGTTCGATCATTTCTCAACTTCAAATGCACCTCCAAAGTTTTTAGCATGTCAAAAACTTTCTGGCCGGCCAAAAGATCGGGCACAAATATCTGGAATGCAGTGACAATTTCTAGAATACACTACGAATTCCCAGGAATAGAAATTTTAGAGAATTTTCATTCTGACGGCATTCCGGCTCATTCTTGCTCTCTTAGGCCCGATTTACACTTGTTTCTTGAATCTGTAGTACTACACATCGTAGTCTACTACTGTAGTAGACTACACATTCGCGTCCGGTTTACACTCACTGACAGGGAGCATAGCGGGACACCTGCTGTTCTTTGATTACGGAGAAACTGTAGTGACTGAATGTGACCTTTGACACTTGGCGGGCGCGGGAATCTTATATTTGTGAAAAAAGGTTTTTTTTCTAATACAAGGCACTCTGAAAAATAGGCCATGACAATAGAAAATAGTACATTGACCGCAGATGACCCAAATAAAACACGCGTACGTTTCCAATTACACCAGATCGAACAGCATCAATTTTTTGGTCTTCTTCACTCTTCCTGTTGTGTCAAAAGTGCCAATTTTGACCACCGGACGGATCAAAATGACGGGAGAGGCGGAGGTCATTATGTTCATGTTGCAGTGTTACCCAGGTTTTCAACCAGACACGCCAAGAACGTATGCAGCGCAGGAGGCGACTGACGCGGTTGGCGTCAGTCAGCTGTAGTCTACTACAGTTTCTGTTTACACCCTGTTCGAATTCTCATAGAACGTCCGCTGAACTGTAGTACTACAGCCTCGGAGGGTGTAGTAGACTACACTTCATTTCTGTTTAGGCCACATTGATTTGATTATATGGATGACATCCGCGCTCGCACCAATTTTCGGCCATTTCCAAAAAAAAAAAAAAAAGTTTTTGACCACACAATAAATTGTGCAAAGCAGCTGTAAAATGAGCACAAATATTCCGTAGATTGAAAAAAAAGTATCAGAAAACAGATAACTAATGCCATATACAGAATGCCAAAATGAATCTAAAGTCAAAGAATAAGATGTGAAAGGACGGAAAGAAAAAAATCTATTGTTGGTTGGGGCAGGTACCAGTACAGAAAATTCAGGTCCAGAGGATCATGGTATACCATACTATGTGTGTTTAGTCCTATGTTCAACCTTCCTGGCCACTTTGATTTCATACTGAAGGCAACTTTTTTTTTTTTGCCAAACTTTTTTTTTATTCGCTCGCTCGCATCAGTTTTGGAGTTCCCGGAGGATGTCATCCATATAATCAAATCAACATGGCCTTACACCCAGAAAAAATCTGTAGGCTACTACAGTAGTAGACTACGATCTGTAGTACTACAGATAAAACTACAAGTGTAAATCGTGCCTTAGACTTGTAAGTACTATGATGTGCTGTTTGGAACTGGATACCAGACTTGTAAAACCACATAACAGAAATTGACTTGTAGAATCAATCTTTATTCACAGCAGCCTGGTAACGAAGTAGGGTATGTTGATTGTTGAAGCAAAAAAGAGCCATTTTAGACGTCTCTTCCTTCTGCGTTCTTGGCCTTGAAGAAGAAAGCGATGATCCCACCTGAAAACAGATTAGAGAAGAATGCAGTGTCAGACATTCGAGAGGATCAAGGCTTACCGAAGACAAGGGTACTGTGATGTCATGCATCCTCCTATACGCAGGGTTATCCAACGGCGAAACCGCCTGCCTGGATGTACCCTGCTTTCTCAACCGTCAGCCAATCAGAGAATAAGCCTTTCAGTTTTCAAAAGGGGCCTCGCATATATAAGGGTAAGGTCCTTAATATTTATGAGCAGGGCGGTCAGGAACTAAGGAGATTGAGAAAGCAGGGTACATCCAGGGTGGCAAGAAACAGACTATTTCGCGATCGAACAGTTGCCTCAATTTCACCGCGCTTTAAACATTTAGAGGATCATCAAAAGACTACATTTTTACTCAAATCACAAAACCTAATCATTTTGCAGAAAGTAGGACAATTCATCAACCACTGCCTTCAAAGAAGAAGTCAAACCCTACAATACTTAATTTGGTACCTTATAGTAGACTGGAAATCAATGTTATGTACTGACTCTACTCTTATTTCGAGAACGTTCGTGCAATTAGCCTTCGGGCGTGATTTGCAAATAAACTCTCGAAATCAAACGGCTTCTACCAGGTGTGGGTACCGGTACAGAAATTTCCGGTCCAGGTCCGGTTCAGGTCCAAAGGATTAGGTTCAGTTACAGACCTGAACCTGGACCTGATTCGGTAATGTGAAAACTTGTGAATGGAAGATACTCAAAAAATGGTCCATTTCGCTACAAAAAAAATCAGTTTTGCGAATTATTCGACTCCCACTGGTGTTTTAATATCCTACAAGGCTAATTGCCTCTAGATCTGTGCAATTGACTGTAAAACTTTGTAGAAATGACTAGAAATTCTATTCTACTGTTCTCTTGTCATTTCCTTCGACCGGTAAACGTGCGAATCTCAGCAGCTCATATTATCTGATCCGTCCAACATCCGCTACACCGAATTTTTTCTGGTCCGTTTTTTCGGACCGGTTCAACAAGAAAAAACGGTTTTGTACCGGTACACTGTACCGGTAACCATCCCTAGCTTCTACTATTTGTGACTTACTGATCGCCGTCAAGCCCGACACTAGACTGAACATGCCGAACCAGCCCAGGGCCGACATCAGTGCCGAGGTGATGATCCCACCAGTGATGGACGAAACCACCTGGGGTAAAAAGTAAAGGGGGAGTCAGAATCACACCAAAAATAAAGGTTTCAACGACGGTCTTATTATTACCTTCAAACCAGCATTTGTCAGTGCTTTCCGTGCAAGCGGAGTTACTGAAAGAGATTTTAAAGCAAGTATTTTCAAACTTCCAAAAGTAAATTTGATGAGTAGAGCGCTTCGAAAATTAAACATGGCCAGCTCTATCGAGTTCTCCAAGCAGAGGTTGGGCTACGGAGATAAAAGTGGTCGGCACCTTTATCGACTCGCTCCCCTTACGAGCCGGTAAAAAACCCAACCACGAGCCAACCTTTGCTTGGAGAATAAGCTCTATTCTCTCTCTCAAGCAACTTGGAGAACAGAGCACATCGCTTTACAAACTAAGAATCGACTTTTCTTTTTTTTAACGAGATTGTTCAAAGCAAGGTCACAAGACCACTTCAAGACAAGTTGGAAACTGTGCAAGATAGCGCACTTGTTTGGCTGATAAGTTGTAGACAGGAGGGAAACAGTTGTCGTCGAGAGAGTTCCATAATTTGGCGGCTGGGGAAATAAACTGTTGCTGTAGAAGGACTTGAAACCCGCAATTGAACAGTATAGCGATGTGAGGTTGAAGAG
This sequence comes from Branchiostoma floridae x Branchiostoma belcheri, assembly GCA_019207045.1. Lineage (NCBI taxonomy): Eukaryota > Metazoa > Chordata > Leptocardii > Amphioxiformes > Branchiostomatidae > Branchiostoma > Branchiostoma floridae x Branchiostoma belcheri. The sequence goes on from CM033029.1 coordinate 20,032,775, forward strand.
AACCTAGTATTGCGCTCGCAACGGAGGGACAAGTAGTGAGATCATTTGAGCAATACCCATGGAAGTACTGGTAAAAAAAATGGACACTGTCACAGGGATGCAACGTTTCGCCTGTGGGAGAAATGCTAACTGATTACCAATAGACATAGCCTGGTTACCAAACCCCAGCCCGATCTCAAGTATCTATCGTGCAGGGGTCTGGCCGGATGGGATAGGAACTCTTCTCAATTTTGCACCTTATAGTGGGCAAAAAACCCCACCAGTAGAACAACACAGGATCAGCAGGAGGTAATTACACCCCTGCCATGATTGGTTAAAGACCCCCAACTGTACTTTTTGAATCCATAACGTAGCTGATTCGCTACTGTGATAGCCTGCTGACCAACTGTGGTGTGTTGTAGCTGGCTACCTGTGGTGAGAGTGGTCATCAATCCTAGGTTCTCCTCCCACTGATCAACGGGCCTTCGAGAACCTTTCTACAGCCATGTTGCCAGACCCCAACACGAAAGATATATCTTGAGGTTGGGGTATGGAATCCAGGCTACAATAGACATAGAAATGCTTCTTTAAATGCGGTCTAGAAGTTGCAGACAGTCCTTCGGGGCACCTGAGATGACAGTAGTATGGAATGCGCTGAGAGATTTTTACCAAGGTATATGAGAATGTTGAGAGGAGTAAACTTACCCCACAAGTGCAGACGAGTCCGTAGTTAACTGCAACGTAGTCTGGCCCAAACGTTCTAAAAACGCGAATGGAGTTCATCATGGCATCCGACTAGTCAACCTGTTTCATTGATTAACACTTTTATGAAGTTTTAATCTATCACTAAAAATAGGCTACATCGAACAGTATATATGCCGCACCCACATCGTGTATATCAATACGTAAAAGTGGTATCTCTCACTGCACTTGGGGCACCGGTGCGGCACTGCGGGGTTCGTTCGTTCACTGCGGCACTGTTAACGTTGTGTTATTTTCGCTGATTTTTTTCATAATTTGGATGTCGCCTAATACGTGAAAGTGTGACTTAGAAGAAAACAAAATACACAAAACATAAGGAAATTCTTTCTTTATCTCTGAATTTCAGTTAGGGTAGGTTAGTTACTAACTAATCTAGATTGGGCAGGGCGCCCTGAGCAGTTTGGGCAGGCAGCTCTAACAAATAGCCAATCAGCTTACAGGTTATGAATTGCACTGGCTATATTGGCCAATCAGAGTACAGAGTTCAATAGCCAATCAGCTTAGAGGATATCGTTTTGCACCGGTGAGTTGTTATCCTATAAGATAGTCCTAGAAAAACAGCTGTACTTACTTAGCCGTTGCTGTTGGAAAAAGCGAGAAGTTCCCACAGAACGACCCGAAGATTCCACAGACCCAGATAAAGAACATGACCTTTGACCCAACCCCGGCGTCTGCCTCGTCAGGAACGGCGACTAACGTCATGGTGAAGAATATCATGGAGGTACACAGGCCCATCAAGGATACCTGGAGGACGGGTGAAGAATATCATGGAGGTACACAGGCCCAGCAGGGATACCTGGAGGACGGGTGAAGAATATCATGGAGGTACACAGGCCCATCAAGGATACCTGGAGGACGGGTGAAGAATATCATGGAGGTACACAGGCCCATCAAGGATACCTGGAGGACGGGTGAAGAATATCATGGAGGTACACAGGCCCAGCAGGGATACCTGGAGGACGGGTGAAGAATATCATGGAGGTACACAGGCCCAGCAGGGATACCTGGAGGACGGGTGAAGAATATCATGGAGGTACACAGGCCCAGCAGGGATACCTGGAGGACGGGTGAAGAATATCATGGAGGTACACAGGCCCAGCAGGGATACCTGGAGGACGGGTGAAGAATATCATGGAGGTACACAGGCCCAGCAGGGATACCTGGAGGACGGGTGAAGAATATCATGGAGGTACACAGGCCCAGCAGGGATACCTGGAGGACGGGTGAAGAATATCATGGAGGTACACAGGCCCGGCAGGGATACCTGGAGGACGGGTGAAGAATATCATGGAGGTACACAGGCCCAGCAGGGATACCTGGAGGACGGGTGAAGAATATCATGGAGGTACACAGGCCCAGCAGGGATACCTGGAGGACGGGTGAAGAATATCATGGAGGTACACAGGCCCAGCAGGGATACCTGGAGGACGGGTGAAGAATATCATGGAGGTACACAGGCCCAGCAGGGATACCTGGAGGACGGGTGAAGAATATCATGGAGGTACACAGGCCCAGCAGGGATACCTGGAGGACGGGTGAAGAATATCATGGAGGTACACAGGCCCAGCAGGGATACCTGGAGGACGGGTGAAGAATATCATGGAGGTACACAGGCCCAGCAGGGATACCTGGAGGACGGGTGAAGAATATCATGGAGGTACACAGGCCCAGCAGGGATACCTGGAGGACGGGTGAAGAATATCATGGAGGTGCACAGGCCCAGCAGGGATACCTGGAGGGGGATGGGCGAGTTATGAATGAATGGTGAAGAATATCATGGAGGTGCACAGGCCCAGCAGAGATACCTGGAGGGGGATGGGCGAGTTATGAATGAATGAATGAACTAGTCGCTAGGGGGCCCAAAACTTATGTCACTTATTCTTCATCCTCCAACGCAGGGACATCCAACAGCCAAACTGCCTGTCTGGATGTGCCCTGCTCTTTTAACCGTCACTCTTAGTTCCGTTGGACGTCCCCCTCCCCAAACCAGCTGACAGCCAATCAGTGAAGAGGCTTTTAGTTTTCAAAAGGGGTCTCTAGTGCAAGCTCATTAATATTTATAAGCAGGGCGGTCAGGAACTAAGGGTGACGGTTGAAAGGGCAGGGCACATCCAGACAGGCAGTTTGGCTGTTGGCTATCTAATACTCAATATTCGTAACCATAGCTTGTTCAGAGCACAAGATAGCAAAACCGGAAGTCGCACTGCAGGGCCAAGGAAAGCTGCTAGGGGGGGGGGGCAAAATCTAATCATTTCCAGCTTTTATCACACCCCACCAACACACCAAGTATGAAACAAATCTATCCAGCCATTCTTGAGTTATCTTGTTGACAGACAGACAGACAAACGCTACTGAAAATATAACCTCAATGGCATTTCATGGAGGAGGTAATGAATGAATGAATGAATGAACGAACGAACGAACGAACGAATCAATGAATGAATGAACGTCGATTCATTCTGACCAATCAAAAGGAGCAATACACACAAGCAAGTAAGGGATATGCAGGCATTGGCCAATCAAAAGGAGCGAAACATATGCCAGAGCAGAGGAAATCAGTACAGACTGCAAGAGGGGGATGGCTCCTTCTGTTAACTTTGGTAATGAGTTTTGTTGTTTAAAAAAGCCTGCAGCTAGTGTTTCGAATATTTTGGTTTCAAAATGCAATCTGTAATCTAAATACAAATGCATGTACCAAAGTACAAATGTGAATTCGAATTTTCAGAAATTCGACAACGGAATTCACATGTATAGCACTAAGGGATCTATGCGTCATACAGGAGTTTGCAAGTTTGGGTAGGCTTAGGCTATATGATAATAATGTTAATGACCCGCCTGTTCCTCGGTGGGCGGGCCATAAACCCTTAATTGACAAATAAGTAAAAAAAATCTATAACTGCAGCTTAAGTCGTCAATTTGTGTGCAACACTGTCATAAAAAACCATCTAGTTGCAGGCAAGTAAAGTCCCTTACTTTAAAGGAGTATCTATCTGCCATCCAGCCCCAGAATGGTCTCCCCACGGCGTTCAGTACGGCAGAGAAGGCGCCCACCAGAGCCAGGAAGTGGTCGTCTTGGATCTTCGTCTGACCGAAAGCCTGTGAAAATATACGTGCAAATACAGTCAAACCTGTCTATAGCGGCCACCCAAGGGACTGGAGACAACTATAGACAGGTGGCCACAAAAGAGAAAATGCTGATCACTTGACCACGAGCAATAAGTTACAAATAATTTCAGTTTCCACTAATCATTCTCACCAAGTAACATTGTCTCGATCGTCTCAAAATTCAACTGACCCTGCCAAAGTCAAGTCTACCGAAAATGATTGATATTGCCATGCGCAATGTTGGTAGTCATTCTTTTGAGTGTACGAGTCCTAAACTTAACTTTTTCAGTACCAAGGACAGGGCCACCCAGACACACTGCAGTCAAAATTGCAAATTTGTACTTTCTCATTGCAACGATATGAAAAGCAGGCTTTTGAGACAGTGTACTAGATCGATTTTCAGTAGCAAGGATAAGGCTGCAAGATAGGTAACTTAAGCTAAGAGCACAACCCGGCGTACGTGCAACTACGTGCTTTCTAGGTGCCAAAACATGGGCAATCTTTGGGGATCCGTAAGTGGTAAGTACCGCCTCCGCACGAATCCGATGGATGTTGGAGCACTTTGTGTGTCATCGGACTGCGGATTCGCTCCCCGTATGTGCCCTGTACAGCCTGAACATTTTCAGAAATACGTGACGGACGTTACCTCCCAAAAAAACGTACGGACAAATTGAACGATCCACTGCAACGTCAAGGGCAGCTGTCAAAGCCGACAATATCAACATGAACTGATTCGTACCTTCCATAACGTTGATATGAACGTCACGGCGTTTCCGTTCAAGAAGTACATGAACCACAGCATGTAGAACTCTCGGGTCTTCAGCATCTCACCAGGAGACAAGGACCTTCTCTCGATGGGTTTCGGCACTAAACGTTCGTTCTGGACACTGCTGTCTTCTTGGGCGTCAAAGTTCAGACTGCCTTCAGAAGGTGACCGTACTAGAGGATCCACTTTTTCTGGATCGGCTTGGAGCTATATATATGTACATAGAAATTGCTATCAACCCATCTTGCTAGCTAGTAATCTATTGCCTAGTATCCTCCCGCCTGTGTTCAGCGTTTCCATCGTTCTCTAAAGCCGGGTTCACACATGCGTACATAGTCGGTATGAGATCCGTATGGAATTCTTCGGGCCTCACACCAGGCTCCAGAGGTCGCTGGAAAAAACTTTGAGAAATAGACACATAACATGCCAGAGGTGGCCAAGCAGTTTGGTTTGCGGCCCAGCGAAGTCCTTTGGCATGTTATCTGCCTAAATTTGTACATGTGGAGCCTTGTAGAGGCTAAGACTTCCATACGGTCCTCATACGGACTTATGTACGCACGCGTGATCATGAACCCACCTAAACGGTAAATGACAAAGGATTGTTAACCAGACAAAAAACCACGACTGGGGACCAGGCAACTAAGAAAAGAACCATGGATTTTTTAAACATATTCATTCTTTTATTTCTTTTCCGCTGCTAGCTTAAGCTGAAATATATATTCGATGGACTGTCGTTTGGATCACTGCCGCTAGGTGACGTCCAAGACGTCTTAAGCTAGACTTCCAGAGTGAAGCAAGACATCGAGCAAGACAGAAGCAATCACAGCTTGGTATACATGCTATTCAGTATTCTATACCTCCGGTTCGCTCCTCTATTCCATATACAGTAGTGAGGCGATAAAAGAAGCGGAGCTGGAACAGCGTATGCATAGATACTAAGCAAAGATATCTAACGCTAAGAGCACAACCCGCCGTACGTGCAAATACGTGCTGTCTGCGTGCCAAAACGTAAGCAATCTTTTGGGATCTGTAAGTGGTAAGTACCACCTCCGTACGAACTCGTAGGGAATCCAAAAATCGACGGAATTTGGAGCACGCTGCATACCGCAGAACTTCACGTGCAGGCAAAACTTTGTGTGCCATCGGACTGCGGGCTGCCCTGTACAGCCTGAACGTTTTCAGAAATACGTGGCGGACGTGGCCTCCTAACAAAACCTTCGGACAAATTGCACGTACGGCTGGTTGTGCCCTTAGCTTCAATGTGGATACATGCGCGTATATATCCAAGTCCGTATCAGGTCCGCATGGAAGACTTAGCATCTACTAGGCTCCACGTGTCACGGGAAAAGTAATAATACTTCGACAAATATAGCCAGATAGCATGCCAGGGGAGTTAGCTGGTCACAAACCATACTCCTCGCCCAGCTAACACCTCTGGCATGTTATGTGTCTGTGTCTCCAATTTCTCCATTTTTTTAGCGACCTGTGGAGCCTGGTAAGACTTCCATACGGACTCATACGGACATAACGTTACATACCTTTTCAGGAGGATCTGCGATCATGAGCGCCCCTAGAAGTTGAATAGCTGCGTATGTACCACCAAGTAACAGGAAACAGACGGGTACCTTGTCTAAAATCTCTTTATCTTCGAAATATCTATAGTTTCAAGAAGAAAAAAATGGTTGGTTAACCTTTGTACAATATTTTATTAGTCAATTCCTGTAAACACACACCCTGACAAGAATCTATGACAACAATACTTAAAGCTAAGGGCACAAGCCACCGTACGTGCTGTCTACGTACCAAAACGTGAGCAATTTTTTTTTGGATCCGTACGTGGTAAGTACCGCCTCCGTACGAACTCGTAGGGAATCTGACGGATTTTGGAGCACGCAGACACGCCGTACGTAAAACGTTACGTGCAGGCAAAACTTTGTGTGCGATCGGGCTGTTGATTCGCCTCCTGTACGTGCCAGTACAGGTGACGCACCTGCCCTGAACGCTTTCAGAAATACGTCTCGGACGTGGCCTCCCAAAAAAAACGTACGGACAATTTGCACTTACGGCGGACTGTGCCCTTATCTTAACGTATTGCTACATATCCGTCCGTAGATAAAATGGAAGCCCTTTAATCTGGCACCCATCCTATTCCAGTTCCAGTTCGTTCATTTTGTCGTTTCATGATATGTATTTTACAGGAAAGCGATCGGAGAAGTGAACCGGAGCTATACGGAATATAAAGGCATAAACGGCATATAAAGAAAGGTCACGATTGCCCCCCCCCCCCCCGTGTACACTATTTCACATGCAGTAGATATCTGGCGGTTTCTAGCGAGGACCAATCAGATGGCTGCTAGCATGTCACTGACCGTAGTCGACAATCAGCCAATGGCAGCCCAGTTACGGGCTAATCGCACCCCTTGTAACGCCCCTAGTTTCATGTAAATGTCCTAAACTCAACCCAAGCACATTTGAGTTGCTATTTTGAGTTTCTTCCGTATGTCTAGATAGATCAGCTTGAAAATACTCAACTTTGAAAGTTTGATGGTCAAAACACCTCGGGAGTGTAGAAATGAAGTTTTACACTTTCAATGGTGCTACGCTCGTGCTAATGGAGCGGTCGCTACGTGAAGGAACGGATCCCGACGAAGGTGAGATCTGTCGAGTTGACCCAACATTTCCCAACAAGAGCAAGCTCTCCAGGAAGGGCCGCGTACAAAAATGGAGGGAAATCAAATCTAAACTTGTCCTGGATGAGGATTTTATGGCGCATTGTGACGCCCCAAATTACAGACAATCAGCGAGAGAAGACATCGAACGCATTTTCCAGGACAGCCACCTAACAGCGCATCCCGAGTCTTTGATTCACCGGTCATGGCGGGAGACATAGAAATCGGTAATAACAAGCAAAAAAAAACCATATTTGTCAACGATCCTGTAAAAAATCATGACTAGTCATTATACAAAAATCTTTGCTAAGCGCAAATAACACCTTTATAATTGCCACTGTCCAAACATAAACTATAAACGTTACATTTTTAAGTTACATATAATTTGTATTCGGCAGTCCCAAAATAGTGTCGTGTGCTAAATAGCGTCCCGGCCGAAGACCTTGATACAACGTACTCAGTTTAGAACTGAGTGACTCATATGCATGTTGCATATACTACACAAAGTTACACCGCGATATGTTTTGCTGCATATGCTTCGTCATGTCAAGGAGGTTCTATCTACGAAAATAAGATCCGTTCTGTTACATATAATACAGTCAGCGTAAATCACGCACCATATAATCGGTCATTCTGCTTCATTTGGTTTATTTCATTTGTTAATCTTCTTGTAATTATGCAAAAGTAGCTGACAACACACTTGTAACTTTGACAAAGACGTTCACATGTTTGAAAGGTTGCTTCTATGTGATGCAAAACCAATTCCAGAATTTGAATACGTCCGTCACCTAGCTATGTAAACACGATAATTTATTCATGCGGTAGAAGAACCAAAAACATCCCAGACAACCACAGTCGGTAACGACGATATTGAGTTTTGGGATAATGTGACATTATCCATCGTTGTTATTTTGTAAAACATAAAATAAAAACATCACGTAGTTCTACTGTACTTCTACAAGTCACAACTTGAATCTTGTAACCGTAGTAGGTAAAAAGATCTCTGAATCTGATGACCCGTGCGCAACGGCTGTAGTAAATTGTCAAATATGACGCTATGTACTCAAGTCGTATTGTTTGTTTTTTCAGTCCTTCCTTCTATTCTATATTACCGGCATTGAAAGGGACCAGCTCACAAAATACATGCTGTAAACTAAAGGAAGCCCTACAAAGATTTCCTTTGTAATGTATTGACGGTATTTAACAGCCAGTAATCGACGGACAATAGGTGTGAAATATTCCTCCCTGCCCCTCGCGTGCCACCAGTTTAGTGTTAATTGGTTACTCTGCATTTGAAAGAGCGGACTTCATGGGCGTTGCCCTCGCTAGAAATCTACTGAATGGGAATCAGAGCTAGCCCCCCCCCCCCCCCTCTCAACCTTTGCGTGAAGATTACGTAGTCCCGGCGTCGCACCTCCGTTAAAATGTAGAAATACATAATAAAAAAAACATGACAATGTTACAATTACACTGGTCGAACCACTGATTGTAGTCCCATCATTCCCTAACAGTTAGGATCCATCTATAAGCTGGATACCAGGCTAGATCTCAGTTTGAAACATGTGAAATCCAGATGACGTACTTGGAGGTTGGATCGTCAGGATCCTCCACATCTGGGCTGAGGTTGTTGGGATTAAGGTAAGCCGTCTGGACCTGGTCGAAGATGAAGGAGCCACCGCCTAACCCGGCCAACACCAGCCCGTTCACTAGACCTTTCCTCTCCGGCATCCACTGTAGGTGCAAGACACGTACGTCAAACTAATAGTTAAAATCAAACCGGGGCCCGGCCAACACCAGCCCGTTCACTAGACCTTTCCTCTCCGGCATCCACTGGAGGTGCAAGGCGTTAAACCAATAGTTAAAATCAAACCGGGGCCCTGCCAACACAAGCCCGTTCACCAGACCTTTCCTCTTCGGCATCCACTAGTACTGGAGGTGTGAAACGTTAAACCAATAGTTAAAATCAAACCGGGGCCCTGCCAACACAAGCCCGTTCACCAGTCCTTTCCTCTCCGGCATCCACTGGAGGTGCGAAACGTTAAACCAATAGTTAAAATCAAACCGGGGCCCGGCCAACACCAGACGGTTCACAGGACGTTTCTTCTCTGGCATCCACTGGAGGTGCAAGACGTCAAACTTATAGTTAAAATCAAACCGGGGCCCGGCCAACACCAGCCCTTTCGCAATACCTTTCTTCCCTGGCATCCACTGGAGGTGCAAGACGTCAAACTAATAGTTAAAATCAAACCGGGGCCCGGCCAACACCAGCCCGTTCACTAGACCTTTCTCTCTGGCATCCACTAGAGATGGAAGACGTCAAACTAATAGTTAAAATCAAACCGGGGCCCGGCCACCACCAACCCGTTCACTAGACGTTTTCTCTCCGGCATCCACTGGAGGTGCAAGACGTTAAACTAATAGTTAGAATCAAACCGGGGCCCGGCCAACACCAGCCCGTTCACTAGACCTTTCTCTCTGGCATCCACTAGAGGTGAAAGACGTCTTAAGCTAAGGCACAAGCCGCCGTACGTGCAATCTGTCCGTGCGTTTTTTTTTCTTAGGTCACGTTCGCCACTTATTTCTGGAAATGTTCATGCTGTACAGGACAGGCGCGTCGCCCGAACTGGTACGTACTGGAGGCGAATCCGCAGCCTGATGGCACACAGAGTTTTGCCTAAACGTAATTACCGTTCAACGGCGTGTCTTTATGCTCCCATTCCATCGGATTCCCTACGAGTTCGTACGGAGGCCGTACTTACCATTTACGGATCCCAAAAGATTGCCCACGTCTTGGCACGTAAACAGCACGTATTTTTGCATGTACGGTGGGTTGTGCCATTAGAAAGTAGGACCGAAGACGTGTGAATGCTTAATCACATAATCTGCTCATTTTCCAATGGGTCCAACATCCGGTACACCGAATTGTTTTCAGGAAGGAATCGAAGTACGAAACGAGGAAAACTGTATCCAACCAAGCCCCCTCCCGCCCTCAGCACTAACCTTCATAGCACAAGCCAGAGGTGCCGTGTAACACCTTTCTCACGCGGCGGCCATGATAGATCTAAAACGAGTCCAATGAGGCAAACAAAAGACTGTCCATCATAATTAGCAGTTCAACCAATGATAGCCTAGCAATTAGGAAAGTGGCCAATAAGAGAATGGCTGCATGTCCGTCAAATATTTGCATTATTATGTTTTTATTTTGCATCTCATAAGGGTCTATGGGATCAGTCTACGCTACTCTAAATTACTACATCTTCCGGTGCATAACAATAGTTATAATATTTATTATTTGATCTTACACTGTGCGAAAGGGTGTGATTTCCGGACAAAGTCGGAGTTGACATATTTTTGGACATGCTGAATATTCGGACTGTGTCCGGACACGATGTGCAATATTTCCCATATCTGGAAATATCATGAGTCAGTAATTGTCTTGTTGTGTATCCGGACAAATAAGACTTTCCTGATTTTCAAGACACGCGTCATTGACGTTTCTTGCCTCCGAATACGTGATATGTTTTACATTCTTTACATATCCAAGGTCCATATATTTCGATAAGGAATACCCGGACAAATTTGGAGTTTGCACGAAGCATGATATGCATAATTTCTATGCATAATATTCATTATGCCTCAGAATATCATGAGTCAGGAAATTCGGCACATGCCCGGACGTATAGAATTTCCCGTTCTTCTGAATACGTGTCAGGGACTTTTGAATTCATACTATTTTCTTTTCTTTCCATTTACGAGACATATCCGCAACAGATATTCCATGGATTAGTTTTAGGACAGATTCGGAGTTAACATATTCTGACCGTTTCCGATAAAGGTATTCTATATTGAATTGTGAATCGGTGATTGTTTTATTGCGTATTTGAACAAATAAGACTGCAATTTTTTGCCGAAATTTTCGCTTCTTCCGACTTCATATTCCGTTCCATTTACGACACATATCCAAAACAGAAACATTCCAGAGATCAGTTTTCGGACAACTTAATGGTTAACAAATTACTTTCTTGTCATACATGAATCTGAGATTGTTTTGTTGGGTATCCTAAAAAAAAGGTTTCCTATCTTGTCAAATACACGTCATTAACGTTTTTGCTTCTGTTTGTGTGTGTTTATTGTACAAAGAGTATGCCCGATGTCAATGTATGTTTACTCTTTAATTTTCTGGTAATTGAAGCTCAAGCTTCCATATACATGGGTAAATATACTGACACCGTCATTCACAATCAAATGACACAGAAAACAATCTTTGCGATGGTAACAATTATGAGTCAAGTATTATTGTTTCTTTGCATATCCGGACAATATCTTGAACAAAATTCACTCAAAACACTCCACACCAGCGGTGCAATTTGGGATAGGTCCATATCCGGACATTATCTTGAACAAAGTTCAGTCAAAACACTCCACACCAGCGGTGCAGTTTGGGATAGGTCCATATCCGGACAATATCTTGAATAAAGTTCAGTCAAAACACTCCACACCAGCGGTGCAGTTTGGGATAGGTCCATATCCGGACAATATCCTGAACAAGTTCAGTCAAAACACTCCACACCAGCGGTGCAGTTTGGGATAGGTCCATATCCGGACAATATCTTGAACAAAATTCAGTCAAAACACTCCACACCAGCGGTGCAGTTTGGGATAGGTCCATATCCGGACAATATCCTGAACAAGTTCAGTCAAAACACTCCACACCAGCGGTGCAGTTTGGGATAGGTCCATATCCGGACAATATCATGACAAAAAGTCACTCATGATATTGAATACCAGCGTTACCTGTGTGGGAATGGTCCATATCCGGACAATATCATGATGCAACTTCACTCGTAAAACGGTTATGCAAGCTGTGCAAAGTGCCGGGCAGACCAGTACGTTGGCATGTCAACGGTGCGCCTACTGGGGCAGCAGGACCGTGCCGTGTGTGTTTGTAGCACTTCGCTGCAGATAACAGCCTACACCGCGCCACAGCGTTTGCTGCTGTGTACAACTTTGAAACAGGTAAGTACATGATGCATTCATTCATTCATTCATTCACAAAAATACTGCACAATGCCATGTGTTTCTGTGAAACAGGCATGATGGATGACACTAACTTGCTTGGAACCATCTGGAGGAGTCCTTAGGTAACAAGACTATATTAGGAAGTCACATGACTTGACTAGACCAATAGTAGACCAGCTGGTGACAGCAGTTGGGTTTGAAACTAGATTTGAACCTCAGTAAGTCAGTTGCCGTTCGTCGCTAGCCGCTGCCGGACCCAAAAGTGAGTAGTGTAGCTCTCTAGTACATAGATTGTATACACATAGCAGTTACCGTTCTTAGTTCCGTATATGTCTGTCAGCAGATCTGTTATCCCTTATTCCTAGTGTTTTGTGCATTTAATAGTTAGTAGTGTGATCTCTTTGTAAAGATTGTTGTATGATAGATCACTTCTCTTTCAGCTGGAACCCCCGCGTGCCATCCCCGGCTTGTTTACAAATTGCACGTTCCATAGTTAGTTAAATTCTCATATTATTTTGTGCTGAAAGTGCCGTAACGGTTGCTTCTAAACTTTCCTGTCCTGTTGTTTTGGCTGGCTAAATCTTTGATAGAACCAAGGAGCAAGATAGAACGTCCTTGCTAGGACCAATGTGATTGTGTGCATATTCAAATTCCATTCGTTGTTTGGGGGTCCTTATCTGTGCCATCTGTGTGGCCCGCGCCCTTTGATGATAGCCGACTCCAGATTCCTGCCTTTGTCCCCCGTCTTGTCCTGCTGTGACTGTTATGGCCGTGTTGTTTGAATACTTTTACATGTACCGTTCTTGGGTTTGGGGCAGTTACTAGCCGTTTTTTTTCCATTCCAGCCGCTGAGCGTCTGTTTCTCAATCGCCTGTCCTACCGACGACCGAGGCCTGCCTCCTGGTAACACTTACGACAGTCTGTGCCCGGTGCCGTCGTATCCTGCCAGAACCCTTTCTACTCTGAAGACGGACAGCCCCTGGGTCCTCGAGACGTGCCGTCGATATTGTGGGGTCCCATCAGAGCATCTTCCGTCGCCAATGATCGTCCACTGCCACAAAGACGCAGAAAAGGGCGCCCCGGACGACGATTCCACAGTCAACACGATACGGACTTATAGAAGACTTGAAAATGGACTGTCGTACTGATTTCAATGACATTTTTATCCTACGAATATTGATGGTATGGTATATAACGTTAGACTTGTTTCGGATACTGTACATTGCATATTGTGCATTTAAACGGATCTATTTTGTTATAATGTGATTAACTTGGGCTTGATATTACTGGATCTGATAGTGAACTGTTTAACTTTGGCTTCGTTCGAGCTTCACTTTTTGTGAAGACCAATGAGGTTGTAGTGACCTGTAACTTCCTTGGTAAGACTAAGAGACAAATGCAAATTGATTTGCCCCTTGACTTTAACATGATCTGTTCCTCCAAATAATGTTTTTGTTGTGATACTTGTGTCATCTGATTTATACAGGAAAGTCTTTGAAAAGCTTTCACAAAATGTAGCCTTACCGAGTTAGCATTTTCGTGGTGAAAACGGACAGGAAACGTTAAATATTAGGTATTTAGCATCGTAAAGTTACTGGATATTCTGAAATAAGGTGCATCTGCATCTGCATCTGCATAGGATACCCCCAAATGACCCCGCGAGGGGCAAAAGTAGGGGGGGGAGCTGAGGCTCCCGGGTTAGGGTTAGGGTGCAGTATGGTTCCTATGATGTTTCAGTATATCTTAAGTATATGCAACCTTTCCGGGGCGTAATAGCCCCGAACGCGCTCAGAAAATATCAAATATTCGGAACGTGCTTTGTCTCCAAAGAGTCCGAGAACGTTCCATAATTTGGAATCCGGATATGAGACATGATAATATGGTCCCATTCTGGACTCCGGAAATGCTCAGCATATGCGATCTTTCTGGGATGTAATAGTTCCGGACGCGATCAGAAAACATGAAATATTAGGAATGTGTTTTGTCTCCGAAGAGTCCAAGAACGTTCCATTACTTGGAATCCGGATATGCGACGTAATTATTTGGTCCCGTTCCGGACTCCTGAAATTATCCGGATATATACGAAATATTCGGAACGTGTATTGTCTCCAAAGAGTCCGAAAACGTTCCATTACTGGAAATCCGGATATGAGACAAGATTTAAATGGTCCCGTTCCGGACTCCTGAAATTATCCGAAAACGTGGGGGAGTCATATTAGATTTTGTCCGGATATTGTCTGGATATATCCGGAATTGTTCCCCATCCGGATGTATACAAACATAGAAACGTCCGGAAATCACACCCTTTCGCACAGTGTTATATTGTGAAAATTTGTGTGGTTCAGGGGAAATCTAAATGGGAGCTGATTTTAGAAATAAGTTTTGTCTGTTTGCCTCATTGACCTCATCTTCGATCTATCATGGCCGCCGCGTGAGAAAGGTGTATGCCGATCCCGACTCCGAACATCAGGCCATACGTCGCCAAGATGGCGTAGAACGAGTGTCTCACTGTGAAGTACGTTAGAGCAACTCCCGCACTACAGTAGGACGGAAAATATAAAACAAACAACTGTTTGTCCTTCATCCGTGAATAACTTCATGCAGGTTGGCAATTATTCATATAGTAAGGTTCTTAAGGCACAACCAGGGAGTACCTACTTCCAACGTTTCGATGTCTATTAGACACCATCATAAAGGGTAGAATGACTGGAAACTACTTCTTGCTGCTACTTATAGTCGATGTAGGTGGCGCTGCAGCAGAAAGAATGCCGTCCTGAACATGGCTCAGCTTGTATCCCCCCTCGTCTCTGTTCATGACTGGAGCTGATTTTCTGATCCAGACTGCCTCCTTTGGGACGGCATTCTTGCTGCTGCAGCGCCACCTACATCGGCTACAAGTAGCAGCAAGAAGCACTAGTAGTTTCCAGTCATTCTACCCTGATGATGGTGTCTGATAGACACCGAAACGTTGGAAATAAGTACTCCTTGTTGTGCCTAAAAACCTTACTATATGTTTACCCCTCATGCTCCCATGCAGCGCTTTTCGTTTATTTCTTACCACTAACTATATATAAAGTTTCTGGGCGAGAATCTGGAGTAAAATTATTGGTCCAATGCCGTGACAATAAACTTATAATTACTATCGCCCTTGACATATTTGGGTGTTCCTTTGCCAAGACGCTATGTGATGTTAGTACAATGAACACGTTCTCAGGTTACGAGCCTCCTAGCGACTTCATATGGTACTGCAGAAGAACTTCTTGTTTTGCCATTTTATACGGACCTCATGAGCCATCCCCCCAGCAGCGGTGTCCACCTCGGGCCGATCCGCCGGGAGATGTAGCCGCCTACAAACATGCTCAGTCCCAGGCCGGCGATTTGGAGGGAGAACACCCACACCGACACCTTCAGGAAGAACGAGTGAATATCATTATTGTACCATCCTCCTACACAGGGACATCCAACGGCGAAACCGCCTGTCTGGATGTACCCTGCTCTTTCAACCGTCACTCTTAGTTCCTGTGGACGCCCCTTCAAACCAGATGTCAGCCAATCAGAGAATAGGCCTTTCAGTTTTCAAAAGGTGTCTCGCACGCATAAGGGTATGCTCATTAATATATATAAGCAGGGCGGTCAGGAACTAAGAGTGACGGTTGAGAAAGCAGGGTACTTCCAGACAGGCGGTTTCGCTGTTGGATGTTGCTGCGTAGGAGGATATGTATTGTACATGCTTGTCCGATTGGTCTAAATACAAGTCACATAAAGTAATAGTTAACAAATATGTATATGTCACAGGAGAGATGTCGATCCAGTAGAATCGTCGATTCTCCTAGGAGAGATCTCGATCGGAGCTGGCCCTAGGGCCAGCTCCGATCGGGGTCTCTCCTAGGAGAATCGACGATTCTCCAAGTATAGATTGCGATTGGGGTCTCTCCTAGGGCAACTCCGATCCAAACTCAAATGATGCTAAGATATTGGAAACAGACTGCGATCAGGATCTCTCCTAGGAGAATCGGCGATTCTACTAGGAGAGACCCCGATCAGAGTTGGCCCTAGGACCAGCTCCGATCCAAACTCAAATGATACTAAGATATAGGAAACAGCAATACTTTTTATGATAAACAATGATTTTATTTAGTATTAATGCAAGCCTACTAACTCATTAACAACTACACACAAGCCTACTTGTGTCTACAATGTTCACTCAAGACTACCACAATAGGGTCGCTTCTTCAACTTTACTCAAGATAGACTATAGTATACAGCATCACTTTCATGGTAAATGAGTATGTTTTCTGATAAAGTAATTTCTGATACAGTAGTGGCAAAAATCTTATAATGTGTGAAAGGCACCAAGGGGCGATCAATGTGTCAGTATGCAAATTTCACAGCTTTGGAAGAACTGGAAGAACAATAACAACTGTAAAGTCGTCAAACAGGAGTCAAAAGATTAAGTAGAGTTTCAAGATAATACTCACTATTTCACACCTAGCCTATTGAGTACATTTCACTACTGACACTTAAGTCAGACTTGTATTTGTCTTGAGTGAACATTGTAGAAGTGACACAAGTAGGCTTGTGTGTAGTTGTTAATGAGTTAGTAGGTTTGCATTAATACTAAATAGAATCATTGTTTATCATAAAAAGTATTGCCGTTTCCTATATCTTAGTATCATTTGAGTTTGGATCGGAGCTGGTCCTAGGGCCAACTCCGATCGGGGTCTCTCCTAGTAGAATCGCCGATTTTCCTAGGAGAGATCCCGATCGCTGTCTGTTTCCAATATCTTAGCATCATTTGAGTTTGGATTGGAGTTGGCCCTAGGGGAGACCCCAATCGCAATCTATACTAGTAGAATCGACGATTCTCCTAGGAGAGACCCCGATCGGAGTTGGCCCTAGGACCAGCTCCGATCGAGATCTCTCCTAGGAGAATCGTCGATTCTACTGGATCGACATCTCTCCTGTGACATATACATACATTTGTATCAGGGTAGAGGTTATAATTTGCCAGAAGGGGGCGAGTACAAGTTTCCGGCATATACTCCTTTCCCGACATTTTTCCTTTCCCAGCTTATTTTCCTTCCCTGCGTATTCTCAGTTAAAAATCGCGGATCGACCCCCCCCCCCCCCCACCACACACACACCACCACCACCACCACCACCACCACCCCACCCCAACAACAACTTACGCCAATGCCCCCAGAGAGGCCGGTGAAGGAGGCTACTACGGCCATATCACCTCACCTCACCTATCCCTTGACCTTCTGGCGGGTCGTTGGGGCACCCTGACTCCTTACTACCTACGGCCATATAAGTACAGAATGACGTTCATATTAAACAAGACCTTTGGACCCAGTCACGGGTACTGGCAAACGGTGGCATGAGTTGAAGGTCAGTCTCACCTTGTACGTCAGGTCCGAAGGGGAGGATCTCTCTCTGATGTACGACGTCAAGTATGGGTTCATGTTAGCTGTAAACCGGACATAAAGAACGACAATGCTTTTATTTATCTATTCAGCTTACAGATAAATAAATAAACAGATTAGATACAATCTGAGGGGAGTCGGCAACAGAAATCTAGTTTCTCTACAAGGCCGACTCCCCAGAAGATCTTGTGGTGATCTGTTGCTTAGTAAGCTATTTTTCTGTCTTTCCTACCTATAGTCGAATAATCTTCACTAATCACTACCCTACTAATATGTCAGCTATAATACCAACAACCCTCACCTCCAACAGGTGTTTAAGGTCCGACATTATTTTGTTCTAGGGTGCCCAAATGTATGAAATGAATTACGCAGGCCAAGTAGATAGTTGCTTTCAATGATATACATTGTAATCCGAGTGAGACCTTGGCCATACATATATATATATATATGTTAAATATCCGTTAAACAGAGAGATAGGCTCTAAATACGTACCGGAAGTGTAAATAGTTCCAAGGGTTAGGTGAACTAACACTCCACCCAACACAGCGATCCAACCCCGGTATTTTCCCATAGACACAGCCATGGTCCCCTGTCCCTGTCACTACAGAGAAGCGATCATCGGATGTGTCTACTTCAGAGCCGAAGGTTCAAAGTTAACGCGATAAACACAACTTCAGTACCAGCTCAGGTTGTATGTAGGCCTTATTCACACCGATCAGAAGTCGTACGATCGTCGCACGATCCTACGACGGAAACGAAATATGTGTCGACATGACACATCCATGCGCTGTTCCCGAGAATGTCCCCATTTTGTTGTTGTTGTATAGCGTGTGTTCATGTAACACAGGGACGGCCGAACAGCAGTGGGGTTAACCTTTGCACTTGAAGTTTTCAAATGAGACGAGGCCGCAGGTAACACAGATCACTAGTTATTTGCTGCAATAATCTCTTGAACTGCTAGGGAGCAATTTTGATCCATACAGCGGATTCCGTTTAATACCCCTATATCATGCCAAGTTGATTGAATAAAGTTTTATTCAATTCCATGGAGTATGGCATATAAATCACCCTTGTCGAAAGATGAATTTGAAAACTGTTGGGGAAAGTGGCCACACAGACACACAAAGAGACACACATGATGCTAACACACATTAATGGCTAATTAAGAATTTTTTTCAAGCCGACCGTGTCCACTTTGTTTTAATATCGCCGGAGCCCGCGGCACGTATGATACTAGATCAAAGGACCGCCACTCTGTATGACCAGGAAACTTCTGACGTTCTAATAGTAGCAGCTGGGGACAATCTTTATAATACTAGTACAAATGTACCAAGAAATGTCAAATTAATTTTTTTTCAAAAGATAAGTAATTTGGTCCGACTTGTACATGGGGGTGGTCCGAGTTGACCAGGGGGTGGTCCGAGTTGACCAGATTTTCAATGGGCCGAGTTAGTAATGGTCCGAGTCGTCCTGATCCCCCCCCCCCCCCCACACACACACACACGTACGTACACAAACACACACACACATACACAAATGTACACACACACACACACACACACATGCACACACACATACACACACACATACACACACACATACACACACACGTGCGCGCTCGCACACACACACACACACACACGCACACACACACACGGAAAGGTCATAGAGGAACCCCCTGCAGGTCATTGACCTCTAGTGACCTGTACACCTCATCAAAGATGGCGGACCCGGTAGCTGTGGACGGAGATCCGGTTAGTTTCCTCGGAATTTCACTCAGTTTCTCCGAGAAATCGCGAAATTTGTATTGTGCAAACGGTGAATTCGCTTATGTAGACGCCGTTTTTAGTAAATTTGTGTAAAAACGGCGTGAACCCTGTCTATAGAACCCGCTATGTTGTCCATGTTTGAGCTATGAGGTCGAAAACGAAACGCATCGCGCGTTGTAACGTTACATGAAACTAGGTTCAAATCTTTATACCTATACAATGTACATGTAATGTGAATCGGGGAGATTCTGCCAAGATAGCATTACATTGTGTAAACTTATTGCTATTCTATGGGTATTGGCTTGTACAAAATAATCTAAGTCTGATAAATATGGGCCGTTCAAAAATATAAAAAAATTATGGGGGAAGGGGTAACATGCATTGGCATAATACCGGTCATAAGCCTTATACCGGTCGATTAAAAATAGTGGAACTTAAAGAGATCTACACATGCAACAATAGTTATTTCTGAGGTATGCACACTTCAGACATCTAGGTGTCCAATACATAATTTACAAAGCATCGATAACAATGCATTCGAAGACAACAAGGCCAAAAGTTTTCAGGTCATTTTCGGGGCAGGCGAGCTCGTCGTGGGACAAACACACTGTCATGTTCATCGCCAGATTTGTAGATAATAATCACATGTGCTCACGGCACAAGACGAGCATGATTCAACAGCAATCTTGAATTTCTTTTGGTGACCTACAACTCGTGTAAAAGTGTGAGGAACCGTTGCATTATCGCCCGGATCTACGGCTGAATGGGTCAAATTGTACGTACGCCGCCATTTTCCCGCCATTTTTAATGCTACGGCCAGCAGTAAAGTTTTACGTCATAGCGGTTGTGACGGACCAAAATTAGATGAAAATTCTTGTCAGTATACGCCCATTTTCTCATGACTTTTTGTATGCTCATGCAGATTTTTGTTTTGTGCAACTACTAACAGGAAAGAAGGGAACAACAGAGGATGTATAAAGGTACATAGCGGCAGTTAATTGTGCCGTGTTTCGTTCGACCGGTATAGTGCACCCCCTTCCAACCACGCGCCCGTTCTCCGTGCAATTCCGCGGTGTGTTCCAATTACGATATTATGTTTTTAGCAGGACCAGAGAGACAAAATAACTTACACAGAAGAAGTGGCAAAGGTAAGCTGTAACAGCAACATGTAACTGGAGAAAATGATGCGTTGATCATTTGCCAAATTAGCATTGCTTGAGAAATTGCAGTAAACCGACCGGTATTATGCCAATGGATGTTATTTTAAGGGCATTCGGCTAGGACTAAAAATAAATGTTGCTGCACTAATGTTATTGACTCAAAGACTTAGGGCGATTGATGCCTTAAGACAGCAGGACAGAGAGAGCTGAAGTAGTCAGGGGGTTAGGGGTCTAAAGTGTATGGACCCAGGACTGAGGGGGGTATGCAGATGAGGGGGTGTCCCCTTGATGTTTTGAGACCTGGTAAAAAAACGTCCTAGTCCGGTACTGTCAATCAGCAGTTTCTGATGTTTTTGAGGTCGCAAACGGGTGGTATCAATCATATTTGCAGTGGCGTAAGGTAAGGCGTTGCTTTTGGTCAATTGATCAGCATTTTCTCTTTATAGTGTCCGTCATTGTATAGTGGCAACCTGTCTATAGTGGCCACATTAGCCAGTTCCTCAAATGGCCACAATAGACAGGTTTGACTTTAGATTCATGGATTATTATAATGGTAAATAAATGATATATATCAAAAATTTTTACTCTGTATCTTTCCAGAAACTGGAGGATCTGTCCCACCTGTCTGATGAGGAAAGATGGAGGTAAGACTAAGTCTCTATGTGGATCTTTTGTGTCTCATCTCATCTCATTTATCTCATATCACCTCATCTATTCCTTATTAGTCTCTTCAGGGAAAGGTATTTTCTGCATACAGTCAAACCTGTCTATAGCGGCCACTCAAGGGACCGGACAAATTTGGCCACTATAGACAGGTGGCCTCTGTATAGAGGTGGTAACTTGTAGATAAAATACCCAAGGGACCGACAAAAAGTGGCCACTATGGACAGGTGGCCCCTCTGTAGAGGTGGCCCCTAATACAGGTTTGACTGTACCTCCACTGGTGCAGGTAACATTGAATATTTAATTTAATACCTGCACCAGACAAAGTTTACCTGCACCACTCTAAATTTAGGAAGTATGGATCATAATAGAACTGTTGAGGAACCATTGCTATTTTTCTTTTATACTTGCTAGATGGTAAAAGTCAATGCAACTAATAACAATCCACATACACCTACATCATAGGACATTTATGTATAAAACCATTTAATGGACCAGTGTAGGTTAGGTGCAGGTGCATTAAGACACCAGAAATACCTGCACAGCTCCAATTTTACCTGCAATATCCTGTATATACCCAGTACATAGACCCGTGCAGGTTAGGTGCAGGTAGACACCAGAAATACCTGCACAGCTCCAATTTTACCTGCAATATCCTGTATATACCCAGTACATAGACCCGTGCAGGTTAGGTGCAGGTAGACACCAGAAATACCTGCACAGCTCCAATTTTACCTGCAATATCCTGTATATACCCAGTACATAGACCCGTGCAGGTTAGGTGCAGGTAGACACCAGAAATACCTGCACAGCTCCAATTTTACCTGCACTAACCTGTATATACCCAGTACATAGACCCGTGCAGGTTAGGTGCAGGTAGACACCAGAAATACCTGCACAGCTGCAATTTTACCTGCACTAACCTGCATATGCAGGTGGTATTTCAAGCCCTGCTATTTGACCATTTGGACATCACAGAAGATCTGGCAACTAGTTTGCTCCACCAGCCATCTTGGTTTTCAGTTTTTCTTTGTGTTTCATTTAGTGTCATGCCTTTCCATTCTCTGATATTGTTCTCTCATCTTTTCCGTTGCAAACATATCAATACCTACATTTCTTTACCCTTAGATGGTTCCTTGTATGACGGTTTGGGCTTGTTCCAATGACCGTAATATGTGGCCATACCACTTCAGTTTTCTTTTCTTCGTATGGACCAATATTTTGTCTGACTCTGTTCTATACCTTGAGCAGCAATATACTTTGTGTCAACTAGGCTTTTAGCTGTGGATTGCACTGCACACACACACTCACTCACTATTTGGTTTATCATGATTCTGCTGTTCCTGTCAGGCAAGGGTTATACGTGCTACACTAAAAGAAATTATACGCCTACTTTTGCAGGGGACACCTCAAGAACCCTGTGATTCCGTAATAGCCTCCCTAGTAATTTAATTATAGACATGTACATGACAGTAACGTGTCCACCATTCACTGGCTATGACTGTGGTCTTTTTCCACATACATTTTGTACAAAATTGCTTGACTCATATGCAAACCTGCCAGATTATAATCCATATAGCCAATTGGGGGAGTCTAATTCCAAAAGGAGAAAAGAACAGTTGCCAAGTTGCATTGTTGAACAAAAGACAAGAAAAGTGCATACTTAAATCAAGGAAATATGACATGTCATGCCCATTGGGCTAAACTAGTTTAAGGTCATATACTTGAATATAAGTACATCAGAGCCCACCAACCTTCCCTCAACCGAGACGGGGGCCGATACCAACTGCCAAGCACCTTTGACCCTTTGCTGATGTCACACTTCTGGTCTGGATGTGAGACTTAGGCTTTGGGTTATTTCAACTTTATAAGGAGGACTGATCGAAAACTTGTTTGTGAGCGCTTTATTTTGTGTACGGATATAGAGTTTAAGATTGTACTTTAAGGTCACTTTCACTTTTTCTCCGTCAGGATCGAGCACCAGCGCCTCCATGAGAAGCATCGTGGGCACGAGGCGATGCACGCGGAGATGGTGCTCATCCTGATCGCTGTTCTACTGGTGGCACAGATCCTACTGGTGCAATGGAAACAGAGACATGCCAGGTCTTACAATGTGAGTACAGTACTTAGTCTAGTACTGGTAGTAGTAGTAGTAATACTAGTAGTAGTACTACAGTTTGTTGTATGCTACTGCTGGAGTCCCTGACACAGGGATGGGCAGCAGTCACAGATCCTACTGGTACAGTGGAAACAGAGACATGCCAGGTCTTACAATGTGAGTAGTACTAGTACTGATACTGATCGCTGTTCTACTGGTGGCACAGATCCTACTGGTGCAGTGGAAACAGAGACATGCCAGGTCTTACAATGTGAGTAGTAGTAGTACTGGTAGTAGTAGTTACTGTTACAGTAGTATACTTAGTCTAGTAGTAGTAGTAGTATACTGCTGCTGGAGTCCCTGACACATGGGTCGGCAGCAGTCTCAGATCCTACTGGTGCAGTGGAAACAGAGACATGCCATGTCTTACAATGTGAGTAGTAGAAGTAGTGACAGTAATAGTAGTAGTAGTATGCAGTATGCAGTATTTGATATACTGCTGCATGGGTCCCTGACACGGATGGGCAGCAGTCACATATCCTACTGGTGCAGTGGAAACAGACACATGCCAGGTCTTACAATGTGAGTAGTACTGATACTGATAGTAGTAGTAGTTACTGTAGTTGTACTAGTAATAGTAGTAGTAGTAGACTGAGTATACTGCTGCTAGAGTCCCTGACACAGGGATAGGCAGTTGTCACAGATCCTACAGGTGCAGTGGAAACAGAGACATGCCAGGTCTTACAACGTGAGTAGTACTAGTACTGATAGTTTCAGTTTCAATTTCAGTTTATTTATTTTACCAGCAGTAACACTCAGGTACATAACAACCTGTTTTTCAGGCAATGCTGGGTAAACAAAAATACAATTTAAAACTTTGCAATATTACAATAACACATACAATAGTGCATAACCACAAAACGACATATCAAAATTCACAATTTCACTTGTCATTTCCATCTAGACCTCACAGTATAGTAGTCACTGTTAGTTAGTAGTAGTAGTAGTAGTAGCAGTAGTATTATGCTGCTGCTGGAGTGCCTGACACAGGGGTGGGCAGCAGTCACAGATCCTACTGGTGCAGTGGAAACAGAGACATGCCAGGTCTTACAACTTGAGTAGTACTGCCTATAGCTATAGTAATGATAGTAGTAGTAGTGATGCAAGTACTAGTAGTATCCTTGGTGCATTATTAACAGACATACAACCCACAGACACTCATAAACATACATGTAAATATACCAACTCCCAATGGAAAGCCCTGCCTGGCTTGTTTCTATGGCTACCACAGTGGAGCGATTCCAAACCAGGCCCGCTGAAGGCTTGTTGAGACCAAAAGGGGGCAGGGGAATAGGTATGGGCAATTCTGGGAACCAATTAATTACATTGATATGGCCTAACATGTTTGTATTATACTATCCATGCAGGTTGTTACGTTGTTTGGCCTGTGGACCATCCCCCTGTACTTCACCCTCAAGCTGCTGTGGTGGCGCTTCTTCTCTACCTGGGTCATCTTTTCTGCCGTCACCGGCTTCATCATCTACAAGGCCACCAGGAGACCCCTCTCCGGGAACACACCAAGGTATGGGAAGGAAAAAATTTCTGTTACGGTTTCTACAAAACCGTTTTTTTCTTATTGGACCGGTCCAGGAAAAACGGACCTGAAAAAATTTGGTTGACCGGATGTTGGACCTATTGAAAAATGAACAGGTTATATGATCAGTCATTCACACATTTTGGGCCTTACCAGTCGAAGAAAATAACAAGAGTGAAGTAGAGTAGAGACTATAGCCATTTCTACCAAGTTTTACAGTCAATCGTACAGAGGCAATTGGCCTTGTAGGATTTTAATGCTAGTGGGAGTCGAATACTCCACAAAACAGATTTCTTTGTAGCGAAATGTACCATTGTTTTAAGTACGAGGGGCGTTCAATAAGTAATGGCTCTGACCCACTTCTAGTTGTCTGATCTAAATGAAATTGTGTATGTGTAATGATTTATATCTCTATAGATTATGTTGCAAAAAAACAGCTCTGAACTAATTGTGGTTTTTGATTTACAGGAGTTTGAACTGAGTCAGGTGTGAAATGTAGTCAGTTGAGTGTCGCGCAGTGACCCGGCGCAAGAACGCACACCAAAGGAGACTTTTGATGAAATGAAAGAAACTTATGGTGATGATACCCCATCATAAGCGTTTTACAAGGTCATATGATGGGGTATCATCACCATAAGTTTCTTTCATTTCATCAGAAGTCTCCTTTGGTGTGCGTCCTTGCCCCCATCACTGCGCGACACTCAATTGTCTCCATTTCACACCTGACTCAGTTTAAACTCCTGTAAATCAAAAACCACAATTAGTTCAGAGCTGTTTTTTGCACCATAATCTATAGAGATATGAATCATTACACATACACAATTTCATTTAGATCAGACAACTAGAAGTGGGTCAGGGCCATTACTTATTGAACGCCCCTCGTATTGTCCATTCACAAGTCCACAAACTGAAGCAGGTCCAGGTTCAAGTCCGGACCTGGACCTGGTCCTCTGGACCTGAACCGGACCTGGACCTGAATTTTCTGTACCGGTACCCACCCCTAAATTCTACCTTTTGTAAGCTCTTTGCAGTTCAGCCCCTGTCTGTAAAGAGAGAGTTATCATCCCACCATATAACGGTTGTATGGCCAGCTTTCTGCCTTCCATTTCTACGGTTATTCCAGCGACCCGGAGTCTGGTAGAGACTAGTGCTTGCGCATCGATGTGCTAGACCCTACAGAATGAGAGTAGCACCATTTTGAAGAGCAGATTACGAACTTAAAAATGACCCCAGTAACAGTAGGAAAATTTTATTTTTCGAGGGAAAATGTCCACTGGAAAGGATCCAATGTTCTTTAATTGTAATAATTTTTTTAAAAAGTTTATTTTCTATGTTTGTCTCTGGTTGTTTTGATGTTTATTAATGAGTGCCGGCGAAGTGCCGAGGTATACTTTTTCCTGACCATATCTCTACTACACGCCAAGGCACTGCTTTTTTCAAAAGTGCTTGTTTAACAGCATTTTTGTTCCCCTACAGACTGGTGTACAAATGGTTCTACCTCCTGTACAAAGTTAGCTATGGCCTGGGACTCCTGGGGTATTTTGCTGTCATGTTCACTTTTCTGGGTGTCAACCTCATCTTCATGTGAGTATGAAATGTGTGATAAACTATTTTCTTGTAATGATTATAGGCCTAAAGATCAAAAGTGTACAGTTAATGTATCAATCAAAGAGAGACATATAGTTTGGAATAACTAATGTATTGGGCTCATTCACCTACATTCAAAACTGCCCAAGAAGACCACTAAGGGGACTGTTAGAATCTGGATTATACGAATGTACAGGTGGTCACAATGCTTGTGTCTAGACCACCAAAAAGTGGTCACATTGGCCAGGTGGTCCTTACGTAGAGGTGGTCACTAGTACAGGTTTGACTGTATATCAATGGCCAGGTGGTCCTTATGTAGAGGTGGTTGCTAGCACAGGTTTGACAGTCACTGTATATCATTGTGGTCAGGTGGTCCTTATGTAGAGGTTGTCACTAATACAGATTTGACTGTACAATGTGTACATGTAGCAGTGGCCAGGTGGTCCTTATGTAGACTGAGGTGGTAACTAGTACAAGTTTTACTATCAATGGCCAGGTGGTCCTTATATAGAGGTGGTCACTCATACAGGTTTGACTGTACTCTGAAATTGTTTACTCTCATGTCCCTAATAAACGTACCGGGACGTGTATTTTTTTCAGCCTCACAATCCACCCGGTACGTTTTTATTTTGGACGGTACGTTTATTTTTTTTCTGAAAATTGGGGCTTTGCTAAGCCAGGACCCTCAAAGAATTGAAGTTTTTGGCGTTTCTGTCCATATTTCCGCGGTATTTTTGCTCAAAATTCACTATTTTTGGGGCGAAACGGCGCGGATTTCCATCAGTAGCGGTACGCTTTCGGTGATTTCGGTCGATCTCGCTATGACGCTACGAAGTAAAATGTTGTTCTTGGGGGAAAACAAGACACCACACTGACGTTTTGAAATACAATTTTTACATATTAAATAACTTTTAGTTTTAATTTAGTAGTAGTTTACAGTCTCTTTTTACATCGTAAACCAGCACCTTGCACGAGGATTTTCCGGTCTTGTGGTTCCATGCTCTTTCGGCAGCGAGGCGGAAGAGTGATTCGTTCACATTTTAGATAAATGCTGGACGTAAAAATAACAACTATAACTTCGTTTCCCTTGTGATATGAGTTTTAACGCCGCAAATTCTCCAAAACGGCAGGAATTCGTCGGTAAAAACAGCAAGTTTATAATGATTTCTAAGCATCAAACCGCCACAAAACTTTCCTTTGTACATGTAGATGCATGTGCCATTATGCCGAGATGGTCACGTCGAAATAAAACTTTCTCTACCTAGGCTTATTTCTTTGACAAAAATCAACTTAAGTCTAGATTTCCCATTACTAAACATTCAGTTAATAGATTTTAATCATTTCTATACCGTAATCACTGTATTTTATGCTACACATCAGAATTCTTGTTGCGACATTTTACCTTGGTAAAAGTGGAGTCGTCCACTGACCCCTAGTGACCTTGCAGCGACGCCATATCTCGGAGAATAACGCAAAGACGGAGATTTCCATTTTTGGCCCGCGGAATACGAAAATTGGGACAGCTTACATGTATTTCAAGAACCTAAAACATCAGATACATGAACGGACGGTCTATTTCTAAAATCTGCTCGCATAGTCTTCCAGTCTGCACAGAAATGACGATGTAGAGAAGGGTAGAAGTGCAAAGAGTCTGAGATGAGAAAAAACGCCACGTGAATTCAACAACACTTACAACATGTAGGTGGAAACACTTTGCATAAAATCATATAATTTTGTATAATTCAATGTTTCCTTCATAAAGAGTCCAAGTTGAGCCTAAATTTTGCTGATGTAGTGCAGAACTTTAAAAAAAAAAGTGATCCCCTCGTGGATAATTTAACGCAGCGTAACGCGGCCGGCCACGCGCCAGTGACCGCTATCGGCAGTGTTCAGCATAGCGGCCGGACCGAAAATTGTCTGGCCGCGACCGCATTCGACAGGTGACCGCTATAGACTATTTCATAATGCTTAGGTCAATGGGAAAAATCCAAGGTACACAAAATGGAGAAAATATCATAATTCGAACAAGATATCTATAGTTCTTCATCTCATCATTTATACAACTAACTGATGTGGTTCTTAGGCATAAATAATAAAAAGAACCTACCTACTTATTATATTCTTTTCTTTGGACAGAAGAAGCATGGTACAGTTAAGTACATGTAATTTCAGGTAATTTTCCGGGGGGTATGTTTATTCCGGGGGGTACGTTTATTAGATATTGAAGATTTGTCCGGGGGGTATGTTTATTCCGGGGGGTATGTTTATTAGGGACATGAGAGTATGTAATTCCATCAAATTCCAGTTTTTTGTTTGCCACAAAAGTTGTTTTTATTTTTTGTTTGTTGTTTCTCTCTACAGGATCAAACCAGAAACCGCCATGGATTTTGGAGTGGTGACAATATTCTACGGACTATACTACGGAGTTCTGGGGAGGGACTTTGCTGAAATCTGTGCTGACAAGATCGCTGCTACAATAGGGGTGAGATCTCTTTCAAAGTTTCAAAGAAAATTGGCCCCTGCAGTTTAAGAAATGTCGCTAGGAGGACTAAACCTGAAATCTGTGCTGACAAGATCGTTGCTACAATAGGGGTGAGATCTTGATTTCCTTCAAAGTCTCAAAGAAAATCAGCCCCTGCAGTTCAAGAAATGTTGCTAGGGGGACTAAACCTGAAATCTGTGCTGACAAGATCGCTGCTACAATAGGGGTGAGATCTTAATTTCCTTCAAAGTCTCAAAGAAAATCAGCCCCTGCAGTTCAAGAAATGTTGCTAGGGGGACTAAACCTGAAATCTGTGCTGACAATATCGCTGCTACAATAGGGGTGAGATCTTAATTTCCTTCAAAGTCTCAAAGAAAATCAGCCCCTGCAGTTCAAGAAATGTCGCTAGGGGGACTAAACCTGAAATCTGTGCTGACAAGATCGCTGCTACAATAGGGGTGAGATCTTGATTTCCTTCAAAGTCTCAAAGAAAATCAGCCCCTGCAGTTCAAGAAATGTCGCTAGGAGGACCAAACCTACACACTCTACCCCAAGAGCTATATCTACCACTCAAGAGTAGAGTAGAGTAGAGTAGAGTTTTCAGTCCGGTAGGAGTATCCACTCCAGTTTGGCCTGCTCTTCAATTCAGGATACTCAGGATACTGACATTTTCGGACGTAAGGGATGGTCCAGTGCCCTATAGTTGTATACGACAGGGTGGTCTTTCATATGTTTGTCAAATCTTGCTTTAAAACCGTTCACAGTTGGTGCCATCACTACTTCCTCTGGGAGATTGTTCCACCAGCTGACGACCCGATTTGTATAGGAGTATAGCCATGTATTTGTTTTCGCCAAGGATCTTTTTATTTTCAACTGGTGGCCTCTTGTTCTTGTTTCTACAGACAAGTGGACTAAACATGGAGTGTCGTATAGTCCTTTCGTGTATTTGAAGGTGTTTATTAAGTCGCCTCTTAGTCTTCTATATACCAGTGTGGGGAGGTGAAGACTCCTAAGTCTATCAGGGTAGGGTAGATCCGCCAGACCCGGTACTCTTTTGGTTGCCCTTTTTTGCACTTTCTCAATTTCTATTGCCAATGACCATAGGTGAGGGGACCATACACTTGCTCCATACTCTAGATGAGGACGGATGATAGACTTGTACAGGGTTAAAAACATACATTTGTCCATAAACTCAAACTCAAAAACCATGACCACAGTGGGTCCAGAACACTAGATATTTGATCCAGAAGTTCTGCTGCTGTACTGTTGAAAGCTGCAAGGAGGACCTTTTAACAGAGTCTAGAATTCATTTTATTTGTCTGATAGACATGCATGCAAATTCAGGACTTTGGTCACACATCTTATTAATACTGCTTGTTTGCAACGTGTATTGTGTTGTCGACTGTCAAAATCCAGATAAAATGAAAAAAAGATTTAGTCAAATAAATTTTCCAGTTGGGACTGTAGCCTTATCCAGTGATTTTCCAAGGTGATGAAATCATTCATGTACAGTCAAACCTGCCCAAGACGACCACCCGGGGGACCGGGGAAAAGCGGTCGATTTGGACAGGTGGTCGCTGAGAAGAGTATCGACTCAAAACATGCCCGATGCAAAGTATAAATGGTTTCCGTTGTGTTTAATGGCAAATAGCAAGCACACTGCACGCACGCAAAGAAGCGAGGTCTTTAATGTCAAATACAACACGCACACTGTAAATTGTAAATTCAACCCCAATCTCTTATCGAGCTTTTATACGATACCGTGTTTTAAAGCTCAATATTTGTACACTAACGTTTTAGACAGTAAGGGAACTTTGATGCTGTCAGTTACCACACAAGCCTATATGCGTCGCTGTGTTCTTGATCGCCGTATCTGAAATAACTACGGTGCACCTTTCGAATTCGATGCCCGGTACGTCCCGATAGCGTACTTACCCACGGGTGAATGTACAGTACAGTTGGACAAAAGCACTCACACAGATCTTTCTTAAAAAGGTATGAGCTACACAGGTCTTTCTTAAAAAGTATAAGGCTATAAACGTTTCAGCATTCGTTCACTTTATAATGCTATAGATTTAAAAAAAAAAAAAAACTTCTGTAACAACTAAATTCAGATTTTCTTACAACGGATTTTCCTCCCATATTACAGTAGACTGCCCCATTGACCCATCCATTGACCACCGCCATCTTTATTCTAAACATAACATCGAAATGGCAGTCAAAATCCGACGCAAACTGGCCGATTTCGGCACAAAATCGCGTTAGTTATCATCAAAAATCGATGAAAACCCTCAATTTTGAAAATGATGCGGTCGTTAGGGGTCCCAATTTGGGCCGGTCGCGGTCGTGTTGGCCAGGTGGTCGTTGAGAAAAGGTCGCTTAATGCTTACGTCAATGGGAAAAAAAATCGGGACCGAGAAAAAGCGGTCGAAATGGCCAGGTGGTCGCTGAGAAGAGGTGGTCGCTCGGGCAGGTTTGACTGTATACTGATGTGCACCGATACAGTCAATTAGGTACAGGTTTGAAATACCGGAACACTGGTTTACTGGTACTGGACCTGTATCTAATTAGTGCAAGCAAGTCAGGCAGGATAACAGGTCAGGGGATGGCCACTTTGACAGATAAAATTACCATGAAAATACCATGGCAGTCTCTGAGCCCCAGTGAGGGAAAAAACAACAATTTTGTAAGGATCAAATTTTTCTTGCATCATTCGTCTACCACGATTAAACACATTTTTATTGGTTCAAACATGCTTCTATTCTTAATTGAAGAACGACCATTATTTGAACAAGTAGTTCAGGTCCAGGTTCAGGTCCAGACTTGTACCTAAACCTGTGTACCTGTACCCAGGCTTTTAGCCAGGCGCGTCAATTTGTGCACTTTTCTTAGAATAACAAGAAATTTGACGCTCTGGACGCCCTTACACTGGGGAGAAAATCCTCTTACAAGCATGAAATTCTGATTGACCAGGGACACTACCAGGTCATAGGTGGTCAGTCTTCTACTGTGACCTCTGTAACAGTATTCTTGCCTCTTGGGATACCTTAGAATGCACTATTTTTACTTAAAATCATCAAAAACTCCATGGAAGGTTGAAGCCCCCAGGCCCCCCAATAGTCACTTACCACGACTCACCAATAAATTTAGACTCCCTATAATAAAATCCTAGCTAAAAGCCTGCCTGTACCTGTACCTAAAATTTGTTTAGGTACACAGCTCTATTCATGTAGCTTGTGATGTTGTGTCCCACAGTACTACTCCACCACAGGCATGCCAACACGTCACCTGGAACCTAACGTGTGTGCGGTGTGCGGACAGAAGATTATCATACACGAGGAGGAGGATGGCATCATTGAAAAGACATATAGATTAGGCTGCGACCATCTGTATCCTTTAGCAACCTGTAATAGCTGAAATTTGTCTTCGCAGACTTGTGGGGGGGAGGCTCAGCTCTGTGCTCCATCTGGTAGATTTCTGGAAGGACATGCCCACAAAGTTGATTCTTCACAATCATGCAAAGTAGCCAGTTACCATTGGTCTGGTGGCGTGCGAGGGGCAGGGAGGAATATCTCACACCTGTTTGTTGGCTCTTGAATATAACGCTATGCAATACTTTACAAAGGAAATTTTTTCTTTCAATGGTTTGCTAGTTATTTGGAGTAGAACATTATAGTTGATTCACGATTTTAAACATGGGTTAAGATTCTCTATGCTGGCATGACATTGGAGACTACTTAAGGTTCTAATTGTCAACAAGCCTAGTCACAAGATGATCTTGCCACCTTCTTGTGTGTTATGTTGCGCAAAAATTGCCTTGTTAAGTGTTTGTGTGTAGTTGTGAGTGTCCCTAACTGATGTATCAGATTTCACGAATTCTGCATCCGAGGCTGGTGCATCGTGGGGAAGAAACAGACCTGTCCGTACTGCAAGGAGAAGGTGGATCTGAAGAGGATGTTCTGTAACCCGTATCCTTTCTATAAGTTCAACCTAAATGTTTACCTGTTTACCTTTAACTGTTTTTAATATAAAACTATTTTATTCTACTTAGTACTCAGTAATATATTATGTGTGCATTTTGTATTTTATGTCATAACTGGTCCGCAATAACGTTCGATACAGATGTTCCAGATCGTGTGATAAAAAGCCGTACCACACAGGCTTCAAATTTTTATCACACAGGCTTCCATCGAATATTACAAGCATATTCTGCGCACGCTAGTGTGGCATAATCCAAAAATTTGAATACCTGATTCGGACGTTACAACATTTCTATTGTAATAATGTTTGTTCAAGGGCACCAAATTTTC
Organism: Branchiostoma floridae x Branchiostoma belcheri; assembly: GCA_019207045.1. Lineage (NCBI taxonomy): Eukaryota > Metazoa > Chordata > Leptocardii > Amphioxiformes > Branchiostomatidae > Branchiostoma > Branchiostoma floridae x Branchiostoma belcheri. The sequence continues at coordinate 20,066,164 of CM033029.1, forward strand.
TCAACTTCAGGCGCATTTCGCATCGAAACATGTTTTCTCAGGTGGGTATGACATAAATAAAATACAACACGGTGTATTACGCATCACCCTCGGTCCCAGCCTTCCTGCGGGTTGGATCAACCTCGGGCTGGCACCTCCGGTGATATGGAATACACTGTGTAGATTTTGGCTTTCATCAGGCGATGACTTATCCTGGGTACCACCCGGATAGTAGTCCGCTCCTATGTTCGCTTCTGCTATCCGTCTGGAGACCTGCACATTCAAACCGTTTGGTGCTAATGTCAGTTAATTAATGAGCGAAGTAAGGAATGGGTTCTAGAGTGTTTGTTCGATGACAACAGACCTCCCACAAGCGGACGGAACGCCTGTTCGAACGAGCGCTTGAACCCATTCTATAATTCACTCATATGTAGGAGCATTGGACAATTCCAGACGTTAAGATGGTCAGGGTTTCCAGACGGAAACACAGAGAATGGACTGTATATAGTTTGTAATGAACATCAGAGCTAGAAGCGACTGTATGTTGTATATGATGAACGCCGGAGCAAATTACTTTTTGGATGGTAGCCAGGCTAACAATGACTGTGATATGTGTACTATTAATCCTTAACCAAGACACCAGCTGGGAGCGTCCACATGTACTGTACGGGCAGCTATTGGACTGGCTACGTTACCTGGTGGCCTGGCAGCCGGTCATCATAGGGATAGTGCAAGGCATCAACTTTGTGCTTGGTTTAGAATGATGCGGATTTAGTCACTAGTTAGAACGGAACAGAAATGGCAACTACAAGTAGATCTGGGGTGATAAAAGACGTTTGTAAACTGAACTGGTCTTTCAAATCTTTTAATATCAATTGAAAACTGTCTCTGTGCCTTAGTAGCACATAAACTACTGTAAATCCATTTACTTTTGTGTTGGTTTTATTTCACGGTTTTCTGCTGTGTTTCAAGTTCACAGTTGAAACAATTCTGTAGTAAAAATTATGGCAATACAATGAAAGTGCATAATATTATACGTTTTGTCATGTGTTCATGGCAGAGAAGTCACCATGAAAATAAAAACACCGGAAGAGTTCTAAGATGTAGTGTTGTAATTTTTACATAGCTAAATGTTGCTTCACATGCCCCAAAGTCCCAAAGGTTAGACTGCTGTATGGTTATAGCCTGGTTTTGATCCCTGTACCTGCTTGAGTATCATCCTAGTTAGCTTACTCCCGATTAGTGGGAACTTTATCATACACTTACAGTGAAGTAGTGCTTTGTATTGTTTTTCTTCTAAAATTATTATCTATTGAAAGATAACACCCCCTTCTAGAGTTTCATACTCCTCTACCTATCTAATTCACACTAAGAGTTGTTGGCTTAATATGCACATACCTATTAGGCAGCTGAACAGGTATTCCTTTTGGTAGGGGAGGGGGGTGATTTGCAATGTTCTTAGTCCAGTTTTGCTTACTTCACACAAGATTGAGCATGCCAGCTAAAGAGCCATAGATACATGTAACTGGCAACCCAAAAGGTCTGTGTAGGAGGCTAATGAGTTTGCTATACACAGTTTGTTTTTATTTTAAACATATAGGGCAGGCTTGGAGCCAATTCTAATTTTTATATATTTTGTGCAATGAGTAGGCTTCAGTCTTCCACTTTCTGGCAAAGCATTTTCATACAATCTGTCCAACTTTAAATGTCAGAAGCTGGAAATATGTCTATATTGTTCCTTAAGCTTACACACCCTTTCTACAAGAGGCTGTAACCACTGAGAGACCAATTATTTGACAGACCGCTCAATAAACAAAGCTTGTCTGGTATCCAAACCTATTGTAGGTGCTGAGTTTCTTTGTCCCCTTAGTATGCGCAAATATTTGCACAAGCAAAAAGAGACTGTATAATAGCAGCTATAATAGGTTTAGATACCAGTCTAGAAAAAAGCTAAAAAAAAGGAAAGATTTTTGTTCTTTTGGCATGCATGGTAGGGCTGTGTACCTAAATACCCGTACCTATAAAATTGTTCAGGTACAGGTTTGGACCTAAACATCTGTGTACCTGTACCTTAGTAAACATAAATATATCACTATTGAATACCACTTTTTGAGACTAAAGATAAGTTTATTCCAAATCAAAGATGACAATTGTGATAATCCTGCAATTGAAAATTAAGAAAACTTTGTTTTGAGGTTCAAATATATAAATCCTCATACAAAGATGAGAATTTCTAACTGAAAAGGTTGACTTCATTTTTAACTTACAGATAATTGATCAAACTTGTTTAGGTACAGATAAAGGTCCAAACCTGTACCAGTAAAATTTCTTTAGGTACACAGCTCTTCACTTAAGTTCAATTTTGATCACTCACCAATTGTCATCTCTAATAGAAAAAAGCCTCCTACCTTTCTTTTGAATATTTAGTTTCAAGAACAGGTCAAGAAAAACTATTTTTGGTGAACTTGAGAAAATAGACCAGCCAACTTGTATAGACAGACATCATATTTATTTATCCAGACATAGGAAAACAATCACACAATAGATCACCCTTAAAGAGGAAGAATTTGTACAGTACATATATACAGTTAAGCATTATAAGGCTGTCATTAATGAACTACAATAATAAAGATCCATTCTTTATCAGATCAGTGTTGTTCAACATACACTTTTTTTTTCTTTTCTACTGTAAAAACTGGACAAACAAATCCTTTATTAAATGTTCGTACAACAGTAAACACAAACAATTCACCACATTCTATAATGCCTGTAATAAGAGCTATCTTATTGATAAAATAGTCTAGGAAAATATTCAACTCTGGTACTTATGAACACTTTAGTGTCCCTTACAATACTACAGCAATTAGCAATAAAAAACAAACACCCATGATGAAAAGTTTTACACATTGTACAAATTACTCTTTTTTATGAATCACAGTGAACAATGTAGCTGCTGTAGTCTTTAAAGAGAAAACTAGTCTGGCATGATTTTACAGGAGACTGAACAGGAGACACCCAGGCTGTTAACATCAATGTCCCATATACCAGATTTACGTGTTATATCACCATCACACTGAAATGTGTCCTCTACCCAAATTTTCTATTGCACTGATTTCAATGATCTGCAAACTATCTACTGGGGTACCAGTGTACAAAATACTTTTCTGAGCCAGGTTGTACAGTGTGGGGCAAAAACTAGGTTGCACAACTGAATTTCAAGTTGCACCACCTACACCTACAATACATACATACATACATACATATTTTTTTATTAAACTTTACTATCATATCACTTACAAGCATGCGTGTGTACGTGTGTCATTGCTGCTGTTCTGTTCTTCCGACAAAGTCTGTCAACCGAGGAATCGGCAATTGCTGACATGTTTGGCTGATATGAAATGGAGCTGCCTCGGACTATTTATTTCTTCCAAGTAAATTGACAACAAAATCGAGTTCTGAGGCTCAAAATCTAAGTTGCAACCTGAGTTTAGAAGTAAGTTGCATCAAGCAAAAAGTGGTTGCAGTGTGCAAGTGGTATTTTGCACGCTGGGTACCAAACTCTGCCGACTGTCCTGCTGGCACCTTCACACTACACCCCTGTTTGTGCGTTGTTCCTTGTTGCCAAAGGCTTGCGGCCTGGTTTTGCCTGTAGAGGAAGCAAGTAAACAAGGGTTAAAAAAGGAAAGGGTCGTCTTTCTTTAGGCACCCATTACAGTTGACAGCGATCACACTACAAACTTGATTTTGTTTGTGTAACCCTCGACTACATTATTGGGCTACCATGCAAAGAGATTACTGAATAAATAACAAAATGCATGAAAGGATTTTACATCTATGACGGTCGGTCGTAGTGAGATCGCCACCTTAGTGGAACTTAGCTAAATCTACAGACACTGTTTGCTAAGTCCACTTATACTGGAATGATTCTTTGGACGATCTCCAAGCAGATGTAACGGGTCTCGGTGTTTTTACGCCTGGTTTTCCAATATTGGTTGTATCACAAAATACAACTATACAACAAAAGGGTAATTAAGTTACAAAAACAGTCCAACACGAAACACCACGAATGAGCCAACCGTTACATTCTGCTTGAAGACTAGGTCTGCCCAAAGAAGTTAATGATTAAAGGAAGGTTGATTGTATGGCTGTCAAACCAGAAGTAAGCATTAATACTGTTTGTTAAAAGCATGGCAGGTTCTATCTAAGGCTGTACACTTTTGAGGCTGTGCACTTCCTAAATCTAAATTGCAAGCAATTAAATAAGCAGCACATGCAGCAGATTATCTGTTGTTACCAGAATGCAGCGATAGAAGCATGATTTGTTTTCAGTCCCATTTAGATACATTGCCAGTTTTTCATAAAGTTCCAGGTCTCTCTCTCTCTTTTTTACAAAGTGGTTTCAGTACAAGTCCCTTTTTGGAACACACAAAAAAGTTTTTAAACAGTCTGACAATTCAAGACAGAAGTTGCTGTTTTTCATCACTGACAGGAACCAAATGACCATTTATCGAACTTCTCAAGTTGCTTGAGTAACTTATGTCTTGAATCTTTTCAACTGAATGTGTAACCTTCATCGACGTAATTTCAATACAATTTCTTACAACTGGACCAGACTTTTTAAAGGTACAGGCAAAAATCTCTGTGGGACATTTGATTTGCAGTTAGAGGAGTTGCAGAAAATATGACTTTGTGTATATTTATGAACCTTGTCTGGTTTGGAGTTATTCATGTGGAGGAAGGTCTTTACATTGGCAATGCTCATTCTCCGCTGCAAGTAAAGAATAAGTGTTTTAGGACGCTTACATAACAAGTGAACTGTGCTTTGCGAAAGTACAAATGGTAAGCCATGGCAACTCTTGAAGGGAATATTTTGCTTGTAGCCTTTTGGCACACATGTACATACTTAAGCCCTTATAGTACTATGTAGTACCTAATATCCAAAATAGATACAACTACAAGTCCAGACATCTGAATCAGATGTACCTGTACCTGACAGTGTACACTGTACATGTGCCTGTACCTCAACAAATTGAAACACTAGCAAATGCCACTTTCTAAGAAATACTTTCAAGGGCTAAAATGTACAATGTTTAAAGCTTAGCAAGCAAAACATGCCATCCAAGGGTTGCCACTGCTATACATACATGTATGTTAGTTACTGTGATAGACAGAACACAGAATTGACAGGGTGTCAGCAAAGTTGACAGAACACAACAGAACATTTCGCATCTAAGACACGAGTGGCCAAGTTCTTCACACACCTGTGACGGCTCCTTCCGTGCCTCCTTGGCTCTGCGATTAGACTTCCTGAAGGCCTTCATGGGGCTGAAGCCGATGTTGAAGGCAATACTCTGCCTTCGTGGGTCCTGCAGCAATGCAAAACACATTTTCTGATTTCAGATAAAAAATTGTGGTTCACTCAGCAGTTATTGATATGCTATACAATGTAATACCAGTTGCTAGGAGGGTTATGTAATAAAGTAAATTAAATGCTATTACTCATGATATTAGTATCATGATAGTTGTTCATTTTTCTATAATACAAGTTGAAATTTGGCACAAATGTAAAGGCGGATATCTTCTTGAGACTGAACCTCCCTTGTACTGCCATTTGCTTCTGACAGACTTCCAAGGATCTTAAAATTGACTTATAAAATGTCACAAATAAAATGATGAACAGCAAATTGAGATATTTTGAGACATTTGCCATTACAATTGTGCCAAATTTCAAAACACATCGTGCCAAAATTAACCTTCTAAAGATACTTGTGCCATTACTTTCTAATCACCCTTGTATGTCTGAACTGATTAGTTGGATAAGTACACAAGAGATGGTAGAAAAGTAAGATGACACATACCTGCTTAGGCTGCTGTACATTAAGGCTATTGGGGGTTTTGGTGGGCGTCTTGTTGAAGGTCCTGTTCTGCCGTTTGGCGGGAGACTTCCCCCGACCCTGAAGACGCGGTGACCGCCTCCTGTTGGGCGTGTTTGCCTTCTTGGCGGGAGTCTTACCTGTGGACACGAAGCAGTACTGATACTTAGAAAAAATCTGTTTCTGTAGACCTAGGCCACACAACTTTAAGCAATCACTAACAGCAGGAGGCTAGTCCACTGGTAGTGGTGTGTGTTCAACTAACATACACTGTCCCAGATTCTGAATGCTGGCAGAGAAAGCAACATGTACCATTTTTAAAGCCTTGGTAGGACTCTGCCAAGGATCAAACTTACAGCCTAACCGACAGCAAGGCAAACATTCTACCTACCCGGTCACTGTACCAATATTACAGAAACACTACACAAAAATTTCCTTTCAATCAGAAGAAAAGGAATACAAGACATGCAGAGAGTTTTGGCAGTCAGAGGTTTTTGCAATATTTTGAATTTGCAGTTGCACAAATTCTGTAGTCCAGTAGAGAAACAGTGGACAATGCAATTTGCAGTCACAAAAATTTTGAAAAAGGAAAAACAAACTTGATAATATAAAAGAAGTGCTGGAGAGGACTGAAGCTTCAAATCTACATACCTGGCTTCTTGAAGACACTAGCTGCTGCAGAGGCGATCTTCTTGGGAGTCTTCAAGATGGACTTGGGTGTGCTGGGAATGACCATGGTCTGGGAAAAGAAGAGAAAACAGTACTAGTGAGGAGGTGTTCTAACAGATATATAAAATTATCATTAATACAAGTGTAGTAAAAAATGTACAATGTACCATCCCCTGCATACACTATAATATGGAAGGGTAAGGTAACATGGAATTGAGGCTGGGAAAGTTTTTGTGGAGTCAAGTTTGTCTATTTGTAGTGACTGTTTTCTTCATAAGGTATATCTTTACAGTTTGAGCAAAATCCAAAAAATCGTTACGGTGGTGTGAATTCCTCCATTTTACATCGTGGTATTTTTATCATTTGGACCAGATTTGACACTTGATTCAAATAGAAATCTACAGCAGATTTTGGCAGATGATACTGAAATGTGCTGTATTTGCTGTAAGTTGTACCCTAACAAAGTATTTTGGAACAATGTACATATTCTTTAAATCATGTCTAATACTCTACTAGACTCCACAGGGGTTGCTAGTAAAATAGTTGATATTAGCCAAATAAACAGGTTTCATGACAGAAGATTTGGAAACTCTATCCGTCAGCCAGCTAACTCATCTGGCATGATATCTGTTTATTTGGCCAAATTCCACTATCCAGCAACCTGGTAGAAACAATCATACACGTACTTTATTGTACATCCATTGCTTTGGTCTTCATCAAGGAAAATATGGCAAATAAGAACAATTTGAGCATGATAAGCATCTCAAAACACTAGATACAGTAACATGCTTGAGTTTAAGAAATGTCTACCACTACTAGGCCACCTCATCTATTTTACAACCTTCCTTTGTTTTTGAGGGTTTAATGCATGCTGGAACTTAACGTCTAGGGCATCTACACCTTGGTGAAAAGAAATCATTAAAAAAGCAAGGAATTGCATGTGTCTAGTGAAATCTATGTAGCCCTTCAGCTGCTTCCAGTCACCAGGCCACTAAGAAAAGTCTGGAATTGATCAGATATTTTCACCTTGAAGAAAAAAGAAATCATAAAACAAAGAATTGTCTGTGCCTATGTGCCTAAAAGGGCTGTCTTCAGAACTTGTCTTGGGACAACAGATTTGCTTGTTCAAAAAAAACTAAAGTCTTATCCAGTCTATCTGAAAAATCTTGAATTCATGACACAAAATAGATGAATTTTAATCAACTTAATAATGTCCAATTCAAGAACAAAAATTAAAAACATGGTCTTCAGAACAATGAGTGGACCAGAAAAGACTAAAGCTGAAGACAACCCTGGAGGCACTCAAATTTTCACGACCCTTGAGCTGAAACGGAAAGCAAGTAGTGTTCTGCTACTCCCAAGTCACCGGCTAGCCACCATGCTCTCAAAACATATCATCTCACGTTGATCCCATAGTCATATTCACACTCTTCTATCTCTGCCCTCTCCACAACGAACATGTCCGCCTGACTGACAGTGCGAGACATTCGGCGGCGGCGGCGAGGTTTGGGCTCGACCCTCAGGGACAGTCCATCCTCTGACACGAGTTCGGGGGCCATGATTTCGGCCGGTCCGATGGAATTTCGCCGCCTCATCCTATGTGGAGTCTTCCGAGTAAGACAGGGCTTCTTATTAACTTTAGTTCATAGAGTTTAAGGTTGTGGTAACGTTAAAAGTAGAGAAAAGGTAAAACAACATGATGATTTTTCACTTAAAAGTCGCCGTTGTTGGAAGTTAACACAGGAGTTTGAGAAACTCTGACTACCTTTTTTCTGGTGGAACCGTTCTCATCGACTTCGTGCCTCCTCTTTTTGCCTGGGGGGATGGTTTTTGCGGCCTGAGACGAGCGTAGTGTTGCACCGCGTATCGTCTTACTCAAGTCTTCAGTTTCCTCCAACTCTGCACCCTGAATGACACAGAAAAAAAATCAAACATTACCTGTCATCCCAAGGAACATACACCAGTCCTGGAAATCCTGTTGAAGGCACAACAATCATAAAGGGGTCCGAGGGTATGCTCCCTGGGTAGATCTTTAAATCCAGACCCTCTATGCTATTTCCTATATTTTGAGGGGCAACTTTTGCTGGTAGATGCTTGGTTCAATTAATATCTTTATATGCCAATTTTTGTCCATCAAAAAGGACACAATGGGCAAAATCTTTGTCCATCCCCACCGGCAAAATTCCGTCAAAGGAAGGATGCTGGCTGGAAACCTGGGTGATGTAAACAGAAGTGGTGTGTATACCTGGGTTTCTAAGGGATAACAGCTCTGAAGATGTCTTGGCTGGAGGGTGTTTCTTCTCTGGAGCTCAGACAGTCGGTCCCAGTCATACTGCTCTGGTTCCTCTTCACACTCTGACACAAAGAACCTGGGAGCTGCTGTAGTTACAGGGAAACAACCAACACACATAAGTTCCTTCACATCATCCAACTAAATGTACAGAGACAGAGGGGCCATACCTCCTGTCACTCACACAAACAAAAAGGAAAAAAAAAAAACAGATTTACAGCAAATTTGTTTAAATTTGTGGAGTTAGGAGGGGACATTTTATTTAAGTACAATGGAAACCTCAACAGAAATTTGTGCTCTTGTGATTTTGCGGTAAAGAGATCCCTGAAAACTAAAGGAATCAAACCCTGTGAAAAATTTAATACTGTAAATTTATATTGGTACAGTACAGGTACTTAATGGTACTGTAAAATGCAGAAACTTTCACGGTGGTTTTATATTCACGGTTTTTGCGGTGGCCGCTGAACCGCTAACTTAAAACCACCGCAAATATTCATAATACAGCATGCAAAAACAGTACAGTACTGTAAATAACTTCGCGGGATGGCGATATCGCAAATTCAAAGCCACCGCGAACACTCTGCTGCCGCAAAATTAAATCCCTACAAACTTAAAATGCATTTACATTATTTCCGGCATCTTAAGTTCAATTACAGCCCGAACAATCAACATGATCTTCTTGGCATTGAAATAACAGAACACATCCTGGTTATGACACCCACCTCCCCTCCAGCTGGAGGCTGATCCGATAGAAGACCCCAGGTCCACGTGCTCCGTGGAGGTACGGGACAACCTGCGGGACAGCGACTCATCCGTCTGGACCATCTCGATACTAACCGTGGTGCGGCGCCGCTGGCTACGGGTGGACACCGAACTGAACAACACAAACAGGAAACAACAATTCAATTGAAACAACATTATGATAATTTTCAGACAATTGTAAATAGCCAAACTTTCAATGGTTAGGTGGTCCTTATGTAGAGGTGGTCACTTGTACAGGTTTGACAGTATATCAATTGCCAGGTGGTCCTTACAGTATATACTGTAGAGGTGCTCATCATCATTTGGTCACTAGTACATGTTTGACTGTAATACATGGCCAGGTATGATCGTGGTTGTAGTACAACAGAAATCTACCTGTCCTGTGAACTCCTGCTGTAGACCGATGTATCGAGGCTGTCCCCTTCCAGACTGTCTGTGCTGATGGTCCTGTTTTTCCTGTCTTCCTCGTCGGGACCCTGACTGTTGGACAGCGTCCTGTCAAGGTCATCTCTCGTCGTGCTGTGCCGCGAGCGCGGCCTCAAGTCAAACGTCACATCTGACAAGCAAAGGGAGAAGAAAAATCCTAAATATATATACATTTGTCACTGTTTTAAAGTCTGCAACCAAAACATATTCTGCAATACCAAAGACAGCTGCAAGAGGGTCCAAATGTATTTGACTGTATTTAGTTGTATGTCACTTCTTCCCAACAGAAGGGCTATCATATACTTCCCCAAAATCATGACCAAAACAAGTCACAGATCACAGGATACAACAAACTGATGCAGTTTTGAGGATAGCTACCGGGGACCCAAAATTGAATCATTACTTCAAGAGTGTAAATGTACATACTAAATCCATGCATCGTTTCTTGATTTATGTTCAACATATACATACAAACAAATGCTACAAAAAAAAACTTCTTGGCATTGCTAATGAGGAGACTTAAAAAGCTTCTAGAGCCTAAAACACTGTATGAGAATGACAAAGCAACTTATCATAGTCTTCCTTGGAGACTTGAGCTACAAACTGCAACATTGGCAGTCACTATAAATTATAAGGAGTTATGAGCACCTCCTAGCAGTTTGCAAAGAAACTGCAATTGGAAGAGAACTATTGAAGTAAGTAAGACAGTACCATTAGTGCTGTCCTCTATGCTGTCCGTGGTGGCGTTGAATTGCTCAGCGGGGATGAAGAAGACACTGCTAGAACGCGTACTGCGGGCAGGCCCGTCCTCCTCGAGCTTTTGCTGCCGAAGCTGCCGATTGGCCAGGTCTACCTGTGCCTCCAGCGAACGCACCTGTCAAAACACAACACAGAATAGGTGCTGAAGACAAATAACTCATAACACAAGAAACTCATTCTTAGGATTTGGTGAAAACTGCCCAAGAAGACCATCCAGAGGACAGATTAACTCTGGCCTCTGTGGACAGGTGGTTGCTGTAGACAGGATTCTTAATTACTGTAAATGCATTTAAGTTTGCGGGGATTTAATTTCGCGGTAGCGGGAAAAGGGACTTTTCGCGGTGGATTTAAGTTCGCAGTAACACCATAGACTGCAGTCTAATACCATAATAGAAAAAATGTTCGCGGGGGTTTTAAGTTCGCGGTGAAGTGGTCACCGCGAAAACCGCGAACGTTAATCCACCGCGAACATTTCTGCATTTACAGTATTGTGTCAATGGCAAAATCATCTAAGGGACGTCCAAAAAGTAGTCACATTGGTCAGATGGTCCTTATGTAGAGCTAAAGGTAATTATCAATGGACAGATTTTACTGTACATGTACAGGGCTCGAAATATTTTTTTTTTTCTGCATATCTGCACCAGACAAATTTTACCTGCACCACTCTGAATTTAGGAAATACGGAAATACAAATATTGTCAGGAACCATTGCTATTTTTTCTTTTATGCTTTATTGGTGGTAACTGTCAATGCAGCTAATAAAATTCCACATGCACTGTCATCATGGGGGATTTATGTATAAAACCCAGTACATGGACCAGTGCAGGTAGACATCAGAAATACCTGCACAGCTCCAATTTTACCTGCACTAACCTGCATATGCAGGGGGTATTTCGAGCACTGTAATTACAAACCTTACTTTAGGTTCTGACTCTCTTTAGAGCTGGAACCTAAAGTTCTGTAGCTAACATCAAAAATGCATACACAATTGAAGTTGTCCTAACCTGCTGATAAAGTTTCTTGGATGTGGTCTCTTCCTCCTTCAGTTTCTCTATGGCTGTTTTCACATCGGTGGAGAGACTGCAGTTTTCCTTCTTCAGTTTGTTCTTCTCTTGATGTTCTGTTTCCAGCTGGATTTTCACTGACTCCTGGGTTGATGTAGAAATGGTACATCCATTAACAACAGGCACACAGTGTCAAACATTTCTTTAAAGTTTAATGAAAATAGATCACAAAGCAGCTACATGTACAGTCAAACCTGTATTAGCGGCCACCTTTGTATAGCAGCCACCTGGCCATAGTGGCCACTTTTTGTCAGTCCCTTGGATTCGTAATGATTAAGAAATAGGCTTAGCGGCCACCTGTCCAACACGGCCACGGCCACACGATTTCCAGTCCCATTGATACAGAAACACTGCCTATTGCAACCATACTGCAGCCTTTTGTAACCCTGCACTGAGTTTGAAATTGTAGTTTGCGAGGATTTGGAGTTGCCGACAGGGTAAATTTGGCGGTAGCAGAAGGTATGCATGCCTTGAGCATTTAAGTGCAAGTCAAGACAATGTTACTTGGTGAGAAAGATTAGTGGGAACTGAAATCATGTATAGCTTTGCTCATGGTCAATTGATCAATATTTTCTCTATAGTGGCCACCTGTCTAGAGTGGCCATGTTTCTCCAGTCCCTTGAGTGGCCGCTATAGACAGGTTTGACTGTAGCTGACAGTGTTCTCACTATTCTCACATGATACAAAACAAAACAAGAAACTAGAAAGGCCGACATTTGCTTAGGAGCAAATACAGCATATTGCAATCCATCTTCATCCTTGAAAAAATCCCAAAATTCAACAATTTGAAGTAATGTTTGCTCAAAGGGAAAATGAAGTACTGTGGGCACTTGTCCTACACACCTTCATGCCGAATTTTAGGTCATTTGGTTTTAATATAAGGGCATAGGAGCCAAAAATATACATTTTTTAGTTTAGAATGGCTAAAAATCCCAAAATAACTCATTTTATAAGTGCTCTATGAAGAAAGTGTTGATGGGGTCCTGATATGTCCAATTTACCTTTGTACCAAATTTCAGGTTATTTTGTTTACATACAAGGGCATAGAAGCCAAAAATATACATTTTTAGTCAAAAATGACTGAAAACCCCAAAATAACTAATTTTTGAAGTGATCTATGAAGAAAGTGTCAATGGGACCCTGTGAGCATATGTTCAATGCACCTCTGTACCAAATTTCAGGTCACTTGGTTTCTATACAAGGGCATAGGAGCATAGAATATACATTTTTAGTCAAAAATGTCCAAAAACCCTAAAATAACTCATTTTTGGAGTAAACAATGAATAAAGCGTTGATGGGGTTCTGCGGTCATATGTCAAACGCACCCATGTACCAAATTTCAGGTCATTTGGTTTTAATACAAGGGCATAGGAGCCAAGAATATACATTTTTAGTCAAAAATAGCCAAAAACCCTAAAATAACTAATTTTTGAAGCGATCTATGAAAAAGGTGTTGATGGTTTTCTGTGCTCATATGTCCAATGCACCTCTGTACCAAATTTCAGGTCATTAGCTTGTAATACCAGGGCACAGGGACCCAAAATATACATATTTTGTCTAAAAATGACCAAAAACCCTAAATATCATAAATTCTAAGGCCTCTATCAAGAAAGTGAAAAAATCGTCTGGGGGTATTTGCCACCTCTATGCCCATGCCAAATTTCAGGTCATTTGGTCGAAAAATAAAAAAGTTATTCCCATTTGAAGATTTGACAGGAGGAGAAGAAACAAAGGAAAAGAAATATATTGCAATTCCATACTATGTATGGATTGCAATATAATCAAAGATCACACATCTTGCTTTAAATACCTTGATCAACAAATATCATATTCATCCATTGTTGCAAATTTGTCTAGTTGTAGGCATTTTCCTGCCTTTCTGCTGAACTTTGGAACCAAACCAACCCTATGGCAACAACTTTGGGCCAGGGCCAAAACGGTCTTCCCATCCTGCAAGTCTCCAATCAAACCATTTTCTAAATCACACACTACCGTATATTCTCGATTAAAGTACGCACTTTTTAAACTTTTCAAAATTCAAAAAGTGTCCCAAGTCATTGCCAAAGTCGGGGTGCGTACTTTATTTGAGGTTGACTTCCGGACAAAACGGGAAAAGGTGCTGAAATTAGCCTAACCACCTCCTTGGCGTAACACACAGCACACATGGAACGTGTATGGAAACGCACCCTTCTTGCCTCCATACAACAGCTTGTGTCTGCAGAAACAAACTCAAATTACAATGCCACATGGTACTGGATCCCTGCCAAATGACCATGTAATTTTGAAGCCGTGGAGACATCGATTTGGGATGATAAATCTTGAATAAAATGGCTTGTTTACGTGCCGCGCGTGATCGCGTGACTAATCCAAGATGGCGCTGGGGTCATGGAGGTCATTGGGACAGACTACTATTGTATGGGTAGAACTTTTCTGAGTGGTGATTATTTTTTTTCCTTAAATCGTCATTTTTTTTGTTCTTGTCATTTAAATAAAGGTGATAGACACTCAAAAGAAGTTGATTGTAAGTTTATCAATTTTGAAAGTATAAGGCATTTCTGTTTTTTTTGTCAACAAACAGCATGGTTACCCATGCTACTAATGGAACATCACAAGCAGCAGGCCACCTCTCCAGAAGCATTTCGGCGGCAATTTCTTCACAAATTAAAAGACGGTCGGAAAGCACAAACATTGTTTTCTTTGAAGTGGATGAAGATCAAGATCAGTTCTTGGAAGGATGGAAAACTATTCAGGATATTTTCATGTTCAAATGAACTGTAAATCAGGCGCTGCAGTGCCAAATTTGAGAACTTTGTAACTTTCCGTAGCCGATTCACAAGTTCGCAGAGACGAATAATTTGCCGGAAGAGACAACAATAGCGTTTTCATATATTTAGAAGTCCTTGATTTAGGCAAAATTACCGTCGGAAAAGAGATTAAACACAGTGAATTTTGAATTTGTCTGGTGCAAAAGGTGTTCAAGATCGCAGGAAATGGGGTGCGTACTTTATTCAGGTTTTTCTATTTTACGTTTCAGTGAGGCAAATTTGTCTGAGACTTGCCCCAAATCGGGGGTGCGTACTTTAATTGGGGTGCGTACTTAAATCGAGAATATACGGTACCACTTTGGACCGGAGAAGCATTCAAACACACATACACAAACATACACACTTACACATGCACAAAATATTTTCAACATCCTCAAGAAGGTACAAGTCAAATTTTCTCCACTACATCCATAATGCAAGCATGTACTCTCATGTCCCTAATAAACATACCTTCCGGAATAAACATACCCCCCGGACAAATCTTCAAAATCTAATAAACATACCCCCCGGAATAAACATACCCCCCGGAAAATCACCAAATTGACATGTAGACTGTGTCCATGCTACTTCTGTTCAAGGGAAAGAAGATAATAAGCAGGTAGGTTATTTTTATTTACTTATACCTGATCACCAAATCAGTTAAATATAGCTGTATGAATAATGAATATTGAATAACTATACAGTGAAACTTGTATAAGCGACCACGTCCGTAAGACGACCATCGGCCTATTACGACCGCTTTTGGCCGGTCCCGATTTTCCTCCCCATAGACACAAGCATTAAGCAACGTGGCCAAAGCGACCACTTGTCTTCTGTGACCGCGACCACCCCGAATCCGGTCCGCCCGCGACCGAAATGTTGCCGAAGACGACCGCGTCATTTTCAAGTGTGTAGCGGCCTCGATTTTTGATGATATCTGGCGGGAAATCCGCTAAAATCGGCTTGTGTTTTGACGAAGAAAACTTGCCGAAACGACTGCGTCATTTTCAAGACTGTAGAAACTGTCGATATTTGATGATAACTCGTGAGAAATATCGCTAAAATTGGCTTGTGTTTTGGCAACTAAAATGTTACCGAAACCACTGAGTTATTTTCAAGGGTATAACAACATCGATTTTTTATCATAACTGCCGGGAAATTACGGCAAAATCTGTGTGTTTTGGTTCTGTTATCGCGCCGAGCCAAAATCAAACATGGCGCCCAAGAGGTCAAACGGTGTCATTGGGAAAGTCCACTGGAGTGTAGGTAGAAATGTTGCGTGCGTTGTTATTGTACTCTACATTTAAACCGTACAAAATGCAAATCTATTTTCATAAAACTTGTTTGAAGTAAAGGTAACAGATATAAGATATCTTTATGACTTTATAACACATTTTATCAGAGAATGAAAGGTGTATGTGTGTCTTTTTGAGAAACTGCTCACCCTTGCTTCTAGTGAAGCGTCCATTTGTCAACATCTTCATGATTAGAAGCGTCGGTGGGGTTAAACTTGTTTTTCTCGGCAAATTTTCGCCTTGTAGGCAGCGTTGAGACTTTAAGACCCGCGCCAGAAGAGAAACAAACTCACCCACATTATTTTCATGGGTAACAGCGTTGAAATGAACCATTTATTTTTCTGCCGTGCAGCCGATTTGAAAGAAGGTTCCCGTCTTGTCGGGCATGTGTGCGCATGCTTTTTGTTATGGCGGTAAGCTCCCCAACTTATTTCTGACCCGCTGGCTGTGATTCACTAAGTAAAAAGATAGGCAATTAGCGTTGTTAACACGAAAATCGCATTTCAAAACGCTCGTGGGGCGTCGGGTTCTCCACTGAAAACAGCGATGTTTTTGTAGCAATATGGACCATTGTCTTGACGGTGTCGCCCATTCACAAGTTTTTGACAGACAAATTTATGCCGGCGGGAAAAATGGCGCTGCTCCTGCTACAAAAAGCTAAGAAAATTTGAAAGAATAGCCCTAAATTTTGGAAACGTTTCAATTTTACATTAGTTGGTATAACAATACTATATGAATCATACAGATAGACAGTTCAACAGTGATAATGTTCTCACGTGCAAATGTACAGGTTCGTGGAATTAAACTATTTTAAAGATCATTGTGTCTGTCCTATCTTGTCACTTTTTCTTTCTTTGCACAAGAAGACCACGTGTCTAAAACGACCACTTTGCACTGGTCCCCAGGGTGGTCTTCTTAGACAAGTTTCACTGTAGATATCTTATTCAAATTATAATATTTTCTCCATTTTCTAATGAAAGGTATACAGACTCCTAACCGGGGGCCAACAGTGCTTTCAAATTCAACAAGTGAAAATTTACATGATACATGAATTTTCTACTCAGAACTTGAAGCAAGTAATCAATAAATATTTTTGTACATTACTTAAAATTACTGGCATATCAATAAAATCATTATAAATATAGCTCCAAGTACTCAACCATATATGTTTTAGACATAACCACCAATTAAAACACACATCAACACTCCCAAAATGGACACAAACTGTGCACAAAGTTTTTGTGAGAGCTCGTCTGTGAAGTAGCCCAGCATTCAGGCCACAAATACTAAATATGTTACAGATTATATTTTGACACTAGAAACCGCTAAAATTAGAAAATTTTATGATTATTTCTGAAACTCAACACTCTGAAAATATATATGACATTTTGTGCCCATCATTACACCGAAATAAAATCATTTTCACCCGTTTACGGCCTCATTTTAGTGATTTAATCTGCCTCGCAACAGGGTGCTAGCTTTACTGTCAGTGTGTGTTATTCCTGGCAGCCATGTTGGATCAGTTTCGGTCTTTGTCTTCAAGTTTAAAGCTGTTTTTACCGACGGATTTCTGCTGTTTTTGGAGAATTTGCGGCCCCAAAAGTCACATTACAAGGGAAAGAAGGTTCTAATTGTTGTTTCTTATGTGAAGGAATTATTCGTCCGCCCCGTTGACGCTGCCAATAGCGCATGGAACCACATGGTCGGAAATATACTGTACCTGTACATGCTAAAATTATGTGATCAGTGTGTTCATTTACGATGTAAATAGACACTGTAAAAGTTGTTTATATAAAAAACTGTGCTTCAAAACGTCAGTGTGGCAGCTTATTTTCCCAATAATAACATTTACTTTGTACATTCATAGTGAAATCGACCGATATTTTACATAATCGCTAGAGGATGTTTGGGTCACAGTGGAGGGGAAATCCAAGCCTCTTCGGCCAAAAATAATTCACTATTTTTGGCCGAAGCGGCTCGGATTTTTGAGCAAAAATACCGCGGACATATGGACAGAAAACCCCAAACTTTTTATTATGCGGTTGTCCCTGGTTAGCAAAGCCCCAATTTTCAAAAAAATAATAAACGTACCGTCCCAAATAAGAACGTACCGGGTGGAATTTTCCTGGGAAAAAGATAAACGTCCCGGTACGTTTATTAGGGACATGAGAGTAAGAACTAACTTGCACACACAGTAAGACAAACAAACCAAAAACAATGCCACAATTCTCACACACCCCTCCCAAAAAATCGAAAGAAAACCATCTTAAAAAGTGCATCTCTAGGCTACAGTTGCTTGCAGTTTGTCAATATCATGCTAGAGGGAGTTGTTGTAATGATGACATACATAGGCATTCTGCTGTTTCTGCAGTGACTTCTCCAGGTCCTGGATCCGGTCTTTCTTTGCCTGGTAGTGCACCTGGTAGCTTTTCAGCTGTTCAGACACCTGGTGCTGCTGGGACTGCGACCTGCACATGGAAAGGAAACAAAAACAAGACTGTGAGACGTGTAAAGCAAGACTGGAACAACTGAAAGCTAAAGGGAATTCATTATCTCCATCGAGTTAAGCCCACTTAAGTCTAAATAGAGCTATTCTTCCACTGGTCGTGACAGATCTAGAGAAGACAGATGTTATAATGTACAGTATTTACAGCTTAATTGTACCACGGAAATACTCTAGGCTCTTTACAAACAGTACAATGAACAGTAGACCAAGGCTTAACATTCTGCCCTAAGGACCATCTCCAAAATGGAGGATTCAAACTCATGACCTATTGGTCCAGAATGTAGGGTCACAAACAACAGTACACAATTGGACAACTGTACTACTCCACTATATCATTTTCAGCATCACATCAACATACCAGTTTTTAACATTAAAAATACGCCATTAGCTGTGCAGTTATTTTGTAAGATACATTATCAGAATTGTATTCTTCCATATTCTATAGCCCCATTATACAAACCATTCACTACTGCCAGCAATTAGAATGTGTACAGATAAAGAAATAGACCCTTACTGTTGAAGATGTTCCTCCAGCAACTTCTTCTGGCCCTGAGTCTCCTCCAGTGCACCTTGCAGCTCATTGACACCTCTTAGCTGTTCCTCGATGTGGTGCTGCATTGTCTCCACCTGGGACAAGGGTAGCAAAATTCAGTAAATGTACCTTCAACTATTTCTTTTGTTTGTAAGTTGCAAACCTGGTAAACCGCTCTTGGCGTAACACACCAAGTTTGTTAGGGCTACATACAATGTATGTGTACTTGGTATTGGTACAGGTCCAAAATACCAGATCATTAAAGTACCAGTGCTGTACGGTACCAAATTAAATGAATATAAAGCATTACTTTTTTTTTGCTGAACATGATAAAACCCTACCACGGAGACAAAAAATTAGCACAAGACCTAAAATGCTGCGCTGATACTTGAAATCAGAGCCATCTTTGATATTAATATGTTTTAGTTTAAATTACCTCAGAGCCTCATGAGACAAAAATATGGCCAAAGTGACACCCAGGGACAGCGTAAAAGATCTTTCGGGTGGGGAGGGTTTTTTTTCAGGTACTGGTTTGGGTACACACGTAAAGGTCTGGACCTGTAACTGATGTTTAAGTACACAGCCCTAGTTTGTACTTCAGTGTACAAGAGAAATATACACTGTTTTTTTATCTATTCATACTCCACTCTTAAACAGCTAGCATAAAACCCAATTAAACAATTGCTGTCTACAGCCTAGTAAAGAGTTTAAATATATACCTGTTGTCTGTAACTGTTTTCTTTAGCGAGCATCTCCTGCTGCTGTGCACACAGCGTTGCATTGCTGGCCTCCAGCCGCTGACAGCGTACAGCTGCCTCACCCAGCTCCCTCTTCAAGGTGCTGTGCTGCTGTTCCACCTGTACCTGTCGGAGGGACAGCAAGATGTTAGGCCTGGGAAAAACTTTTGTCTTGTCTCCAGTTACTCAACCGACCCTAGACGAAACCAACTGTCCCTAGCGTTCGCTGTCGCGAATTTGATGTGAATTTGATGAGGGGACAGGGTTCTCGCCAGCTTAGTTGAGCATAGGGGGCCCTACACTGAGATTTCTATGCTGTGATCTGGACCCCTATGCTGTGTTTCAAACAACCCTAGCGTTACACGCTGTCAAGGGAAATAAGATTTTTTAACCAAAATCTGATTCACAGTCGAAACAGACATGAAGTATTTTGAGAAGACTGCTTAATTTGAAGATTATCTACCAGACTGACTATGCTTTATATGGAGAATAATAGGAGTTTCGCTACCAGAGGAGTTGGCCAGAGGTGAAACATTTATCTTAGCGTGAACTGACCAATTTCCTGATTTTATGCCAAATTCTATGATTCCCCTACCCCAATAGTAAAGGCCTGGTGGATGCTAATCATATCAGAGACATGCCACATTACCTTGTACGCCATCATCTCCTCCCACTGCTTGAGCAGCTGCTGTTTTTCCCCCTGTAGCTGGGAGCACTCCTGTTCGAAGTGTACTGCCTGGACTCGGAGTTCAGCAACAGCCTCATCAGAGCTGGTCTGGTTCTGTAGGTACTGAGCCTGCACCAGGTCCACCTGGGTCTGGAGGTCGTTCCTCCCTGCCTCCGTCTGCTCAAGCTGTGTCTGAAGGATGTTTCGAGCAGTTTCAGTCTCCTTCAGCTGTCCCTGTGCTGTTTCTAGCTGGCTGTGGAGACTGCTCATTTCTGTATCCTTCTGTTGAAGCTCTTCCTGTGCAGTCTGCAGCTGACATTGAAAACTGTTCCTGGCAGCTTCAAGGAGTTGATGGTTTGCCACTGCTGTCTCAAGTTGAACTTGTAGGTCAGTCTGGGTAGCATTCTTCTGTTCAAGCTGGTCCTGCGCTGTCTGCAGTTGACCTTGAAGGTTGTTCCTGGCAGCTTCAAGCAGTTGATGGTTTGCCACTGCTGTCTCGAGTTGAGCTTGTAGGTCAGTCTGGGCAGCATTCTTCTGTTGAAGCTGCTCCTGTGCTGTCTGCAGCTGACCTTGAAGGTTGTTCCTGGCAGCTTCAAGCAGTTGTTGGTTTGCCACTGCTGTCTCGAGTTGTGCTTGTAGGTCAGTCTGGGCAGCATTCTTCTGCTGAAGCTGCTCCTGTGCTGTCTGCAGTTGACCTTGAAGGTTGTTCATGGCAGCTTCAAGCAGTTGATGGTTTGCCACTGCTGTCTCGAGTTGAGCTTGTAGGTCAGTCTGGGCAGCATTCTTCTGTTGAAGCTGCTCCTGTGCTGTCTGCAGCTCACTTTGAAGGCTGTTCCTGGCAGCTTCAAGCAGTTGTTGGTTTGCAACTGCTGTCTCTAGTTGAACTTGTAGGTCAGTCTGGGCAGAATGCTTCTGTTGAAGCTGCTCTTGTGCTGTCTGCAGCTGACTTTGAAGGCTGTTCCTGGCAACTTCAATTTCTCGTTGGTTTGCCACTGCTGTCTGTAGCTGATTATGGAGGTCACTTTGGGCAGCTTCCTTCTGTTGAAGCTGACTTTGAAGGTCACATCTGGAATCTTTGCTTTCCTGTAGACTTGCCAATGCTGTCTGTAGCTGGTTCTGGAGCTCGGCTTGTGCAGCATCTCTTTGCCCAAGCTGTTCTTGAGCTGTCTGAAGCTGGCTTTGAAGGTCACACCTGGCATCTTTGCTTTCCTGTAGACTTGCCTGTGCTGTCTGCAGCTGGCTCTGGAGCTTACCTTGTGCAGCATCCTTTTGATGAAGCTGTTCTTGGGCTGTTTGTAGCTGACTTTGAAGGTTACATCTGGCATCTTTGCTTTCTTGTAGACTGGCCAGTGCTGTCTGAAGATGGTTCTGGAGTTCACCTTGTATAGTATCCTTCTTATGAAGCTGTTCTTGAGCTGTCTTTAGCTGGCTTTGAAGGTCACATCTGCTATCTTTGCTTTCCTGTAGACTGGTCAGTGCTGTCTGCAGCTGGTTCTGGAGTTCACCTTGTATAGTATCCTTCTTATGAAGCTGTTCTTGAGCTGTCTGTAGCTGGCTTTGAAGGTCACTCCTAGCAGCTTCAGCCTGCTTCAGCTGTCCTTGTACACTTTGGAGCTGACACTGGAAGTTGGCCCTGGCAGACTCGAGCTGTTCCTGTGCTGTACTTATGTGGCTCTGAAGGTCATCATTGGCAGTTTTCCTCTCCTCTAGCTGTACCTGTGCTGTCTCAAGTTGTCTCTGAAGCTCTTGACTACCAGCTGTACTTTCCTCCAGGTGCTGTTGGGCTGTAGAGAGCTGTCCCCTGAGGTCTGCCTTGCCAGCTTCTGCCTGGTCTAACGCTGACTGTACCATGACAAGCTGCTGTTGTGCTGCTTCTTTCTCCATTCTGTTCACTTCCAGCTGACTCTGAAATCATATTACAAGACAATAATCAGTATACAAATATACTTCATTTCAGTGAGTTGAGCCCTTTCTAAAATCATTGAGTTGTCTTCCAACAAAAGACTTTGCCAAATAGCAGTTGCTAATGACAATTAGTTTTAGAACCATATATCCTGTAGCTTGAGTTATTGCATGCTACTTGGCTCATTTCATTAGTTATTACCTGGATATCTAACCTTTATCCACGAACTCTCTGTCTTTTAAACAATGTAAAGTACTGTAAAATTCAGATACTATTGCTATTAGGGCTGGATACCTTTTGGCTTGATTAGGTTCGAGTCCAGGTCCGAGTCCAGAGGTTTAGGTTCAGGTCCGGACCTGAACCTGATCCTCTATAGTTGATATCTTACTTTGTAATCTTAAGTTAAATAAAGTTTATTAAACCGATATTCAGATTAGTGTACTTTTTATGCCTTTTTGTCAGTGACTAACAAGCAGAGAGAAGATTGAAAGCAGTTTTATATTTATTTGGAGAACATACTACACATAATTCACTGCAAACTTTGCTTTTTTTCTGCTTTGGCATGACTTCCCTCTCCTCAGAAGTTCTCTTCTGTCGAAAATGGCGCGAAAGCACAAAATATTGGCTTAATTTGCAGCTAATCGCATTGCAGCAAATCAAACAACGCCATCTAGCGAGCAAGCTTACACTGCATTCTCGGGAGACTTGAGGCGAGAACTGGCGAGAATCCGATATGTTTTGGGTAGAATCCAAGATGGTGGCCCGTCTGTTTCGCCGAGCGCTAAAATTTCTTCCTGCAAGACCACACAAATCGCCTCAAAGCTGGAAAAATGGATTGAATACACGTGCAGAAGAAGAAAGAAATGTTGTTTGTCCCATGGTAATTTTTTCTGGGTGCAGATTCTTCAGTTTGGATGAACATTTACCAGAATAATTGAGGAATTTTCCACGATTCCAGTACGTCGGTCGGCCTCATGCCGTGGCAAAAATTTGATGTTTTTTCGTAGCACATTGTCATTGTTGACCAAAAATGGAGCTGACAGGTACACAAAGGGATGAATATGAATTTATTGTAGGCTAAGTTAGTTTGATTCAGGGCTATTTCACCATTCCATGGCCGGAGTACTACTAGGATGTCTAAGTACAACATATTTCTTGAAATTGTTCAGCCTTCTGGTCCAAAAAACCGGTTCATGACTTTCGGTTTTTTGGACTCGGTTCTGGGATGTTGTACCGGTAAAAACCGGTCCGGCCGAACCAGTATCCAGCCCTAATTGCTATGGATATATTTCTAAGTATGAGGAAAAATGAGGTAACGTTATACAATGTCATGCAGTTTAACAATTCTGTGGTACACTAGTGCTATGAATTTGCAGTAAAGCAACCACATGGAAGAATGCGAATGCTGCAAAAGTTTTACAATTTACAGTAACGCTATCTCCTGTTCCAAAATCTGCCCATAACCATCCAAATACTGTGGTTTTATGTTCAGTGTTAACGGATGCCGTTTCATCGCAAACTGACAGCCACCGCAAATATTTTTCCATTACAGTATGTAACTACAGTATGTGCAGGGCTCGAAACAGCTTTTCCTGTCTACCTGCACTGGTGCAGGTAATATTGAAAATTACCTGCACCGGACAAATTTCACCTGCACTGCTCTGAATGTAGGCAGTATGGATCATACTAAAATTGTTAAGGAACCACTGCTATTTTTTCTTTTATACTTTATAGGCAGTAACAGTCAATGCAGCTAATAACAATCTACATACACCCACATCATAGGACATTTATGTATAAAACCAAGTATATATATGACCAGTGCAGGTAGACATCAGAAATACCTGCACAGCTTCAATATGTTACCTGCACTAACCTGCATATGCAGGTGGTATTTCGGGCCCTGATGTCTCTATCTTCTCGCTACCGATAAATCGTATCCCGCGAACTTAAATACAGTACCTGCAGCTCCTGTGTTATCTTGTCCTTAATCGTGAGGACCTCCTCCTTGTCCTGGAGCTGCTGTTGGTGGACACTGATGGTAGACTCCAGAGACGACACCTGTTCCTTCATGGTCTGTATCTCTGAACACAGCTCCATATTCTGGGCTTCAACCTGGAGATCAGGATTAAACAAGTTTGATAAAATCCATACATACAGTCAAACCTGTCTATTAGCGGCCACTTAAAGGGGCATTCCACTCCACACGGGAGTGTTATTTTCCGATAGATATTCATTTTAGGAAGTGATAACTGCATACGACTTCACATTATGCGATAAAGTACCCAGTTGCTCCACATGCCTCAAAAGCATTCAGTCTTCTACTAAACTCCCCAAGTACCCTCTAATTGAATTAATCCTATGGCTGAATACAATGCAAAACTTTTAGGTAAGATAACAAAACTAATTTCAGGTTCGCTTAGAAATCTCGTCTTGTTCTTGTATTCTTTGCTATCATATGAGCAATTTTCCTTCTCGGTGTGCTTAGCGTACCTCATTTATTCTGAAAATATGTACGATAAAAACAACTTGTCTATGCGTATAGGGAATGCATGGGTAGGGCCTGCATGGGTTTAGTGAGTGTCATTATTGTACACAGTGAGTGTCATTATTGTACACATCACGTAATTCATCCCTATGTGAATTCCACAAAATTCGGCTGATTATGTATTCATTGCCACATTATCTATTGGAAAACAAGACTCCCTTCTGGAGTGGAATGCCCCTTTAAGGGTCTGGAGAAATGTGGTCACTGTAGACAGTTGGCCACTGTAGAGAAAATGCTGATCAAATGACCACAAGCAATAAGTTACACATGATTTCAGTACCCACTAATCTTTCTCACCAAGTAACACTGTCTTGATCGTCTCAAAATTCAACTGACCCTGCCAAAGTCAAATAGAAAATGATTGATATTGCCATGCGCGATGTTGGTAAATTTGCCAAAAAAGAGTAGCGCTCCAACTCCTCGCAAACTACAATTTTAAAGGCGGCGAAGGTGACATACTAGTAAAGTGTACTCATTTGGCTGAGTGGATGAGTGAGCGAGATTGTCATGATCAGGGATAAACAAGTCCACTAGCCCTATTGTCCAGGGCAAGTAAAAGTGCTGTTCGGGCAAGTGCATGTCCTACCCCACTTGTCCGATCGGGCAAGTAAGATTTTTCCATTGATTTTAGTGCAATTTTGATATACTTGTTACTTTTTACAGTCATGACAACAAGCAATTGTCTACAGAGAATTCCATTGCTTGAAGTGAAAATGCATATACTAGTAACAGTGACATTTGAATTTTGGGCAAGTGAAAAATTGGTTCGGGCAAGTACATTTATTATGTGCTTGCCCGATAGGACAAGTGGATTTTAGAAAACTTGTTCAACCCTGGATTGTACTGAATACCATATTGTTCTGTTCCTTTGTCTTACCCTGTTCTTTGCAGTTTCACTCAGAACCAGTCTATCCTGGATAAACTGCAGCTCTGTCTGCATGCCTGCCGCCTGACATATAAAAAATTAGTGTTAATTTTGAGGGAATAAATTCCATTTTATGGCATCAAAAATAAGTCATACAACTGAATTTCCATTCCTTTCCAGGGCTCAAAATACTGGGTGTTTGTGCACCCTGGTGCACACAAAATTGGACCTGTGCACCCAATTTTTTTTTAATATTTTCTAATGTTTACGCATGCAAAGTATACTAGTATACATCATATTCTTGACATCCAAGTGTGAGAAAGATAATAAAATGTCTGTCATGGTACAAAAATTTAATAGCTTGTAATTAAGTTTTGTAATTAGCTTTTCTCACATTCTACATACTTTATTTCATGTGGTGCACCCAAAAATTTTGCTGGGTGCACCAGTGCACTCTATCCCAAAAATTAATTTTGAGCCCTGCTTTCCTTATTTACCTTCTCCAGTTGTTCTTGACTGTTTGACTCTAACTGCTGCAATTGTGCATGTTGCTCTTTCAGGACTTCAGCAGCTCTCTCCATCTGGGAGATCTCGGCTTGCAGCGACCACGTTTCCTGCTGCGCTTTGTCCCGAGAACACTGCAGATCCCGCACTTCCAACTCCAGGTTCAAGATCTTGACTTCTTTTTCTTCCGTCACGAGGTGGAGCTGGTCTGAGTTTTCTTCTAGGAGCTTCTTCAGCTCTTCCGTTTTCTTGAGGAGTTCCCTGTTTTCCATGCAGAGCTCCGCATGCTCTTGTCGGACACTGTCCATGGAATCCTCCTGGGAGGATATGAGGATGTCTAGGCAATCGCTGATGGAGTCTAAACGGCTATGTTGCAACTTTGCCTTCAGCTCGGCATTCGATGCAGCTACCTCGGTTAATTTCTGCATGACGCCTCCCTTGTCCTGCGTGTAGCTGTCGACTTCGGTGCAGAGGTCTGCGTTCTGCCGTTGCAGGTCTTCCTTCTCCCTGTTTGTGACCTCTAATTGGTCCAACAGACCGTCCCGCTCGGTGTGGAGACCATCCACGAGGGTTTGGAGTTCGTTCTTCTCCTTCTCCGATGATGCTCCGAGCTTCCCGATGGCGTCCGCTAGCATGGACTTCTCAGCCTCTAGGGTGAGGCACAGCTTTCCTTTACTCTCCAGCTCTGCGGATAGGGCGGAGTTCTCAGTTGCCATGGCCACCAGTTGATCCTGCAGCTGCCCTGTCTCCTCATCTATCTGAGCTTTGACCTGCTCCAGCTCTGACATCACTGCTGCTTTCTCCCTTTCTACAGCAGTCAGCTGCTCTGTAGTACCGCGAAGCGTGCTCTCCGCAGCAGTTTTGTCGTGGGCTGTTTGTTCCAGTTCTTTCTGCAGCCCTGCCACCTCCGTCTCCATCCTGGCTGTGTAGCCCTCAAGGTTGGCCACGACGGCCGCCTTTTCTTCCTGTAGGAGGCTAAGCTGGTCGTTCAACTGCAGGCACTTCTGTTCCGCCGCTGCGGACATCTCTTCTAGTTGACGATGGAGAGCATCCTTCTCATCCTGCATCGTTGCCATGGTGATGCTATTCTCCTCTTCAAGCTGTGCTATCCTCTGTTTGCTACTTTCAAACTTCCTCCCGATCTCTAGAATCTCCTCCCTGTAGGCATCCTCCTTGGCTTGGAAGGTCCAGCGCTCGTTCTCCAGGGTCACGCCCATGGCGGTCTTGGCTGCGCTGACCGCGCCCAGCTTGGACTGGAGAGCTTCCTTCTCCATCGCTGCTTGATTCTGGAGATTCTGTAGGTCCTGTTGGAGCTGATGAATGTCCGTTCTGTGTTTCTCCTATGGAGGAGAGAAATAGGAAGGGACATCTGTATCAATATGAATACAAAGTTCGCATTACAACCGAAATTTCAGTGACCAACAATCATCTTCCTCAAGGCGATACTAGGGTTGGACAAGTACAAGTAAGATTTTTTTTCAATTAGTGATATTTATTGTTATTGTTTAGTCAAGGCATCAAGCATTGATCAACACAGGGAAATATTGCCAATAATGAAAGAATTACATTGCTGGAAGTGAAAATACATACTAAAAAAATGATTGTCATTTCAATTTTAGGTAAGAAAAAAGCTGGTTCGGGCAAGTAAAAAAGTGAAAATTGTTCTTGCCACTTGACATCCACACAAACTATCAAGTCACAAAACAAGAGACAGCTGTCAAGAAACATAAAGGATAAATTCCTTGCTGCATGTAAAAATACAAAGGACAGTCATTCAAATTTTGGGCCAGTGAAAAGTTGGCCCAGACCAGCAGAGTTTTGTAGGGAGTGGGGTGGGTACCGGTACAGAGTCCAGGTCCGGTTCAGGTCCAGAGGATCAGGTCCAGGTCCGGACCTAAACCTGGACCTAATGTAGTGTGACTCATACCAATGGTCCATTTCACTACAAAGAGATTTGTTAGGTGGAGTATTAGACTTACACTGGCGTTTTAAATCCTACAACGCTAACTGCACCTGTGCGATTGGCTTTAAGACTTGGTAGAAACTACTTTAAACTCAACTTCACTCGTTATTTTCTTCCACATGCAAGCGCCAAAATGTGAATTCCTAATAAAATAATCTGTAAATTTTTCAATCAGTCCAACATCCGGTCCACCTAATTTTTTCAGGTCCGTTTTTTCTGGACCGGTCCAATAAGAAAAACCGGTTTTGTACCGGTACGCTGTACCGATACCCAGCCCTAGTAGGGAGATGTGGAAGCAGAAAGAGGTTTAAAACCTTACCTGCTGTTTGGCAGCCTCCTCCGGGCTGGTCCATGTGTCCCGTAACAGGGCCAGCTCCTGTTCCAGCTCCTGGGCATGCTTATCCATTATACCTCCTAGGGACTCACCCAGGGCCATGGACTCAACTGTGGGCAAGAGGAACAACTCCAGTAACCAACTGATAATATGTTATCACAGCAGCAAGTCCAGGGTTCGAAATACCACCTGCATATGCAGGTTAGTGCAGGTAAAATTGGAGCTGTGCAGGTATTTCTGATGTCTACCTGCACCTGACCTGCACTAGTCGAAATTTGAACAGCAGCAACATTAACAGTAATTGCAACAATACATAGTTGTTGCTATTTTTGATTCAAGGACACAAAATTTTCTCAATTTCGGGCACATAATTTTGCATAGAACTGCGTTTTCTTGAGTGGGTATATGAAAACATCAACAAAATACGAGGCCAATTCTGCATCACCCTCGTTTCCAGCCCTCTCGCAAGTCAGAGTGCCTTCGTAATTGAGAGCCAAATTCAATGAAAGTCAACATTTTTCTAATCTGTTACAAAGTAACACTGGTTGAAACACAAGTAGTGGGGCCAAATCACGGCATATGGGACACAAACCACAGCATAGGGGATACAAATCACAGCATAGGGATACAAATCACAGTGTATGTTCAACAGTGGTAAGACAGCGTAATACTGTGAGCTACAGGAGAACCTAGTATGAACTGATGCTCAGGAGCATCCCTTACCCCCACTGCTGTGCATTGTCTCCCTTAGCTCCTCCTCTGTCTCCCGGAGTCTCTCCTGGGTGTACCGAGCCTGCTCCAGCACATGGGCCTTCTCCTGCTGCATGTGGACCAGCTCCTTGTCCTTGGCAGCCAGGGACTCCTGCAGGGACTGTGCATGCTGGTCTGCACGGTGGAGCTCCGCCTGAAGCTCTTGAACCTGTTGCACCATCTCTTTACTACTCTTCAACTGCAGGAAGGGTTGGAAAACAGTTCTATAAGTCGTGAGATACCGTAAATGGGGAAATGTCTGCATGGTGGAGCTCCGCCTGAAGCTCTTGAACCTGTTGCACCATCTCTTTACTACTCTTCAACTGCAGGAAGGGTTGGGAAAACAGTTCTATAAGTCGTGAGATACCGTAAATGGGGAAATGTCTGCATGGTGGAGCTCCGCCTGAAGCTCTTGAACCTGTTGAACCATCTCTTTACTACTCTTCAACTGCAGGAAGGGTTGGGAAAACAGTTCTATAAGTCGTGAGATACCGTAAATGGGGAAATGTCTGCATGGTGGAGCTCCGCCTGAAGCTCTTGAACCTGTTGCACCATCTCTTTACTACTCTTCAACTGCAGGAAGGGTTGGGAAAACAGTTCTATAAGTCGTGAGATACCGTAAATGGGGAAATGTCTGCATGGTGGAGCTCCGCCTGAAGCTCTTGAACCTGTTGAACCATCTCTTTACTACTCTTCAACTGCAGGAAGGGTTGGAAAACAGTTCTATAAGTCGTGAGATACCGTAAATGGGGAAATGTCTGCATGGTGGAGCTCCGCCTGAAGCTCTTGAACCTGTTGCACCATCTCTTTACTACTCTTCAACTGCAGGAAGGGTTGGGAAAACAGTTCTATAAGTCGTGAGATACCGTAAATGGGGAAATGTCTGCATGGTGGAGCTCCGCCTGAAGCTCTTGAACCTGTTGCACCATCTCTTTACTACTCTTCCACTGCAGAAAGGGTTGGGAAAACAGTTCTATAAGTCGTGAGACACCGTAAATGGGGAAATGTTTGCAGGGTGGAGCTCCGCCTGAAGCTCTTGAACCTGTTGCACCATCTCTTTACTACTCTTCAACTGCAGGAAGGGTGGGAAAACAGTTCTATAAGTCGTGAGATACCGTAAATGGGGAAATGTTTGCAGGGTGGAGCTCCGCCTGAAGCTCTTGTACCTGTTGCACCATCTCTTTACTACTCTTCAACTGCAGGATGGGTGGGAAAACAGTTCTGTAAGTCGTGAGATACCGTAAATGGGGAAATGTCTGCATGGTGGAGCTCCGCCTGAAGCTCTTGAACCTGTTGCACCATCTCTTTACTACTCTTCAACTGCAGGAAGGGTGGGAAAACAAATCTATAAGTCATGAGATACCGTAAATGGAGAAATGTCTGCAGGGTAGAGCTCCACCTGAAGGTCTTGAACCTGTTGCACCATCTCTTTACTACTCTTCAACTGCAGGAAGGGTGGGAAAACAGTTCTATAAGTCATGAGATACCGTAAATGGGGAAATGTTTGCAGGGTGGAGCTCCGCCTGAAGCTCTTGAACCTGTTGCACCATCTCTTTACTACTCTTCAACTGCAGGAAGGGTGGGAAAACAGTTCTATAAGTCATGAGATACCGTAAATGGGGAAATGTTTGCAGGGTGGAGCTCCGCCTGAAGCTCTTGAACCTGTTGCACCATCTCTTTACTACTCTTCAACTGCAGGAAGGGTGGGAAAACAAATCTATAAGTCATGAGATACCGTAAATGGAGAAATGTCTGCAGGGTAGAGCTCCACCTGAAGGTCTTGAACCTGTTGCACCATCTCTTTACTACTCTTCAACTGCAGGAAGGGTGGGAAAACAGTTCTATAAGTCATGAGATACCGTAAATGGGGAAATGTTTGCAGGGTGGAGCTCCGCCTGAAGCTCTTGAACCTGTTGCACCATCTCTTTACTACTCTTCAACTGCAGGAAGGGTGGGAAAACAGTTCTATAAGTCATGAGATACCGTAAATGGGGAAATGTTTGCAGGGTGGAGCTCCGCCTGAAGCTCTTGAACCTGTTGCACCATCTCTTTACTACTCTTCAACTGCAGGAAGGGTGGGAAAACAGTTCTATAAGTCATGAGATACCGTAAATGGGGAAATGTTTGCAGGGTGGAGCTCCGCCTGAAGCTCTTGAACCTGTTGCACCATCTCTTTACTACTCTTCAACTGCAGGAAGGGTGGGAAAACAGTTCTATAAGTTATGGCATACTGGAAATGTTTGTGGGAATTTAGCTTTGCAGTGCAAGGGAGAAAATGATATTTGTTCGTGTGTATTGCATACCCGAAGTTATGGTGTAACACAGCAGGTTTGTACTGAACTTGAATTTAAAAGTCTGGACAGATTTAACTGATCCTCTTACACCAGGAAGGATCCCAGGCCTACTATTTTTGTTAAGTGTGGTGAGTTCTTTTATGGGTTTGAGGTGTGGTTCTCCTCAAACACAGACATCCATTTAACATTCTATTCTTCAGTTAGGGTCGGCCCTAGCTATAGACAGGTACTCGTACAGGTACTCTTACAGGTACAGGAAAGCAGTAGGTAACTCACAGAATCCTCCATCTGGTGTTTTTCCTCAAAGAGTCGGTCATTGTGTTTCTTCAGCTCCTGGCACTCAGTCTTGTAGACTTCGTACTCTTGCAGCACTTTTGTCAGCCTTGAAGAACAACAAAATCATTGGTCACTTTTCTAACACCTTGTCGATGCTACGTTATCTTTTAAGAGGGCATCATTAAAGTGGAGCATGTCAATTGAACCTGTTGTTAGTTTGAATATGAAGCAACAACTCTATCCCGGCTAATCACCCCGACCAATCGAATGGGGGCAGTCCTCGGGAACGTGTACAGTCCTCTAAAAAAGCGGACAGTCCTCGACTTTCAAGCGTACAGTCCTCTTGGACGTTCCTGCCTTTATTAGCATACAGTCCTCGGCTGCGGACATTCCGAGGACTGTATGCTAATAAAGGGAGGAAAGTCCGCTTTCCAAGTGGACTGTACGCTTGCAAGTCGAGGACTGTCCGCTTTTTTAGAGGACTGTACACGTTCCCGAGGACTGTCCCCATTAATTCATTTGACAGCTCCAATTTTGGGTGCACCTGGGTGCACAAAACCCCAGTATTTCGAGCCCTGAAGAATAGTGCATTCTGCATCTACAAACTACACAGTGTAGTATTCTCTATGTATGTACATGTACCTGTCACACTTCTGCTGCAGCTGTTTGCGCTGGTCCTCACCAGAGCGCAGGGCGTCGTTCTCGTCCTGCAACGCTCTCAGGCCCTCCAGTCTTGCGGCCAGTTCTCGCATCTCCGAATCTGTGCAGAGTAAAAAATAAATTGGCGTATTCCAAGGTATCCTGAGGGGCAAAATTACTGTCAAAGAGGTCACAGTAGAAGACTGTGACCACAAATGAGCTAGTGGCATCCCTGGTCAATCAGAATCTCATGCTTGTCAGAGGATCTGCTCCCCAGTGTAAGGGCGTCTAGTGCGTCCAATTTCTTGTTATTTTAAGAGAAGTGGGTCCAAATGACAACTTGACGCATGCCTGGCTAAAAGCCTGCTCCAAGGAGAGCCACACCTCGTGCAAGACCACCACACTTATCAAAAAGAGTAGGGGTGAGCAAATCAAACCTTACAATTCAGTTGTATGCAGTTTGAAAAACAAAACAAGAAGTACTGACCTTTCTGTTCAAGCTCTCTCTGCATCCTCCGGACCTGGATGTCACCTTCCTCGATGATGTGGTTTTTGGTCCCCAACTCCACCTTGAGCTGCTGTACCTGCTGCTGGGCCTTGGTGAGAGCAATCTGTGAGATGGAGTTGTTAAACTGTTATTTCTTCTTCAGGGCTCAAAATACCACCTGCATTTGCAGGTTAGTGCATTTGCAGGTTAAAATTGGAGCTGTGCAGGTATTTCTGGTGTCTACCTGCACCTAACCTGCACTGGTCCATGTACTGGGTTTTATACATGAATCTCCTATGATGTGCATGTGGATTGTTATTAGCTGCATTGACTGTTACCGCCTGTTAAGTTTGACCAAGTTTGACTGTAGAAACTTCATAAATATTACTATCAACTCTCCTCTACTTCACTCTTGCTATTTTCTTGACCAATAAGCCTCAAAACATGTGAAGGCCTGCCGCCGTAGTGCCGGTTTAATCTATTCATCTTCTAATTGGTCCAACATCTGGTCTACTGATTTTTTTGGGGTCTGTTTTTTTCCGTACCAGTCCAACAAGAAAACCGGTTTGTACAGGTACTCACCCATATTCCGAACCAGGGCTCTAGCCAGCGTCCGTTTTTCCGTCAATTTACGGAAATTTGCTGCGTGTGACGGAAAAATTTTAAAACCAATCCGTCAACCTTGACGGACAAAAATCTGATAAAAGCTCCTTGGTGGAAGCTACAGGCGGCTTGGGGACGGTCGTAAAAGCCACACACTGTTTGTCTTGCTATTATTATGATTGTTGACAATGTGTGTCGGTGCCCGTTTGCATACGATAATCTCATTAAAACCCGTTTTTCAAGGTCTCAGTTCAGTCTATGTCTACCTCCTGGAATAGTGTTTTCGCGACAATGGGAATTGGCTGACGGAAAACAAATTCGAGCTGGCTAGAGCCCTGTTCCGAACCCTGCTCTACCCACATACCTTATACTGCATCTGCGGAGACTGCATCAGGTGTCGCACAGGTGACATGGGGCTGTCGAACAGCCGCGTCACCACCGGTCCCGGGGACATCGGAGTCGCTACGGAGCAGTGCCTGATGCTCCCATTGGTCAGGCTGCCTTTGCGGTCTCCGCCATCGCTGATGCCATCAGGCGACACCATGCCTAGTGCAGAGGGAAAGACAAATTGTTATAACCATTTTATATCTAGAGTATGGACATTTTTTCCCATTCGTTTGTATACTTTTTTGTGCACTACCACCTGCCACACTACCTGCACCCTGGTTCTCTGGTAATCTCCAAGCAGATCATACAATGACATACGTAGTACCAAACTGGCCAAGCCAAGGAGTGTAGTCAGTCAAAAGTGTACATTTGCCATGTAGCAAAACACACTCCTAAGCCAGCTTCACTCCTAGATGGCAGCTTTTGATACTATCTTATGCTACCGTAGGATCTGCTTAGAGATTAGTTCCCAGTACGCGATGTGTGTATTACTATTATGTAGAAGTAGCAGTATAAGCCATTTAATTGCAAAACGGATTACCGCACACTTCTCGACCTAATTTAATTTCACGGGATCACAAAATCCCAAACAGGTGCAGTCCAGCTGGATAACTTCATATATTGTTGCACAACCAGGCTAATTGCACAAAATACGCTGGCAAATGGGTGTGCAATTAAACGGCTTCTACTGTAATATGCATTTTTGGTATCATCGAAAACAAACTTATTGCACCCAGAAATCTATTTTTTCTGTATTAGCCTTTCAACAGCCAATTTACAACCGGAAAAACCTCCTTTGAACCCTGAACTTGCAAAATAAAGCCACCACAAAAATAAAGGAATCCACTGAACTCAAAGAGTTAATAGTTTTTTTCCAAGAATTTACCTTTAAACCCTTTGCATGCACACGTGAACTACAAGGTATGGGTAAGCAACCTTCCACATAAGGTACTACACTGCTCTCCGGAATCAAAATGTACCTGAACTATCAGCATCGCTGGCAATAATCTCTTCAGACAACGTAGAAACTCCTACAAAAATGTCAACATGTCTATTGGTCAACATGGAAAAAAAGAGCCAATAATGTAAAGGATTCCACATTGCTAGAAAAGAAAATGCATAGAACAAAGTCGGGCAAATTTGGGCAAGTGAAAAGTTGGTTTCGGGCAAGAAACTTTTTTGTGTACTTGCCTGAAAGGACAAGTGAATTTGAGGAAACTTGTCCAACCTGACCAACCATGACATCGACTTGAAAAACTTTGAACGAATGATTTCTTTTTCAAAGTAAACAGTGTAAGATGAAAACTATAACAAAAACGTGACAGAAAACCTACTTTGCACTTTGAGGATCTCTGCGAAGTCCGGGCGCGGGCCCTTCCTGTCGTTGGTGATGTTGAACTCCAGGATGTCCTTGATGGTGACCTCCCAGTCCTTCCCCATCCTTCCGTCCATCTTAGACATGAACTGGTCTCGGGCATCACTCATGAAGGCAGTGTAGAGGAGCAGGGTGGCTGCCTATAGTTAAGGTTCAAGAAATGGTATCAACATTTACTTACTCGTAAGGCCACAGCAAGTAACTTTTATGGATGACATCAGCACGCTCATTAATTTTCACCCAATTTTGACCCAAAAAAAGTAGAAAGTAGAGAGGGAAAATATGTTGTGTGGTAGCCTTGAATCTTTATTGTATTTGTCTATATCATAAGTGACACTTAGTAAGGAACATACCCTAAGCATGTTAAAAAAAAACACAACACTTATCAAAAGTGTAGTAAGACTAAGAGTCCATCCCAGAGTGGATCAAACCTACAGGTCTACGTACTGTACAAAGCCGTTGGGTTACACCCATAGTGACACACAATACTTGAAACTCTTCAGTCAAATGTACAACTACAGAAAATGAAAAGACCTACTTGAGTGAGACCTTACCTTGGCGATCTCATCCTCATTGGCTCGTTTGATGGCGTCCCAGTTCAGGTATGCGTTGTTTCCAAAGTTGGTCACATGGAAGCCTGGGAGGAAGAAGTGATGATTATTTGTTTCTTAGCTTTCCTGTGCAAAACTTTGCATTGATTGCATTATTTGCTACACATGTTACCATTTCACTATCTATTCTTCGACTAAGTTGCAAATGGGAAACAAAGCTCTTTCTACACAACAAAATGCCATTCTGCCAAAGCCAGCCAACATTTCATTGACTGTCGTCTTCCTCTGGACAATACCAACGGGTAGTGGTGCATACCGGTTCGCTGAACCGGAACTTGGACTTGCTATAACTTTCGGTTCAAGTCCAGTTAAAACCGGAACGTTGAAAACCCGTTTTCTGGAAAACCGGAAATCTCTTTCTTGTTGTATGCTAGTATCATCTAAAAACAACGATAGATGGCTATGTAACTTTATTAATTGCAGCCAACGGGCCAGAAAATAACGTATTTCTGCGAAAATAAATTGTCCTACCGCCATAAGCGGGCCAAGCACATGGTCGCGCCACAGGAACATTCTTTTAAAATCTGGCAACGCGGCAAAAATGACAGGTTCACTTTAGCAATATTACCCATGAAAATATTTTTATGTGGATTTGTTTATCTCCTGGTATGGGTTTTAAGTCCCATATCTTCTGAAAATGAAGAAAATTTCCGAGATAAACAAGCTAAAACAAATCTCCGGCGACTGTTGACATTTGCCGCTTGCCGGGATACTTCACTGAAAGCATGGGTGAGCAGCTTGTTAAAAAGAAACACCGACACGTTTTATTAAAAAAAAGTTTGAGTTCATAAACTTATTTTATACCTGACCTGCCTTTATCTTTGTAACGAATAAATTTACAATGTATTTGTATGGTTGAATGTAGAGTATAAAAACACCGCACGCATCATTACAGTAGGCTATCCTATTGACCCCTATGACCTCGCAAGCGCCATTTTTGAAATTTCGGCCGTCAAAAAACAAGCGGAAAAGGTCGGATTTTGCTGTGTTTTCCCGATAGTTTTCATTAAAAGTCGACGTTTCAACAACTTTGAAAATGATGTAGTCGTCTTTGGCAATATTTTGATAGCATGCGACCCGGTCGAATGTGGTTGCGGGAGCCGGAGACGCAAATTATGGGTCGCCTAGAGCAAGTCGCTTTATGCTTGTGTCTATATGGGAAAATTAGCGACAGTCAAAAACCGGACTTATAAGTCCGGACCTGAACCGGAATCTTTGGACTCGAGTCCGGACCTGAACCGGAACGTGAGCTTCGGTACGCACCACTACCAACGGGTTCCACGAAATGCTAGCTCAGGACCGTCAGTCAGGTAAAATAAAAGCTTCCTGGCTGTGCACAAAGAATTATATATTTTCTAGTGACTTACCAACATGATTAAAATATTCACAGAAGTTGCAAAAGTAGTTTTTGCATTGTTTAAAATAAGCAGTGAAATTCTCTGAAAGAAAACTTGTAGTTATATCATACAACTTTTACAAGGTAGACATATTCACAATGTCTCAAATTTGCAATAAGGCCACACCAATTAAATTTCTTGGTTCACGGATTCGCTCGTTCCTATTTTTTTGGAGAAAAAAAAAATTACCACTCAGCAAATTTTCACCATTAATGAAACCATTCACCAACTTTCTGGTGTAGCAAATTAGCCTTTATATTATAAGCTCCTTAAAGTGTGGGTACAGGTACTGTTACGTACTGTACAATAATAGTGTTTTTTGTACTTTTTCAAGCTGAAAACTTTTTTCTTTATGTTTTGGAAAAGCTGTTACCTTTACCCCAACCACTTTACAATTTTTATTTTCATTTTTATTTCACCCTCTCGCTCCATATTGTTTTTATGAAAAAATCCGTGAACCAAGAAATTAAATTGGTGTGGCCTAAAGAGGTCTCTGCAAAAACAAAGCCAACGTGAAAGTTGAGAGATTTACAGTTCCTACCTTCCAGGAAACTCTTCACCACCTCTGCCCTTCCATCTGCATCCTCTGCATCACTCTCTACCTTGGGATCACTGAAACATTCCAGAACATAAGCAGGGTTCAAAATACACATACCGGTACTTAACTTGCAATTTGCACGTAGTTTTTCAGATTTGCACATAAAGTTATCAGGGTTCTAGCCAGGATTTTATTTAAGCGTAGTGGGAATGGCATGATAGCGAAGCAACAGATCAGGAGATTGGTGTGGAAGGGGGGGTCTTGGTCCTTCCACGGTGAGATTTGAAGATGTAGAGTTAAAAGTTAGGATTTTTGGGTCAGTTTTGAGTGGCATATCATCATTTTTCATTGTTCAGACATTGATTAGTCATTGTTTAAGAAGCAAATGACAGCAAAGCACCACTACACTAGTTAAAAATTAGCGTAGTGGCCCTTATTTTAGCTTAGGGGTCACAAATTTTAGCGTAGTGGCCCACTACGCTAAAATACACTAGCTAGAACCCTGTCTGATATTTTGAACTTGCAATCTTGCATGTTGAAAATACCTGCCCTACCTATAGTAAAAATACTGAGGCCATGATGCCTTTGTTTGTCTGACTGGGATCGTCATCGGTCATCAGTAGGTGTTATAAACAATCAAATTTGGTTTTGCTGCAAACTAACATGCTGATTATGTGGATATCTTAAACTTGAAGTGCTGTCTATATTTTCATGCGCTGATTTCAGTCCGTCAAAAGTGACAGAATGGTCAAAATTCTTATCTATCCCGAGCAGCAAAATTCTGCCAAAGGACAGAATGATGGATGCTGACTAGAACGTTGCAGACTAGTTGTATTTTGCATGTAAATTTTTCAAATTGCACGAAAATTTTTGCCAACTTGCAATTTTGCATGAAGCAAAATTTTTAATAAGTATTTCGATCCCTGATAAGTAAAGACTTACTCTCATATACAATGTACTGTAATTCCCTTTGTCTTCTCGGTACCAAACTTTCACGGTCTGAGAAAATTTATCTTGTTCTCGGCATTAAATGTTCACGGTGATGACTGCAGGTGCACATAAAAAAGTTCACGTTGCAGTCATCACCGTGAAAACCGTGAACATAAAAGTACATTGAAAAATTAGGAATTACAGTACTAGTATACAGCCTGGAATAGCCTATGCTGAGGCACTGTTTTTTGGTACCTTGACAGTTTGGCACCGGGCCTTGGTTGATCTGGGTTATACTTTAGTTCTATTAACTTAAGGTTACACTTAGTCTTTAGCCTGGGTACCATCCGGGTAGCAGTTCGCTCCTATGTTTGCTTCTACTACCCATCTGGAGACCTGCACATTTAAACCGTTTGGTGCTAACGTCAGTTAATGAGCAAATTAAGGAATGGGTTCTAGACTAGAGCGCTCCTTCGATGACAACAGCCCTCCCGCAAGCTTTTCAGGTGTTGGAACGCCTATTCGAACGAGCGCTTGAACCCAATGCTTAATTGTGTAGGGACTCTTGTGTAGGGACCAATCAGCGCCCTCGTCCAAAATTTGGACGATTCCAGACGTTAACGTGGCCAAGGATCCCAGACAGAACAGCAGAGAAGTGACTACATATATACTGTATGATAAATGTCAGAGCGAGAAGCGACTTGAAGAAAAGTATATCATGATTGACACAAACTTACATGAGCTGAACGATCCTGACCAATATATGTCCGTCCCGGAGCTCTTTCAGGGATTCAACTGTACCAACCCCAAGCAGATTGACCTGCAAAGGAAAGTTGAAGAAAAAATTAAACTACCGTTAGTCCAATGAAACATCTTACGCAGGGAGGGAATGATGGAAAACAATTCCAAAAATACAACGTTCTCATCACACAGACATGGTCCTTCAATCATTCATTGCCAGTGGTCAACAAAAAAAATGCTAACGTTGTCTTGGGTTCGGTACTCTCATGTCCCTAATAAACGTACCGGGACGTTTATTTTTTTCAGCCTCACAATCCACCCGGTACGTTCTTATTTTGGACGGTACGTTTATTTTTTTTCCTGAAAATTGGGGCTTTGCTAAGCCAAGACCCTCAAAGAATTGAAATTTTGGGGGTTTCTGCCCATATTTCCGCGGTATTTTTGCTCAAAATTCCCTATTTTTCGGGCGAAATTGCGCGGATTTCCATGAGCGTAATACGCGTACGCGGTACTCTTTCGGTGATTTCGGTCGATCTCGCTATGACGCTACGAAGTAAATGTTGTTCTTGGGGGAAAATAAAACACCACACTGACGTTATGAAATACAATTTTTACATAAATAACTTTTAGTTTTAATTTAGTAGTAGTTTATAGTCTCTGTTCACATCGTAAACCAGCACCTTGCACGAGGAATTTCCGGTCTTGTGGTTCCATGCCCTTTCGGCAGCGAGGCGGAAGAGTGATTCGTTCACATAATAAATGCTGGACGTAAAAATAACAACTATAACTTCGTTTCCCTTGTGATATGAGTTTTGACGCCGCAAATTCTCACAAACGACAGGAATTCGTCGGTAAAAACAGCAAGTTCATAATCATTTCTAAGCCACAGCTTTCCTTTGTAGATGCATGTGCCATTATGCCGAGATGGTCACGTCGAAATAAAACTTTCTCTACGTAGGCTTATTTCTTTGACAAAAATCAACCTTAGTCTAGTTTTCACATAAATAACTTTCATTTAATAGATTTTAATCGTTTTTATACCGTAATCACTGTATTTTATGCTACACATCAGAAATCTTGCTGCGGTATTTTACCTTGCTAAAAGTGGAGTCGTCCACTGACCCCTAGTGACCTTGTTTATCAGCTGCTGCGACGCCATGTTCGAGAATAACGCAAAGACGGAGGTTTCCATTTTTGGCCCGCGGAATACGAAAATTGGGACAGCTTACATGCATTTCAAGAACCTAAAACATCAGATACATCAACGGACGGTCTATTTGTAAAATCTGCCCATATAGCCTTCCAGTCTGCACAGAAATGACGATGTAGAGAAGGGTAGAAGTGCAAAGAGTCTGAGATGAGAAAAAAACGCCACGTAAATTCAACAACACTTCGCATAAAATCACATAATTTTGTACAAAGTTTCCTTTATTCAATGTCTCCTTCATAAAAAGTCCAAGTTGAACCGACATTTTGCTGATGTAGTACAGAAAAAAAAAAGTGATCCCCTCGTGGATAATTTACTATTTAGCGCAGCGTAATGCGGCCGGCCACGCGCCCGTGGCGGCCGCGAGTGTTGGCATAGCGGCCGGACTGAAAATCGTCTGGCCGCGACCGCATTCGACAGGTGACCGCTATAGACTATTTCTTAATGCTTTAATAGGTCAACGGGAAAAATCCAAGGGACCGACGAAAACTGACCGAATGGCCAGTTATCGGCCCCTATACTCAGGTGACCCCTAAGGCAGGTTTCACTGCGAATTTTTACCTTTTATTAAAAAATTGAGAAAACATCACGATTCGAACAAGATATCTATAGTTCTTCTACTCATCATTTATAGAACTATCTGATGTGGTTCTTAGGCATAAATGAATAGAAAGACCTACCTGCTTACCGGCTACAGAAGTAGCATGGTCACAGTTAAATACATGTCAATTTGGTAATTTTCCGGGGGGTATGTTTATTCCGGGGGGTACGTTTATTAGATATTGACAATTTGTCCGGGGGGTATGCTTATTCCGGAGGGTATGTTTATTAGGGACATGAGAGTAACTGTTTCACAACATCTAGTTGACTTGTGAATAAATCGAGAGCTCAAAATATTGTCCAAGAAGGTGGCAAATGACAGGTAAACTTCGCAGACTCTCACAAACAAAGGCAGAAAACCTTGTATATAGTCATAGAGCGGTAGTACTGAAAGACGGAATACCAAGTAATACCACGTAATACCACGTAATACCAGGTTAAACATCAAGGAACTCAAATATTATGTGTACATATGTGTTCCCCACATATGTAAACCAAATATTTTGTAGCTTATGGGCTTAAAAATAATATTTTTGCCAAAGAATTCCGGTGGCAAACTGCCGCTGCCCCGCGCGGCATGATATTTGATAGCGCTCAGCAGGCCGGGTCACATCAACAACACGGCGAGCCGCGACACGTTAATGTTTGTCATATTTCAATTATTTGCAACATCGTGCCCTGGTTTATCTTTGCACTGTTTCAAACAGTTGTATTTTAGTCATTTCGTCACGTTAGAATTTGCCAGGGCCCATTAGTTGCTTTTGATTCTAATTTCTATCAGGTCGGTCTCAGGGTAGTGACAAGCAAAATCTCCAGCGGTTTAACGTTACAAGTTACAACATGCAACACGACGACAACGCTGGTACAATTATGTTGTTGAATGTTCTAACTACGTGTATAAGGTTGTTTTTTTTTTTTTTCAAGAATAAAACA
The DNA here is from genome assembly GCA_019207045.1 of Branchiostoma floridae x Branchiostoma belcheri. Lineage (NCBI taxonomy): Eukaryota > Metazoa > Chordata > Leptocardii > Amphioxiformes > Branchiostomatidae > Branchiostoma > Branchiostoma floridae x Branchiostoma belcheri. Next base: position 20,108,412 of record CM033029.1, read on the forward strand.
TAAGTGTTTGAAACACTAGTCAATCATTGCCGACTCATCGGCAGTTGGACATTACCGGAAGAAGAAGAACGGCCATGTTGTTGATTGACCCGGCCTGCCAGCGCTATCATGCCGCGCGGGGCAGCGGCGCGCGGCGTTTTGTTAGCGGAATTCTTAGGCAAAAATATAATTTTAAAGCCCATAAACCACAAAATGTTTGGTTTATATGTGTGGGGAACACATATGCACACAAAATATTTGAGTTCCGTAATGTTTAACCTGGTATTACGTGGTATTACGTGGTATTACTTGGTATTACTTGGTATTCCGTCTTTCAGTATCTCCCGTCATAGAGCGTGTACCGGTACACAGTAAGGGTACTGGACCCACTGATCTACAAGTACTGGAGTCTTATATCTAATTAACTTCAAGCCAGGCAAGTAACAGGTCAGATGGCCACTTTGACAAATAAAGTAACTGTGAAACAATCTCTGAGCTCCAGTAATGGAAAAAAAAAACAATTCTATAGTATAATTTCAAACTTTTGTTGCATCATGTGTCTACCACAATTAAAAACTTTTTTTATTGGTTCGAACATGCTTCTATCCTTATGGAAGATCGAATATTTTACTTGAACAAGTAGTTCAGATAGAGGTTCAGGTCTGAACTTGTACCTAAACCTGTGTAACTGAAAATTTGTTTAGGTACACAGCTGCAATACTTATAGTATAGTCATAGTACGTTTGAGCAAAGGGGAACATAAATATTATTTGTCTTCCAGGTATAAATCTTTGCAGAAAATCTGACAAAAGTCATTGCAACTTTTTTTTGAAAATCATTATCACACCCAACAAGATTTTACCGTTGAACATTAGACATATTATATGCCTACGGGCAAAATTTGTTTGGGAGTAAAAACGACTTGTCTGATAGTAATTATTAAGGTATATAATATCTAATTGATACAGAAAAAGATTAACACGAAATTAGGGTTCCTTATATGCCGAAAGTTGATTCAAAAAGAGAAAATATTGTGGCAAAAATAACATTTTATATCATTTTTTTAGCACGTGCAACACGGGCGCCATCTTGCCCAAACTTTTGTCCGACTCTGAGCGGATAAGAAGTTTTACCTCTATTTTTTACCTTACCACCTCTAAAATTCGTCTCAATTCTCTTCCCAACTCTTCTACAAATCTAATTCTACGTTAGTCAAAGGAAAATATAGCTAAAACATAACAATTTCGTCCAAGAAAACAAACTACTACTGGTAACCACAGCTTAGACATGTCGCATCATGGCCGCAAACAGAAAAACAACCGACAACTTTCACAAACAAAATGTCTAAAAACACGACTTACCCAGCCTAAGAGGGCATTCAACTTCCCCCTGTTGTACGGCATTGCTGGCTGTTACATGTAGTTTCTTCACCTTCTCAGAAAAACCAGTAAAGACGGACAAAATACGAGACAAAGAAGAAGAGTTCCGTCGAAGAAAAAGAACAGTCTGACAGCCACTCGTCTGAAAATTTAAATATGGCGGTGTCGGTTAAACCACGTGACCAAACAAAATTGGAAGAGTCTATCTCTAACACGGGGGTGGTGATTTTTGACAATAATGAATAAATATCATAGTTTACACAAATAAATGGGCTAGTTTGATGATGAAAGATAACTAATGTAAAATATCTATTAATTTTTGCGAAGTATACGACTAATTTTGCCCCATTAGTATCTCGTCAATTCGAAACAGAAAATTATGATTATGGTACATACCCCTTCTCGTTCCCGATGTTACTGGTGCTTATTACCTTTGCCAGAATGGCTAAGGTCTCATTGATGAGTTTCTTCTTTCCATAGACCTGTATGTTATAATTCGTGTTTTTCATGGGCGCGTTCATAATGACGCTACGTAAAATTTTAGCAGATTTGTCATTCTATGTTGAGCACATTTACCCTATATCGTGGGAAAAAATTGTCAACGTAAACTATACGTAGGAACGTTTTTTATAGCAATTACAAACGACGATTAGTCAATCCCCACAAAAGGCACTTTTTTCGCTTTGAGTGTACAACCGCACCACTCAGAACCCAAGGCTGTGTACCTCCGACCTAGCGCGCGGCTGCAAAACTTTACCTGCTAATATCTTCAGTTGAAAACAAGCTTGCACCAATCTAACTTTTGAGATCAGTTCCGCTGGCTAAAAGGGAATTTCTCACCGCTAAAAGCACGCGTCCATGCAGCCGTTTATTTTTTGGCTCGGATCTAGTTTAGGGTGCCCACTCGCGGAGTAATACATCAATGAGACCTTAAGGTTATGTTTTGGGCTTGTGAGTCTGTGTGTGTGTCTGTGTGTGTGTGTGTTAACAGCATAACTCAAGAAGTTTTGGATGAATCCCGATAATATTTGGTAGGTGGGTAGGGGTCGGGAAAACGAAGGTCAAGTTCGATAATGGGCCCCCTAGCGGCTTGCTAAGGTACTGCAGCAGAACCTCAATTTTTGATATCTCCTGTTCTGGACATGCTGTGATCATGATTTTTGAGTGGTAGATAGCCCTCGAGGCAGAGAGTAAGTGCTGTGAGTTTGGGCCCCCTAGCGGCTTTTTTGGAACTGCAGGCGCCGGTTTCCTTTCAAACTTTGGATGAGAATAACTCTACAACGTGTTGACGGATCGTCATGATTTTTGGTATGTAGATAGAATGAGTGATGACTTACAAAATGGTATACTAATTATGCAAATCAACAGCTAATTTGCATAATTAATGAGGAAAATTTATAAATCCACTGCATTCCATGATAGGACTTTCAAACTTGTCACATATGTAACTGGGAAGGAGAGAAATGTCGGTAGATATCAATTATGCAAATGATGGCCTCATCTGCATAATTAATGAGAAAATATGAAGATGTTGACGGATCATCATGTTTTTTGGTATGTAGGTAGCGTAAGTGAAGACAAACATAATGAGATACCAATTATGCAAATCAACAGCTAATTTGAATAATTAATGAGGATGTTTTATAAATTCACTACGTTCCATGATAGGACTTTAAAACTTGTCACGTATGTAGCTGAGAAAGAGAGAAATGTCAATATATATTTATCATGCAAATGATGATCTCATTTGCATAATTAATGAGAAAATGTGAACGTGTTGACGGATCGTCATGATTTTTGGCATGTAGATAGCCAAAGTGAAGACTTATATAATGTGATACTTATTATGCTAATTAACAGCTAATTTGCATAATTGATGAGGAAAAGTTTATAAATCCACTGCATTCCATTATAGTACTTTCATGAAAGTTGTCACATATGTAACTGAGAAAGAGGGAAGAGAGTAAGAGGTGTATTTAAAGACTTTGAAAGAGAATAAGTCAAGAATGGATCAAAGGATCATCATGATTTTTGGTATGCTGATAGCTTAAGTTATGCTTGATACAATTTGATATCAATTAATTGTAACTTGGGATCTAATTTGCATAATCAATGCCGAAATTTTATAAACCAACTCCAAGCATATAATTATGAAGAAAATGAAATGAGTAACGCATTTGTCTACAGACATCATTCTACATAACAAACCTGGTTTATTTGGCAAAGGTATGTGTTCGTGGAACTCTAGTTTAAATCAGGCATCAGTTAAGGACCTTTTGGACATTCGTTATGATATTCATTATTATAAAAATTACAAAAAGGGACAAAATTTCTCATGTTATGAGCTGAAATAGTACGTTTAAAGTGAAACCTGGTACGAGGGGCATTCAATAAGTAATGCCCCTGACCCACTTCCAGTTGTCTGATCTAGATGAAATTTTGCATGTGTAATGAGTCATATCTCTATGGGTTATGTTGCAAAAAACAGCTCTGAACTAATTGTGGTTACTGATTTACTAGTGTTTGAACTGAGTCAGGTGTGAAATGGACCAAGTGTGAAATGGAGCAAGTTGAGTGTCGCGCAGTGATCCGGTTTTTGTATTTGAAAGGACGCACACCAAAGGGGACTTTTGATGAAATGAAAAAAACTTATGGTGATGATGCCCCATCATATGACCTTGTAAAACGCTGGCATCCTGAATTCAAACAAGGTCGGAAGTCTGTGGAAACAGCTCCCAGACCTGGTCGTCCCTCTTCTGCCATTGATGAGGCATCTGTCGGAGGACCAACCTGGGATGTCCTACAAGAACGGTGTCCAGAGCTACATCAAATGATGGGAGAAATGCAAAACTCTGGGTGGTTCCTATGAAGAGAAAGACTAATAACTGTGCCAAGTTTCATTAATCTCCTGCTATGGGAAATGGGTCAGGGACATTACTTATTGAATGCCCCTCGTATCAAGAGTAGTAGAGGGAACGTAGCAGCGATATTTAGCGAGACACATTAGTTTTGCAGGCAACATAATGTTAGTCAGAGAGGTGTTGCGTTTCAGCGGGCCCGGGAGTTCAACAACCCCCATTGATTTTTTATCTAACACTACTTATTACCTCCATGAAATGAGGTACCAAGGTTATATTTTCTGTTATGTGTCTCTGTCTGTGTAGATGATTACTCAAGAACGGCTGGATGGATTGGTTTCATACTTGTTGTGTTGGTGGGGTGTGATGAAAGCTCGAATCGATGAGATTTTGGGAGCCGTATCTGTCGTTATAATCGATGTAATAATATCAGAAATCACCCCTATATTTGAGATATATTGGTACAGGCATCGTGCTTTCTGTGTTTGTTAATGGGCTTAGCTCGAAGCAGATGGTGAGGTGACAGCTGTTTGGGGAACCCCGAGTTTTTTTAATATGATAATTAGTTTTACTTATGTCTGCTTAGGATATCATGGAGATGTGAAGCGTAAGTATAATTGTAAGAAGTTGAGGTACATTTAACGATAATGCTTAACAGGTATGGATGTCTCACATACTGTACTGCTGATTTGAGTGACATGGTGATTAAAATGCCATTAGGTCCTCTCATCTGGGTTGGGTGTCACAGGTTTTATGGGCGATACAGATGTTCTGATTTTGTTACGATAAGGGGCAGTTGTTAGTTGTCTCTTTCATAGCCAATGGTACTTCTTTTTTAGCAGACGGGGTTGGCGCCAAGTATTCATCTTACAGTTGGTGTAGGGCTGTCAGAGGAAAGTGTGCATCTCGTTTTTGTACCGTGTGAACAGCTGATGTTATGACATATTGGTGGAAAATCAAATCTGACTAAAGTTGGCCACATCCCTTCTTCTTTCTGAGTTTCCCAACTTCCTCCCACCACACAGCTCTGAGGCACATAGTCGAACCTCAATAATGCTGACAACCTTAGACATTTTAAATGCCAAACATCAAGCTTAAGGAACACCACGCTACCATATGCCGTCGACCTCTTAAACGCACATTACACAATTAAGTGTCACATTTTGATAATTACTAATCAGATGTACATCCTCTGTGTCATTAAATAAATACACCACTACTTTCCCATAACATTTATATTATATAACCATTACTCTCAAATACAACCGACTATAAACATACATACCATCCACAAAAAGCAATAAATATTTCATGGAGGTATGAGGTCCCCGAACTCTAGTTATGTAAATGTTTACGTACTATCCAGCTCTTTTTTACATCTTTCAAGAGACGACGTCTAGCCAAAAAATAAAGGACAACAACAACAATGTTTCAGTGTTTTCATTGTTGGCACGTTTTATAGTACACTACAATGAATCCTTCCTTTGATTTGTTACTTTCTGAAGAAAAGACATTTTTTTACTGAAATTGTGTGTATGTGGCTCTGAATGGTAATTCTAGCAAAATTCTTTTTTCCTCAGGAATTAATTTTTTAACAAAAAAGGGAAAGGAGAATATGAGAAGCAACAAATAAAATTGGTGTGGCCTAGCCTTTGTTTCTATGTTTCTTTGTGTGGATGAACAACATAATTCAAGAAAAGCATCGAATGGATTATTTTGATGAGATTTCAAAAAGATATTTAGTATGTAGGAAGTATTGGGAAGACAAAGGTCAAGGTCAATTTTGGCCCCCTGGTATGTGGTCTTGGTACTGCAGCAGAACTTTTGACCTGGACATGCTATGGTCTTGATGTTTTTGATGACAGATAGCTTGACCTGGACATGCTATGGTCTTGATGTTTTTGATGACAGATAGCTTGTGATGTAAGGGATAAGTGGTATGTATTTGGGCCCCCTAGCAGCTTGTTCTAAAACTGCAGGGGCGTTTTTGTCAAAGTCTTCCAAGGAGCATAACGGTCCATAGGAACGATGGATTTCCATTATATTTAGTATGCAGAGATATCGATGTACATAACTAAGTGTAAATTATGCAAATTAAGACATAATTTACGTATCCAATGAGGAAATTCTATATACAGTGTATTCCACTATAGGACTCAAATGTTTTTGTGGCAGGTGCAAGATAAGCAGATACTGATTATGCGAATGAGTCCCTTATTTGCATAAATCATGTGAAAGTATCATATATGATGCAATGTTGACATGTAGTAAATGATTGGATTTTCAACATTGTGACCTGTGTAAGTTAGTCAAAGGTGTTTTTTTCTGCTTGTTGGATAGATATTTTTTAAGATACAATCATCCATTGTATGAACAGCATATTGATATAAAGATGAATTCTTTATTACAATGGCATTTAAATTCTTGATGATACTATATGAAATTTATATATATGGTTTGCTGAAGATCACAGGCAGGAGGATGATTGACACCAATCATGTCCCGTTCTAGCCTGGGTACCATCCGGAAAGTAATTCGCTCCGGCGTTCATTATATACTATATAGTCGCTTCGAGCTCTGACATTCATTATACACTACTATAATAATACAGTCGCTTCTCTGTGTTTCCGTCTGGGAACGCGGACCATCGTCCAAATTTTGGACGCAGGCGCTGATTGGTCCCTACACGTGACAAAATGTTCACTTTAATATGTCCTGTGACAAATGTTTGTATCAAATGACTTGTATGTGTTCCCCAAGACTTGGTTTCCAATTACATGACACCACTTAAATTTTGATTTTCAACATGATTCAATATTCAGAAAAGCCAATTTAGCGTGCGAGACAAACAAGGTGCGGCTAACACTCGTGATCGGAAAAGTAAAATATGATCAAAATTCTTCACAGGAATTTTACATCATGAAAGAATCGACGAACGTTCATTCCACGATGGTCGAGCAAATCTTACTCGCGCATCTCAAAGGCTTCGATGTGAAGGTAATAATAAAACTTGAGTTCATATTTTTCTCAGTTTACGACAAATTTTTTTATCATTTTGGTGGAATGGTAGTGGTAATTTTTTAAAGATTAAGCAAAATCTGGTACATATTGTAAATTTGACAGCTGTTCAAACTAAGTACAAACTAGAGTTCCGTGACCTCATACCTTTGTGATATATGATACCAATACATTTAGTCTCCAAGCAGACCCATCGGTGCCTTAGAGATAATATATTAAAGCTGGCAAAGGAATATAGCCGGCCAAAGGGAGATAGCCGGCTAAGGGAGTCAAACGGGCACCGGTGCCGCTATACTAAGTCCCTGGCCAGCTTTGATACTATCTCTAAGGCACCGTTGGGTCTGCTTGGAGACTAATTGACATTTACAGTTGACGTATTCAAAAGTTTTTTGGATTGATTATGCAATTAGGTCACATTTGCATATTCTTTACCAAATAACACAAGTAGTCCAAATTGTGAAAGGAAAAAAGGCTTTGTGGCATTTTCCAGACCACATTAATTATGCAAATGAGACCCAAATTTGCTTGATTTATGTCTAATGACGTTCATCTTTAGTTAACGCCCAAATACCACAAGTGAAGTTCATTAATCATTTTGGTACTATACTATTTTATCATTTATTATGCAAATGAGGAAATAAGGCATCCATTTGAATGATTTATATCTATTGATTTTTCCCATTTTTAGTTACATTAACCAAATGTTTAAGTCATACCATCGCATGTCATACCCCAATACACTATTTCCCCATTCTCCTACGCAGAGGGACCAAAGTCGTGTCAAAACTCCTTGTGTTTACCGCTGCTACCTTGTGCACTCAGACCAGTTAGGGACCGCCCTACCTATAAATACTAATGAGCTTGCCCTTATATGGGCAGTCAGCCGTTGGGATTGGGCGTAGGAGGGTGGAGCCATGTGATACGTAACATGATTGGCTGATAGCTTCCCAGCGGCCTTTGCGAGACAGCCTGCGACAACAAAGCCCAAGAAAAGCCTTTTCTCTGATTGGTTGACAGCTGGTTTGTGGCGACAATCATGATAACCACTGATAGGGCATGAAATAGCAGTGCCCCATAGGCTAATGCCGTTCGGGACCGGGCGTTAGGAGGATGTATTTCCCGCATCACTAATGTACCTGTCCAATTACGTTAATAGCAACGACCTGATTCGTAAAGACACTGACAACCGTCCCCTTAAAATCTGTAACAATTTTCCCGTTTGCAGTTCCTGTTTGACTCGTTGCCATGCCAGTTCCTGCGTGTCGCCTGCACGAGAACCGTCGTACAGGGTATACGTAGTGCGACCGGCCCTGCGATTGACCTGTCCTGCAATCGTGTGGACGGCGGCACGTGCTTGTTGCGCCGCCATGCGGAATGACGCGGCTCTACACGTCACGTCAAACTTGACATGCTCCAGTCTCGACATGTTGACAAAAGCCTTTGCCAGTGAGGAGAGACTGAGAGCCAGCGCGTTGTCCGACAAGAAGAGTTTCTGTAGCTCCTGCAGGTGAACCAAACTCTTTGCCATGGCTTCTCCTCCCACCTCGGTTATCTCATTGTTTGTAATGTCTAGAGCTCTCAGTTTTTTCAGGTGGGAAAATTTCTCTGCAATCGCTCTGACGCCATCGTCTCCAATCTTATTGTTTTGAAGAGAAATATGTGTCAGAGTCCTCAGGTGGTGAAGATGTTCAGCCATTGATGTTGCCGCCTTTGCTGAAATGTTGCAGTTCACCATCAAGAGCGTTCCCGTACCTTCCAGATATGGGAAAAGGGTAACCAGAGCCGTAACATCATTATCTGACAGAGTGTGTTTAGATGGTAGGGATAACACAGCGGGAATACATATTAGCTCACTACCTGTGCTTGTTGTCACGTTCTGCAGTGCCTCCAAGGCGTTACGCACGATGGAAAAGAACTCACTGTACGCTGAGAAGCCATGTGACGCCATGTACTCGTTTGAAGTACCAGTATTGACGCAGAAGGCAACAGCCTGGGCTAAGGTGCATGGGAGACTCCTGTCCAGAGCCCAGTACCGACACACCCAGGGCCAGAAGTACCTGTCTTGTAACAGGGACATCACGACATCGTTTCCAGCATAGCGTTCCTCCAGGGCTGTGGCGCCATCGCTGTTTTCTCCAAAGTACTCTCTGATGTACAAGGCCCACTCGGTTTGCCAATCTGCAAGAAAAGGAGGGGAATACTTTTCTTACAACCTCATTCTACTATACACAGAGACGAACCCACGTTCTCTCATCTATGGTTCGAATCTGCGTAGGAGAACTGTACAACCACAATCAATATTCGTCCTCAATCCAAACTCCGAGCCATGCATTTTGATTCCGGCATGCCAGCAGGCAAGTACGTTACTGGTATATGAGGAGGGGGGGGGGGCAGTGTCATTATTCATTAAACACATGTAGCAACATGCAACCTCGTATGCTACAAGCCACATTGTAGCTCCGGACAGCGTATCAACTCCGGACAACCTGTTAGAAATGAAAAGTGCTAGCTTCAGACTATCATCACACGGGCAAAGTTGACATCGGACTGAAAAGACTAACAGTGCTAACAGTTACTTTAGAAAATACACACATCTTTTGTTTTATCTGCAACCATCCTTCTGATATTTTCTTTTTTTGTGTAGAGATATGACAGTGGTATTTGCAATGAAGAGTTCCAGAAAAGCAATTATCCTAAAACACCAGAGCTATGATTCACTGAAATTCAAATAGGGACATCAACATGGCGATGAGCACAGCGGTGACGTCATGTGAGAACGCTCTATTACTGCTGTGCAAATTCTCAAAGTAACGTTAAACTTTTATTCGTACAAAACATTCTGTTCATGCTTACCTGTTCCCTCTGTAGTCGGTGTATGCGGCGAGGATGATGACATATTCGGTGTTGTGACCGGCAGTTGTAGTGACGTCATTGTCGCGGTCGTTGGAAGTGTTTTCTGGTTCATCTGGTGACAAACACAATAGAATCATTTGCCTCATGTCATGATGACAATGAGAAGAGTCATTCACTTGAGGTGTGTATGTGTGTGTGTGTGTGTATGTGTGTGTGTGTGTCACGTGTGTATGTGCGTGTTTGTGTGTGTGTGTTTGTGTGTATGTGTGTGTGTGTCTGTGTGTTTGTGTGTGTATGTTTGTGCATGTGCGTGTGTTTGTGTGTATGTGTGTGTGTTTGTGTGTGTGTGTGTGTGTTTGTGTGTGTTAGTGTGTGTGTGTGTGCATACGTGCGTGTATGTGAATATGTGTGTTCGAGTGTGTGTGTGTTCGTGTGTGTGTGTTCGTGTGTGTGTGTGCGTGCTTGTAGATCGTGTGTGTGTGTTCATATTTGTTTATGTGCTCATGTGTGTGATCGTGTATTTACATTGAGTGAATGTGTGAGACAGAGGGTGGTATATACAGAAGCACAGAGAAAGAAAGAAAGAAAGACAGAGTGATATGAATGAATGACAGCTGATATAAATGGGAAACCTTACCAAGTCGTCAGAGCGGTTAAAGACTACGCTGATCGCAGTTGTCGCAATAGCGGCAAAGATGACACCAACGCAGACAGCCACCACGCACCCTAGACGGGACCTGGAGAATACGCGGCAGTTCTGACTGCACCTCGTGTCGTCATTATCAGCTCCTGTGAAGCAACACAGACAGACAGGGATGATTGTAGGACTCCAGCGTTTATATCAATGTGCTACCGTCCTCAGGGTAGAGTAGAATCAATTAGCATTGTCCTAGAGACATGAAAGAAACTGGTAGAATGAATTCCTAAAATGTGCCAGGTGAATGCCTTTGGTTGTGCAGTAAGTAACTGCATTATAATTTGTGTACCAACCTTAGGAAACTTATAGTTATGTGAATGGCACTGGTATGAAACTATAAGCCAGTTCAAATTGCATAAATGTACATTGTAGTCTTCTGGGTAGTCCTTCGGTATCGAAGATGGCTGTCATGCATGGTCAAGGTACTAGTTAGGGGGTGGAGGGGGAGTGAAAGGTCCTATAAGGCCCTGGCAGATACAATAGACAAAGAATGGCCTTAAACTAAATTATATGTGCGCACTTGGTATCGTGTTCTAACTTATAACTCACCTCTGTTCTGTTCCCTGACCCGGTGTCTCCTACAAGCTTCATCTTGAGCGGCGACAAACTCGGGATCCAAATCGGCGTACACGTTACTTGATGAGGCTGACTTGTCCAGTCGAGTGTCGTCCATCTGGTAAAAAGGCTGTTCTTCTTTGTCACCATCGGCTGCTGAGACAACATCCATCTCGTAAAAGGGCTGCTCTTCTTGTAGCTTGTCTTTGGCAGTGGTGACGTCCATCTTGTAAAATGGTTCTTCTTGTTCATCATCAGCGGGGGAGATGTCCATCTCATAGAACGGCTGAGCAGAGGCATTTCGGATCGCGTCTTGAGCTGCCAGAAAGTCAGGGTCTAAATCAGCATAAACGTGGGTTGATAGATTGGACTGTTCGTCATCATTCTCGTAATGATGTTCGTGTTCTCTATCGTTCTCGTAATTATGTGCGTGTTCTCTATCGTTCTCGTAATTATGTGCGTGTTCTCTATCGTTCTCGTAATTATGTGCGTGTTCTCTATCGTTCTCGTAATTGTGTGCGTGTTCTCTATCGTTCTCGTAATGTGCGTGATTTTTATCGTACTGGTAATATTTGTGTTCTCTATCATTCTCGTAATGTGCGTGATTTTTATCGTCCTGGTAATATTTGTGTTCACTATCATTCTCGTAATGTGCGTGATTTTTATCGTACTGGTAATATTTGTGTTCTCTATCGTTCTCGTAATGTGCGTGTTCTCTATCGTTCTCGTAATGTGCGTGTTCTCTATCGTTCCTGTTATGTGCGTGTCCTCTATCATTCTCGTAGTGCTTGTGTCCTCTATCATTCTCGTAATGTGTGTGTCCTCTATCGTTCCTGTTGTGTGAGTGTTCTCTATCGTTCTCGTAGTGCACGTGTCCTCTATCATTTTCGTAATGTGTGTGTGACTGTCCTCTATTGTTCCTGTTTTGTGCGTGTTCTCTATCGTTCTCGTAATGTGCGTGTTCTCTATCGTTCCTGTTATGTGCGTGTTCTCTATCATTCTCGTAGTGCACGTGTCCTCTATCATTTTCGTAATGTGCGTGTGACTGTCCTCTATTGTTCCTGTTTTGTGCGTGTTCTCTATCGTTCTCGTAGTGCGCGTGCTCCCTATTGTTCTCATAATTCGTGTTGTCATGGTTTGGGAATTCAGCTTCTCCGTTTCCGGCATAGTCAAGGACAGCGTCCTCGCCATATTCTATAACAGGCTTCAAAACTGCGCCTGGATCTTCCCTTGGCCTTGCACGCAGTGCCTGTCTCTGCCAGTCGAGGATCCGTTTTGTGGACCAGAACCTCTGTCCCACCCGTCTGACGTACAGCGGGTCCGGCGGGCGGCAGGGTGCATTGGCCGGATGAGGTGTTCGTTCCTTCGGTCGAACCACAGCGGGCCGAGACACTGAAATATCAAGGATAGGTAATGGCGCGACCAAAGCTAAAGCTAGTATATAAGGGCACAACCCGCCGTACGTGCAAATACGTGCTGACTACGTGCCAAAACATGGGCAATCTTTTTGGATCTGCAAGTGGTAAGTACCGCCTCCGTACGACCTCGTAGGGATCGGAATCCGACGGATTTTGGAGCACGCAGACACGCCGTAGAACTTTACGTGCAGGCAACACTTTGCGTGCCATCGGGCTGCGGATTCGCCTCCCGTACGTGCCAGTACGTGCAACGCGCCTACGTATACCCTGTACAGACTGAACGTTTTCAAAAATACGTGGTGGACGTGGCCTCCAAAAAAAACGTACGGACGGCGGGTTGTGCCCTTAGCTTAAGAGACAAACTTATGATGTTACTGGAATATGTCAGATGATTCATGCAATTGCCAAGTTGTATTTACGGAACGATGCACAGAAATACAGCTGGGCATGAAAAGGCTGTGTGGAACTACTGGGACGCACAACGACAACTTTCGTTGCCCACACAAACCATTTCCTCCCCTGCGCGCAGGAACAGTACTTTGTGTTTTTCGTTGTGGGCGTTCGTACTTTAAATAATTCATGTCCTGTGCCCGACATGCATATATATGATTATGGGTATGCATAAGACTCGGGCGCAGTGCCGGTCACGTGTTTGTTACAAAATGGTTATGCAAGGATTTATGCACAGATTTATTCCTCCAAGGACATGATATTTAACAATTCATCTAATCACTACCCTGGGTGACCAGACTACTAAGGAGGTGGTTACATAGGTGGGCAATCGACGTACGATCGCTAACTTCGGGCATTTTGAAGGACGATATTTTCCGAAAGATATTAATTCTAGGAAGGGACAAATGTATTCTACTTCAGTTTATACGTTACCATTAGTACCCATTAGCGCAACGCGAATAAAAAGCATTCAGATTTCTACAAAACTCCCAGAGTGCCCTCTAAATAAATTAATCAATCTCAGCCTGTAGCTGAATACAATGTGAATGACAACGGCTGGCTTAGATTCAAACAAAATTAATTTCAGTGGCGCAAAGAAAAACATGTCTATTGTGTGTTCTTTCATATCTTGTGAACAACTGACCTTCTTGTTATGCTTAGCGGCGCCCCTCATTTATGCCGAACATTTTCACGATAAAAGAAGTGTCTACACGCGTAGGGTCTGCATGGGTTTAGTGAGTGTCATTTTGTTTTACAAACACACATTGCGTAATGCACCACAAGTGGAATTCCACCAAAGGTCGGCTGATTATATATCTATTGATACATTATCTATTGGAAAATAACACTCCCTTCTGCGGTGGAATACCCCTTTAATATCCAATACCATCATGTAAGACAAAAATTGCCATTTTTATGACATTCTACACTTGACTGACTCTCTAAAAAAAATTCACGGGTCTTAGTGGGAAGTGTGCAGATGTTGACACACTGGCAGCACCAAATTCGTAGGTGTTTTTTGGCACCTTTAGACAGATTAGCCGTGAGGCTCGGTGGGCGTCACTCCACCGTCATGGGGGCAGGGGCATGGCGAGTTTAGAACTCAGGACCTACTGATTCTGATTCCAACATTCTAGCCGTTGCGCCACAAAGACACTCAGACTCTCTAAAGGAACACATTAATTTTGTGATCTACAACATGTAGAAGATGAACAGCATTTTATTTTACACTGTAAAATGTACCATAATGAACGGATTGTGCTTATATATCAGAAATGAATATATCAGAAAAGAGTTCCCATATTTTGAACATCTTAATGCAACGGATAAATTTCTATTTTTGATGTGTCTAGACAAACCCTGTATATCAAACATTATTTGTTCCTATATCTACACCTGTACAAAGAAGCGAGAAGACGTCGACCATCCTGTTAGCTTAGTACCCTCAACTAGTTAAATTGTATCTTGTTGTTTTTGCATATATTTTTGATGTCTGTCATCAGTTATGTCTGTTATCAGTGACCTGTACCTAGCCCGTCGAGGCATGAATGTACAATAAAGGTCTCTCATTCATTCATTAAAAGGGACCGTTTACTGCCCTTTGGAACCAGTCTCGCCCGAGAAAATCTTAACATGTATTTGACTTGACGTAATCTTGAAAGCTGCCCTGTTTCTAAACGTCCATAGTTTTGCGTACTTCCCCTTAGTCCCGAAAGATGTAGCCAACAAATCTATTCAAAGGAAAAAGGGAAAAAGTGTAATGTTATAACGTCTGTTATCGGCAACGGAAATTATATACCTTTCGCGGAAAACACACAGACACAGACCCACACGCACGCACACACACACACACACACACACGCCCCCCCCCCCACATATGTTCGACCGACTACATTTTATTCCCAATTACTAGTCATGTTGTTGGGGTACAAAAAAATCCACATACCCGTTGCCTTTCGACTGTCGTAGAGCTGGTCTAACTCATCGTCTTGACGTGGTGACGAAGAGGTCTTCACCGCTGTCTGTGTGGTCTTCACTCCCTCCTTCCGTGGCGAGGACGGTTCCTTGTGTACTACAGCGTGAGTCGTGATAGTTGTTCTCTCTCTAACGTTGGACTGGGTATTCTCAGCCGGACGTCCGCACAACTCTTGCCGCCCGGGCGCTGTTTTCCGCCGCCTGTTTCCCTCCTTCCGTGGCGAGGACGGTTCCTTGTGTACTACAGTTTGAGTCGTGACGGTTGTTCTCTCTCTAACGTTGGACGGGGTATCCTCAGTCGGGCGTCCGCACAACTCTTGCCGCCCGGGCGCTGTTTTCCGCCTGTTTTCTTCCTTCCGTGGCGAGGACGGTTCCTTGTGTACTACAGCGTGAGTCGTGATGGTTGTTCTCTCTCTAACGTTGGACTGGGTATCCTCAGGCGGGCGTCCGCACAACTCTTGCCGCCCGGGCGCTGTTTCTTCCTTCCGTGGCGAGGACGGCTCCCTGTGTACTACAGCGTGAGTCGTGATGGTTGTTCTCTCTCTAACGTTGGACTGGGTATCCTCAGCCGGGCGTCCGTACAACTCTTGCCGCCCGGGCGCTGTTTCTTCCTTCCGTGGCGAGGACGGCTCCCTGTGTACTACAGCGTGAGTCGTGATGGTTGTTCTCTCTCTAACGATGGACTGGGTATCCTCAGTCGGACGTCCGTACAACTCTTGCCGCCCGGGCGCTGTTTTCCGCCGCCTGACGGACTGCTTTTTCTTGGCCGGAGTAAAACCTTCCAAATCGCCGCTCATTTTTGTCCCCCTATCCATCGCATCTATGTTTTCGGTCATTTCGTCCGTATTGTCTCTCACATGAAATGGTTTCTGACGCGTCAAATCCTCTGAAATGAGGTGTTGTTTCTCTCCGAGCCTAGGTCCGTGAACAAAAATGACAAAACCTCACCGTAAGGGGTTATTTTGCTGCTGTTGCCATGGAGAAAATTCCGAACCAGGTTTTTTTTTAATAAGCCGCTGACGAGAAACGATTAAGGTATTTCCTCCGAACTTAATTGGTCTGCATTACTAATGGTTGCGATCATGCAGGGAGGGGGGAAATATTCATCAAGGAGTTGGTGGTCAGTTGCCTGCGTAAAAGATGCCGTGTTTTTGTTATACTTTGTTTAAGAACAGGACGAGTCAAAGTTGTAGATGGAATATTTGATATGACGTTTTTCTTGGCGCTTTTACAAGTGATAATACTTTACGCCCCATGGATTTTATCATATGATTTTCTTTGGTTAATAATGTTATTCCCTTTACTAGTTGTGATATACGACGGGTGATCAATAAGTTCCGGCCTCACCCAGAAAAAAATAAGCACAATTCAGATTTTCAAGCATAGGTGTCAAGTATAAAGTCCTATATGAATGTGTACAAAAATTCAAATTATTGTGGTCATTACTTTGCATTAATTCGTAGCGAGGCGACCAAATTTACCATAATTGCCTTCATTGACTTAGCATAATACGTATGGGGTTCTTCTGATTTCAGCGTAAATCGTTTTCGGGATCCCCCATGCAGACCCCCATCTTACAGGGCATCATTTATTATTAGACAAAACATGAGGTTGTTAAACTCTCGTAATACAGGCGAAGGCAACTAAAACAGGGGCCTTAATATACATGCGGGTGTTCCCGATTCCTGCCCAAGGCTGTTTGAACCGCCCTCGTATTTCTTGATCGGTTTCAACACGCTGTATGCTTGCATTCCTATCCTGGTCTCGAAGATTTTTTAATCAGGAGATGAAGGTATTTTCTCGACATTTTACACCCAATTGTATTGGCTAGCATACCGCTCACTCTGGATGGCAAATTTTCAGCATTTATCAAGAGATGTAATTTTTTATTGTAATCCTTATATGTCATGTCTTCTTCTTCTTCGTGTCATCACTGCACTTTTCTGATCCAGTACTTCACACACTCCATGTCATATCATGTCAGAAGTATCTCCATGAAATCAGAAATTCTGTGTTTCTACCTTACGTGTCCAGCTCTAGCTAGTTAATTTTCGGATATGGTTTCATTACTCCAGGTTGAGAAAAAGATATGACGTGATGAAACCCACAACAAGAGATAAAGGGAGTTCTCAGAAAAGCACGGGGTAAGTTATAAAGAGTAAAGTGCAAATGGCTTGTTCTCATTGAAATGTAATAAATGCTGACGCCTGCCTTTACGACTTGATGTGAAGCAAATTATAGACAACTTAATTGGTCCCTTCGTTTTTCCACAACCCCTGCAATGCCAATGGTTTGCAAGATATGCACCACAACATTCTGGCTTGGACGATTATCATAGCCACTGGTGGGATTTCACCCCCTAAAGAATGTCTGTCGCCTATGAAGACACAAAGAATTCAAATAGAAGCAAATAATGTGATAATTCAGTTCCCAGAATGATTGTTCGGCAGGTGAAACCGGCTACCCAGGCCCTCTGCCCGATCACGTCAGATCGCTACTGTCACTGATCTTGGAGGCTGTGTGAGTTGGGTTATGCCTGTCGCCAAATTCGGTTACAAACGTTACCACCACGAGTTTGTTTGTTTGTTTGTTTGTTTATTCTTTATTTAACCAGGGTAAAGCATGCATATGTCGCCTGATGGCGTTTTTCAAAGCCCCCTGGGGGGAGAACCCCGAACATAAATCATACATCAAGTTCAACAGAACCAAATCAACTTAACCACCAAATAAACGTTACCACCACGAGTACGACTAAACCCAGGCAGACCCTACCCATGTGTTTCCTATACGTACACTACACACACTTCCTTTATCGTGAATATTTTCGGTATTAATGAGGGGCGACGGCCAATCAAACAACACATAACAAGAAGGGCTCGACAACACAATAGCCAATTGCAAAGAGGATAGAAGAGACTCGGGAGCTATATTACGGCTGGACACCAGGCTAACAACACAACGGCGGGAGTTTCAAATGTTTTGGAAACGCGAATCTATGATGGACTTACGTAAAACAAGTAAAAACTGGACTTTTGGGTATATTCAACATATTGCAGAATGCTTTAAAAACATGCGTTTAGACTCCTTTTAAAACCCATGGCCAGATAATGTTGGTGCAATGTTTATTGACTTCTTACCATCGGTTTACATCTTACATACCTACCGGCCACAAGAAACGCGTCTAAAGTCTGTCTGTGGATCGATTTCAACTATTTTCATTTCTCATGTCCTCATTCCTGCACCTCGCACCCTGGCCACTAGGGGGAGCTGCTGACACGTAAGATGCAAAAAGCATCATATATATATATATATACAAGCCAACTGTATCCCTTGGCTATGGAGATGCTACTTGACGGGAGGAACCAGTCTTTGAATTGCACAGTACAGTAGAGACCCTCGATTTATTTTTGACTAATCATTTTAGAATTTTTGTTTTAAGTTTTGGAAAATTTTACTACGAAAAGCCCAGTTTCCTGCATTTTTTGCCAAAATTTATGATTTTATATTATGTTAGCTACGGTCGTGTGGCGCGTTGATACATCCGATCCCCTCGATTTCGGAAGTTAAGCAACGTGCTGTCAGTACTTGTATGGGAGACCAACCAAGGACGACCAGATGCTGTAGCCCAACCAAGAATTCACGAAGGCCGCCAAGGCAAAAACAAAAAGTGCATCATCTCGCATCAACGTGCAGACGGCATGCCAAACTACATACAAATGCGGCAAATGGAACATAAGGATACAGATGCGAACACTCATCACATCTGACAACTACAATACTCTTTCGTCGGAGGTTACCCTCCGTCACAGAGTAACAAAACACGTCCTCTATTTTTTTTGCACAATCTTTAATGAATATAACATAAAATAAATTAACGGATGAAAGTACATGCAGGGGGGAGGTAAAAGCCTCGTGGCTTATACATAGTCTTCCTCCAAAGTAACAAATAATGATACAATTTAACAACTCATAAGCAGAATAAAGATTGGATAGATGTGTAAAAATTATACATTAGACAATAATGTAACCAAAAGAATTATATCAATTAACAAAATGGAAGGAAATTATAATAGTTCAATAATTGATAACTAAGGCAATATCATAACGGCGAAATGAATGAAATGATGTAATACAAACATAACATTGTAAGAAATGTAACAACTAAAAATGTTGAAATAGAAGAACAATGAATAGGAGATTAGTTAAATGTTTGATTATCTAATAATGACTTTTTTAACAGGTTTTTGAATATGGGTAAAGATGTAAGGTTTCACTTAAACTATTCCAAATTTGCGGACACCTGAACAGCATGGAAAACTTTCTTTGTTATGTTTTTACTTGTATTTGTTTTAGATTGTTACACTGTCTATCTGAAGCTTCTACACAAGTAATTGACTTCCAAATCTGTCATATGAACATTTGCCTCTCCCTGCAATATCGCAAACAGACAAATTAATTTCGGAGGAAATACCTGAGTCCTTTGTGGTCAGCGGCTTATTACAAATAAAAAGCTGGTTCGGAATTTCCTCCATGGCAACAGCAGCAAAATAACCCCTTGCGGTGAGGTTTTGTCATTTTTGGCGAACCTCTAAAGCTCGGAGAGAAACAACACTTCATTTCAGAGGATTTGACGCGTCAGAAACTTTTCCATGCGAGAGACAGTTCGGACGAAATGACCGAAAGCGTAGATGCGATGGATAGGGGGCCAAAAATGAGCGGCGATTTGGAAGGTTTTACTCCGACCAAGAAAAAGCAGTCCGTCAGGCGGCGGAAAACAGCGCCCGGGCGGCAAGAGTTGTGCGGACGCCCGCCTGAGGATACCCAGTCCAACGGTAGAGAGAGAACAACCATCACGACTCACGCTGTAGTACACAGGGAACCGTCCTCGCCACGGAAGGAAGAAAACAGGCGGCGGAAAACAGCGCCCGGGCGGCAAGAGTTGTACGGACGCCCGGCTGAGGATACCCAGTCCAACGTTAGAGAGAGAACAACCATCACGACTCACGCTGTAGTACACAAGGAACCGTCCTCGCCACGGAAGGAAGAAAACAGGCGGCGGAAAACAGCGCCCGGGCGGCAAGAGTTGTACGGACGCCCGCCTGAGGATACCCAGTCCAACGTTAGAGAGAGAACAACCATCACGACTCACGCTGTAGTACACAGGGAGCCGTCCTCGCCACAGAAGGAAGAAACAGCGCCCGGGCGGCAAGAGTTGTACGGACGCCCGGCTGAGGATACCCAGTCCAACGTTAGAGAGAGAACAACCATCACGAATCACGCTGTAGTACACAGGGAGCCGTCCTCGCCACAGAAGGAAGAAACAGCGCCCGGGCGGCAAGAGTTGTACGGACGCCCGGCTGAGGATACCCAGTCCAACGTTAGAGAGAGAACAACCATCACGAATCACGCTGTAGTACACAGGGAGCCGTCCTCGCCACGGAAGGAGGGAGTGAAGACCACACAGACAGCGGTGAAGACCTCTTCGTCACCACGTCAAGACGATGAGTTAGACCAGCTCTACGATAGTCGAAAGGCAACGGGTATGTGGATTTTTTTCTCCAACAATAATGAATGATATGTAGTAGGTCGTACATATCCGATATGAGGAGATTCCGTACAGAGTACCTTGTATTCAACAGTCGGGCATTAAAGAAATCTTTATTAACACGACAAAAGTACCGCACCTTTGATAAGGTCTATAATAACTACTTACAGTGCAACGAAACAGACATAACAGTTATATATATGGATTTATGAATAAATCAACATATTGGGTCTAGCATGTCATTTACACTATTGGTTCCACCGTATAAACATCCGTGGCTATATTTGCCTTCTTGTGCGCAGTAAGGGTTATAACCTCCCACAATGTAGTTGAGTTTATCTATCGGACAGAGAGTAGCAAATTCTTTAGAGCAAGCGGAAAGTAATGTAAACAGCTTTTTGCGTTTATCATTGAACAATCCATAACAAAATGACGTTCGTCTTCGATTTCATTTGAACAGAATGGACAAAACCTCTGGTCACGGGGAATTTTAGTATATCTTCCGGCTTCTACATTTAGTTTGTGACTACAGATTCTTCTCTCTGTGATTGCTCTTCAAGTTCAAAACTATATGTATGTTCGAAAGATAGTTTTTTTGTCCGTATCTTTCCTTAAGCGTAGAATAGATGGAAAGGTTTGAGTTATTTTGGATAGAAGAATGCCATTCTTGTACGTATATATCCTGTAAACGCAGTCGTAATTGGCCGGTTATCATATCAACATGATACAAACTCGGGTTTGTCCATACATGCCCAAAACATTTATAGTGGAGATGTCCGTTACGTATTCACAGGAAAGTAAAACATCGTATATGCTTCACGGAGTAAACTAGAGTCTTCGGGTAATAGTTTGCTAGACGGTGCCAGTATTTGATGAATTGTATCTCAGTAATGAAATGGGAAAGGTTCCTAACTCACCACGGGTGCCGTCATTTCATGATTTCGCATGTATTCCAAGTAAAAATATTTGGAAACTCATATCACTGGTATTAAAGTCTAAGGTACTAGTATGTGGAGGAAGTCGTATAGTTTCAATTGCGAAGTTGTCATTTTCTCGTTTCATTTCAGACGCAAGTCTCAATAATCTATTCAATAAGTGATCTTATTTCCATTTTAATTATCTTCCATTGAAAACCAGGCTGTTGGATATCTTTCATATCTTGATGTTCGTGAGTAAATCTGTCATTTCTATATCAAAACTTTCATGACAATTAGTTGTTAAAACACCAAAATCCCGACCCTCTCTTTTGATATATAAAGAATTTGGTTGTCATTAGTACCGCCCTGTGGTCAGGGACAGGCTACATTCACTCACTTGTACTAAATCATAAGGTGCAAACCAGTAATCTAGCCTACATTTAATTTTGCCAATTATATTGTCTATTATATGTGGGTTGTTTCCTACCATACACAAGCTACGGCTCATAGATTAAAAGAATTTAGTACTAAGCAGTTTATTTCTTTGATCATTGCATAATTTAATTGTTGTCAATAGGTCTTCCTCCTGTTCTGTCTAATTGCCTTCGGCAGAATGGCAGAACGTTACGGAAACGGTTTAGCCAGGACTTTTTGGGTCTATATGTAGGTCGACAGCATATAACTCAAAAAGTTGTAAATGGATTTTCATGATATTTAGTAAGTGTGTAGCAGTTGTAAAAAGGAAGTTCAAGTTCGAAATAGGTGTACCTGGTGTTTTCCTACTGGTCCCCAGGGAGCTTTGTACGTAAGTGCGTTTGGCTGTAAACAAGATAACTCGATATGTTGTAAATAGATATTAATGATCTTTGATGTATAGGTAGGGGTCACAAAAAGGAAGGTCAAGTTCAAAAATGGCGTACCTGGCGTTGACTTAATGGTCCCCAGGGAGCTTTGTACGTTATCTCGTTTGGCTGTAAACAACATATCTCAAGATGTTGTTGATGGATTCGAATGATATTAGGTGGAATGTGTTAAGGACCTCTACATTAGGCCAGGACCATCATAACATCCACAATTTACAAGGTCTCAAAAACAGACATTCTTTATAAAATCCCTTGTTTATTTGGCGACGGTATGGGTTCGTGGAACTCTAGTTCTGTTAGGGAAATATTACACCCTCCATGATGACTGTCTCAGTGGCATTTTCTTGAGTTACCTTATGTATTTGTTTAAAGAATTCCACTTGTTCTATCCTCTTGTTTGGTGAATACAGGTTAATTATTACCTCCATTAAATGTCATGGAGGTTATATTTGACCCTGCGTTTGTCTGTCTCTGTGTGTGTATGTGTGTGTCTGTGTGTAAACAAAATAACTCAAGAACGACTGGGTGAATTGGTTTCAGACTTGGTGTGTTGGTGGGGTGTACATGCTATGAAAGCTGGAATCCTTATTAGCTAATGAATTGTTAAACTGTATTATGATTTGTTACTTTTGGGGGAAGAGCATGTTCTTTCATCCTCTGAATTGTGTTATGTTATCTTTTGGAAAAATTTTGTAAAATAAATCAAATAAAATCAAATCAAACTTATCCTTGATATTTCAGTGTCTCAGTCCGCTGCGGTTCGACCGAAGGAACTAACACATCATCCGGCCAATGCACCCTGCCGCCCGCCGGACCCGCTGTACGTCAGACGGGTGGGACAGAGGTTCTGGTCCACAAAACGGATCCTCGACTGGCAGAGACAGGCACTGCGTGCAAGGGAAGACCCAGGCGCAGTTTTGAAGCCTGTTATAGAATATGGCGAGGACGCTGTCGTTAGATATGCTGGAAACGGAGAAGCTGACTTCCCAAACCATGAAAACACGAATTATGAGAACAATATGGAGCACGCACATAACGGGACCGATAGAGAACACGCATATAACAGGAACGATAGAGAACACGCACATAACAGGAACGATAGAGAACACGCACATTACGAGAATAATACAGAACACGCACATAACAGGAACGATAGAGAACACGCACTTTACGAGAATGATACAGAACACGCACATAACAGGAACGATAGAGAACACGCACATTACGAGAATGATACAGAACACGCACATAACGGGAACGATAGAGAACACGCACTTTACGAGAATGATACAGAACACGCACATAACAGGAACGATAGAGAACACGCACATTACGAGAACGATAGAGAACACGCACATTACGAGAACGATAGAGAACACACACACAATTACGAGAACGATAGAGAACATGTACACACACACAATTACGAGAACGATAGAGAACACACACACAATTACGAGAACGATAGAGAACACGCACACAATTACGAGAACGATAGAGAACATGTACACACACACAATTACGAGAACGATAGAGAACACACACATCATTACGAGAACGATAGAGAACACGCACACAATTACGAGAATGATGACGAACAGTCGAATCTATCAACCCACGTTTATGCCGATCTAGACCCTGACTTCCTAGCAGCACAAGACGCGATCCAAAATGCCTCTGCTCAGCCGTTCTATGAGATGGACATCTCCCCCGCTGATGATGAACAACAACAACCATTTTACAAGATGGACGTCACCGCTGCCAAAGACAAGCTGCAAGAAGAGCAGCCCTTTCACGAGATGGATGTTGTCTCTGCAGCCGATGGTGACAAAGAAGAACAGCCTTTTTACCAGATGGACGACAACAGACTGGGCAAGTCAGCCTCATCAAGTAACGTGTACGCCGATTTGGATCCCGAGTTTGTCGCCGCTCAAGATGAAGCTTGTAGGAGACACCGGGTCAGGGAACAGAACAGAGGTGAGTTATAAGCTAGAACACGATACCACGTGCGCACATACAATTTAGTTTAAGGCCATTCTTTGTCTATTGTATCTGTCAAGGCCGTATAGGACCTTTCACTCCCCCCTCCACCCCCTAACTAGTACCTTGACCATGCATGACAGCCATCTTCGATACCGAAGGACTACCCAGAAGACTACAATGTACATTATGCACTTTGAACTGGCTTATAGTTTCATACCAGTGCCATTCACATAACTATAAGTTTCCTAAGGTTGGTACACAAATTATAATGCAGTTACTTACTGCACAACCAAAGGCATTCACCTGGCACATTTTAGGAATTCCTTCTACCAGTTTCTTTCATGTCTCTAGGACAATGCTAATTGATTCTACTCTACCCTGAGGACGGTAGCACTTTGATATAAACGCTGGAGTCCTACAATCATCCCTGCTTGTTTGTGTTGCTTCACAGGAGCTGATAATGCCGACACGAGATGCAGTCAGAACTGCCGCGTATTCTCCAGGTCCCGTCTAGGGTGCGTGGTGGCTGTCTGCGTTGGTGTCATCTTTGCCGCTATTGCGACAACTGTGATCAGCGTAGTCTTCAACCGCTCTGACGACTTGGTAAGGTTTCCCAGTTTATATCACACACACACACACACACACAAGAACACACACATTCACATACACGCACGTATGCACACACACACGAACACACACAAACACACAGACAAACACACGCACATACACAAACACACAGACACACACAAACACACACACATACACAAACATACACACGTGACACACACACACAAACACACACAAACACACACACACACATACACACGTGACACACACACAGACAGACACACACACACACACATACACACCTCAAGTGAATGACTCTTCTCATTGTCATCATGACATGAGGCAAGTGATTCTGTGTTTGTCACCAGATGAACCAGAAAATACTTCCAACGACCGCGACAATGACGTCACTACAACTACCGGTCACAACACCGAATATGTCATCGGCATCCTCGCTGCAAACACCGACTACAGAGGGAACAGGTAAGCATGAACAGAATGTTGTCCAGTTTTGTACGAATAAAAGGTTAACGGTACTTTGAGAATTTGCACAGCAGTAATAGAGCGTTCTCACATGACGTAGCGCCACACCGCTGTGCTCATCGCCATGTTGATGTCCCTATTTGAATTTCAGTGAATCATAGCTCTGGCGTTTTAGGATAATTGCTTTTCTGGAACTCTTCATTGCAAATACCACTGTCATATCTCTACACACAAAAAAAGAAAATATCAGAAGGATGGTTGTAGATAAAACAAAAGATTTGTGTATTTTCTAAAGTAACTGTTAGCACTGTTAGTCTTTTCAGTCCGCGATGTCAACTTGGCCCGTGTGATGATAGTCTGAAGCTAGCACTTTTCATTTCTAACAGGTTGTCCGGAGTTGATACGCTGTCCGGAGCTACACATGTGGCTTGTTTGTTGAGCACTATGATACGAGGTTGTATGTTGCTACATGTGTTTTATGAATAATGACACTGCCCCCCCTCCTCATATACCAGTAACGTACTTGCCTGCTGGCATGCCGGAATCAAAATGTATGGCTCGGAGTTGGGATTGAGGATGAATATTGATTGTGGTTGTACATTATCCTACGCAGATTCGAAGCATAGAAGAGAACGTGGGTTCGTCTCTGTGTATAGTGGAATGAGGTTGTAAGAAAAGTGTTCCCCTCCTTTTCTTGCAGATTGGCAAACCGAGTGGGCCTTGTACATCAGAGAGTACTTTGGAGAAAACAGCGATGGCGCCACAGCCCTGGAGGAACGTTATGCTGGAAACGCTGTCGTGATGTCCCTGTTACAAGAGAGGTTCTTCTGGCACTGGGTGTGTCGGTACTGGGCTCTGAGCGGGAGTCTCCCATGTACCTTAGCCCAGGCTGTTGCCTTCTGCGTCAATACTGGTACTTCAAACGAGTACATGACGTCACATGGCTTCCCAGCGTACAGTGAGTTCTTTTTCGTCGTGCGTAACGCCTTGGAGGCACTGCAGAACGTGACAACAAGCACAGGTAGTGAGCTAATATGTGTTCCCGCTGTGTTATCCCTACCATCTAAACATACTCTGTCAGATAATGATGTTACAGCTCTGGTTACCCTTTTCCCATACCTGGAAGGTACGGGGACGCTCTTCAGGGTGAACTGCAACATTTCAGCAAAGGCGGCAACATCAATGGCTGAACACCTTCACCTCCTGAGGACTCTGGCACGTATTTTCCTTCAAAACAATAAGATTGGAGACGATGGCGTCAGAGCGATTGCGGAGAAATTTTCCCACCTGAAACAACTGAGAGCTCTAGACATTAAAAACAATGAGATAACCGAGGAGGGAGGAGAAGCCATGGCAAAGAGTTTGGTTCACCTGCAGGAGCTACAGGAACTCTTCTTGTCGGACAATATATTGGCTCTCAGTCTGTCCTCACTGGCAAAGCCTTTTGTCAACATGTCGAGACTGGAGCATGTCGAGTTTGACGTGACATGTAGAGCCGCGTCATTCCGCATGGCGTCGCAACATGCACGTGCCGCCGTCCACACGCTTGCAGGACAGGTTCGCCGACAATACGGCACTACGTATACCCTGTACGACGGTTCTCGTGCAGGCGACACGCAGGAACTGGCATGGCAACGAGTCAAACAGGAACTGCAAAACGGAAACGTGTTACGGATTTCAAAGGGACGGTTGAAGGTGTTGTTAAGAATCAGGCCGTTGCTAATGGGACAGCTAGATTAGTGATGTGGGAAATACTAGTAGTGCATGAGGGGGGGGGGGGGGTATGACAAGCGCTAGTGTGACTTAAACATTTCGTTACTGCCTACGTAAGTACAAGAGAGGAATTCATTTAAATCAATGGATATCAATCATTCAAATAGATGCCTCATTTCTTCATTTTCATAATTGATAATAAAACCATTCTCCTACGCAGAGGCATCCAACGGCGCTAGCAAACCGCCTTTCGGCGCTAGCACCGTTGGATGTCTCTGTGTAGGAAAATGAATAAAATATTAAAAATTATTAATGAACTTCACTTGCGGCGTTTACTAAAGATGAACATCATTAGACATAAAGCAAGCAAATTCGGGTCTCATTTGCATAATTAATGAGGTCTGGAAAATGCCACAAAGCCGTCTTTTTCTTTCACACTTCGGACTACTTGTGTTATTTGATATAGACTATGCAAATGTGACCTAATTGAATAATCAATCAAAATGTTTTGAATACGTCAACTGTAAATGTTAATATCATTGTGCGAAGGTATGAAGTCACGGAACTCTAGTTTGTACTTAGTTTGTACAGTTCAATATACTAGTATCTACCAGCTTTTGCTCAATCTTTCAAAAATTATCACCACCATTCCACCGGAATGATAAAAAGATTGCCGTTAACTGAGCAAAATAGAAACTCAAGATTTATAAAAATAACTTACCTTCACATCGAAGACTTTGGGATGCGCGAGTAAGACTTGCTCGACCATTGGGACGAACGTTTGTTGAGTCTTTTATGATGTATTCCTCTGATGAATTTTGACAAAGCCCTGGTCATATTTCACTTATCAGATCGCGAGTGTTAGCCGTTCCTCATCTCTTGCACGCTGAATTGACTTTGTTGAATCAAGCCTCCTTGGTTGAATATTGCATTATGTTGAAAACTAGTCAATATTGTGATGGAAAACCAAGTCATGGGGAACACAAGTCATTTGATACGAATATATCACAAGATATAAAAAAGTGAACATTTTCTCACCATACAGAACAGGACACGATCAGTGTCAATCACTTCCTTCCTGCCTTTGATCTTCAGCATAATTATATATATATTGTATTATGATCATAGATTAAAATGTCACTGTAATAAAGAATTCATATTAATATGTTGTTCATTCAATGGTTGTTTGTACATTGAAAAATATCTATCCAACTAGCAGATAAAAAAAAACATTACTACAAAGCTAGATACTATAATCATATTGCCTGATTTCCATGGCCAAAGATACCAACACATATTTTGCGCGTTAACTATGCACATAATGCCCGCATTTACTAAAAGTACTTTTCATATCAGAATTCGACACGTTTATTGTATCCAGATAGTGTAAGACATTAATACATATGCTTTAAAGCTAGATACTATATTCATATTTCTCCAGCCTGATTTCCATGATGACCCAATACGTATTTGCGCCTTATTGGACACAATTATTGTATCCAGATAGTGTGAGGCCAGAACATGATTGACGTCTCAATAGTTTAATCAACTCTTCGTGCATGTGGATACAGTGAGTCAAACCTGCATTAGCGACCACCTTTGCATAGCGCCCACACGATTTTCGGTCCCGTAGATACAGAAATACTGTCTATTGCGACCATACGGCGGCCGTATGTCACCCTGCGCCGAGTTTAGAATCTTAGTTTGCGTGGATTTGGAGTTCCCGACAGGGTCATTTTGGATGTAACGGAAGGTACAGATGCCTTGAACGTTGAAGCGGAAGTCTTTGTCGGCAAATTTGCCAACATTGCGCATGGCAATATCGATCATTTTCGGTAGATTTGACTTTGGCAGGGTCAGTTGAATTTTGAGACAATTGAGACAATGTTACTGGTAACTTATTGCTCATGGTCAATTGATCAGCATTTTCTCTACGGTGGCCACTTGTCTATAGTGGACACATTTCTTAAGTCCCTTGAGTGGCCGCTTTAGACAGGTTTGACTGTAAATGAACGCCATTCCCCAACAGGGATGCCTTACCCAGTTTTGTACCACCAGTCAGTTGTCTTCACTTCTGCGGTTTTCTCTTCATCCCCTCGGTAACATTTGAACAGAGTAGCCTCGAACCCAGACTTCTCCCTCAGGCTTCAAGGCGACGATCTGACCGTGTCTGTCTATACGAGTTTCATCGTGATAAAAGATTAATTGGTGAGGTGGAGAAACACTATAGATTCTCAAATTTTTGAGAGTTTTTTAAAACTGATTGCGGGCCATTCCAGTATGACTCAAAACCTACAGTCCTATCATATGGCTCAACTTGGGGCGATTTAGCCCCGCCTATTGTGAGCTCCTTGCAATTCAGCCCCTAGCTGCCTAGAGAGAGTAGTCGGCCCACCCAATAACACCAGCATCACGAAAGAGAAGACAAACAGAACACATCAGGTTTTCGACGTGATTCTTCATAGACCTTTTTATTTGATGTGTATGATTTTAAACAAACTGCACTACTCCATTCTTATCATCCAATATATTAACACTCTCCACAGTAAACATGGAATGATAGATTTCTTCCTAATCAACTTAAATAGCGCTTAATTGACATATGAAATAGCGAATAATGTACGGATGCATAATAGAAAATAAACAGGCGAAAGATTCCAAACTTTGCGAGGAAAGCAGCAAGAAATACATGATAAAGTACAGGCCATGAATTAATTGGTGTATATTACTGTAATTCTAACAATGCCAATGTACACAACTACGAACATACAACCTGTGAACACTACAATAACACTGTTTTGTGCTTATAAGTAAGTGAATTTACCACAAGGAAGGCAAGTATGCAAAAGGATTTGCAGTCACTACCCTAAATCGTGAAGTATTCATGTTCTTTCTTGCACTGCGTTATTAGTATACTACTGTTGCAATGCAAACTTAAAAAATGAATTTACAATAACTGTTCATATTATCCAGTACTTCTGGGCAATTTACGGGAAAGACATACACATGTACAGTAGCTCGAAGACCTGCCCTTGTATAAGCTGACTGGCATAACTGATTCCCCACTAAATGAGAAAGTTTCCTACCTGTTCTTTTTTTTCTATTGAAAACTAATGAGCAGTCTACTATCACTGCTCTATTCTAAATTACCGAACTACTTCAGGCCTTTCAAGATAGGAACTCCGAAAGCTATCCAAGGATGTATTTTCCTACCCAGATTCAAACCCGTGCCATAGAACTCCACTTGGTTAACTCTGCTTTCTTACAATGCCTTTTTCCTTATTGACCCATCTTGCTCATAAATATTAATGAGCTTGCCTAATATGGCACAAGCCAATCAGCACCCGGAGTGCCAGAAACTTCTAACATGATGTGCATGCTGGCTGGTGAAACACTGGCTTTCCCGATATTTTTGCAAGAGGATAGTCGTTTCAAAGGGTTGCTTGGTCTCTGATAAGTTTGGATGCAGAAAAAAATGACGGACAACCTTGGTGGAACAGTGTGGCATGTTCTCAGACAACTGTCTTGGTTATGAATATCAATAAACTTATTTAGCACAAACTTTTTTGCCTTTTGGACAGCACAGGGGCATCTTCTCCGATTGGCTGAAAGCCACTCAGAGGCAACGGCCCAATTCTATAGTGGAAACAGCAGGGCAGGCAAGCAGCGTCGAACTAAGCAGGGTTCTAGCTTCCAGTTTGAATCTGCGCAAGAGAATTCCAAGAGCATTAACAATAGCACGACACACATGTACAGATTAATTTTTTTTTACAATTACAATTCCTACTACTGTGCACCGTTCACTATGTATAGACAATAATGCGTATGTGCAATTCAACCTAACTCATGCCCCTCCCTTTTAAATGGTATCGTCACTAAAGATTCCTTAGCTTGTAGTAACAACCTAAGACTATAAAACCATAGTAGCTTCACTGGCCCTTTGAAGAACTTCTCAACCTTCTCAATTTTCATCGCAAAGCTTTTGTACAATGTGTTTTTGGACGACACCTTTTTACAGTTTCTCTTCAGACCATCGACTAACTTAACAGACACAACTACATGTACTCGAGTGGGGAAAGCACTTGTTGGTTGGCAGCTTTGACTATCCAGGACAAATTCAGGTGAATCATTCCGTAGTTAGGATAGAAAAGTTTGATACAACTCGAACTCATGCAAGCTGAGTCAGTTAACTACACTTTGCAAGGTCGGGACAAACCAACAGACAAGCTCATACTTTCCCAGACTACGAAACAACTTGTGTTAAAGGGGCGATAAACAATGTTCATGTACAACATTCGAAAGCATCTAATACATCCACATCGAAGCATGGAAACTACTCTAAATTGGTTCAATAATCAAACTATTCTCAAACTCCTACTTCGACCCATGTTGCTAATGTTGCTGGCATATGTAGACTTGTCAAATGTGTCACATGTCCACAACAGTTGGATCAGATGGCTGAAGAAGATTGAGCGTGTCATTCCAAAAAAAAATTCTGATGACTCCAATTTTTTTTTGGAGTTGGAGAACTGTTCATTTCTTTTCAATGCAAACATCTTGAAGTTCCTAAAACCCATTCACACTTTCATGGATATGACGTTATGTTAGCCCCTATGACACAAGCAGTTCGCCGGTCTGCAAAAGCGTAAACCTCTTAGAATAAGTCTGACTTATAATTGTTGTTGTTGTTGTATGCATTTTGGGGCAGTTAGTTCTGTACAGCTTTTGTTGTCTAACTTCTCACCCTTTGTTTTTCTCTCCCATGATCCTAGAAGTAGAACTTTAGAATGAAAATGTTCTGGCAGTTACGATGTTTGTCTTGCGTATGCTTGTGTAGCACTTTGACAGGTGTCACTCATGCGTCGTCCGAGTATCTACACTGTGATTGATACAGTTACACTATCATCTCTACGGGATTTAGTTAAATGTTGCCTAGTCTAGTTCCATAGAAGGATCATCCTCCTCTTTCCCTGTTGTTGTCTTATCAGGATTGTTGTTTCCGTTTACTGAGTCCTCTTTTGTGTCATTCTCCTGTGCTTCGTTTTCCTTCGGAGCACCTTCCGCTGCCTTTTCTCCCTTTCCCTCCTTCTTTTCTTTCTCGTCTTTCTTCTTTTCCTCCTTGGGGGGCTCTGCCTTGGGTTTGGGCTTGTTGACGATGGCCTTGCATTTGGAATCCAGGGCCTGGAAAATTCATGTTAAAGGATGTGGTTAGCCACTAACACCACACAGTTTTATATCAGGGCTCGAAATACTTTTTTCTGCATACAAAATGTATCTGCATTGGTGCAGGTAACATGAAAATTGCCTGCACCAGACAAATCTTACCTGCACCACTCTGAATTAGGAAGTATGGATAATACTAAAATTATTCAGGAACCATTGCTATTTTTTCCTTTATACTTTAAAGGTGGTAACAAACAATGCAGCAAATAACAATCC
Source organism: Branchiostoma floridae x Branchiostoma belcheri (assembly GCA_019207045.1). NCBI lineage: Eukaryota > Metazoa > Chordata > Leptocardii > Amphioxiformes > Branchiostomatidae > Branchiostoma > Branchiostoma floridae x Branchiostoma belcheri. The sequence goes on from CM033029.1 coordinate 20,141,106, forward strand.
ACATACACCTACATTATAGGACATTTATGTATAAAACCCAGTACATGGACCAGTGCAGGTTAGGTGCAGGTAGACATCAGAAATACCTGCACAGCTCTAATTTTACCTGCACTAACCTGCATATGCAGGTGGTATTTCGAGCCCTGCATATGCAAAGGTGTTATGCTGTTGTTAAGGTTTCCTCACTGGCGACATATTTGGTATTTGGTAATTTCACATCAATAAATCATGAAACAATGGTACTAGAGCTGGATGTTGATAGCTGGGCATCAAAGAATTCTAAATTATTATGTTTTTCGACTATATGGATGACGTTACATTGCCTCCAAATATTCTTTTTCTTCTACGAAAAAACACATCACTTTGGTATATACGTTTTCAGAAAAACATGGCGGATGTGACCTCCCACAAACATACGGACAAAAAGCACGTACGGCAGGCTGTGCCCTTAGCTTAAGCCTTCACGATAAAAAAATGCTATGGACATAGGAAATAAGTTTCAGTCTCCCCCAAACCTGACCTTGATCTCCGCTCTGATCTGTGCGACCTTGACCGCAGGGTCCTGGTGGCGAGACAGGTTCTTCTGGGCCTGAGCTTTCCCGTCTAACCAGCTCTGCTTCTCGGCTACCTCCTTCTCCACTTTCTTCATCTCCTCAGCTTCTATGTGGTTGTACTTCTCATCCTGTAAAGGCCGATAGAGTTTGTGAGACAAGTCAAAGTTTATTGCACAAGAAACGTCAGTTAATGAGAATAGGTTCTAGAGCGTTCGTTTGATGACAACAGGCCTCCCGGCAGTAGACGGAGGGCTTTTCGGGTGTTAGAATGCCTGTTCGAACGAGCGCTTGAACCCAATCCTTAATTTGCTCGTGTGTAGGGACCAATCAGCGCCCTCGTCCAAAATTTAACATTAACTAGGTCAAGGTTCTCAGACGGAATAGTAGAGAAGCGACTGTATAAAGTGTTTAATAAACGCTAGAGCGAACTACTTTCCGGATGGCACCCAGGCTAAAAGTGATGTACATTGTATACAACAATTGGTTATGTAGCAACATTAATATAATACGGCACATTCTGGGTTCAATTCCTGATTAGACGTAGTGTCCTTGTAAAAGGTACTTACATGACGCCCTCACTCTACTCAGGTGTAAAATGGTACCTGACTTGGGTTGCTTTTTGGGGAGGTAAAAGGCTATGGAAGGAGAGGGATATGCACAGTGGATAACAAACCCCTACAGCCATAAAGACTATGAGACCTTTACCTTACATGTACCAACTGCTATGTTTATTTCTTAGTAGCTCCAGACTTACCTTCTGTGCGTACAAGTCCAAGACTTTCCTGTACTGTTGTAGAGTCTTACCTTCTGTGTGTACAAGTCCAAGACTTTCCTGTACTGTTGTAGAGTCTTACCTTCTGTGTGTACAAGTCCAAGACTTTCCTGTACTGTTGTAGAGTCTTGCCCAGGTCCTCGAAGGCAGCCGGCCGCTCCAGCTCCTCCTTATATCTGGCCCTGACGGGTTCTCCCGTCTTCTTGAGCTCGGCGATCTTGTCCAGGTACACCTGTTTGGGCTGGTCCTCCCCGTCCTCGTACAGCCAGTCCTCTGTGGTCCCCAGGACTACCGAATACTGTTCCCGCTCCTGGGTAATGAAAGTCAATCAATAAATCAATCAATAAATCAATCAATCAATCAACCGGTCAGTCAAAGTTATCTCAATCCAGTTTTTTCTCACTGAAGAGCTTGTCTTGCACTGATTGTGACAGAGAGGACAGATGCTATGTACAGTGTTCACGGGTTCATTGTTCCAGAGAATTTCCCCTAGCTCTTTATGACAAGCACAATGAACAGTGGACCATGGCTTAACGTCCTGTCCTAAGGACTGCAACCCTTTCTGGTAGCGTGCATGTACACAGTTGGAATCAAACTCATGGTGAATGTCTAGTTCCAGAGGCAGGGCCACTAACCAATGGACTACGCACAATACCGTCAAGCAATCAATCAATCAATCAATCATATGATCCATCCATGTTCTCCTTACCACAAAATCCAATCTCAGCAAACTTGAGTATATCTACAGTATGTTCAGTACAGCCTTCTCGGAATGTCAAACGTTTACCAAATTTTACATGCATGTGACCACAACGGCTGTAGAAGTTGGGAGGTTGTAGCGTTCCTCATCAGAGAGCTACGGACAGACACACATCAGTCTATCCTCCAGTCCCCTAATTAAGAACCCTGTTGTAGTACAGTAGGTGTGAGTTGTTAACGTTGTTGTAGGTTTCCTCATCAGAGAGCCGCGGACAGACACACATTGGTCCATCCTCCAGCCCCCTAATGAAGAACCCTGTTGTAGGTGTGAGTTGTAGGTTCCTCATCAGAGAGCCATGGACAGACACACATCGGTCCACCCTCCAGCCCCCTAATGAAGAACCCTGTTGTAGGTGTGAGTTGTAGGTTTCTCATCAGAGAGCCGTGGACAGACACACATCGGTCCATCCTCCAGCCCCCTAATGAAGAACCCTGTTGTAGGTGTGAGTTGTAGGTTCCTCATCAGAGAGCCGCGGACAGACACACATTGGTCCATCCTCCAGCCCCCTAATGAAGAACCCTGCTGTAGGTGTGAGTTGTAGGTTCCTCATCAGAGAGCCATGGACAGACACATCGGTCCATCATCCAGCCCCCTAATTAAGAACCCTGCTGTAGGTGTGAGTTGTAGGGTTCCTCATCAGAGAGCTGCGGACAGACACACATCGGTCCACCCTCCAGCCCCCTAATGAAGAACCCTGTTGTAGGTGTGAGTTGTAGGTTCCTCATCAGAGAGCCGTGGACAGACACACATTGGTCCATCCTCCATCCCCCTAATTAAGAACCCTGTTGTAGGTGTGAGTTGTAGGTTCCTCATCAGAGAGCCTTGGACAGACACACATTGGTCCATCCTCCATCCCCCTAATTAAGAACCCTGCTGTAGGTGTGAGTTGTAGGGTTCCTCATCAGAGAGCTACAGACAGACACACATCGGTCCACCCTCCATCCCCCTAATTAAGAACCCTGTTGTAGGTGTGAGTTGTAGGTTCCTCATCAGAGAGACATGGACAGACACATCGGTCCACCCTCCAGCCCCCTAATTAAGAACCCTGTTGTAGGTGTGAGTTGTAGGTTCCTCATCAGAGAGCCATGGACAGACACACATCGGTCCATCCTCCATCCCCCTAATTAAGAACCCTGTTGTAGGTGTGAGTTGTAGGTTCCTCATCAGAGAGCCATGGACAGACACACATCGGTCCATCCTCCAGCCCCCTAATTAAGAACCCTGTTGTAGGTGTGAGTTGTAGGTTCCTCATCAGAGAGCCGTGGACAGACACACATCGGTCCATCCTCCAGCCCCCTAATGAAGAACCCTGTTGTAGGTTCCTCATCAGAGAGCCGTGGACAGACACACATCGGTCCATCCTCCAGCCCCCTAATGAAGAACCCTGTTGTAGGTGTGAGTTGTAGGTTCCTCATCAGAGAGCCATGGACAGACACATCGGTCCACCCTCCAGCCCCCTAATGAAGAACCCTGTTGTAGGTGTGAGTTGTAGGTTCCTCATCTGAGAGCTACGGACAGACACACATTGGTCCACCCTCCAGCCCCCTAATGAAGAACCCTGTTGTAGGTGTGAGTTGTAGGTTCCTCATCTGAGAGCTACGGACAGACACACATTGGTCCACCCTCCGGCCCCCTAATGAAGAACCCTGTTGTAGGTGTGAGTTGTAGGTTCCTCATCTGAGAGCTACGGACAGACACACATTGGTCCACCCTCCGGCCCCCTAATGAAGAACCCTGTTGTAGGTGTGAGTTGTAGGTTCCTCATCTGAGAGCTACGGACAGACACACATTGGTCCACCCTCCGGCCCCCTAATGAAGAACCCTGTTGTAGGTGTGAGTTGTAGGTTCCTCATCAGAGAGCCGTGGACAGACACGCATCGGTCCACCCTCCAGCCCCCTAATTAAAAACCCTGTTGCTGTACCAAAGCCTTGTCCCTGACATGGGCATGGGGAGGACCCTGGCAGGCAAGATGCTTTGGAAGTGCTGCTTTCTAGGGCCACTACAGTACAGATCTAATGATTTTGCAAATTGTTCACTAAGTGTCTATCTATGATGAGCATGACTAGCATAGTGAAAACATATAACTGCAAGAATATGGCTCGAGGCTGCCCACTACTATTTGCCTGCAAGAATGTGGATAGACAGACCAAAAACAATACCTCCCCGCGACTAAGTAGCCTCTTCCGTTAACCCCATGGCCTGGAATGTCTGTCATGGTTCACAAATGATCATTTCTACCAACCCTGAACTCTACTTCTGGTCACTCCTGCAAATCTGACTTTTTCCTTCACTTTCTGTCACTCTGTAGTGCGATGTGCCTATATATAGCATTTTGAGATACAATGTAACTTAGAAACATCATTGAAAACACTACATGTATTTTGGTACATAGAAATGACCAACAATACAACACTTGTTCACATACCTCTTCTGTGATGAAGGGTTCGAAGTCTCCGTACAGCTTGTCTCTGATGTCATACACATATTCCTCCACCGCGTTCTTGGCATCCTGCCGTTCTTTCTCCAGCTTGTCTGCCATGATCATCTTACCCTGCAGGTGAAGTACAACTTCAGTTAGTAGGAAAAACAGTAACTGTGTGGACCAAGATATAACATGAACAACAATCATCTCATGCATGGACCACAGGAATTCAGAAAACTACAGGAAGTGTAGAAGGCAAGGTGGACTTGTGGTCAGGGTTGTTGACTTGAAATCTCAAGATTCAGGGTTCAAATCCAAGACTGTCCCAGTGTTGTGCCCTTGGGAAAGGCACTTTACACCAGGTCCTATTTCCTCAACCTAGCTTCGGTTTGGGCACGTCATGTAATAGTCGTACAATTGTTAACATGTTTTCCACAGCTATACTTGTGTCCTGCAAGGTTCAGTTGTGTTGCTACACAAAAGGCTGTCTTAGATACTTGTCATTGGTTGGTTCTGAAAATCCTACACTGGCTATAGCATCAAAATTACAACAATCCCACAATGTATCTGACCGCTCCCTTAGGGACCTTCTACTGGATGTAACCCATAGCCGGAGGCACATCTCAATCGCATTACATGTACAGACCCCACCACACTTATTGTAGGGGTCCATCCCAGTCAGAATGGACCAAACCCTACAGTCTGGACTTCTACAAACCATACAAAATCCCTGTAATATCCCGAAAGAGAGCTAACTGTTCCGAAAATAGTTTCATCAGGTTGGTAGAATATACTAGAATATTGGAGAATTCTTTTTTTACACAACCAGCAGGTACTTACATTGCTTACGTTTCGATGTCTCTCTAAGGTGTATACCTTCGTCAGAGCTTCTAACTGGAGTTCTGCTTCTCACCGCTATATGTAGCCGATGTACAAAATGTAGGTGGCGCTTTTGCAGTGAGAAAACAGTCCCAAACGTGGCTAAGCTTGTATCCTCCCTCGTCCCGGTTCATCACTGGGGTTGACTTTCTTACTGCTAAGCTTACTGTTTATGCCAAAAAAGAATAATAAAAAACAAGGTTGGTTGCCCCTCACCTCTTGTTCTGTGTATGAATTGATGAGGTCCTTTGACAGTTGGTGTACTTTGGTATCGATGGGAAGGTCGACCATCTTCACCAACTTCTTAGGTTTCTTTGGTGCTGGCTCCTTCCCTTCCTTCTTACCATCATCTTTCTTCTCCTGTGAAGGGATAGATTCAATTGATGTTATGAGAACAAACCTAACGACTCCTTAAGATACATGGAATTCCTTATTGTCCAAGACGTGAGGTTTTGGTCAATATCACGTGTCCATTGATCACATCTTGTCACTCTATGGTTTTTAAGAAACGTAGAACACAAACTGAAACAGATAGGACCAAAACATTATTTGAACAGTACTTCCTGTATTTCCTACCATAGCAGTACAATTATTTTCCCACTCACTAGCTGTTACGCAAATAATTGTGGACATACACATACACACAGACAAACATACACAAAAACACACGCACGCACACCTACATGCACAGACACACAGACACACAGACACGCACAGATCATGTACACTACACATACACACAAAGACACACACATGCAAGCACATACACACACACAAACAATTGCTTCTAAAAGTCACAAAATAAAATCAGCACCTTTTTCTTAGGAGAATTGTCTTCAGTTTCATCTGTAGCTGTTTTCTCTTTATCATCTGTTTCCATCTAAAAACAAACCAAGGAAAACTCAACTCATCCAAGAAATATACTCAAGAAGGCATGTGAATTCAGAGCTCGAAATACTTTTTTCTGAATACCTGCATTGGTACAGCCGGTGCCATTGAAATTTACCTGCACCAGACAACTTTTACCTGTACCGGTTTATCTATAGGACATTTATGTATTAAGACCAGTAACGTTACAGGGACCAGTGCAGGTAAGGTGTAGGTAGACACCAGAAATACCTGCACAGCTCCAATTTTACCTGCACTAACCTGCATATGCAGGTGGTATTTCGAGCCCTGGGATTAAATATGTTTGATCAACAAATGTAAAGAAATAACTGCAGAAATAATGTAAGAAACTTGAGAACTCATAACTTCATAAGGCCTAAGAAAATTTATGCTATGTTAAAACTTTCCGACTATGGTCCAGGTACATTGAATGTATTTTGTATTCAATTTGAACACCTTTTTGTATTCTAGTCAACATTGTCATTGTCCTTGCATAGTGTCATAGTCTACTAGACTGACGGACAGTAGTAGTAGTAGTAGTAGTAGTAATAGTACATAGTAGTACATTGTAGATAGGGATCATCTTTAATTTTAGATTTCAACCGTCAACATAAAGGGAACATGTTTGGAGCGTCTGTTTTTCTTGTTTTTCTATCGCAAGAAAAATGAGCTGACAACATGTTGACAAATGATTCAGTTTCAATGCTTTCATCACTTCGATCAAACATTTAATGTCCCAGGGTTCTAGCTAGGATGAAATTTGAGCGTAGTGGTACAAGCGAGGGAGCGAAGCGACCAAGCGCGAGGGCGCGAAGCGACCGAGGGGGGGATGGTGTGGAAGGGGGGCTTTCGCCCCTTCCACGGTATGGAGCTTTTGGAAATATAAAATTGAAATGGGTCATTCTTAGGGACCTATAAAAGGAAAATTGTTGTTTTCTCAATATGTATTCTTGATGGGTAATTCTTATACTTTTGCATCTTGTCACTGTGTTACCCTTACAAAGGACCTTGTCACAAGATATCTTAACTCATACATAGAAACAAAAAATTAACAGGTAAACCTAGAAACAGGTAAGTAACATCATTTTACTAAAAGTTACTAGAGAGTCAAATCAAAGTTAAGAATTAATTTCAAAAGTCTGTAATCATTTCTACATACATTTCCAAATTTGCTTAGACTTCCTCAATGTTCCTCCATTTCCATACAATGTTCAGAATACTGTATTCAATTTCATGGCAGTGGGAACAATGTTTACAATACTTAAAAAAAGAATGGCTACATCACACTGCCAAAATCTTAACATGTTTATCAATGTAAGCCACTCTACCTCTCTTGTAAATCAATTCCAGAAATTTAGTGAGAGAAAGAACACAGAACACACTTTACATTTTACACCTCCCCCTACATTTCATATCGTATTGCTGATTCCTCTGCAGGCACTACCAGAAGATAGAAAGAAAACACGTTCCTTTGAGACACACCAAATATGGTTTAATGTATTCATCTATGAGGCGGGTCCCTCCAGCGAAATTCATTCCCACGGCTTGTATGCACAATGCTCCTCCCACTGCACTGGGGCTGTGCTGGCGGCAAATCTTTTTAGAGGCTAAAGAGACTTGACTCCGCCCACTGCACTAGACACAGTAGACAGTCTCTGGCACCAGCCTGCTGGCAGTGCAGACTCCGCCCTTTTGGGGGTGTTGTCTAGTCAGGTTTACTTGTGGGGGAGGACAAACGGCATTTGGAATTTCCAAAACAAAGACTGAACTGACAATATCTGATGATTAAATGACAAAAACAAATGCTCATAAAGCATATCTGATGGTAACAGTGCTCCAACTTTTTAAAAATATTTCACATTATATATTGTTAGTTTAGTTTTTACTTTGATAAAATGACCAAAAGTATCTGCTACTGTGACGAACTTTTTCAACAGCCTCCCACGGCCTGATCGGGACGTGCCAAGTGTATGAGGGACAAGTGTCTGATTATTATTTTTTCTATCCTTAAAAATTATTAATGCAGTTTAGTGAAGGTAGGCGCGCAAGTTACGAGGAAAATGCGTTGAGGACGAGGAGGAAACGTATTTGTAGTTGTAGTTGTTCAAGTTCCACAAAAAAGATTGTCATACAAGGACACTCCCTCGGCAAGTCGTAATAAGCCAGTCTAGCCCAAATATGGCATCGAATAAAGCCGACACTCTGGGCTTGCCACATATGGGAGGGCAACATGAAGACCCGCCCCGGCTGTGCGCTCTGAGACTGTGGGACCTGATTAGTCACGCCAGGCAGCGCCCGCAAATGTATTTGTGTTTTGCTCATTGCGATTCCCTCTGAAACAACTGAAACCAACGTTTTTTACATTTGATCTGGCATTATTGCACAAATAAATACAGTCAAAATGCCGCTACTTTGTATTGAAAATAAGCGTAGCGGCCCCAAAATGAGCGTAGCGGTCCAAAATTTTAACGTAGCGGGCCGCTACGCAACTTTGCGCTAGCTAGAACCCTGATGTCCAATGGCAGCGGTCGACCTCCAAAGGCTAGGGTTGGTAGGTTTTTGCTAGGATCAGTGGGTAAACGGAAATATATAGCATTTTTTCTAGGCCTAACAAAAGATGCCTTGCCCTTTCTGTCTGTTGATAGTGTACCTCCTCTTTCTTTCCATCTTCGGCTGTCTTGTCGTCGTCACTTGCGGGAGTTTCGCCATTTTGGTTCTCACTTGGTCCATTTGGCGTCTGGTCGGTCTCCATGTCTTCTTCCTCCTTGGCATCTCCCTTTGACTTGTCTTAAGAAAGGATGAAGACATCAGTAAGCGAGGAACAGCACCAGAAATGAATCAAGACTTGAGTAATTGTCTATTGTAGCTATAGCTGAAAATGATGGACAATGACAAATCCAGTGAACTTTTAAAAAATGCCAAATAGCTATTACTCAAGCAACTGGATATGATTTTGGACACAACAGCATCCACTACCTTTCATAAGTTGACCAGCAGGTTTTATACCCTAACTATGAATTGATATGTTAAGGAGGTTAACACAAATTTAAGACAGTCCTATTAAGCAAAACAAATGTAAGACCAAGTCAAGACCTTGTGCCACTGGCGAAAGGTAGCTATCTGAAAGCTATCTGACTATTTCCAAAATCATGTCCAGTTGCTTGAGTAACTGCTATTTTGGTGCATCCTGAATGTCTAACCTTCATTGACAAAACTTTTACAAAAGTTTAATTTGAGAGCATATGTACAGTGCTAGCAATACAAGTTTTCAACTCACTCCTGGAGAGGGGGGCAATCCTTGTAAGGGAAAAGAATACAACAAACTTTCTCCAGAACATACAGTACAATAAAAATGCTTCTTGTCATCAGGGCTACTTCTTGAGAGCACTGTATCTAGCCCTACACTAGCGTTCTAAGTGTGCAGGTCAGGGCTCTAGCCAGTTCAATTTTTTTTTCCATCTGCCAATTCCCGCTGTCGTGAAAACACTATTCTAGGAGTTAGAGACTGAACTGAGACCTTGAAAAATGGGTTTTAATAAGATTATCGTATGCGAAAGGGCACTGACACACATTGTCAACAATCATAACAATAGCAAAACAAACAGTGTGTGGCTTTTACGGCCGTGGACGGCGTCCCCAAGCAGCCTGTAGCTTCCACCAAGGAACTTTATCAGATTTTTGTCCGTCAAAGTTGACGGATTGGTTTTTAAATTTTTCCGTCACATGCAGCAAATTTCCGTCAATTGACGGAAAAACGGACGCTGGCTAGAGCCCTGGTGCAGGTAGAAGATATTTCCAGAGCTAAGTACCTATAGTCCAGTTATACTACACTCCTATGCAGAGCCTATACATATACAATATACCTAGCCTTTTCTAAACTGGTCTGAGGTTTCCATTCTTGTGGGTATGGCCTCTAAGCAGCTGTTAGCCAAAAGCTGATTGGCTGACAGCTAGTTAGAGGCCATGCCCACAAGACAGGAACTGATTGGCTGACAGCTGGTTAGACTGCCCACAATAGTGAAAACCTCAGCACAAATCCCTACAGATGTATATTGTATAGGCTGCAAGAATAAGAGAATGCTTGAGTAAGTCTTTAGCAGACTTGTTTCCATGACATTTGAGTTAACAAAAAACTCTAAGAAGGGAGGGTTCACAACAAGGTTAGAACAGAGTAGAGAAGGATAACAAGCAAGGTAAAGAACACAGCAGACCAAAACCAGGGGTAGGAAATGGGGAGGGGGGCGGACTCAAAACATCAAATATGATATAAATTTCAAGGTATGTACCGAACAACACCTTTTTATTACGCGATTATGGACGTCTTTTTATCATTATATTCTTATATAAGTTATGGAAAGATTTTGCATGAGAAGCATCCAGCAATGTGTCTCTTTCCTAAACCTCTGAAGTTCAATATGATGGGTCTTTCTTTCTTCGTCTGTCATGCAGTTTTTTTCATAACTGCTAGGAGCCACTGGTAGACTGGATAATTTCAATTACTCTTGTCCACATTTACCTTCCTTGACAACAGTTTTCACTTCTTAATCTTACAAAATTGTGTCTTAGTTGAAACTCATTTTTCATTGGGGTGTGAAGCTGACTAAAGTTTTTTCTTTCTTTTTTGGCGACGCCTCAGGGGCAAGCCTTATGGGAGGGTATTGTGTGTGATAAGTTTGACAAAAGACTGGGGAGGAAAGCATCCTGCATTTTCTGGAAAATGTAACCTTTTCTAGTTTGACAGTTTTGAGTCCTTAGGGATTAAGGATAGGAGGACACCACAAACACAAAAGGAGTGACACTAACCGACATCTTTTGTTTTTTGCTTCTTCTTCTTCTTACCATCTTTACTCTTAGTCTCTTCTTCCTTCTTCTCCTCCTCGGCCGCTTGAGGAGGAAGTTTCTCCACCAGCTGGGCGCTCGACACCGTGAAGATGCCATTGATGTTGACCCTGACCTTCACCTTGACCTTTGCACTCTCACCCTCAGGGGTCGGCACCACCTTGTCTATGAAGAACTTGCCTGGAAAAGAAGCGTCACTTCCTTTATACAGGGTGTAGGATATCGTTGGGTAGTGAGTATCTAGCCTGCCTGATTGATTGATTGACAGACAAACGTACCAATGACAGGGTCGGGGTGAGGGATATCGTTGGGTAGTGAGTATGATTGATTGACAGACAAACGGACCAATGACAGGGTCGGGGTGTGGGATATCGTTGGGTAGTGAGTATGATTGATTGACAGACAAACGTACCAATGACAGGGTCGGGGTGAGGGATATCGTTGGGTAGTGAGTAGGGCTGGGTATCGGTACGGTGTACCGGTACAAAACCGGTTTTTCTTATTGGACCGGTCCGGAAAAACCGAACCTGAAAAAATTAGATGGACCGGATGTTGGACCTATTGGACAATAAACAGCTTATATGATTAGGTATTCACACGTTTTGGGGCTTACCGGTCGACGAAAATAACAAGGGCGAAGCAGAGTAGAGTCTATAGTCATTTCTACCAAGTTTTACAGTAAATCGTACAGAGGCAGTTAGCCTTGTAGAACTGTAACAGTGGTGTTTAAGTACTGCCTATCGTCCTTGCCCAAACGCACTAGTGCTTTTGTGGCGACGGTGATAGCGTTCGTGATTTGTGATCTGCCGACCCCGGTTCGATTCCGGGTAGGGGGCATGTTGTTTCTTTCTGTTCTTACTCGCCCCTCTGAATTTCTACAATGGTTCCCACGCCGGCCCTGTGAGTAACAGGCTAGTATGTGCCACACAGGGATGTCGAACTCGGAGATTCGAGGACGAATCTTGAAGAAAAGGGGGAGTAGTGTAACAGTGGTGTTTAAGTACTGCCTATCGTCCTTGCCCAAACGCACTAGTGCTTTTGTGGCGACGGTGATAGCGTTCGTGATTTGTGATCTGCCGACCCCGGTTCGATTCCGGGTAGGGGGCATGTTGTTTCTTTCTGTTCTTACTCGCCCCTCTGAATTTCTACAGAACTTTAAAATGCCAGTGGGAGTCGAATACTCCACAAAGCAGATTTCTTTGTAGCAAAATGAACCATTGTTTTGAGTATCGTCCATTCATAAGTTTTCACATACTGAATCAGGTCCAGGTTCAGGTCCAAACCTGGACCTGATCCTCTGGACCTGAACCGGACCTGGACCTGAATTTTCTGTACCGGTACCCACCCCTAGTAGTGAGTATGATTGATTAATTGACAGACAAACGGACCAATGACAGGGTCGGGGTGAGGGATATCGTTGGGTAGTGAGTATGATTGATTGACAGACAAACGGACCAATGACAGGGTCGGGGTGTGGGATATCGTTGGATAGTGAGTATGATTGATTGACAGACAAACGTACCAATGACAGGGTCGGGGTGTAGGATATCGTTAGGTAGTGAGAATGATTGATTGATTGACAGACAAACGTACCAATGACAGGGTCTGGGTGAGGGATATCGTTGGGTAGAGAGTATCTAGCCTGCCTGATTGATTGATTGACAGACAAACGTACCAATGACAGGGTCTGGGTGAGGGATATCGTTGGGTAGTGAGTATCTAGCCTGCCTGATTGATTGATTGACAGACAAACGTACCAATGACAGGGTCTGGGTGAGGGATATCGTTGGGTAGAGAGTATCTAGCCTGCCTGATTGATTGTTTGACAGACATACGTACCAATGACAGGGTCGGGGTGAGGGATATCGTTGGGTAGTGAGTATGATTGATTGACAGACAAACGTACCAATGACAGGGTCGGGGTGTGGGATATCGTTGGATAGTGAGTATGATTGATTGACAGACAAACGTACCAATGACAGGGTCTGGGTGAGGGATATCGCTGGGTAGTGAGTATGATTGATTGACAGACAAACGTACCAATGACAGGGTCGGGGTGTGGGATATCGTTGGATAGTGAGTATGATTGATTGACAGACAAACGTACCAATGACAGGGTCAGGGTGAGGGATATCGTTGGATAGTGAGTATCTAGCCTGCCTGATTGATTGTTTGACAGACAAACGTACCAATGACAGGGTCTGGGTGAGGGATATCGCTGGGTAGTGAGTATGATTGATTGACAGACAAACGTACCAATGACAGGGTCGGGGTGTGGGATATCGTTGGATAGTGAGTATGATTGATTGACAGACAAACGTACCAATGACAGGGTCAGGGTCAGGGATATCGTTGGATAGTGAGTATCTAGCCTGCTTGATTGATTGATTGACAGACAAACGTACCAATGACAGGGTCGGGGTGAGGGATATCGTTGGATAGTGAGTATCTAGCCTGCCTGATTGATTGATTGACAGACAAACGTACCAATGACAGGGTCAGGGTGAGGGATATCGTTGGGTAGAGAGTATCTAGCCTGCAGAGTGAAGGGATCCTTGCGGTAGAAGGTCAGCATCTTGGAGAACGGCGCTGCATGGTTCTTGGTGAAAACTTCCATGTCCCTGCAACAAAACACCAACAAGTCTTTCAAAAAACAACGAAATCCAGCAAAACTGTAGCCTGGGTACCAGATAGTAGTTTGCTCCTATGTTCGCTTCTGCTATCCATCTGAAGACCTGTACATTCAAACCATTTGGTGCCAACGGCAGTTAACGAGCGAAATAAGGAATGGGTTCTAGAGCGCTCGTTAATTGACAACAGGCCTTCAGCAAGCAGACGAAGGGCTTTTCGGGTGTTGGAACGCCTGTTTGAACGATTGCTTGAACCCAATTCTCTCAATTCGCACATGTGCAGGGACCAATAATGCCCGAGTCCAAAATTTGGATGGTTCCAGACGTTAACTTGGTCCAGGATCCCACTCTGACGGTACATTAGAGAAGCGATATAGTATATAGCAAACTACTTTCCGGACGGTACCCAGGCTAGCAAAACTGTAGACCGTAGTAGACAAACAGTTATCAACAACACCTTTGACAAAGTCCTCTTAGCTCAGCTTGCAAATATTTCATCACCAAGCCTTGTTTTGTTTTGCTTTTTAATGAGATTTGGCTCTGTAAAATGCTGTACAAATGCAAGTATATAATAACATTTGGAACATCTTAGGAACAGCTCTTTTTCTTTGGTCAACTTTTTGCCAAGCATGCAGTTAATATAATTACATTTAGTTTTTTTTCAGGAAGCCAAACAAGACTTATGTAGTGATGTCCACCATGTTATGTATTTTCAAAAATTTCAAACACTGTCATTCTTGACCATTTTCTTAAGAAAAAATGGCCATGTCAAGGTTTTTCGCGTGCCATTAATGATTCTAGTTTGCGGGTGGTAAATTCAAGCAGTTACTGCAGTATGACATACATGAACGAAAACACATCTTTTGGATTAGTACATTTTAGGTTTGTTATTATTTTACAATAGGGAACCAGTTGTATGGCGCTGCCTACCCAAAACTCTCTGTCTCCTCACTTGGTTTTTGCTTTGTCTTCTTCCTTCTGTAGACACATGTTTTTAAAGCCAACTTCCTTATCCAGTTGTTCAATAAGTCTATTATCTAACCAGCTGACAATATCACAAGGCCTACATGCTATGGGAATGACACATGCTCAAGGTTAAGACTGAGGTAAGGCCATGTTGATTCAATAATACGGATGACATCCTTTGAGATCCCCAAAACTGATACGAGCGTGCGAAGAAAAAAAAAGTTTGGCCCCCAAAAAGTTGCCTTCAGTATGAAATCTAAGTGGTAAGGAAGGCTGAACAAATGACTCAACACACAGAGTATGGTATAAGACAGACATGGCCTTAGACAAGAAAGTAGGCATGGCATAACAAATGCTGTTGTGAAGCTGCCTGTAATACTTCAATCACATGCTAGGGGGCAAATCTAGACTGTGCTTTATAGGTCTCCCAACAGACAGACATGGCCTTGCACAAGAAAGTAGGCATGGCACAAAAGAAAGCTGTCATGGAACTGCAATGTTTCATTCACATGCTAGGGGGCACAGCTAGACTGTGCTTTATAAGTTGCCCAACAGACAAACATGGACAGACAAACATGGCCTTGGACAGAAAACTAGGTAGGAAAGAGATAGCACTTGTGGAACTGCAATGTTTTACTGACATGCTAGGGGGCACAATTCATACCACATAAAAACGTCCTTTCATCATTCATGCTAAAAGAAAGATACTCACCCTTCCTCGTCGATCGCAGCCTTCCAGCTGAGCGAGATGGGAAACGGGACGACGTCCGTGACAGAGAACTCACGTACGCGGAATGTCGGCGACAGCATAGCACACTGTAACATACAGCAATGCATAGCATTAACATCAAAAGGTATAGGAACTGCATTTTACACATTGTCTTCAAAAGCTAACCTACTTTTTTGTCAGGTGTTGGCAAAAGGAAGAAAGGTCAGATTATGGGCCACCTGCCAGTTTTCCATGATACTGCAGCGGAACATCTGCTTCTGTAATGTCAGATTCCAGACATGCTATCATAGTGATTTTAAATTTTTTTCTAAAACACACCTTTATTAATGGATCCGCCTAGAAGATTAGATAAACTGGAAAGGCAACATTTTTGAGGAAAATGCAGGATGTTTCGCTGCCAGAAATTTGACTTTTACGAAATCAATGCAGGTATTGCTATCATGAACTTGCGATTTACCAATACAGGTTTTACTACAATGATTGCAAACCTGTCACATTTGCTGTAACAGCTAATATTTTGCTCACATTTGCTGGAATAGTTTGTATTTGATGTCACCAGTAGTTCTAAGCTCTGACTGATTCATGACAGAAGAAAAAAGAAGAAGTCAGAACACTAAGGAAGATATTGTCTTTTTCTAACTTCGTAGAATCTTTCTTAATAGAACCTAAGAAAGTTCTGTTCCCACCTGTAGAGTACATCCTCTGGCCACGGCCTCGTCTGCGTTCAAGGTCGTACTGGTCTCCTTCCCAAACACCTTCTTGATGATCTCCTTGATGGCCGGCATGCGAGTCTGTCCTCCGATGATCTCAACTGAGTCAATAGCATCTGACTTCAGGTCTGCAGAAAGAGAGTCCAGATTACTGTAAATACATTTAAAGCTATACTGCGTAATATTTGGACAATACAAAAGTAGATTTTCCTGCCATTTCTTTACATAGTAAGCTAAATCTACTCTTTAGCATTGAATACCAAGGCTCAGTGAGAGAAGTTGCAACATCAGTGCATCATACAAACATGTCTACAAACTGTGATACAGCCAAGAGGGTCTAATTCTTGTGGTCACTCCAAAAAATTACATATTATACCTTTAAGTTCGCGCGGAAAATGGAGTGTTCGTGGTGGTTTTAAGTTTGCAGGAGTGCCATAGACTGTAGTCAAAAACTATAATGGAAAAATGTTCGTCGTGGTTTTAAGTTTGCTGTGAATTGGCCACCGCAAAAACGCGAACAAAAAACTACCGCAAACATTTCTGCATTTACAGTAGTTCAGGTCTAGGAAAAATGATGTTGTGTTTTAAACTAGGGTCCCAAAAAAACTGGGTCATCAAGAAGGGATTCTCTCTTTTTCCCAAAGTGATGAAACAAATACTGTAACTGCATTCATGTTCACCATGGTCTCATGTTTGTAGTTTTCTTCACTGCAAACTTTGCTAGATCTTAAAAAACTTACTAAAACAGAGAAGAAACTTACTGGTTTGCTCCAGCACAGACTTGAGAGGCCCCTCAACTCGAGCCAACAGGTCTGCGATCTTCGCTTCAAAGTCTTCCCTGAAAAACAGCAACACTTTACTCAGCTGACCAAAATATACTCCTGGTCTAGAGGACTGACTCCACAACATCTTGTACAAACCACTGACTGCCACTACCTAATATTTGGTTGGTACTTTATCAATGATGAGAAAAATGTCAGTGCTGATTCAAGGCCCAATCTAGACACAGTTTTTCCAGATATCTGGTTGCAGACATCCTCCAACACAGGGACATCCAACAGCCAAACTGCCTGTCTGGATGTGCCCTGCTCTTTCAACCGTCACCCTTAGTTCCTGACCACCATGCTTATAAATTAGGGGTGGGTACCAGTACAGAACATTCAGGTCCAGGTCCGGTTCAGGTCCAGAGGATAAGGTCCAGGTTTGGACCTGAACCTGGACCTGATTCAGTACGTAAGAACTTGTGAATGGACGATACTCAAAACAATGGTCCATTTTGCAACATAAACATCTG
Source organism: Branchiostoma floridae x Branchiostoma belcheri (assembly GCA_019207045.1). Taxonomy (NCBI): domain Eukaryota; kingdom Metazoa; phylum Chordata; class Leptocardii; order Amphioxiformes; family Branchiostomatidae; genus Branchiostoma; species Branchiostoma floridae x Branchiostoma belcheri. Next base: position 20,158,551 of record CM033029.1, read on the forward strand.
TTTTGTGGAGTATTTGACTCCCACTGGCGTTTTAAAATCCTACAAGGCTACTACCTCTGTACGATTGGCTGTAAAACTTGGTAGAAATGACTATAGACTATACTCTACTTCGCTGTTGCTATTTCCTTCACCGGTAAGCCCCGAAACGTGTGAATTATAATGTGTTCATTTTCCAATCGGCCCAACATCCGGTCCACCCAATTTTTTCAGGTCCGGTTTTTCTGGACCGGTCCAATGAGAAAAACCGGTTTTGTACCGGTACGATGTACCGGTACCCAGCCCTATTATAAATATTAATGAGGTTAACCTTATACATGCCAGACAGCTTTTGGAAACGGAAAGCCTATTCTCTGATTGGCTGACAGCTGGTTTGGGGGGACTTCCACAGGAACTAAGAGTGATGGTTAAAAGAGCAGGTACATCCAGACAGGCAGTTTGGCTGTTGCATGTCCCTGCGTAAGAGGATGGTTGCAGACAGCTTTTTTCCGTGTCTAGATGGAAATTTTCCTGTTGTAGTCCAGATGTCAGCAAAATTTCCCTACGTACTGTACTGTACTGTGGTACTACTACTCTTGCATCACTCTGCTTCGCTCTGTGTGTCAGAACGAGTTGCTCTCAAACAGACAGACCGGAACCTGATCCTCTGGACCTGGTACTCAACCCTAGAGACATTGGGTACCAGAGAAATTGTAACAGGTAAGATGTATGGCAACCTGTACAGACATTGGGAATACTAAATACTTTATGCCATGGTCTGACAGAGTTGTTTATCCCTCAAAACAAACAAACAAACAAACCTCTTCATCCTGCCGGTGACGTCCTTGTCGTCCATGAAGCACTCGATGTTCATGGGGATCTCCGTGGCGTTGGCACTCATCAGTTTCTTCAGTTTCTCGCACTCTGTCAGGAGACGCAGCATCGCGCGCGGCTTCGTCTTGGCGTCCACCTTGTACTTCTTCTTAAACTCCTCCGCGAAGTGTTCCGCCAGCCGTAGGTCGAAGTTGTGCCCGCCGAGATTGGAATCAAACGCTGTCGCTAAGACCTGTAATGGAACAAACAGAGCTTTTACCAACATATTCTATTCTGAGTATAAATTTCTGTTACTGAGCATAAATTGAACTGAAATAGGTACTGAAAATTTGACCACTTCTACACAAGGTTTTAGCTAGGACTTTATTATAAAGGGGGGCCAAATTTTTTGGTGAGTTGCGGCAAGTAATAAAGGTCTGAGTATTGGGGGGAGGGGGGTCTTCCGAGGACAGCCACCTTCCATGGTGCAGAGTTTTGGAGCATTTTAAGCTAAAATGGTGCTTTCTAAGGTATCATGAGGGGCAAAATAACTGCCAGACTCAGAGAGGCTATAGTCTGCAAGACAGTGACCAAGTAGCTCCCTGGTCAATCAGAATTTTATGCTTGTCAGAGGATCTGCTTTCCGGAATCTTGAGCGTTCAATTTCTTCTTACTTTTAGAACAGCCTGTAACTATACCTGGCTTAAACCCTGCTTCTACATTCGTACATGAGGTCACTATGACACCTTTTTGGTCGCCTCTTAGATAATATTTCCCATTGACATGAGCATTAAGAATCCTGTCTATGGTATAGTGACCACCTATCCACATACTGACATAGAACAGATTTTATCAGCTACAAGTGGTCTTCTTCAAAATCTTGAAGATCTCTCCTAACAAAAAAGAAGTGTATATCACCATGGTGATCAGAGAGCCAACATCTTCCCAGCCCCACCCCTCCGAGAGGCAAGAGATGACAGACAGACAGACACCCACCCAAGAGAACCCTGGGATAGCTGCCGCCCGCTGCCAGCCCGAGGACACTGAAAGTGCCGCCTAACAGAGGAGGGGACTCTGCGAATGGATTGACTTTTACATCATCTCACCTGTCATTAATTTTGTCAACTTGGCAAAACATTTGTCCTCAACAACATTAACACAAATTACAGTTACTGTAAATACATTTAAGTTTGCAGGGATTTACTTTCACCGTAGCAGTAAAATGGAGTTTTCGCAGTGGTTTTAAATTCGAGGTAGCGCCATAGACTGTAGTCAAAAAGTATAATCAAAAAATGTTTGTGGTGGTTTTATGTTCGTGGTGAAGTGGCCACCACGAAAACTGCGAATCAAAAACCACCACGAACATTTTTGCATTTGCAGTAACCTCAGACCACTTCAACTGACACCTTTCAAAACAAAGCACAATTGTTAAATTCCCTTTTCCCTTGACATCAGGCCATATTGTTTTGATTATATGGATGGTATCTTCTAGGAATGGCCAAACTGATGTGCAGACGGAAAAAAAGTATTGCCCCCCAAAATTGCCTTCATTATTGAATCTAGGTGTTCTCACATTATGAAATCTAAGAATGAATGATGTGATTTTAATTAAACTGGACATTGTTGCTGTTGCTATTAACAACAGGAGAATATTTTTTGCATAGTAATTCATAACTTCAAGTTTTCTGGGAATAGGTTTTACAATAGTTCCAGTCCAAAAAATCACATGAATGACGTCACACTTGTGTTAATTCTCTTGTTTTACGTGTATATCCTGTAAAAAGTTGGTAGTCAAATGATACCTAGTTCTGGAGTCACAGAGTTGGGTCTCAAAAGCCCCTATCCCCCCAGATATAAATTGCCCAATAAAAGCCCGGTCTGAATAGGGTCAAAGAAACACACCACACCAGTACAGAGAAGGAAAACCCTTACCTTGAGTTTGCCCTTGTGGAAAGCGCAGGCGGACACCTGGAGGGATTTGTAGCCCATATCCACAAACACGACATTCCGCGGCTTCTCCTCCGGAGCTGGGAGGTCCTGCTTGTAGATACCGTACGCAAGGGCAGCTGGAAGAGGGAAACAAATCATACCGTTGCAGCATTTTTACTTTCAGGGATAAACAAGTCCACTAGCCCCATTGTCCAGGGCAAGTGAAAGTGCTGTTCGGGCAAGTGTATGACCTAACCCACTTGCCCAATCGGGCAAGCAAGATTTTTCCATTGATTAAGTGCAATTTTGATATACATGTTACTTTTTACAGTCATGACATCAAGCAATGGTAAACAAAAAATTTCATTGCTGGAAGTGAAAATCCATGTACTAGTAACAGTGACATTTGAATTTTGGGCAAGTGAAAAATTGGTTCGGGCAAGTTAATTTTTCATGTGCTTGCCCGATAGGACAAGTGGATTTTAGAAAACTTGTCCAACCCTGACTTTCAACATGTTTCTAATGAAAACATATTGTTTTTGCTGGTGTGTTCTTTTTCTTTCTTCTGCCTAACAGAGAAGGTTTACAGAAAAGGCTGGGCTGTCTATCTAGGCTGGCTATCACGTCAGGCTTCTCAGATACCCCCATTCATTTCCTCGCTAATGAATACAGTTCGCAGCCCACACCAGGTGAAAGATAGTAGATATCGGCCAGATAGACATCTAACCTAACCGAACGGCCTTAACCGAAGCGAGGTACTCATTTTCACTTGAGTGAAGTGAGATAAGTCTTTTAAAGTGCCTTTCTCAAGGGTACAACAATGGGACTGTTCCGAATCTATTACCTCTGGCGCCTGGGTTAACCACCTTACTAATTGTGTCACATGATGCCACAATTTGGCCACTATGTACTATCTTTACAGCCTGGAAATCTTTTCAGAGACTAGGGCATGATCTTGACACAGTTTTTTTGCAATATCGGCGAGGCTTTTTTTCAGCGTCTAGATGCAATATCGCCATAAAGATATTGGCAGAATTTCTCCCAAAAGATCCGGAGTATTTGCCCAATAGCAGGGGTCCCCGAAAGCTTCCGCGCGCATGTAGATGTGTCCCGATTTCGGGAGGGCTCATAAGTATATAACGCGGGCTCATAAGGCTATATAGCTGTTTATGACTGCAAGCGCCACGGGTGTCCTACCCACAACGTTCCAGATCCCTCCCGACTAGGGCTGGGTATCGGTACAGCGTACCGGTACAAAACTGGTTTTTCTTATTGGACCGGTTCAGAAAAACCGGACCTGAAAAAATTAGGTGGACCGGATGTTGGACCGATTAGAAAATTAACAGATTATTTTATAAGGCATTCACACGTTTTGGCGCTTGCAGGTGGAAGAAAATAACAAGAGTGAAGTAGAGTAGAGTTTATAGTAATTTCTACCAAGGTTTACAGCCAATCATACTGGTGCAGTTAGCGTTGTAGGATTTTAAAACGACAGTGTAAGTCTAATACTCCACCAAACAGATTTCTTTGTAGTGAAATGGACCATTGGTATGAGTCATACTGAATCATGTCCAGGTTCAGGTCCGGACCTGGACCTGATCCTCTGGACCTGAACCGGACCTGGACCGGAATGTTCTGACACATCCACAGATATCGGTAAAAACTGTGTCTAGATTGGGCCTAGTTCTCACCTGCTGTTGTGTCGTTCATGAGTTTGAGGACGTTGAGCCCAGCGATGGAAGCTGAGTCCAGAACTGCTCTTCTCTCTGCATCAGTGAAGAAACATGGGACCTACACAAGCAAAGGAGGAGGGAGGAAAGATCCAGATTAGGGAGGAAAGATCCACAAATATTAACATCAGAGATAAGATAACGTCAAATACCCATGAACAGAATCAACTAGTGATTGTATCAGATATATTGAGAAACTTTAATGCAAGGTACTTGTACTAAGACATTGAATATACGATGTGCAGCCATACCCAGACTGAAATGCCATTAACAATGGACTGAGTATTGGATTTGGTTAGTTGTTGGTATATGCAATGCCTTCTCAGTAAATTCCTTCTATTTGAGATCTAGCATTTCGTTTTCACTCCTTGAGGTTTTAGACAGACTTAACGTTTCTCAGCTGCACATCCAAAAACTTAATATCAAAAAGGCCTAGGAAATAAAGTTGCATTTCCTGTTTCAGTTAGGAAAAAAAATGTAGGTTGTAGGGATTATCTTTTTTTTAAAGTTTTTTTTTGCCTTTGGCCCCAAACTGTAGTGATACAATACAGTACAGGAAAACAGGAAACACAAATGTTTTTTCCTAGGTCTAAGATGTTGCAAAAAGATGTTCTACTTACAGAAATGACACAGTCCACCACCTTAACCTTAAGGTTCATCTCGGAGACCTCCTTAAGTTTGGTGAGTATCATCCCTGTGATCTGTTCTGTACTGAAGATATGCTCCTCACCCTGGTAGTGGAGCTGGGAGGGAAATAACAACAGTTCTACATGATCTGCTCTGTACTGAAGACATGCTCCTCACCCTGGTAGTGGAGCTGGGAGGGAAATAACAACAGTTCTACATGATCTGCTCTGTACTGAAGACATGCTCCTCACCCTGGTAGTGGAGCTGGGAGGGAAATAACAACAGTTCTACATGATCTGCTCTGTACTGAAGACATGCTCCTCACCCTGGTAGTGGAGCTGGGAGGGAAATAACAACACTTAATATACATGATCTGCTCTGTACTGAAGACATGCTCCTCACCCTGGTAGTAGAGCTGGGAGGGAAATAACAACACTTAATATACATGATCTGCTCTGTACTGAAGACATGCTCCTCACCCTGGTAGTGGAGCTGGGAGAGAAATAACAACAGTTCTACATGATCTGCTCTGTACTGAAGACATGCTCCTCACCCTGGTAGTGGAGCTGGGAGGGAAATAACAACAGTTCTACATGATCTGCTCTGTACTGAAGACATGCTCCTCACCCTGGTAGTGGAGCTGGGAGGGAAATAACAACAGTTCTACATGATCTGCTCTGTACTGAAGACATGCTCCTCACCCTGGTAGTGGAGCTGGGAGAGAAATAACAACAGTTCTACATGATCTGCTCTGTACTGAAGACATGCTCCTCACCCTGGTAGTGGAGCTGGGAGGGAAATAACAACAGTTCTACATGATCTGCTCTGTACTGAAGACATGCTCCTCACCCTGGTAGTGGAGCTGGGAGGGAAATAACAACAGTTCTACATGATCTGCTCTGTACTGAAGATATGCTCCTCACCTTGGTAGTGGAGCTGGGAGGGATATTACAACAGTTTTTTTAGTTTTCTTCTACGGTCATATATCACCTCTCTGCTGTTCCATGACCTGGAACCTGGACAATCTTAACATCTGGAATCATCCAAATTTTGACGCAGGCGCTGATTGGTCCCTACACATCAGCGAATTACGGAAAGGGTTCAAGTGATCGTTCGAACAGGCGTTCCAACACAATCAGAATTGACCCTGAAGAAGGCGACAGTGGTACTTGAAAATTTGATCCGTGTATACCTTTGTGTTGGGAGAAAGTTTAGCATTGTACTATGATTACTACCAACACAGATGAGCTTTAATCATGTTAATGACCTGGTCGAAAAAAACAAGTAGATGTAGGTCAATGAAGAAGAATCAATCTTTACTTCTGGATACTTTATTTTTATACAGACGTTTCAAAAGGCATCTGCCTTTCTTCCTCAGTGAAATAAAATTTGAAATAAAATAAAATTTTATTTCACTGAGGAAGAAAGGTGGATGCCCTTTGAAACGTCTGTATAAAAATAAAGTATCCAGAAGTAAAGATTGATTCTTCTTCAATGTTAACAATACCTGGATGTCTAATCTTCACAAACGTAAGTAGGGTTTTCTTTTTTTTAAGTGGACATACCTTCATCCCGGTTGACCCGTCGGGCATCTCGGCGGCCCTGTACTGGACATGCTGCAGCTCAGACTGGACCTGAGGGTCCTGGAACCGCCGGCCCAGGAACCGCTTGAACTGGTACACTGTGTTCTTGTAGTTCGTCACCATCTGGGTGGGAGGAAGGTTGGGTTAGTTAATACAATTGGGGTTCTCACCAGCACAGGGGACCCCTTACGCTGTGATTTGGATCCCTATGTTGTGGCTTTGATCCCCTATGCTGTGATTTGGATCCCCTATGCTGTGATTTGGATCCCTATGCTGTGACTTTGATCCCCTATGCTGTGATTTGGATCCCTATGCTGTGATTTGGATCCCCTACGCTGTGATTTGGATCCCTATGCTGTGATTTGGATCCCCTACGCTGTGATTTGGATCCCTATGCTGTGACTTTGATCCCCTACACTGTGATTTGGATCCCTATGCTGTGACTTTGATCCCCTATGCTGTGATTTGGATCCCTATGCTGTGACTTTGACCCCTATGCTATGATTTGGATCCCCTATGCTGCACTTTGCATCCACTATGCTGTGATTTGTATCCGACTACGCTGTGATTTGTATATCCGACACATTTGGATCCCTTATACCATGATTTTTATCCCCTATGCTGTGACTTGTATTCACCATGCTGTGATTTGTATCCCCTGTGCTGTGCTTTGTATCCCCTATGCTGTATTTTGACCCCTACGCTGTGATTTGGATCCCCATTGCTTTGATTTTGGGCCTTATAAGTTATGCTGTTTTCAACGTGTAAGGGGATTTTCCATCGTTTTGTAGCAAAGGTAAAAAAATGTTGTAAAAACTCTAGATATCAGCCAAGAAAAAAAGGTTACATAGTAACACTAACAATTGCCATGTAAATGCAAGTTCCTATTGGCTAGCCACAACTACACCACAAATCGCCTAGACTGCTGGCTGTATTACCTCTCACTCAGTGGTTTTCTTTTTCATTCGGTGGTGATTATGACACCATATACACCTTGGGGCGGGTCATTAACCCTTAAAAGCTTAATCAATGTTTTTTATGTTATCCTACTGTAGATATTATCTTAATGAGACACAATTTATCTTATATCATCTGTGGGTCTTCTTATGGCTAACATACCTGGTTCTTTGCCGGTGTTCCGATCGATCTCTGTTTCTCTCCAAATGATACCACTGTCCTGGAATATATAAAACAGCAATGGTCAATATGGTCCACATCATCAGGGAAAGGAAACTTCTTCGCTATTTTGTCACTTTCCTGTTCGGATTAAATGTTTGATCTCAGATTTAGAAGAGTCATGTGTATTTTAAATAACGCAATGATGGTACATGTATCCTACATGCAGTACCAGGTATATTTATGTGGGCGAAGCCACACATTTAGTATTCTCTACAGATATTCCAACCGGAAATCAGAAAAAATGGAAGCTGTAAACATGCACTCCACGTTTCAAGCTTTTTGATTGGCTTACACTTTTACAGTCGCACTTTCTCGGTTTTACGTCAGAGGTGAACCTATCAATGCACAGAACACAATCGGCATCGACTTTGATAATAACCAATCAGAACTCAGAAAAAATGGAAGCTGTCAACATATACTCCGCGTCTCCAGCTTTTTGATTGGGACAAAGTCGCGGACTGTCTCAGGTGTACGCAGAACTGAACCAATCAACGCACAGGACACAAAATGGCATTCGGCATGCAGTTTGACAATACTTTCGCAGCTGAGACGACCAAACAGGCGCTCAAGGAAGAAGTTGCCCGCCATGGAATGAACGAGATTGATAAATTTTCACACAAAAACGTTATCTTCAGAAAATTGGACCTTGGAATCTTGCAAATTCAACGGTGAACGGACGTGTTCACGCAACGCAATACATTTGTATACCTGTTAAAACGTGTGCTTGTAACATGTTGTTGCACTGGCTCAGTGGTATTATTCACGCGTGGTAAACCAACGCTCCGGGATCGAATCCGTGGACAGATAATGTTTTTTAATTTTTTTTTCTTTTTGCTGCATTTTCGCGAAAATGTTGCCTTTATTGTTGCTTCTTTTCTTGCTATTTTTGCTTTCTTTTCCCTTCGCCCACATCCTGCATTTTTTTTCAAAATGTTGCCTTTCTAGTCTTAATAGTAATAACTAATATGCAACCAACTTTAACTACTCTCACCTCTCAAATAGAAGTACCCCCTGGAATAAAAGTACCCCCCGGACAAATCTTCAAAATCTAATAAAAGTACCCCCTGGAATAAAAGTACCCCCCGGAAAATTACCAAATTGACATGTAAACTGTGCCCATGCTACTTCAGTCCAAGAGAAGATGATAAGCAGGTAGGCTCTTTTTATTTATTTATGCCTCAGTACCATATCAGTTATTTTTTATTTTTTTATTTTTTATTACTATATCAGTTAATTGTATAAATAATGAACAGAATAATTCCTATGTTATTGCACATATTTTCTTTATCTGAGTGTCACACCATCAACAAAGATTAAAATAAAAGTAAAAAAATGACTGAAAGTAAAAATTGAAGAAATAAAAAAGAAGTTTATTTTATAATCATTGTTACAAAATAACATTTTGAAGAAACATTCCAACTTAGAATACCTTATTCACCACTTGTGCTATTTTCAATGTTGCAGAAACCAAGGTCATAGACACTGCCCCCTATCGAGAAATACCGGTACTGCAGAAAATATATGATTCTCTCGCGCATTACCGCGAGATTCGGCGTGAGTTGATGAATCCAACATGGCGGATCTTTTCGAGCCGATTGAACGCTATGCTTTGTTTTGGAATGATTTTTTCGTTGCTGGAACATTAAAACAAGTTGACTACGGGTGAAAAATAGTGGAAAAGTATTGGTAACTTTGTAATTTGTTTGGTTGGTGGTTAATTTCTGTGTTTTGATAGAGAATTTACGGAAGTAAGCGACTGTGTGTGTAGCATGTGACCTCGATGTTTTAGTCTTTGTTCAGCGCAACATTTCAAGATTTTTGGAAGGTTAAAGATGGTCTAAAACGAAAAGGATATATTTTTTTACGAGTCCAGTACCGAATCACTTGTGTTCCGCTATTTTTGGACCTGAACCGAAACGTTTTTGCAAGTCCAGAACTGGTCCTGCGTACCGGTACGCATCCCTAGTTATGTTTGGGTCATACCGCTAGCGGCAGGGAAATCCGCGATGCCTCGTCCGAAAAATAGTGAATATTAAGCAAAAATACAGCGGAAATATGGGCAGAAAATACCAAACTTTCAATATTTTTGGGGTCCCTGGTTAGTAAAGAAAGCCCCAATTTGAAAAAAAAAATAAACGTACCGTCTAAAATAAGGACGTACCGGGTGGATTTTGAGGCGGAAAAAAATAAACGTACCGGTACGTTTATTTGAGAGGTGAGAGTACACACCCCTGATTCGGGACGAATCTGTGGGACTGACTCTTTCTACAACTACATGACATTGTTTTAATGAAAACATGTCACACAAAAAGTTACGAACGCATGGCGAAATTTGTCGCAAATGTGTTTGAAATAATGCAAAAATTATACACACTTATTCAATAACTATATCAGGAGATTCATGACAATAAACTCGTAGTCATAACACTTGGATTCAGAATCTGTTGGGTCCATATTTCAACTAGAAGTATGAATAATTGATGATGGTCTTAAAGTTAAGCCCTTTCAATAAATACCATAATTACAGTACGACACAACATCACATGAGGAAAACAAAATTGGTTTGTTTGATCCTGTATTTATTATTGGAAAAGTCATATCCAGGCTTTTAGCCAGGCATGCGTCAACGCGTCATCTGGATGCACTTTACTTAGAATAACAAGAAATTTGATGCCCCTGGACGCCCTATACTGGGGAGAAAATCCTGGGACAAGCATGACATTCAGATTGACCAGGGATGCTACCAGGTCATCTGTGGTCACAGTCTTCTACTGTGACATCTGTAACAGTATTTTTGCCCCTTTGGATACCTTAGAATGCACTGTTTTAACTTAAAATCATCAAAAACTCTGCACCATGGAAGTTGGATGCCCCCAGACCCCTTACAATAGTCACTTACCGCGACTCACCAATAAGTTTGGACTCCCTATTATAAAATCCTAGCTAAAAGCCTGGTCATATCGGAGTGTCCAGGTTACTTTTCCATTTCATGAAGGAAATTAGGAACTCAAAGAAGTAAGGGTCAGATAAAATATAGCAAAATTGATTGAGCTCTAAACAAATCCATAAATGTATCTTCCTATTAAATTTGAAAAGCTATATCTTTATCTTAATCTATATTCACCAAAAAAATGACTTTGAGTTTGAGGTCACGAGGGAAGAGACAAGGTTCAGACAAAGATACAAATTATATTCTTAATAAATCCATAAACAAATCCTTACAAATTATGGCATTAAGGATTGTCTTAATGCATTTCTAGAACAAACACTGTATTCTGACCTTGCCAAGGTCAAATCCTTGCTAATTAAGTCGTTGGGCTAAAATGAACGGCCAGCTGTGCCCAGCGTATTAATTACGCATCAGAATGCTCCTAATCTGATCAAGTTGTCACCAGTTTTGGCTCCCGCGGCTCTCGAAGGATCCACCCCCCCATACCACAAGGTGTCAGTACAACCACATCTACTGTATTGAAGTTTGCTGGGATTTCGTGTGTGCAGTAGTCGTTGTAAGGCCACACCGACTTAATTTTATCTGGAGACCCCAAAACCAGTGCGCGTGGTCGGAAAAATAAAAATCCAGCAAAAAAAAAAAAATGCTGCTAAACCACAAGACTAAACATCCAGATTCTTTCCCAGGCTAATAAGTTTGTCTTATGTTCACCTCCAGTAAGACATAAGACTAAGAGACAATCGTCGCCAGTTCAATCATGTTTGCATTGCCATTCTTGTTTTAACTTATTAGTTAAAGTGTAATAAAGAAGGAACAAGGGTGCTGGGGTGGGGGGGGGGGGCAGGTATGCTATATCTTGCAACATGTGGCATTATTTTATCATTTTTGGAGAACAGGCGAAAGTCAATGCATGTGTGGATGTCATCCATGAAATTAACTCAGTGTGGCCTAACTTCTTCATTGCAACCTTGAAACCACCACCAACATTTTTTCGCCCTACTACCTCTTTATCAAAGCACTATATGAACGAGTATATTGTACGTAATAAACGTTACAAAGCATCATCATCATATTATGTGTTGAAAGGGACTATTTTGTCTGAAGCACCCTTGACACTAGTTCTAGTTTCCGACTGGCTGTGTGTAAAGATGCAAGTGTTTCTAATACTGTAGAAGTATGTGACTATAATTGCTCGTAACTACTAGTACTGCAAATACTCCATTTTGTTCTTACTTAGAACACAAATCACCACAAACCAAAATGCCTTTACAGTATCTCCCATTTGATTAGACAGGTATGTGTATTATAAGCTTTTGGTTTACTGTGTGATATGGTTTATCTGATAACCCAGGGGCCAACCTCTGATGGAGTCTTTACAACAAATCAAATGTTATACCATATGCCATATTGCACCACATAATACAATTTGAACCAGAATATTCTATCTTGCCAATAACACCATTTAGATAACATTTATGATTAATCATTCTATCCCCAAAATTATGGCTATTACAGAATGTCAATGATCATATTCCTATCATATCACCATATAAAGGTAATTATTTTTCTAGGTAAATTGCCTTTTTACCCTGTAATAAAAAAGGTTACTACTCTGAAGTGCGTAACGTTTTAACCATCTTGTCGTGCTTGTGCAAATAAGTTAATGAATACAATACTACTGTGCGGGCTTGAAACTGATGGTATGCTACTATCACATGCCAACAGAATTACAGAGATTTGTCAAACTGTTCAGGCACTGATTATCATGTCAATAAAACATGTTTGCCATACTCCAAATATTATCATTTTGCAAAGCTGTGAAAATTTGATGGGATAGTCCAGCTGAGTGATTCCGACTATCAACATGCAACCAAGGATTAAATGAGACAGTGGCTAGTAGGTCCCAACCTGAACCTCATTGTGCGAAGGATTCTGTGTGGTCAGGGCACAAAATACTGGGTGCATGTGCACCCAGGTGCACCCAAAATTGGAGCTGTGCAACCAATTATTTTCTGTGGGTGCACAGGGTGCACCCAAATATTTTCTTAGGTTTATGTATGTAAAGAAATCAAAGTATACTAGTATACATCATATTCTGAATATGATGTATACTAGTATACTTCGATTTCTTTACATACATAAACCTAAGAAAATATTTGGGTGTTAGAAAGATAACAAAAATGTCTGTCATAGTACTTGTTTAAGAATTTGATAGCTTGTTACTAGGTTTTGCTATTAGGTTCTTAGTAAACTTAAATTTAAGTGGAGCACCCAAAAAAATTTTGGTGTGCACGGTGCACCCAATTTTTTAAGCTGGGTGCACCAGTGCACCTAATCCGAAAAATGAATTTCGAGCCCTGGTGGTATTCGAGCAGTTGACGTTTTACAATCCTATCTTCGTGTAAACAATACTAAATTAATTGTAGAAACTTGGTAGAAATTACTACTAACTCTACTAGTACTCTACTTAGCTCTTGTTATTTTCTTGGACCAATATTAAAGCTCCAAAACACAAAACATGTGGACGCCTGTATATATGGTGTACCAGTATGATGTACCGGTACCAATATGATGTACGGTACCTATAAAAATAAAAGCTCCTTGCTATAACACTAACAGTATCAGTATCAGTATGATGTACCAGTATGATATACCAGTACCGGTACCAGTATGATGCACTGGTCCCTACAGCTAGTGGCCATGTTTCTTTGAAACTGGATTCTTACATGTGCCTGGGTTGAATCCAAATGAATGGAATGCATGTCCTGGACTGTATCTGGAGCTTGGCCAGGAAATCTTACTGGGTTAAGGGTGTGGACAGCTTTCAGGATCAACTGAGTCCAATTATGATAATGTAGAGGCATGTTAGCCCCTTCAGTTACTAAGTTACAGTGCTTGTCATCCTAACAAAGGGTCTAAAATTGGTCATTTGATGTGTCAAAAATGTTATATTCTAGGCAGCATTTGTTTGTCTGTATCCCCTCTGATAATTCAAGAATGGCTGCATGGCTTTATCGCATATTTGGTGTGTTGGTAGGTTACAGCATAAACTGGAAATGATTAGATTTGGGGCACTATGGCCACTTTCCATGGTACTGCAGCATTACTTCAAATGTTGTCCTGGACCAACTGTTTGGAGCTAGATAGGAGCTGAAGCTATGCAAAAAGTGTGCAGGCCCCCTAGCAGCTTGCTTGCCAATTGCTTTTACTAGTGTATCAGCCATTATTTACCTGCATTCAGGATTTCGAAACCCTGACAGTTGATCAGTGTCCACCTGTGTGCCAGAGTCATATGGATTTTTTGATGGCGGTAGGATAATAAAAAGTCTGAAAACTCAAACCTGCATGAAATATTTTGTTTTGTGATGGTGCCTATACTGTGTTGTGGGGTTCGACTCAAAGCTACTTGCCCCCAGCTGGCTTCAGTTACCAGATCAACTAGGACCACTCTACTCCTGTCAAAATGGGTTGTAAATATTTTTTTTTACACAAACCATAAAACTGCAGCAAACTTCTAATGCGCACTAAAGCACAATGGCCACAACATCTACCTCCATAGCAAACGTGCTCTCAATCCATCCAGAGGTTCTAAAGATATTGGCCCGGAAACACAAACTCCTAAACATGATTCCTACCAAAAACAGTACCTGCATTTTTTCATGCAGGTAAAAACATCTGAGTACAACCTAAGATGCCCCCAGTCCGGTACGTGGCATCAAACTCAAAGCTTGCAAACATTAAAGGCCAGCTTTGCACAGAGGGAAGCCACTAGAATGACTAGATTGAGACTGTCTCACATGTCATCCAGCTGACGTGTCTCAATGACGCGCGTGCCGACATCCCTTCCCTCGGTCAAGACCATTCCTATTTACACCGGCCCTATTTCCGTCCGTGGCAGGCCTTGGTTTCCATATGTGGTGCCCAAAGCGCCTAATATACACACATGCCAAAGCTGTTAGTGGTTCAGTTTACCCGAACTGGGCTGTGGTACGTTTTAGTTAGCCAGCTTGGAGCCACTGCCAAAAGTTAGAGTAAAACATGTTACCAAACCACTCTCAGGAGTTTTTTTTTGTTGTTCCTCCTCACCAGGATGTTGGTATACAAAAGGGGCTGGATCTCTACTACTACTAGCTATAATCTTGGTGTGTGTTGTAGCACCAGAGTGTTGAGGGTTCAAATCCTAGTCCATTCAATTTCTTGTTCTCACTTGCTGGCTCACTCACTCACTCAGTCATGCATTCACAATCACACTCACCGAGTCACACTCACACATTCACTCCAGGTTTGGGCAAGTTCCCAAGCCTGTTTGTCCCGGACGAGTGAAAGTGCCAATTGGGCAAGTGCATGTCCTACTCCACTTGCCCGATAGGCTATAGGGCAAGTAAGATTTTCCATGAGTTTGAAATACTTTTCACGGTCATGGCATCAAGCATTGGTCAACACAGAAAACTAACAAAAGAATTCCATTGCTAAAATTGAAAATATAGAAAAGGGTTATTCAGATTTCGAGCAAATGAAAGGTTGCCTTGGGCAAGAAAATTATTTATGTAATATTGCCCGAAGTGACAAGTGAATTTCAGAAAACTTGTCCAACTCACACATTCACCCTCATACATTTACACTCACTTGACACTCATGTACTCCCTCATATTTACTTCCTGTCAATCAATCAATCAATCAATCAATCAATCAATCAATCAATCCCCTTCTAGGACTAATCAGGCTCTAGAACTAACAGGAGGTACTGAATTTCTCTTGTCCTGTTACTGGAAGGTGTTACAAATAAACTTGCAGTCCTTGGGATGAAAATGAAATAAAATGGAAGGCCCCGTGTTTGAAGTGAGCCACACGCCAATTGCAAGCATGTTGAAGAACCTGACTGAGTGACACACTTATACTATACCGTCTATAGTTAACTTATCAGTAAGAGAAGTGGTCCTTCTCTGTGTAAGTGGACCAAATCACGAATAACATAAGTCTGGATTCGAACTTTGTACCTACCCATCCAGGGCTCGAAATACTACCTGCATATGCAGGTTAGTGCAGGTGAAATTGGAGCTGTGCAGGTATTTCTTGTGTCTACCTGCACCTAACCTGCACTGGTCCATGTACTGGGTTTTATACATAAATGTCCTATAATGTAGGCTGGCAGATGATCGCCAGAGCTGGAAGTCACTAGTGAACAGCATTACTGCCCCTACGGCCACATGAGCTACGGGACGAGTGATGATGATGAATGGATTGTTGTTAGCTGCATTATCTGTTACCACCTATAATGTATAAGAGAAAAAATAGCAATGGTTCCTGAACAATTTCAGTATGATCCATACTTCCTAAATTCAGAGTGGTGCAGGTAAAGTTTGTCTGGTGCAGGTAATTTTCAATGATACCTGTACCAGTGCAGGTATGCAGAAAAAAACTATATATTTTGAGCCCTGCCATCTAAATACAGAACCCATGTGTTAGGGATGTAACAAGGTGCTATACACAGAAACAAGTTATTCCTACACCTATCACCTTGCTGAAGATTCTATTAAGCCTATATCTACTGTATACTGTAAGATTTGATCCCCTCAAAGTCATACCTGGAAGGACCCCTATTCTTTTATGATAAGTGTGGTGGGTGCTTTGACGTGCTAGAGATGTGGCTCTCTTCAAACAAGGGACTTCCTTTAATCAACGATCAACGTACTATCCAAGGCAAGGGCCTTTTCAAGGGTAAAGATTGGTGACATGACTGGGTTTTAACCCAGGACCTCTGGGTTCTGGGACAAACACCCCGCCCTTATGCCTGGCCCCTTATGCCACACGACAACACAACCCCATACGTGTGCTACAGTCTACAGATCATTCTGAAATAATCAATCGCAGGTAAACAACATGACAGCAAGCATCACAGGCACTGACAAGTACCTCTGACCTATTTCCACTTTAGAGAACCCACCTACTAGTAGAATGTTGTTTGTTTAGTACTGTAAATGCAGAAACTTTCGCGGTGGTTTAATATTCGCGTTTTTTCTATGGCAGTAAGAGACTACAGTCCATGGTGCTACAGCGAACTAAAACCCACCGCGAAAAGTCCTTTTCCCCGCTTCCGTAAAAGTAAATCCCCGCGAACTTAAATGCATTTACAGTCAGTCATGAACTGATGATGAAGTCAAATTGGCGAACCAACTACTTTTCACCAAGGCCATGACGAAAAGGGTCAGGGTCAAACAAATCATAACAAACATACAGTAGAGACATGTTCCTGTGGCCAGTGTTTCCGCCAGAGGGGCGTCCACCCGTCCAATGACGGTCTCATTTCGTTTTGGACGGCTTGAACGCAACCAGAGGCCGTCCTCATAAAAAAATTGCGACCCACATTTTGCCGAGAAATCTGTACAAAGTTGATAAATGTAAACCGCAGTTTTGTGTTTTGTATT
Source organism: Branchiostoma floridae x Branchiostoma belcheri (assembly GCA_019207045.1). NCBI lineage: Eukaryota > Metazoa > Chordata > Leptocardii > Amphioxiformes > Branchiostomatidae > Branchiostoma > Branchiostoma floridae x Branchiostoma belcheri. The sequence goes on from CM033029.1 coordinate 20,175,763, forward strand.
GAAGCTAGAGGCTTGGGACGCCGTCCACAGTCAGAAAGCCGCTCACTGTTTGTTTTGCTATTGTTATGGTTGTTGACAATGTGTGTCGGCGGCCTTTCGCATACGATAATCAAAACCCGTTTTTCAAGGCCTCAGTTACGCGAATTTGCCCTGTCACATAATTCGCAAACTTGGCGGTAGGTCGATCTCGCTATAAGTATAACACTACAAACTAAACTTTGTTATTTGGAGAAATAAGACAACACACTATTAAACTTTGTCTAGATTAACAACTTTAGTCTCTGTTTTCATCGTCAATCATCGTAAACAAAACAAAACACAATCAGATACATGTGCCCACCGGCCCGGGTGCTCGGCACGGGAAATCGACCTCGTTCAAGTTCGCTATCGGCAACACAGCGGAAAAATAAAGTGTTCACATAAGAGATGATGGACGTAAAAAACATCAAGTATAACTTTGGTTCCTTTTTATATGAGTTTTGAGTCCGCAAAATCTCCGAAAACGTCAGAAATTTTCGGGATAAATACGCATCAAAAATGGCGGTCGGTAGTTGTTGTGTATCCTAGCCAATCACAGCGCTAGTTTCCCGTGACGTCACTAGCTTTCCCAGATCTCGCGAGAAGTCGCCGCGGGAGATTGCGGGATTTCGGCCGCCATTACGCTCACTGTCGCCGATAGACGATGTTTTTCGTCATTTCTGAACGCAAATTTCTCGATCTATGGAAGGTTTTAGATGATTTATAAGTATACCACAACATAAAAGAGAATATATACAAATGCTATTTCTTTTTTGAAAGTCCAAGAACCGTTTCTAGAACTTTTTAAAAGTCGTAGTACCCGTTCGGTGCGGCATACCGGTACGCGGCACAGATCATAACACTTCGGCACTGAACTTAATCGGACGTTAGTTGTTTTGTTTTTTCTTGCGACAGTTAACCATTAACTTTAATTTTCGCGATTTTACAATTAAATTTAATTTTCGCGGTTTTACAATTAAATTTAATGTTCGCGGTTTTGCAATTAAATTTAATTTTCGCGGTTTTCGCGCCCCAAGGTGGACGGCCTCCCAGCTGAGGTCTGGCGGAAACACTGCCTGTGGCGCAAGCGGTAATGCAACCCACTAAAAATTATGTGGATCTATGGGTTGGAGTTTGATCCTACGGTCAAGCACAACTCGAACATCTTGATACTGATAGGGATTACATTTGTCACTTTGGAAGGTGACATGAGTCGGCAGCCCGGGTATGAGGTAGTTTCGGGCGCAAGCTTCAAACCTCTGTACATAAAAGAGGGTCTGCATCATGTGCAAGCTCTTTTCCGTAATGCGTAGGCAGGCCTTTTTTATTTCCCGTAATTCTTAGGGAAGCTCTTTCATTTTACATAATTCGTAGTGGGGATGATGAGTAAAGCGTTGGTAGCCTTAGTGAATTTAATGTAAATTGTAGTCAGCCATCCCGAATTTAGCGTTAAGCGTTGTCAGGACCCCCCATGCAGACCCTCATAAAAGAACCCATCACACTTGGGGTGACCCAGTGTGCTTGGCCAAAAATCGAGCCTGTAGCAAAGCCGTGTTGACCTATCACTAGCTACATGAAAAAGTATCATGCTTCACTTGGGAATGACTGCCTTACCTTACCTTTCCTTTCAAATTTTCTTTTGCCAAAATATGAGTCGGTGGGTATGTCTGTGTAACACTAAAATTTTACAGAATACAGAGCATATATGTGTACTGACTAATAAAACTGATCTATCCAAAGCTCAACAACTAAGTGTATCCATTCACTTTCACTCAGACATAAAAAATTTTAAGACAACCTTGTAACTATTATGTTGTGCAAGCCCTAAGGCTAACGGTGTACAGCTAGTGCCCCCCTCCCACCCCTGTAAAACTGAAAGTTCTCAATTTTTCAGTTGTTCCTGTCCATTGAAAAAAAGGCACTGTTGGTTTAGGAGGAAAGCGAAAAAAAAGAACTGAAAATCTGGCTACGGCGGGTGAGGACATTAAATGTACGTTTCGTGTAAAAAATCTAAACGTAAAAGAAAGAGAAACAAATGGTTTCGTCAGCTTGCCTTTAGGGCAAGGGGCCGGCTTTTGAGACAAAAGCAAATTTTATATGGGATGATCACACCTACGTCTTTGACAAATCATTTTCTACCACAGTGAACATCAGAAAGAGCACAGAAAATGTGAATATATACTTACGGTGTACATCTGTCGCTGTATTCATTGGCGATGGTTTCTATGCCTCCTTGTCTGGCCACACCGATATAACACGACAGGTTTCCGAGATCGAACCCCACGACAGACATTGTGTGATATGTCCCTCTCTTCCTGGTGGTTTCACAAAGATTTAAAAAATAATATTCCTAACGATAATTCCAAGCTCCCGGTCAGGATCTAGACTGTGGAACCTTATTAGTTGTAATCCTGGTTGTAATCCTGTTGGAAAAAGAAATCCTCTGACTTTCAGAGAACCTTAGGTCCATTCGAGTTGAGAAATTTCCAGAGCACACGTGAAGATGGCCGGCGTCCTGACGAAATGTGTGACGTCATCATCGGGCACTTCCGGTGACACCTCGGGTGTTTTCCACCGCAAGAATGTCCCTTCGGCAATTATCGGTGGGGTATCGGCACCCTTCGTGTATACTCGGTATTGTTCGGGTATCTACGGGAATGTTCGAGAATGATCTCCAGAACACTTTGACCTTTCACCTCTAGCCTCGTTTTCAGGTGTAACCGGCGCGTGTTTTCAAAAAAAGAAGGAAGAGAGGCCCGCCAATAATTTTGCAAGGAATCTGTGATATTTTCTGAGGAATTCTTCGCCATGGAATGTTTCAACGGAGGAATAACTTGAGAGGATTTCGACGTTTCTTTCAGGAATATTTTAGAGGTCATTGGTGGAGGAGGGATTCGGTTTGAAAAGGAGGAAACTGAACTGTTTCGTGTTTGCCCCCCTCCCCCATAATTTTCTGTTGTCTGATCACAAGTGACCATGTCTACACTAGTGGATCCCAGTGGTCTGGGGGACAACATAGAGGTGAGCTGTGCTCAGGAATATGAAATTAGCGATTGCAAATTCATAGAGAGACTCAGATTTTATTCATAAAGACATGTCTTCTGCTGTCAAATCAAAAACAAATTATATGATAATTTATGAAAGCTCCTTGATGAAACTTCCTTGATTTAAGCAAGGACATTAAAATATGTCCTTGATTTAAGGTTTATTTTAGACTGAAAAGCCAGTCCTACGTTTTGATATTAATCTTGAAATCAAAATTGCATTGTAAGGACTACTAGTAATTCACACTTATCGTTTTTTGTTCACTGTTTTGTTTGCGGTAGTGCACACTGTCATGGAAAAATATTCGCGTCGGTTCTAAGTTTGCGAAAAAAACGCGAACATAAAACAACCACAAACATTTCTGCATTTACAGTATTCTCCAAGTAGATATATGGCTTCGGCTTCTATAGCTTGAGTAGACTCTTTGGTTATACTATTTGTAATTTTTTAGGCAAGGCATACAGTAAGAAATATGGCCTCTTACAAAAATACAAAACAAGCTGTTATATAAGTCACTAATAAGACCCCACATTGAGTATGGTGGCCTGATATGGTCCCCGAGTACGTGGAGATTGACTGACCTCATAGAAAATGTGCAAAGGAGAGCGACGAAAAGGGTTCCCGGTCTGAAGGACCTATCATATGAAGAAAGACTCCGAGCCTTGAAATTGCCAACACTACTGTATCGACGGCTGAGGGGAGACCTCATCAATACGTACAAATATGTGCATGGACTGTATGACACAAAGCCTTGCTTAACAGAAAAAATAAGGGACAGCAGAACTAGGGGTCACAGTCTACGCCTAACAAGATGTGCATCAAACAACAGCAGAAGACAGGCTTTCTTCAGTAGTAGAGTGGTACCTTGGTGGAATGGGTTGACAGAGGAGGTGGTAACAGCACCGTCAGTAAACAGTTTTAAGATAAGACCTGACAGACTGATGGAGAACCACCCAGTAGTGTACAACTACAGGGCCTTGGATAATCCCCATAAACCAAACATCACAGTCAGCTGATTGCAGAGAGGAAGAAGCAGTTGATCAGGAGCGGTTCCATGGAGTGCGAACTCCTACTCAACCGAATGACGTCTACTCTACTCTACTCTACTCTAAAGCCATGCATCTGCTTACAAATTCTCTTGCAACATTGACTGGGTTGGCTTCCATGGTCCCTATTCAAATTCCCTTATCCTGGACAGCCATAACCTCTAGCCTTATTTAATCTCGCTTATAGCAGCCTGCCCAACATCTGCTGGGCAGGGGGGGCCAGTTGCAGCCCCAGACAGCAGAGTTTGTGTCACATAGACTAGCTAGAAGCCTAGAACCATGCTGCAGTGGCTACTGTGCTTTTTAGCTGGGTCCCTAGCGACATGCCCCGTAAATCGGATCCAGCCAGCCCAAGGAGTTAGTACGCCACCTGCATGAGTAATTCCCTTGGCCGGCTTAATTCTATATGGGGCATACAGCATACTGCTAGCGAGCCCTATAGACCTTTAACCGCCACACGGTTCTCTTGCTGTTCAGGGTACTAGTTTGTTGGAAATGTTTGCAGAGGTTTTGTTTTGTTTGCAGAAGTTTTGTTTTCATTGTAACCTCTTACTGTTAAATCATAACGCCATTTTTTACAGCAGAATTGTTTTAAACATCAAACACTGTGAAAAACACCTTTCCCCCCAACAAAATTAAACCACTGCAAAAAGATAAAAGCATTTTCAGTACTAGTACTACTAGTATTACATTTCTGTGTCGCAATACAAATGTACTGCCTAACAGTGTTAATCAACTGCTCAACTTTCGCCCAACCCCCAGGACTACCATGTGCTGAATCTGCTGGGTCGCGGCGGCTTTGCCTGCGTGTACCGGGCACGCTCCATCAGCACTGGTCTCGAGGTCGGAATCAAGATGGTAAGTATAAACAGTCATCATCATCAGATGAATACCGTTTCAACAGCCTGCGGGGTAGAAAGTTTGCCTTGCATTCGGAAGGTCAGGGTGTTCCAACGCTGGCAAGGTCATACCATACTATAGGCCAGAAAAGTGTACATATTACTATTAGGTTACAGGGAAGCTTAAATCTACAACCCTTTGTATTCTAAAGGCCAAAATTTAGGAAATAAAGCCAACATTATTTAGTTACAAAACAACAGAAATGCCCCCTATGCTGGTTGAAACATAGAACACAGAGCTAGAGTGCAAGGAGCCTTGGTAGAAATCAGATGGTACAAAGGCTACAAATCACAGCGTAGGGGATACAGATCACGTAGAGGCCCCCTACACTCAATTGTGCTGGCGAGAACACTGGTAACACGAAAATTTTTAGGCGATGATTAAAATTTTGTTGCCACACTTGAGTGTGAAGCATGAAAGTAATCATCTGTTCCAACACAATGGCAAATAATTTTGATGAAGACAAATTACAAAAAATATGAAAGAAGTTGCTGAGATGTGGCTCAGTTGGGTCATGCTTCCATTCCCACTTTGCGCAGACCTAAAGGTCCAGGGTTCAAATCCCAGTACTGAGAGTACTTTCCACACACTGTACATTGCTCGATGATGATGCCATCCTTGCGCTCATAGTATTGCCTGGCTGTTGCCATGGCAATGTGAAGACAACCAAGGGACCCCCGATAATGACAGCCATGTTGGCAGTCTGCTGGGGGCTGAGAGCAAAGATACATATTATTTCTTTTTATAATTGACATATTTTGAATACTGTGTTTGATATCTGTATCAAAATTTTTTATGTTGAGATTTTTGCTCACCCAAACAGCTACCATGTGCAGTAAGATGAGTGTGTAGATCCTATTGTATAACTCAGGGTTACTAACTTACTAAGTATATGTTGCTGAAAGAGCTACATGTACATTGTACCTGTTACCATGGATGCAGATTGACAAGAAGCTGATGCAGGCTGCTGGGATGGTGACACGCGTCAGGAACGAGGTGGAGATCCACTGCCAGCTGAAGCACCCGGCAGTTCTTGAGGTTAGTTTAGAAAAAAGTACAAGTAAAATCTACATTTTATCAGCTCTTGAAGTAGAGACTGCCATTTTGAGTATTTATGGTAAGTAAGAATAAATCCCTTGATGAACGTACAGGGTAATAAGGCCTAGGAAAAAAATGTTGTATTTCCTGTTTCCCTACCTACCCTAGAAAAACCTGCTGAACCTAGACTTTTTTTGGGGTGGGCAGTGGAGTCACATAGCTTCCAGATAGAATTTTTATTCAGCCTTCTTCCTATTGAAGTAAAATACTGCTTGTCCTACAAATGTATGTAATGAATGATAAATGTATCCTTTCTGCTTAACATTCAAGTTTGACATTGAAAGACACTTAATGTCCTCATGCATTTCAGCTTCCTTTGTTCAACTGTATTGTAATATGTCACACTAGAGTTTTGGCCAGCCTAAAAAAAATTACAAGAAAAAAAGATAATCCCTGCCTACCGACCCTATTTTTTTAAGGACTGAAACAGGAAACACAACATTTTTTTCCTAGGCCTAAGATAGACAGGAAGATAACAGGTACTCAGGACCACCCCTGTGTTTTCTATGACAGAAATTTGCCCAATGTGCAAGATGATCTTTAACCTTTGCTTACTACCTTATACTTCCAGCTGTACACGTGTTTTGAGGACAGTAACTACGTGTACCTGGTACTGGAGATGTGTCACAACGGAGAGCTGGGCAGCTTCCTCAAGAAACAGGGCAAGGTGCTGACAGAGGAGGAAGGTCAGGAAGAAAAGTCTTATTGTCAAACTTTTGCCTTTAACTGAACACTGTTACCTTTGAAATTATCTCCAGGTGGATCTTTCTTTAGTATGTAGTTTACAATAACGACTAGTCTTAAGCAAAAGTATTGAAGCTGTTGGATTTTTTGCCCAATTATTTATAACTATAATTAGTGCTGCGTTTCAAAAGTTATATCGACCAGGTCTGGATTCAAGTTCAGGTCCAGACTTTTGAATCCGGACCTGAACCCATGGCATGTGTGCTAGAAATATTTTTTTCATTGAAATTATATGCAGTTTGAAAAATGTGCATGCAAGATAATAATATACATTGTACAGTAAACAGAAAAAAAGTTTGGTAATACTGTAATCACAAAAACAGCAATGTTTTATCTCTGGAATCAGCTTTTAGGTGTTTAAAATAGAATCTTCAGCTGTTGAAACAATGTTGTTTGCCATTTGAAGCATCTAATCTAAAACACTGACAGATTTCCCTGCCTTCTGTCCCCAGCTCGTAACTTCATGCGGCAGATCATCGAGGGCCTGTTGTACCTCCACTCCCACGGCATCGTGCACAGAGACATGACCCTGTCCAACCTACTACTCACACGCACCATGGACGTGGTACGGCACTTCTACACTAGTACAAGTCTCAATTTTACACGGTCATGCTACAACAACTTTCACCCAAAGCGTGGTTTGCACCAGGATTTTTCATAGTGTAGGGGGCATATTGCAGCACGCAGCTCAGGCGTGAGTATTGAAAAGGGGACTAGGGGCCTGCTAGCCCTGAAAATTGTAACCCTCAGAAACACAATTTCCCCCCCTGTATTTTGAGGGCCAAATTAAATAAAACAAAGCAAACATTTTAAGAAAATAACATGGTCACCAGCTCAATGATATACATGTAGACAGTATGCTTGGTTCAAATTCATCCATTGAATTTGTTGGTTTGCACTCCCCTAGGTGTAATGCCCACTTGGGGTTCTGTTTGGTACATTTACAGATTTGAGACTTGGAGAACGATTCTAAGTGAAACTTTTCACAACTGGATTTTTATCTTGCTACACACACTTTCAAGGAGTGAATGTACAGTATAGACTATAGTGAATGCAAATTTTCTTCCCATACTCTGTTTTACTCTTTTCCCTTTGTGTGATATTTACATATAATTCTCTGAGAACAAACAAGAGAAATTGGTACAGGGCTCTAGCCAGCGTCCGTTTTTCCGTCAATTGACGGAAATGTGCTGCGTCTGACGGAAAATTTTAAAACCAATCCGTCAACCTTGACGGACGAAAATCCTTGGTGGAAGCTACAGGCGGCTTGGGGACGCTGTCCACGGCCGTAAAAGCCACACACTGTTTGTTTTGCTATTGTTATGATTGTTGACAATGTGTGTCGGTGCCCTTTCGCATACGATAATCTCATTAAAACCCGTTTTTCAAGGTCTCAGCTCAGTCCTTCTAATTAATTTTCGTGGTTTTCGCAACGATTGTAATTGGCTGACGGAAAAAAAATTCGAGCTGGCTAAAGCCCTGAATTGGTATGACCTTAGCCCCTGAACTCTTTTAAACTCTTCACAAATTGTATGTAATTTTTTCCAGAAAATCGCCGATTTCGGTCTGGCCACGCGGCTGAAGGTTCCCAACGAGAAGCACTTCACGATGTGCGGCACGCCAAACTTCATCTCTCCCGAGGTGGTGACCCGCAAGGCTCACGGGCTGGAGACGGACGTGTGGTCCCTGGGGTGTATGCTGTACACCTTCCTGACGGGAAGCCCTCCGTTTGATGTAAGTTTGGCTTCAGTCACAGGGCTTGAAATACCACCTGCATATGCAGGTTAGTGCAGGTAAAACTGGAGCTGTGCAGGTATTTCTGGTGTCTACCTACACCTAACCTGCACGGGTCCATGTACTGGGTTTCCTACATAATCATAGGATGTAGGTGTTTATGGATTGTTATTGCCTGCATTGAATGTTACTGCCTATAAAGCAGAAAAGAAAAAATAGCAATGGTTCCTGAACAATTTCAATATAATCCATACTTCCTAAATTCAGAATGGTGCAGGTAAAATTTGTCTGCATGTAATTTTCAATGTTACCTCCACCAGTGCTGGTACTAGTATGCAGAAAAAAGGATTTCAAGCCCTGAGTCATCTATACCAGTGGGGTCGTGTGGCGTAACTGTAGGGCGTTTGGCCTAGAAGCCAGAGGTCCTGGGCGCGCTTAAATCCTGTCATGTAAACCAACCTTGTGCCCTTGGTAAAGGCACTTAACGTGACTTTCCTCGCTCTGCCCAGGTGTAAAAATTGATACCTGACTGGTTGGGGTGATGAAAGGAACTAGAGACAGAAGGTTGGGCTTCACCTTCCTAAACCCTGCCCTAGACACAGTGGATACAACTACCTTTACCTTTTAGATGATTATGTATTCTATTTTGTATGCATGTGTAAGGTATGTAGTACTGTGTACTCACCGGATAGTGAGTACCTTTGCAGCAGACTGCATTGGACTTGTGAAAACATTTAGGTTCAGTTCGAAGAGAAAAGAACGTATAGAACCAGTTCTGGACAAGAAAAAAAATTTTCTTCTTGCTTTCTATCCAGTATATATTTATCTCATGTTGAAACCTTCCTGTGCTACAGACTGACCAGGTGCGCAGCACCCTGAACAAGGTGGTACTGGGAGACTACCACCTGCCTCAGCACCTGTCTGCACCTGCGCGGGACCTCATCACCGCTCTCCTCAGGAAGAACCCTGCCGACCGCCCCAAACTGGCCGACATCCTCTCCCACCTCTTCATGACCCCGGCTGACCCCGGTAGGAAGCCCGTCATTGGTCGGCGTCGGAGGCCTGTCGAGGCGTCTGTCGACAGCGGCAATGCGACCATGGAAACGGTCTCTATGGGAACGCACGCCCCTACCCACGGAACGTTACGGAACAAACCCATCCACATTTTGCCCTCCAAACTCTCACCCCTCACTGACCGACCTGTCTTCAACAACAGGAAAACTTCAGGGTGTGAAGTGCAAAGGTCATATCAGGAGGTTCAAAGGTCATGTCACGAAGTTCAAAGGTCGTGTCATGGAGAACAACCATCCAGTATTTGTGAACCTGTCAGATCGTTTCACGAAAATCAAAGGTCGTATCTTGGGAGGGAGAAGTCAGAGTGTGAGAGGTCACAAGGGTTCAAAGGTTACCAAGGTGGAAGGTCAGAGGGCAATGACCTCAGCAACCACTACTGCTCATCTCACATCCAGGAGGGGTCGAAGCACAGGGACTGTTCCCATGACAGGAAGTGTGGATGCCAGCAGGATCCAGGTGGTAGGGCACCCAGGTACGGGAACTCGGGGGACAAGAGGAGCTGCACCTGTAGCAGCCGTTCCAGGTGCACCTGTGAAGCAGGTGTCAGGGAGCAGGTGTGCGCAGTCAGGGACAGGCACCCGCCCTCTCCCCCTGTCAGGTTGAAGGCAAGGTATGAATCTTAGATGCAGGTACATGTACTTTTATTGAGAGATTGGTCCTATACCTAACTTTTACAATTATGGCCAAATAAATATATGTAGCCAACTGTCTTCTTAGTAGCAAATTGTCATCATTGTATGAGAATTTACACATTTGAGTCTGAAAACAAGCTTAAGTCTGTTTGTAAGTTTTCTCAATGTTCAACTGTGACAGGATTTACTTATCGTAAGTCGATTCTCTTCAAAAAAGTGGTGTCCACTAGTGATGTACTGGTATAGGTACAGGTACGCCAGGTGTTTAGGTTTAAACAATTTTACAGTTGCAATTGTACAGTTACAGGTACAGGGTTTGGGTATACACCCTAATTATGAACCAATGCTGTCTCTAGAAGTTTAGCCATATAGGTTACTGTTTGTTTGCAATTTGAACAGTCATGTCTTTGTTGTCTCTCACGATTGACTTATTTTCCCTCCCCCTAACCAGCCCCAGCTTCAGTTTTGATGGTGGATCAGCGTGCCCCAGTGCCGGCAGTGCGTCCCACCCTCCCACTGAAGCCTGGGTCGCTGACATTGGTGCAGGCCTGAACAGCAGAACGACCAGAGGTGAGCTGAGACTATAAAGGAACACAAACTAAGTTGTCCACCACCTCTTACCTTTAGTTGTACACTGCCACCTAGTCCTCCTAGGAGACGGATACTCCAAACAACAAAGCTGCATCTGCCAGAGCCAGATCTCACACATGGCATACGTTCTGTCCCTGTGAGACTTAGTGCTCCAGTAGACGAGAGGGTGGAGAAGGAATTGCACACCCCTCCTTCACCATAAAAAGTCATGTGCAGGTCAGGCAAACAGGTAAATGCCCTCTGCCTGCTCATCTGTCAAATCGACGTGAAAAAACACTGCCATAGAGTAACTTTTTTATGATTCGAATTTCTAGAGTTTCTAGAAAATTTCTTTAGCAGATAATGACTTCTGAAAGTCTTGTGAGGCAACATAAGTTTTTTCCTAGAACTATACCACAGAGTAGAACTCACTGCCACCAAGTACAGTAGGAGCACCTTCATAAGATAGCTACCCAGTATAGCTTTAACCAATTCTCTAAGATAGATAGGTAAATGTTAGGTGTGACGCTGTTGTTCAGTGTGATATATTCATATAACCAGCTGTTGCTGCATCGTGTGCCTGCGAAGGTAGGGCCAAAGGTTAGGCCAAAGGGCGGTCATACTGGCTATACTCTATATACACAAGACACACGCACTCACTCTCTATCCAGTTTATCATTGTAGTTCCCCATCAGGCAAGGGGTGGATGTGCTTCAGTGACTTACACATATAGATGTGGAAGTTTGATGATAGCTTGCCTGCAACCTCTGTCTTTAGGGTAATGGCATGCACTGTGTACATGTAGGTCAAGATCTTCCTGTATGTTGTTGGGATACTGAATTTCAAGATGACTAGATATCTGTTTTTTCAGGATCCCGTCGAAGAGACCCATCCCCTGGCTCCATACCTCAGAGAGACACAGATGCAGACAGATACACAGCAAGAACTAACAAGCCTGACGATAGACAAGCATCAACATACAGACAGCACGTCACACAAACACACTCATCAACTGGGGAATACTGCACAGAAAACAGCAGGGGAAGGGCGCCGCTCTCTCCACATAAAGGCGGCAGGGAGAACGTTCGTCGTGACCCATCGGACGACAGGAGACCACGACGCCATCACGACGATAACTCAAGAAGACAAGCGTGGGACTCCAGGACTGCAACAGAAGACAAGTCCAGCTCTTCAAGAAGAAGGAGGGAACACGGGTCTCACGACGAGGAATCTGATAAGGAAAACCAAGCAGATGTGCAGAGGAGAAGAAGAGATTCTGAAAGGAGTGTACAAGATCATCATCACCAAACCTACCAGGAGAGAGGGAACAAGAGAAGGGAGGATGAGGATCAGGGGCATGGAAGGAGAGAAGAAATGAGCCAGCCAAAGGAGGTTAGGAAGGACCAGATGTCACCGCTGTCTTCGAAGCGTCTGCGACCCATCCGACAGAAAACCAGAAATGCTGTGGTGAGTGTGATCATGATAGACTGCATTTGTATACATTATAGTTACTAATTTATAGTTTTTATACTATCAGGCAGGGCTCGAATTAACCACTTGCGCACCCCTGCCGCGCAAGTTGTTTTCTCTGTGCGCAAGTTGTTCAGAAAGTCAGGTTGCGCACGGCGCAACTCGATTTTTTGGGTAAACAAAACAATCCTTAAGTTACAGGCCCTTTACTAAAAAGATATCAGAAAATGTACACCCTGTTTTGGGGATGAACGCCTTTGGTAAAATTTTCCGCTGGAAACTTCGCTCAAAGTTCAAAATTTGTGGATTTCGGCCGCTATAGAGCCGCCATTTTAAATCTATCTTCAAGTCTCGCGCAAAATCTCGCACTAACTCGCGAATCGCGAGAGTCATACCCCATTGGCCATTTCGGCGTGAAGTAGCATGCCTGGGCGCTGCTGTTGGTGGAATATCTGATGTCCCAACGCTGTGTTCTCGGGGGAAATCTCACAGCAAGGCATGAAACTTTGACAATGTAAATACGAAAACTCATCGACTGCCGATAAGTACATGTATTTTTTTTTTTTTTTTTTTTTTTTTTTTTTTTTATTCAATATAACTTTCAAATACAGAAAAGAAACCCTGTGGCAAGCCCCCTAATATAACATAATATACATAATGAGGAGTAACTTATTACAAAGAATGTTGGTCTCGAAAGTTAATAACAGAAGATTGTGTCACAAAAATAAGGCTTAGTATTCGAAGATACATTCTTAAATATGGCATATTTTGCATGTAATAAACATTGATTCAAGTATTTATTCATTTTCTGCTTGTTAACCTTACCATACATAATATCAGTTTTCGTTAATACAATATGTTCTGAAAAGGTTTTGAGCCACCATGAGCAAAAGTCGTTCCAATAACTAATAACATAGACACAATCTACAAACAGGTGGTTTAGGTTTTGTTTGTTGTTACAAAAAGGACATTTATCTGAGTCTGTAACTTTGATTTTCTTTAAATAGCAATTTGTCGGCAAAAATCTATGTATGATCTTATACTGAAAGTACTGTAGTTTAACATTCTTAGTACATGTGAAAGGTAATAAATACACTTTTTCCAAGTTGTTTTCATTTTCTAGAACACTTAACAATTCATCTTGGCCCGTTGGAGGTTCAAATATTTGTTTTAAATATATATCATATAATTGTTTACAAGAGAAGGCCTGAGAAGCGATGGTGTTTTCCACCGAATCACCGAGCTGATCCTTTTTTACTGTATTTTTCCAACCATTTGGGATAGCTGACTTCAGGCTAGAATATCTGAGCATATCAACAGGTGTAAAGACTATTTCATGTTTCTGGGCCAGCTCACCCAATGTTAGGAAGTTACCATCGCTTGACATAACATCACATATTTTCAGAATACCAGCTTGGCACCACCGGTTGTACAATACAGATTTCCGGCCTACTAATATAAATCTGTTATTCCAGATAATTTGTTTACTTATGTCATCTTTAGATTTCGGAACCGATTGCACAATCGACTGCCAAGCCTGCAGTACTTGACAGTAGAATAATGGTAAATTAGCAAGATCTAAACATGTTATATCATAGTTACATTGAAATAGTAATTTCCCTCCCCACTGACTTAAGATATAGGAACAACTTTCACTTTTCTCGAGTCTCTTAATCCATGACGCCTTAAGGGCTTTACATTTAATGGAAAAATCCACCATAGTTAGACCACCTTGGTCTTTTTTCCCTATTACTGTCTTCATTTTCACTTTTGGCTTTTTTCATCCCAAATAAATTTGAAAATATAACCATTTACTTTCTCAGAAAAGCCAGCGGGAACCGGCAGAACCGTACAATTATAAATTAGTTTAGAAATACCAAGTGTTTTAACAAGAACAATTCTCCCAATTGTAGTTAGATCTCTTATCCTCCATATATTTAACAGTATCTCCATAGCTTTCAGGTGATAATCAAAGTTTAACTTATCACAGTCTTCCTGGTTGTATGAGAAATAAGTACCCAGTGCATATATAGGCCCACGTGGCCACAGAACCTCCAAAGGCTCATCGATCCTATGTCTGCTTGCTCCCATCCACATAGCTTTAGTTTTTTTTTTACTGACCTCTAGGCCACTACAGAGTTTAAAATGATCTAGAATGTCTAGTAAGCTTTTAGCGGAGTTTTCATCTTTGACAAGACCGGTTAAATCATCAGCATACATGGATAGTTTTCGCTTGCAGCCATAGATCGATATACCTTCGACAGAAGGATCGGCCCTTATTCTACAGGCTACAACTTCAATCACTAAGTTAAATAGATATGCTGAAAGTGGATCACCCTGCCTTACCCCTCTACTTACATCAAACCACGGCGACGAAAAACCGTTGTTAATAACACAACTAATGGCATTTTTGTACAGTAGTTTGACCCAGTCAATGAAGTTTTTTCCAAGATTCATTGTTTCTAATGTTTTAATGATAACTTTACGCTCAATTGTATCGAAGGCTTTTTTAAAGTCGATGAATAAGGCAAGGGCAGGCAAATTATACATTTTTGTGTACTCCATGAAATCAGCAATATGTCTTACATTAGTGAATATTTGTCTTCCTTTTATAAAACCTGTTTGATCTGGGTGTATCAACTTTGGCAAGAGAGGTTCTAGTCTATTCGCTAAAGTTTTACTTATGAGTTTATAATCAACATTTAAAAGTGTAATGGGGCGCCAATTTCCAAGTTTCCTTAAGTCGCTATCCTTTTTTGGTATTAAATGAATTACTCCTCGTTTCTGTGACACTGGTAATTCACCTTTTCTAAAGGCATAATTTGCAGCTAAAAGGAGGTCTTTTTCTAAGTACTGCCAGAAATGTACGTAGAATTCTGTTGTTAAACCATCGCTTCCTGGGGATTTATTATTTTTCCTATTCAGTTGCTGCAAAGCAATATTAAGCTCCCTTTTAAGGATTTCCCCTTCACATCTTTTTTTTTCTATGTCAGATAATTTTGGTATGTTGTTTGGTTGAAAGAAGGGTAAAAATTCTATCTTGTTTGGATCACAGTTGGATGATGTGTACATTTTTTTATAATATTCAGCTTGTAATAACAAAATTTGTTTTGCGTTTGTAACAACTGTGTCGTCTTCTTTTATAATTTCAGTAATGTTTTTTTGTTCGTAATTTCTCCTTTCTAAATTTAGAAAATATCTTGTGTTCCTCTCCCCTTCTTCACACCATTTACTTTTACTTCTAATCATTGCCCCTTTTGTTCTTTGAGTGTGAATCTCACTTAATTTTTGTTTTACTTTTGTAAGGTTTGACAAAGCTATTTTTGTCGGGTTTAAGTCACAGTCTTTCTGTAGTTCGTTAAGTTGGAGTTCTAGTTCTCTTTCCAAATCTCTATTTTCCTTGGCTTTTTGTTTTGCATATTTTATGGTAAACCCTCTAATTTCCAGTTTTATCATATCCCATTTTAAAGACAGGTCGTTTATATATGAATAATATCGGCTACATACAACAATTTTATTTTTCAACTGGACTGTAAATGTTTCATCAGACAATAAAGAGTTATTAAACTTCCAAAACCCAGGACCTCTTGGTTTATAACAGGAAGACGTAAGGGTTAATGATACAGCCCTGTGGTCTGGAACAGGTGCATTTATTATGTCGGTTTTAGCAATCTTATCTTCATTTACCTCTATCAACCAATAATCTAGCCTGCATTTAATGGAATAATCTGCGTTATTCCAAGTATATCGTCTTGTATTCAAGTTTTGTTCTCTCCATATATCCTTTAGGGAAAAGCAATCCATTAATGACTCTATCTCTTTAATAACATGTTTTTTTTCTATTACAGGCTTGCCTCCCTCCTTATCGTACACCTGTAGAGCTATGTTTAGATCTCCTCCAAGCAAAATATCTCCTTCACAGAAGTGGGTAATGTTATGTTTTAAATTTTGAAAGAAGGCAATCTGTAGAGTTTCATTATTAGGCGCGTAAACATTGATCAAACTAAATTTCTTATTTTGTACTTGTATATTAGCAAAAATGAACCTGCCTTCACTGTCTATTTTACATGCAACTGTATGAAGAGACATCCTTGGATTAAACATAATCATAACACCTTTGCTATGGACTGTACCATGTGCCATAATGGTCTTGCCACCCCATTCCTGTGACCAATATTTTTCACATTTGGCTGACGAAAAGGTTTCTTGAAGAAAGATTACATCATACTTTTTCGCATGTAACCATCTAAATAAGTTTCTCCTTTTAAGTACATCGTTAAGGCCTCTGACATTGATCGAGACACATTCTAACTTATATGAACTAATCATGTAACCCTTGATCTTAATGAAACAATATTGGGGCTTGCCACAGAGATAGAACAGTTACAGGACATGAAAATAAAGGACCTATTGTCCGGATAACAATTGCAGTTTTTAAGCACAATATCTGCTATGAGACGGATAATAGAAAAGTAACAGAAAAACAAACCAACAAAGGTAAGTTCCAGGTATCGGCGTGTGTTCTTCTTTTCTTTGTAATAATGATGCAGTTCTAGGAGCCTATTATAATCCTCCTGGGAAAGTTTGAGAGTGTGTGTTGTCGCAAGTCAAGGTCCTCTCATCACCCGTTTCCGCGGACGACTGTATCTCCGAAATTCCTTAGTCAGCTGTTCACATAAATCAGTTTACATAACAAATCCTAGTCACATGTATCTGCAGCTGTTCGGAATAAGTGCTCTTATTCAAGAGAAAAACAGAATCATAACAAACTTGTTTGTCGCCCAGTAGTCGAATATTTTATGTCCGATTTTCCTTGACTACCTTCCATCGTTAATTCAAGGCGTATTTTCCAGGAGATGACAGAAATATAGCACGTTTTCTTCCAGTTTATGACGCTGAGGTAGTTTTTGTACCTTGAACATTCCATTCATATTCAAATGAGTCCGCTGAACTGAGATGCGTGTTCGTACACGTTGAAGAAATTCCAGTCATACTTCTCCAACATCTCGTAACCAACTTTGATAAATTCAAGATAACAGTACAATAAAAGAATGCCACTCTGTCAACATAGTGGAGAATAAATCCAAAGAAGGATACATCGACACTCCGTTAGTCCAGATAATTAGGCCTTATCTGAAAACTTGATAGGGACACCGTCCCCACCTCTCCATTTTCCAGCGAAAAATCGCCATTTTTCTCCTCTGCTGTACGCTGCGGCCACCTCAGCTTTCCACTTTTTTTTTTCCCTCAGATCATCTTTCGTTAAATCATCGACTATATAGTATTCCTTTTCACTCAGTGCACTCTTGGCTTTTACCATGACAGCTACCTTGTCTCTGTACGACAACATTTTGGTCAGAATGTGGGATGGCTTACCGCGAAAACCTTTGCCGTCTCTGTGAGCTCTCTCGATAGTAGCAGACTCCAGGTTAAAATCGTTCTTGAGGATTTCCGAGACGACATTAATACAGTTCTCACCACTGCTGACGGGTACTCCCACTAGCCTGAAATTGTTGCGTCGCGAAAACCGCTCTAGCACGTTGCATTTTTCCGCCAACTGTTCGACAACGCTCTCTTGTTGTTTTGTTTTTGTCTCAAGCGTTTCGTTCTGCGATTCAAGCTTTTCCACTCTTTCGAAGATATGCTCTAGCGATTTGTTGACAGAGGCTTCGAACGTTTCTACTT
This sequence comes from Branchiostoma floridae x Branchiostoma belcheri, assembly GCA_019207045.1. Classification (NCBI taxonomy): domain Eukaryota; kingdom Metazoa; phylum Chordata; class Leptocardii; order Amphioxiformes; family Branchiostomatidae; genus Branchiostoma; species Branchiostoma floridae x Branchiostoma belcheri. The sequence goes on from CM033029.1 coordinate 20,193,779, forward strand.
TTTCTTTCAAGTCACGCTGGCCTTTAAGAAGGTCTTTTAAAGCTTCTCGCACGAAACATTCGAACTCACCGCCATGCGTTCCTTCGTGTGGGAGGGGGGGCGAGGTGTCTCTCTTGTCGTCGCTAGCATTCTTCGCAGTTTCTGCTCTGCCTCGCGTTCTCCTCGTCGACGAAGACATATTTACGGTTCCCAAAGGTAAAATAAAGTTCTACAATTGGTTACCACATATCTTCATGTCAAAAAGTGTCGAAAAGAGCGTGCAAATAGACAGTTTTAGCACGAGCTCCTTCTTCCGCACCTTTCCGTCACGCCGCCATATTGGGACCACACATAAGTACATGTATAGGTTTATTTTGAAGGTTTTTGATTTTGCTTGTTTGGGACAATACTGTCGATGGAATGCGGGAAAAACAGCTAGTGTGACGATGACAATACTGGGGAGGAGTGCACGCTCGGCACTGTTCAACGGAGGTCGCGATTTTTTCGCGGTTCTTTGAGATATTATTTTTGTTGCAGTCTTTCTTTTCAAAAGATCGATAAATGGATGTTGTTTATTGAGAAAAGTGCACTAATTTGCCCTGCATCTTTTTTTTGCTATATTTCTGCAACTGAAATGAACTGTTTTTACAGATAATTGATAAGTAGCTAATTTGGAGAAAGTAACAACTTGGAAGTGGCGCAACCTGAAATGCTGATGGCGCAAGTTGGTTTTTGATTCAGGTTGCCGCCTGCACAACCTGGCTAAAAAAAGTATTTCGAGGCCTGTATCAGGGCTCGAAATTCATTTTTGGGATTAGGTGCACTGGTGCACCCAGCTTAAAAAATTGGGTGCACCAAAAAATTTTTGGGTGCACCACTTAGTTTTGAATAGTAACCTAATAAAAAACTTACAAATCTTAAACACGTACCATGGCAGACATTTTTATTATCTTTCTAACACTTAGATGTCAATAATATGATGTATACTACTAATACTAGTATACTTTGATATCTTTACATACATAAGCGCAAGAAAATATTTGGGTGCACCCTGTGCACCCAGAGAAAATAATTGGGTGCACAGCTCCAATTTTGGGTGCACCTGGGTGCACATGCACCCAGTATTTCGAGCCAGGTCTGGCACACCATTATCAATTGTTACCGCAGCCCAGGTATGACATTATGTTCAGTACAATCCTGATGTATAACGCTATGGGCAGTTTGCCAGGTATGCTATACAAACACCTTTTCCTTTTCCAGGTGAGTATCCTGGAGGACGGCCAGGTGTGTCTGGAGTTCCTGAAACCTCGGGACGGAGTGGACCACGTGGCAGAGGTGCACAGGATATCCGCATGTGGACAATCGGTAAGTCTCTAAATCTTTCCTTATTCAGGGCTCGAAATCCTTTTTTCTACACACCTGCACTGGTGCAGGTAACATTGAAAATTACCTGCTGCAGGCAGCAGACAAATTTTACCTGCACCACTCTGAAGAATTATGAATCATACGAAACTTGTTCAGGAACCATGCATTGCTATTTTTTTCTTTCATACTTCATCAATGCAGCTAATAACAATCCATAAACACCTACATCACAAGACATTCATGTATAAAACCCAGTACGTGGACCAGTGCAGGTTAGGTGCAGGTAGACACCAGAAATACCTGCACAGCTCCAACTTTACCTGCACTTACCTGCATATGCAGGTGCTATTTTGAGCCCTGTTATTTCTTAAAAAATCAACAATTATCAAGCTAAGCAGAAATACATTTGTGCAAGTCTACCTCTGAATTGCAATGATCATTGCAATACAGTTCAAAACACTGTGAAAACATGGAAACTAAGACTTGACATAATGGCACAGTCGACAATTGTCTACTGTACAAAGGGATAATCATACTTTGAAGGAATGAGCTGCACAATGTTCTGAACTTTGGAGACACAGATTCTGCTAGAGTTTTGCCATCAGGTGATATGCTTCCACCCTGGTTAAATAAAGAAGAAACAAACAGTTTCTTAAAGACCTTCCAGTGATTTCGTACCTGACTGTCTGACATCTGGGACCAATATTAGGACCTAAGGCCACACCAATTTAATTTCTTGGTTCACGGATTTTTTCATAAAAAATATGGAGCGAGAGGGCGAAATGAAAATAAAAATAAATATTGTAAAATGGTTGGGGTAAAGGTAACGGCTAATCCAAAACATAAAGAAAAAAAGTTTTCTGCTTAAAAAAAGTACAAAAACACTATTATTGTACAGTAACAGCACCTGTACCCACAATTTAAGGAGCTTATGATATAAAGGCCAATTTGCTACACTAGAAAGTTGGTGAATGGTTTCATTAATGGTGAAAATTTGCTGAGTGGTAATTTTTATTTTTATTTTTTTTTCCAAAAAATAGGAGCGAGCAAATCCGTGAACCAAGAAATTAAATTGGTGTGGCCTAATTGCGGATTGGACTTGAGTTAAATCAGATTTTCCTAAATTTTTCCTAAATCATAGTGTCCTAAAAAAAAAAGAACTTTTTTCCTCTCTCTCCATAGGTGATCATCTACCAGCCCCACCGGGGTAAGGCCCAGCCCCTGTCCGACCGACCCCCTTCCCCACCCCCTGGGGATGACCACACCTACCTGCTGCACGAGCTCCCCTCCAGGCACAAGAAGAAGTACGAGTACGCCAAGCGGTTTGTCCAGTTGGTGCGCTCCAAAACCCCCAAGGTGACCCTCTACACGCGCCAGGCCAAGTGCATGCTGATGGAGAACTTCCCTTGTCCTGACTTTGAGGCTTGTTTCTACACCGGTGAGGCTGGAGTTTGTTTGTTTGTTTACTTGTTTGTTTTACGAAGCTACAAACGCCAGGCCAAGTGCATGCTGATGGAGAACTTCCCTTGTCCTGACTTCGAGGCTTGTTTCTACACTGGTGAGGCTGGAGTTTGTTTGTTTGTTTGTTTGTTTGTTTACTTGTTTGTTTTACGAAGCTACAAATGCCAGGCCAAGTGCATGCTGATGAAGAACTTCCCGTGTCCTGACTTCGAGGCTTGTTTCTACACCGGTGAGGCTGGAGTTTGTTTGTTTGTTTGTTTGTTTTACGAAGCTACAAACGCCAGGCCAAGTGCATGCTGATGAAGAACTTCCCGTGTCCTGACTTCGAGGCTTGTTTCTACACCGGTGAGGCTGGAGTTTGTTTGTTTGTTTGTTTGTTTGTTTGTTTTACGAAGCTACAAATGCCAGGCCAAGTGCATGCTGATGAAGAACTTCCCGTGTCCTGACTTCGAGGCTTGTTTCTACACTGGTGAGGCTGGAGTTTGTTTGTTTGTTCGTTTGTTTTACGAAGCTACAAACGCCAGGCCAAGTGCATGCTGATGGAGAACTTCCCTTGTCCTGACTTCGAGGCTTGTTTCTACACCGGTGAGGCTGGAGTTTGTTTGTTTGAACCTTTTGTCAAATTGGCCTGCAGGCCGCTTTCATTGAGGCCATGGCATGAGGGAAGAGGCAAGGGTCTGAGACAAAGTATATAACAGAGATACAGTTTAGAGTCCTAATGAGTCTTATAAGCCTATATAGTAGTACACAATTTAACATACATTGTACAAAACAAATAATAGCGAGAGACATGATTCGAGTCCATTTGTTTATTTGTTTGTTTGTTTGTTTTATGTAGCCAGCAACACACAAGTTTTGTACAAGTAAGTACAAGGTGTATAAGGCAGGACTGCAAAGTTTTTCATGGAAAAATTTTCAAGGGGGAGCATTGCAAGGGAGCAGAGGGACCAAACTTTGACATCGTCCTGACCACATAGATCTGATAATTTCAGGTGTCATAACATTCCTTCTTTTTTTTGCCAAATTTTTTTTTTCAATTTGCATGCTTTCATCGGTTTTAAGGTTTCCACATCCTGACTTTGAAGCTTTTTTTTTTTACACTGGTGAGACTGGATCTTGTGTTTGTTTGTTTGTTTGACATGATGATTTGTACTAGTATATGGATGACATCCTCTGGGAACTCCAGCCGTTGGTGGATCCTATTTTCGGATGGGCTGGTACCTTTGATTGATACGAAATACACTGTGTTGTTGTCTATATTGTCGTATTATAGCTTACTGCTGATTGACGAACATTTCTTTATCTTCTGTGTGTTCTTAAAGGTGCAAAAATCCATCAGTCATCCGACAAGACGAGGGTTATTGAGTCCAGTGGGAAGAGCTACACTCTGGAGGCTGTGGGCGGGGCCGAGGGGGTTGCCATGGACACCAGGAGGATGCTGGATCACCTACATGAAGTGAGTTAAATGTACTGTACTGACATTTACAGTCGCTCACCACTGAGTGACAGGAAGTAAAGGGTTAGCATTGTGTGATGAGAGTTCAGAGTTGGTAGAATTAGCCATCAATGTCCTTGTCCACAGCTGACACACTTTCCAGGTCAATGGAGAGGCTACCTTTTCACTGGGATGCTTGTTTTGTTGGCTGTTCTGTGTTTTTTGTTGGCTGTTCCATATGCCAGTGACAGTCACCAAAGTGATAAAAACATCAGTGAACTCACTCACTCACTATCCATGGTTTGATTATACATATATATATGCTGCTGGAGTCCCTGACGCAGGGGTAGGCAGCAGTCGGCTAGTCTTCACACCACGCCTCCATGCAGCTCTTTCCAGTGGGTAGACCGCACACCTGTAATATTATTTAAAACCTGATTTGCATAACTAATTGCATATATGCATAATGGCTTTTCACTGATGTGATCAAGCAATAGCATGTTCGTATGTTTTACAGCGCATGCTGTAGTCCAACATGGTGCAGTCGACATCAATGAAAAGCCTGTGTAGAGAGTAGGGGGAAAAAAAAAGAAGGCTTGGGTTCTTTTAACTCTTGTTCCTAATGTTTTGCTTCTGTTTTGTCCCATTGTCAGGCCCGGCAGCGCTGTTTAGACCTTGAGTCCGCAATTTCAGCGACAGCGGACAAGAGCGGGGAGGACTCGTACTTCCCCGCCATCATCAGTCGCCGGCCAGCGGGGGCAGGGAGCGAGCAGAAGAAGGGGAAGGGTTCTCCACGACAGGGCGGGCGTAACGGCACGCAGGGCAGGGACGTCACCGTGGGAACTGTCACCTCTCCCAGCCAGGCTCCTGTCTCTGCATCGGTAGGGTTATGTTGGTATATATGGAACATATTCTCTTTACACTCAGTTAGAAGAATAAGTGTAAAGTGGGCCTTGACATTTCCAAAAATAATTTCGTCAGGTTGGTAGAATATAGGATATATGAGAATTCCTGTACACAACCAGCATGTACTTACTCTGCTTACGTTAAGGTGTCTATCAGACACCTTCCTTGTCTATCAGACACCTTCAGGCTTTTAGCTAGGCATGCGTCAACGCGTCATTTAGACGCCCTGTCCTAACAAACATAAGAAATCGGACGCAATACTTTTAAGCAAGACGCACTACGGACGCCCAAATTTTTCCTCCAAGCCTCAGTCAGGGCAAACATATTGTAACAGACACAAAAAAATCTTGGCTGAATTCTACAAAATATGCACCTCAAAATGCAGGAAATAGCATTTCAGAGGGTTATGATTTCAAAATTTTCCCCCGGACCCCACTACAACGCTCGCGCCGCAGATCACTCCGATTACTTTGGACGCCCTAAAATTAATTCCTAGCTAAAAGCCTGGACACCTTCCTTGTCTATCAGACACCTTCGTCAGAGCTTTTAACTGGAGTTCTGCTTTTCACGGCTATATGTAGCCGTAGATGTAGGTGGCGCTTTTGCGGCAAGAACACAATCCCAAACATGGTCTATTTCGCTGCAAAGAAATCTGTGTTATGAAATCCTACATGGTCAACCGCCTCTGTACGATTGACTGTGTAGAAATGACTATAAACTTTACTTAACTTGTGGGGAAATTGGGCTCAAATTATGGGGAAAAGATGCGAATACTTCATCATCGCAGAATCAATTGTGATGAGTACAGATCCCCACTACACTGTAGACTGTAGAGAAGTTAACAGTTTTAGCTTTAATTTGTAAAACTTAGTGGTTTCCCCCGTTTTCAGGTGATGTCCTATGATGGTACAGTCCTGAGCTGCGCTGCCTCCACGGTCAGCCGCGTGGACACTCGGAACCCTCCAGCCACTCAGTCCATCCAGGGGCACAACACCAACTCAGAAAAGCGCCACCTAGCAGCTGGCCTGCCTAAAGCAACCCAGGTGGTGAAGAGCACCTTTGTGCAGGATGTTGGCAGGGCTTCCCAGGTATGTTTGTAACAAGCAATGTACAACACAACATTTACTCAAGCAACTGGATGTGTTTTGTACACTCAGGGTTGGACAAGTTTTCTAAAATTCACTTGACCTATCGGGCAAGTACATAAAAAATTTACTTGTCTGAACTAACTTTTCACTTTCCCAGATAGACATTTGTATTCTCAATTCCATCGATGAATTCTTTTATCGTTGGCTCTATTTTTCTGTGTTGACCAATGCATGATGCTGTGACTACGAAAGGTAACAAGTACAAATGTATATCAAAATCTCTCTCATGGAAAATCTTACTTGCCTGATCGGGCAAGTGTATGCCCTAGCCCACTTGTCCGATCAGGCAAGTAAGATTTTCCATGAGAGAGATTTTGATATACATCAGCTCTTTCACTTGCCCTGGACAATCGTGCTAGGAGACTTGTCCAACCCTGAAACTGACGTTTCAGATAATATCATCATTGATTGACGTACTTACACATGACAGGGTTATACCACCCCTTACGTGGTGACTTTACACTTGCTAATTACAAGACGGGGATGCGCCAGGTCTCCCGTCCGGGTGAATGATTTAAATCACTGTGTGGCTGATCAAGACGGAAGTTCACCAGGTCTCCATCCGGTAATTTGAAGTGAATCACCAACACCAGACTGGTACAGTAGAAGCCAGTTAATTGCACAATGAATAATCGCACACTTCTGTTAATTGCATAAAATCCCGTGGTGGTGCAGTCCTGCTTAATAACTGTACTTTGTTGCACCATTCAAATAATTGCACGAAATGCACTGGCAAATGGGGTGTGCAATTAAGCGACTTCTACTGTTTAACATACAATTATCTTTTGCCATTGACTAAGAAAAGTCCATAGGACAAAAGCCCACTGATGAACGATAATGGATGCGATCTAAAAGTCTGAGTGTTGCCAAAATCTCTCCATTTGCTTGAGTAACTTTTTGTGTTGTGCATCTTGACCTGGATGTCTAACTATGTTGTGAGTGTAGCTGTATTTGGGTTGTATCATATGTTACTCTAAATAGCACTGCAAAGGTATAATCCTTAGTCTGTGTAAGGCCCCCTTTCCACTAGGTGGCGATCGCGCTGCGCTCTCACTGCGACCTAAATAGAATATGTGCAACTTTCGCTTTCACACTGAGTATATTATACAAAACGTAAAAGTGTGACTGAGAAGACAACAAAAAGGGCAAAAAGATTTGTTTCTTTTCTAAACAATTCGTTGAGCCATATGTCAAAATTTATGTCGCAGATAGAGCGTGGTGAGAGCACCGTCTCTAGTGGAAAGGGTGTATAACACAAACTCTGCTGTCCACTAGTATTTGGTATTTTCAATTGTTAGTTGATGCTGCTGTCTTCAGCCTTGTCAAAACAAGGCGGCAGGCGGCGATTTTAGCCGCCTACTTACATTTTTCCAGCCGGCTACTTTGGGGTAGAATTTCAAGTCCAGTGCTCCCCGTTACAAAATCCCTCAGCAATTTGTTTTGATAAACCTCTGGCAGTTTTCTGATAGTTGGCCCCCGGTTAGGGGTCATAGCGGGGAACCTATGCCGAATTTTTTTGAAATTCAGGATTTTTTTGTCAATTCAAAGTTTAAAGATAATGAATTAAAGTTACCCAAAATACACCCCCAAACCATATTTAGGGTCTAAATTTAAAAATTTTCCCAGGGGGAGGCCCCCCAGACCCCCCCTATGGAACGGGGGGACACCCCCCTCCCGTCCCTCCCCCCCGCTCGACACTTCGTGGCTCGCCGCAAGCCGCGTACAGATTAGCCCCCTACTCTAAAAGTTTGTGACAAGGCTGTGTCTTGCATGTTTTCTTGCTGCATGATGATGATCAACCTAAGAATTTCAGGCCGTCCCATTTACAGCTTTCGTCAGACTGTAAACACTTTCCTACCTTCAAAGCTTTAGAACTATAACAGAAGTGAGTTTTGACGAGGAATTTTCCCACCTTCCAGTTGACCTCAGGTGACATCTGGGTGCAGTACCAGGACGGGACACAGCTGGTTGTCATGGCAACGAGCACGACAGTCAAGTACGTCGACTCCTCAGGGAAACTCCACAGGTGAGCAACTCATCTTAACTTTTCCAATTCCAGGTGTACATATTAATAATTATTGTAGTCGTCAAGGTACAATGCTAAACTTTATTCCAACACAAAGGTATACACGGATTGATTTTTTGACGACAACTGTCGCCCTTTTCAGGATCAATACTGATGACCAATCATTTCAGAATGTAAACTCGTAAGAGTTACAGACATGTGATCTTACGGATACGTGACGTCAGCAATCGGTCAAATGTGCCAGCAAGTTTATAAAGCCCACCATTTCTGTTCATACTGATGCATGCCATATTTTCTCAAAGTACACAGTACTTTTTGAATATACTATTTCAAAATCTAAAAGGTGTTGCGAGTTGTTGCCAATGTTGTGGTGCATAGCACTTTATTTGAGGTTGTAAAATTACTATGGGAAAAGAAAAGAAAACGAATGAATATCTATTTAATAATATCTGCTTTGTTTTTACTTTTAAATTTCAGTCCCACAAATTTGTCTGATATGCCCCAAATCAGGTATGCGTGCTTTGAATGGGATGCATACAAGTGAAGAAAATATGCACAGTTGAGATTAGAACTGATGTCCATAGGCAGTGTAGCTGACTATAGTATTTCCACTGTTCTGCATGACTATTTGTACAATGTATATTACACTCAGTGGACATGGTATTTTTGTTCCAGGTATGGTGAGAGTGCCACACTTCCTGCCCATGTCAGAGAAAGACTGGTGAACCTACCCAGGATTGTGGAAGCTCTGGCAGCGCAGAAGACACAGACATCACAGGCCTCCAGTCATGCTAGGACTGCCATTAGATAGTACACCAACCATCCAATTTTGTAACTACAGTCAAACCTGCACAAGACAACCACTTGAGGAACCGGGCAAAAGCGGCCGGTTTTGGACAGGTGGATGGTTTGAAGAGTATCAGCTCACAACATGCCCGAGGCATAGTATAAATGGTTTCCAATTTTCGTACAAGATTTCCTCCCATCAGTAGACTACCCCATTGACCCCAAATGACCCATCCACGTGCATCCTCCGCGATCTTTATTTGGAACATAACGTCTTATGGCAGTCAAAATCCGACGCAAACTGGCCACGCTAGTTATCATTGAAAACCGATGACACCTCGAGCTTGAAAATGACGCGGTCGTTATGGGCAGTGATTTGGTCCTGTGTGGTCCCAACTTTTGGCAGTCGCAGTCGCTTAATGCTTACATCAATGGGGAAAATTTTCGAGACTTAGAAAAAGCGGTCGTAATGACCAGGTGGTCAGCTTGAAGGGGTGGTCACTTGGGCAGGTTTGACTGTAATGTGTGATAAGAAGTCTGTAAATTGTTTTTACTCCCTGTGGAAGTTTCATTTTTTATCAGGTGCAAACTGTACATATTTTTAATTTGTATCAGTGTATATCCAGATTTTATGTATTGTATGCAAGCTAGTTTGTAGCGTAACTTCTGTACATTACATTGTACACTTACTGCCCAAGAGTACCACTTACGGGACTGACAAAATTTGGTCTATTTGGACAGGTGGCGACTATAGACAGGATTTTAAGTGCTTGTGTGAATGGAAAAATTATTCCCACAACCACCAAAAAATTGGACCAGTGGTCCTTATGTAAATATGTAGAGATGGTCACTAGTACAGGTTTTAAAGGTTTTCTGGCCTTCCATACATAAACTTTGCTATTGCCCATTCTTGTGATGAATGTTACAAAGTTGGTGTAGACAACATTTTGGCAATTCATAGTTTGATATCAATGACAAGGAATGGGTCAGAAAGGATTGTTTTTATGCAGATCTTTTAACACATAAGCAATTAATACTTTAGACATATTGTGGTAAAGTGTTATTTTTGTACATAGAATAGTTCAAGGAAATACTCTCACAGTATATAGACCAAATTCTTTTCCTGAAAAGCTGATACCGCACTAATCTTTTGTTTGGGGAGCAAGTGTAATTGGTGAAAATTGTTGATGAAGAAATATAACTAAAGGCAGCTGTTGTCAACTTTTTTTCTTCAAGATGAATAAACTGGAAGAAATGGAAAAACTAGAGCCATGGTCTGGTTTTGTGTTTTTTTCTTACCCTGGGTACCATTCCCCGTACTTATCAGTGACTCATTCTGTTTGCTTGCTTACCACGAGTCTAGGGATGCCCCTGTGGCTCAACTGGTGGCGGCCTCACAGTTGATCTTGTTCCAATCAAAGCTAGTTTCTATAATATAACAGGACCAATATGAAAACATCACAACTTTCTACATATGCATGGCCATATTTTGCAACACTAAGACTGGTGCATCGCAAATGTCAGCTTTTTTTCAATCATACTTGTTTCTCCAATTGTTCAGAAATATCTTCTTCAGATGCCTTAGGATGTGCTCTCCAAGCAGAGGTTAGGCCCCAGCTGCTGTTTTATTTTACGTTTTTTGTCTTGCGGCCATAAGGATAACTTTACAAAATAGAATGCTGAATAAAACGCCTACAAAAACACAGCCAGGGCCTAACCTCTGCTTGGAGAGTATTGAGCAATATATAACCTCTTAGGCAATCTGCAAAGTTGACAAACTCATTTTGCAGCAGCATATTTCTTATCACATTACCACCACATACAGACTCCTCAAACAAGACATGCTTTAGAAAAAGCTGACTGCATGCAGATAGAATTGTGACAGAAGCTTAAGCTAGTTTGTTAATGGCAGCAAGTGTACAATCTGCTGATAGTGATCGTACTCGCAGAATATGGTTCTTCATTGTACAACGTTTGGCACTTCAAAATAGATATTTTGTGCTTATAGTCACTCTATAATGGTAGAAGCCTTTGGCCATTTTGAAATGTAGTACACAGTAAGATCACTTTTCCATGTCCACATATAACGTTACATGTCCAACGTAAACATACACCAACATCCTTACAGTCATAGTACAAAGATAGGTCAAGGTCACACTAACCCCCGGTGGGAGAAACAATCAGATCGAAAAGTTTGATATCATGGCAAATAAAATTAGGGACCCCACGGGGCCAACTGCGTAGTTGTGAATACAGCAGAGAAACAACAACTGCACCGTTTGGAACTGACAAGAGGTAATATCTTTAAGAACTACTAGATTTAATGTTAGTTGATTAAAACAACGGCTAAATATGCTTATGGGGATTTCAATGTACTAGGAGTACACAACTGAGAGAAGGGTATACAGTTTATGCGTCAACTTTGTTTGGTTTTATGTTTTCCCTTGGTCTTGGTGAACATGAACGTTAAGACTTTGATGTCGAGAGGTACCGTTAAGGCTTACGTTATATTTCTTACCCGGGGCCCGGCCGGGCTGTTTGAGGAAACGAAAACAAGTTTATGGCAATAAGTATGTACAAGACATGCTACTGAACTGCTTTTGGTCCGTTTTATGTTTTTCTTGCCTTTCATACCATATTTTTCGTTCCCAAAAACTGCCTAGTCGGGCTATTCTCAAAGATCCTACGGTAGCATAAAATAGTATCAAAAGCTGGCAGAGGAGTCAAGCCAGCTTAGATGTGTGTTTCGCTACCGGGTATCGTGAGAAGTCAAGATAAAGTTCCTCCGCGGTAAACCTACGGAAGTGATGTTACAATAAATGAGAAAAAATTGTGAATTTGAAGAGATATCTTTATGCAGCATCGGTAATTCTCAATGTATGCACACTTCAAATATCTACACTGTGCATTCAAGACATTATTGAAAAGTCATCGATAACCACTTTTTGGGCGGTTTTATGGTACCTGGTGGAAATACGAGAGTTGAAGTTAACCGACATTTTTCAGGTACTAGGTGTGGCGAAAATATCACGAATACCATTTTCCCAATTTATGTCATATTTGAATTGTTTGCACAGAGTATAATTCGGGAAAGTACTACTGTTCACCCATTTCACCATGGGTAAACTGACGGTCGAGTCTAGTGCGAAGACAGGCCCGGAGAACCCCCCTCCCTACCCCCTGGAGCCACTCCCAACCAAGCCTGGTCTCCAGACCAACATCGTGGTTCCAGAACCGGTGCCAGCTGGGTCTCCACCGGTCAGTACTCGTTTGTTCAGACTACCCTGGGAGCCAGCCAGGACCGGGTAGCTAACGAGTTTTGTTCGGGGAGCCAAGGCCAAGCGCTCCGGGGAGTTTGAACTTCTGAAGGAGTTATCGCTACCTTTGGATAAGGGCAGGTGGACCTCATCGGGCTTAAACTCCCGGGGCGCTAATAGGAGATCGGGTGGGCCTGACTGTCTTGGGCCACCGAATAAACTGTCCTAGCTGCCCGATCCTGGCTGGCTCCCAGGGTAGTTCAGACCCTTGTAGTGCATATGGCAGCAAGTGTCCATGCTATTTTAGTAGCAGGGTATTTTTTACAGGGAGGTCTTGGTCGGTTAAGTTTGTTTCGGAAATACGTTGAATTGATGTGCATTTTAGAGACAAAAGTGTACATTATTATGATCATTACTTTAAAAGCTAAGCGACACAAAGTAACATTAGAGAGAAAGCAAAAAAACATGAGCTGCGACCCGAGGTGTGCGGGTCAAGTTGCGCTGCTGAAAGTCAGACACCCAATTCTTTCTACTTAAAATAGGAAGGGAATCATTATCAAACATTTTGACAATTAATTAATGGGAACTCGACATCACACATGTCTGATCACAGTACACCCTTGTTTTTCTTGTCTCTTACCTACTGATTCAAAAAGACGTGCTGGGAAAGTAATGACTGCAACGATTCGAAATTTGGAGGATATTGACAAAGACTTCATACTATGAAGTTGTGCCTCGAAATTTGAGTTGTGCTTATCATTTTTTGCGAGGCCGAGAACTTATTAATCTCCCCCCGTATACAGGCCCAGGCCAGACGATGCCCGAAGAAGTGTAAGACCATCACCCTGGTTACCGTCTGTATGGTGTTGGTGGTGGCACTGATCGTCCTCGGTGTGATGCTGGGTAAGAAACACATGATGGCAGGGAAACCAGACTGCAGCGAGCGCGGGGACTCTGGGGAGACAGGGCAAGAGGTAACTCTTTAAAACTTTTATCAGGAATACGAAAATAATTTCATCAAGTTGGTAGATAATAGGACATATTAAGAGTTTTCTTTTACACCACCAGTTTTCTCTCATCTGCTGACGTTTCGATGTCTCTCAGCCACGTTTGGGATTGTGTTCTCGCCGCAAAAGCGCCACCTACGTCGGCTACATATAGCGGCGAGAAGCAGAACTCCAGTTAGAAGCTCTGAGGAAGATGTCGGACAGACATCAAAACGTCAGCAGGAATATCATGATTACCCTGAAAGAACACATTTAACTGTGAAAATGAACAGTTTAGAAAGAATGCGCGGTGGGGTCTGTATAATATTGAGCATGCCTCGCATGCCTTGTTAACTGTTACTGTGGATCATTAATAATGTTAACAGGCACATCAAAAGCAAAGACTGCGTACACATGTACATCAAAGACCTTTTCATTTACGTTCCTTGTGTACCTCCTCACCTCACCTCACCGGTCCCATTAGTCTCCAAGCAGACCCTACGGTGCCTTAAAATAATATCAAAGCTGGCAAAGGAGTATAGCCGGCCAAAGAGAGATAGCCGGCTAAGGGAGTCAAACGGGCACCGGAGCCTTGCCAGCTTTGATACTATTTCTAAGGCACCGTAGGGTCTGCTTGGAGACTAGGTCCCAATTAAGTCCCATAGCCTCACCGGCCGTAGGGGCAGCAGCACATCCATCAACATCTACATGTGAATTTTGTATTCATAGGAAGAGGACTCCGGCGACATGACTGACATGAGTGAGATGGGCGGTAACCGCGTGAGGAGAATCATCAAGCTCCGGGCTAAGAATCATGCCTTGAAATGTTCCAACCCGGGGCCCGACTAAATGTGGCTTGAAAGAATCTCTACATGCTTTAGAAATATTTTCTGTAGACCTAGTTTATTTGGGGTTATGTAACAAGGATTTTTGTTTAGTGTTGTTGTTTTGAATGCTGGGATTATGGAGGAATGCAAAGGATTAGCGGTTTTAAAAAGAAAGTATAATATAGTTTATTGCAAATTCTTGCCCGAGGGCTAATTGCAGGTAACATAAAAAGGGACAAAGAAACAAATAGTGTAGAACAGTATAAAATGTGTCTACTCTAGTCTAAAAGCTAACTCTAATCTGTAACTTGTTGGGTTCGACTTCTTTTCCTGAGACAGTGGAAGACAAAGGATGACACCTTTTCTATAATGTGTGGGTTCTGTGATGTAAGGAGGAGAGTAGTTTTCTTTTTGTCTGTAAACACGGGAAAATTTGAGATGAGAAACTATTGAGAAAACTGAAAGAAAGAAAGAAAGAAATACACGACGTGTAGACTAGCACTGTTTTTTTAACCCCCTTGGTTTGATATTGTTGTTATGGAGGGATGTGGAGGGGTCTGACGGTTTCTAGTCAACAACTGCATCTATATTGATCTAGCCAGATCTGGCTTTGACAGTATGATTAGCCCGTATTAAAGACGCCATTAGGCGGATTCGACCCTGGTATGAATGCACATGAATAATTATACATATACCGTGGTATATCCCGAATCTATATACATGTATATATATATATCCAGATAAGCAGTGTCTTTAATACGGGTGATACAAGGAGAAGGGGACGCTTCAGAAATTTCAAGATTGCGGATATCTTGCAAGAATTGTTCAGAAATAAAAGACTGAGTTGTGCACTAAATGAACACCGAATACGGAACAGCGTATACGTTTGTAATACTGCTAGCAGATAAATAAATGCTGTGGGTTGTAGACGTTTGAAACTGTTGTCTGGACTATTAACTGTCAGTAGCCAATTAACATGACATGTAATGGGACTTACCCAAAGTTTCAACATTTTTCCCTAGGCCTAACTAAGGTCTCTGCCGTGCTATTGTATAAGTGTGATGTTAACAATCTAGTATCACTGCAATATCAAAAGCAGTCATCAATAGGTGTCACAAAGAGGAAAAGACCAACGTATCGACTATGGTTATTCATCGAGAAGACTTATCAAAAGTGTGGGCTACGTTACAAGGCATATGATCTGTAAAAGAATCCGAAACTCCACAGAGTACAAAATGCTCACCCAATTACTCTGTAATCAAATTAAATCATCTCGGCCTCGACAACTCCTGACAAAAGTTCGGTTACAAAACTAATTTCTGGAGCTCGTCTCGTTCTTCAATATCTTTTGAATGTTTGGCCTTCTAAAAAAGGTGTTACACAGAATAAAGCGGAAATTGTCACATAAATTCAAACACAACATGTAGCCACGCTTCATGTTCTATATACAGGCACTATGCGAGAAATATTTGGTTTTGAAGTCTTTTTTCACCTGTACATGTAAGCTGTATCGTTGCTATATGTTGTCCGTCTCTTGCCTCCTGTAGAGATGTGCTTGGAGATTAGGAATGGACCCGTATAGTGCCACTTCAGGGACGTTAGAGACACTTGATTGCAGCAACGGGTCACAAGTGCAACCTACGTCGCCCCGTCTGTTGCATTAAATGTCAGTCGATGGCCTCGGACCTCCTTCGCTCCTCAACACACAGGCTTTTCTTTTTTTTAATCTTCAAGACTTCAGTAAAGCATTCTGTTTTGCAGGCATATGGCGGCAGATGGATATGTCTCACTAGTAGAACACAGTTAAAGGCTCAACAATAATGAGGCTTTGTGCTACCTTTTTCAAAAATAATGTATTTGTATTGTGTTTGTATCATTCTAAGTTAAACAGAAGACTTTCTTTTGACCTGTACAAAATTGAAATAAATATTCTATTGAAGGATTTTTTCAAGATAAAAGATACATGTACAAAAGATGTCCAGCGATTTCATTCTAGACACATTCTTGTGATACGCACAATCATATGCCACAGGTGTTTTGAAAAAGTTTCATTCATGTTTGAAAAGACTAACTCCTGACACATATCCATATCCCGGATTTCTAAAGCGGGTATCTCACTGGACTGCAGCACGTTATCGGCGGCGCTTATCCTTGAATTTAAAATGGGAGTATCATACAAAACGTATGACTAAAAAGATATTAAAAAAACACAAAGCGTAAAAAGACTCGATGAAATTCGTTGTGTCAAATCGCTCGGCCGCAGCGAGGTCACCAACGTGCCACAACTTCAGTGAGATACCCAGTAAATCTAACTCAGGTTACACTACTCTCCAAGCAGAGGTTAGGCCCCGACTGTTTTTTTAGTCGTTTTTATCGGGCTTTCCATTTTTTCATGTTTCTTGAAGTCCGCCAGCCAATACAACATACAATACAAAATAGAAAGCCCGATAAAAACAGCTAAAATGTTTAAGCCGGGGCCTAACCTCTGCTTGGAGAGTAAGGTTACACAACCAAATGTGCTGTTATCACAGAGAAAAATGTTCGAAAGTATTTTTCTTTTTTCTGCCCAAATGGCAGGACATCAAAAACAGCCACTTCGACATCCTCTGTGACAACAACTCAAATTTGGTTGCTTTGACCCTCATATACTATTTAAAGGTAAACTCATTTTCAAGCAGATGTAATGATCTGGTTCATTGTTTTTCAGCAGCTTTTGTACTATTTGGTAGTATTTTCTAGTATTGTGCAGTAGAAGCCAGATAATTGCATAACGGATAACAGCACATTTCTGTTAATTGCACGGAATCCCCAAATCACGTGGCGGTGCGGTCTAGCTTGATAACTTCCTTTTGTTGCAACATCTGGATAATTGCACGAAATGCGCTAGCAAATCGGGTGTGCAATTGTACGGCTTCTACTGCCCTTTAATATTCCCCTCCTACAAAGCACAATATGGAGCCAAATCTTTACATCTACTTGGAGATTTAAGTTGTAGATGGCCAAGATGAGTGCTTCAGTTCTGGTGCTTTTACAGAAAATTTGTTTTAGAAAAAAGAAACGCTTCCTTATCTGACAGTATAAAACAAATAAACTGTAACAGCACAGAAGTGAAGCTATCATCGGCAATTCATTTCTAGCCAAGAAGCCAGACTGTTTCCAGGGTCTACACAGGTCAGCTCCTTGGTTCCAGGGTCTAACTCGAGGGGCCGAGTCAAAATTTCCTTAGGGGCATGTTGGCCCTAAAATTTTAGGCTAAAGAGGTAGTCTGGTTTGGCCGTAGAAACAGGTTGGCTTCCTGGCTACTAAATCATTAACATCAAAAACCAAACGCAAACATCAAAACACAGCCATTTGCAAATCATACGAACCTTTATTCATTCTCCACCAACCTGGTTCAATTCCTTCCTTCACAAAAACTGTACAACATAAGTATATATGGCATCCATCAAAATATGTATGATACTTCGTCAAAATTGCACTTTATACACATAAGCAAACTGCGAGAAAAACCACAAGGTGAACGGAAGCATTTACCACCGAATCAAATCATTAACAGAAATTGTCAGTACTTCAGTCTATATCTTTGGGAGTCCCAACGAACTACATATAACAATATTACAGTTTTTTGTGGCCATAGATGGCCATGTGTACTTAGTGCGTTAAACATTGAAACAAAATGCATCACAAAGTGTGTACCATATCCAGTAACACGACTGTATTCAACACGGAGCACACTTTATACAAGCCTCCGATCACACTTTATACAAGCGTCCTCTTTCATTGCTGGC
Source organism: Branchiostoma floridae x Branchiostoma belcheri (assembly GCA_019207045.1). NCBI lineage: Eukaryota > Metazoa > Chordata > Leptocardii > Amphioxiformes > Branchiostomatidae > Branchiostoma > Branchiostoma floridae x Branchiostoma belcheri. The sequence goes on from CM033029.1 coordinate 20,211,743, forward strand.
TTTGTACATTAATAAGTCCATCATCATTTTCATAACCAAGACGATAGTATCAAATTACAAAAAAAGCTGGTCCAGTTTTCCCTTACCATGTAGCTATGTAAAAAACTCATTGATGATAGTTAACGATAGCTACATAGATACTCTATATGTACAATGTGCTTAATATATATATATTTATACGGATACAACATATGACGCAAAGTAAGTGTCAACATAACGTCTACTCTAAGAATTTGGCACGAAATTCTGTGACGAGGCATAAGGTTTGTTGTTCAAATCTCAAATACAACAGAAAGCAAAAGCATCTAACTTCTTTGCAGCAAGAATACAAATGTTCACGACAACAGCATTTTGTAGTGCAGCATAGAATATCATAAAATAGTGTAACAGCTCAGAATATTACAATGTTGTGTAACACCTTACTTTGTTTTTGCAGATGGATCTAGCTTAAAGAACGACCCCGTTTTGGGCTTCTGAGTAGTTTCTGACTTGGCCGTAGACTGACCTGTCCTGTTTGGACTACTACTTGCCCCGATCACCGGTATTGACCGCATTGGGCTGTTACTCCTAAACCTCGCAGGGCTGCTGCCTCCTCCAACTACAGAAATGGCTGACCCCCGCAAGGGGCTGGCACCCCCCACCACTGGGATCTTTGTTCCACCCCCTATTGTACTAATAGCTTGTCCCCTATTCTCATCAACTTGCTCAACCTTAGGTTCAACTAGTGGCACCTCCATGGGACTTGGAGATACCCTTTCTACTTTTACATGTTCTGTAACACTCTCTTCTTTTACAACTGTTGAAATACTTTCTTCCTCCACTTCTTTCTTAACAGACACTGGTGCAGTAGTTTCAGTCTGGACAGGGTTATCAACGACTTCTTGCTTTACAGCTATCTGATCAGTCGTTTGTTCCCTATCATTATCAGGTTGAGCTGGACCATTCTCTTCCTCTGGTTCCTGTTTTACAGTAACATTATCTACTTGTGCTGGTGCCATTGCTTCACACTGATTACTAACTGGTGACTTGGGCTCTTCTTTCACTATTATGTCATGTGTCTCTGTTTTAACCTGTTCAGTTTCTCCCACTTCCATATTCTCGCTAACTTCCTCTTTGATGTTTGTCTTTTCTTTAGCTTCCTCGCTCAGGAAAGGGATTTCTTTGATAGTTGAGAGTGGCTGCATCGCTGACGTTGACGGCTTCTCTTCTTCTGCTGTGTCCAGGGGTTCTTCTTTCACCTGCACTGCTTCCTCTGCGTTAGTTTCCATTTTGATTTGGGCTTCGAGCGGGGATTCCTTGGGTGCATCAGCAGGGGTTGGGGTCTCCAGGAAACTCTGTTGAGGGGGGGCAAATTGCAGCATGCTTGTACCTCCTTCCTACGCCATAAGCCCACTTTTCATTGGTCACACTGTTATGTTTCACTTTATAAACCAGTGAACGTTTAAGGCGAGAAGCAGGTCAAAGTTTAAAACCTCTGTCAACCTTGTAACTTTTGTGGTGGTTTTAGTTACGTGGTGACCCTTCCACCGCAAATTTAAGACCGTGAATATGTCTCCCTTGTATGACTACTGGGCTACATTATTGTTACAAAACTTAATGCAAATTTAGAACACAGCAAAATAAAACCACCACAAAAGTATGAATCTACAACATTACTCTCAAAAACTCCTTCTGAGTAAGACGGATTCTACAAGTTTGATAGCTTCCAGGCCATTATTATTTGTTTAAATCTGAAACCACAGATCAGCAAACTAAACATGGACACGCAACTGAACCACAAGAAACCTTCTTTAAGCATTTTTGCAGCAAAAACTTTCTTTCCAAAATGTTCTTTTTTTTTAGAATGTTTTTTTTTTACTGTGTAAGCAATGCCAGACATGAATAACTGAGGTATGTTGATGACCCTCCGTGTCTACATGTCTTATTGGGTCTGGTCAACTGTACTGACTACCTTGCTTAATTGCTTAATTCAAATTAATGCATGAAGCATCAACTCAAAATGACTCAAAATTTAAGTTTAAGGGCTCGATAAATTGGTGTACTGACTTCCCATTTTGTTGACTCAGAGGAACTGAGATTGCAACGAATATCGACAGCTTAGGCAAAATGTTATCAAACGTGAATTTTGGAACATTACTGATGACGCATATACGAAGGTCCTCCATTAAAGAATGGAATAATTGTGCCTACTCATAAAACAGCTTACAAAGGAGCTGCCAGCTAACGTTCTAAAGGAAATCGTCAACGGAGTATGCTAGATCTACTTGTGTCACCTTTCCCAAACCTATTACACCACAACACATGTGTCAAAATATCTGCATAGACCTCAGGTATACATGTACAATCACAAGAAGCATGTTCAACCACGGCTCGGGTGTGAACATGGTTTTATTTCAAGTCAGCAAAAAACATGAGACATACCAACACAACATTGTAACCCTGTAACATGATAGCTTGCACCGATGCAAAGATAGTGTCAACTGGAGACAAGACCATGGAAAATACTGTAACTGGCCTGGGTTTTAATTTAATATACTTTCAGAGGAGTGTTGTGCTTGGTATACCATGTACTGTATGTTCGTTTAGTTATTTGTTCAGCCTTCCTTATAATGATAGCAAACTTTTTGCCAAACTTTTGCATGCTTGCATCTGTTTTCGGGTTTGCAGAGGATGTCATCCATACAATCAAATCAATATGGCTTGATATGGTTGCTAAATATTTCTCTAGCATACCTAAATGTTGGCCAAGTTACCATATTTTTCAAGGACGTCTCTCACTTTAAAGAGACATAGAATGAATAAATAGAAAGCAACCTATCCATGCACAGTGATGCACACTAGTATTATTCTGGACAGAGCAACTAAAAAAGAGAGAGGTAGCATGCAATTATATCATAAGAAGAGAAAAAAGAAACTATGTGCGTCTTGTGGAAGTAGAAATCAAGTGAATTACTTATAGTTGCATTCCCTTTTCGAAAATTTACGGCCTGTGTTATGATTGCATATTTACTGTTATTGGTATCACGGGTGCATGCATGTTACTTCAATCTCACGGTGATGTGTAAGTCACTGCCATATAATTGATCCACAGGAACGTTATAAGACTTAGCCAGCGGGGGCATGTGTTGTACTTACCTCGTCATAATCCTCGTAGCAATTTGGATGGTATGTCTGCAATGAACAGTAAACAAAAAAAACTGAGTCAGAATACAATATGCTCCTTTCTTTTAAAAGGCCTCCATTGAACTGGTAAACAACTGCTAACAAGTCAATGTCTTAACATTTCTTTTATAAGAGTTGGTATGACAGAAAACTATAGATGAAAAAAGGTTTTGGAAAGATAGTATATTTTAGTACTTGCAAAAAGATGATACAATAGGGGTATACAATATAATTTGTAACAGTATCAACCATCAATATGGCAAGCATACAGTTGTTCCAAAGACTTTACTTTATGTTCTCACATGGCGGCATTGAATGGCGGTGAAAGGAGAGAGTTGGGCTCCGTCTCACAACCTACGACCTACATGTACGGCCCAAAAGGCAACAGGAGTCTAAGGACCTTTACACAAGCAGAAAAATAACTGAAACTGAAGATGGAAATGCCCTTGCCTTGCCGTTCACCCTGACTGCATCCTTCAGGTGCCACGCCTCCTCCTCCTCATCCCAAAACTGCTCAAACGGTTCCTGGCAGATGTCACAGATCTGTCAAACATCAACAAGAGATTGTTAGAACATGTAAATTTTTTGATACATGTAGATTATACATGTTATCACTATCCTCACATATTACTGTATGTTGGTGAGTCTTAGTCACTAAATTGGTAAAAGAAGCCTTCCATGAAATCCAGTTGTGAATGTCGTACTTGCTTCTTTTTAATTTATATGTACCTTCACTCTGTCCTCATGTCTGATGCCTTTCAATCAATTAACAGTTGCATAAATATGTTGCATGAACTAAAATATATTCTGTCAAATTCTGTGCATGGAGAGTGCAGGTAAAACAGACTGGGCACAGTGTTCATGGCTGGATTTCAGGCTGTTTTGAAATGCAATAGCCTGGAAGCCAGACTGTTTCCGTGGCCAACATAGGCCAGGTCTTTAGGTCCAATGGTCTTATGGACATTTAACAAGAAAAATGTACACCAGTCCCTTGCTTTAGATCGTAAGGGGGTGGGGGGGGGTGGGGTGGGGGTGGGGGTCTGTGGCAGAATTTCCTAGGGGGATCTAGAGTTGGAAAAGCTAGTCTGTGATAGACCTGCTAAAGCACTTGTGTTAGCCCTGGAAACAGTCTGCCATCCAGGCTAGTAGTAATGCATATCATAAGGAACATGTTCCATTTACACTGAACTCAGTGAACAGTAAGGCTCTATGCCACATTGAGGTGACTTATAAACTCACGTCATCATTTTCTTCATCTGTACAGACAGGACAGCTGATCACCTCTCCTGGCTCGCTGGTAGGAAGAACGGGTTGCTCAAAGAAGGCTGATTCTTGTACTGCGGAAGAACAGGAAATAAAGTTTCACACTACGGTACCATTGGCTTCACCCAATCTTGTTAGTTCAAGTCATTCCTGTGCAATATAAGGTGGTGTCCATCCCCAATTTTGTACCCTTGGGCTACATAAATTTGTGCAATCACTAGGGATGGTCCACTGGTAGTGGTGGGTGTTCAACTCCCAAACTCTGTCTCAAATGTTGAGTACTAAGCAGAAAGTCTTTAGTATGACTTGGCCAGGGATCAAAATCGACCTACAGAATGCAAGGCAAACACAGTTCTGTTTCCATGTTGTATTAGTGCTATTAAAAATGATAAATAATTATTGACTGAGGACATACCTTCTTCGTCATCTCCAAGTTCTGCATAGGCTATCCAGTCCTACAAGGGTGGCAACATAAACATATTTACCACTTTTATTTTAAAACCCAAGACTTAAGCCAACAGGAATACTATTTCTACTTCTCCCAACTGCTGGGCTCAAAATTTTAAAAGAAATCAGATTTCCAGAGGATTGTGTCTCCAAGATAAAAGATACATTTGTACATATATCATTGTACATATTTTCAACTCGCTGACAATGTATTGCTTTAAGATAAGGCTATGGAAAAACACAGGGTTTCAACAAATCATTGATCAACAAAAACCACATCACTCTGTAGTTGCTATACTGACTGGTTGGCAGCCAGAATCTTTCAGCACTGACTGACTGGGCATCCTCCTCCTACAAGTGGTAGGGCTGCTAGAAGCGTAATCTAGTCATGCCAGTAAATAATCCATGGTATAGAGAAAACTCACATCAACCCCATAGTACCAGTCCCTGTGCGAGGCCTTGCCGGTGCCCTCCTTCTCCCTGCGGTTCATGCGGAAGTGCCAGTCCAGATGGTTGGCGTACTTGTCCGTCTCCTCGGGAAGGAACCTGCTGCCACAGGAGGAACACTGGATCCCACAGTACAGGCGGTTGATCACTCCCTTATGCCGCCTGCACAGACATTGGTTTTGTGGTTAAAGTTATTGACTTAAAGGTCGTAGGTTCGAATTCCTGGCAGATGCCAATGCTGCGCCCTTGGGAAAGGCACTTGTGCATTTCCTCATGAGAAGTTAAGTCTTGTAAGGGATCTCCTTTCAAATGAGACGTACATCTGAAGGTCCCGTGTTTGAAGACCTTGAGGTTGAGCACATCAAAAACCCTACCAAAAAGAGTAGGGGTTTTTCCTGACGTAACTGGATCTAATTTTAGTCTGTTCTTGGGGTTGACATCTTGAAATGTAAAATCACCTGCTATGTTTATCTTTCCACAAATGTAGTATGTAAGATGTAGGATATGAAATTGAAATTTGGAGGTTGGTAAAATTTGAAAGAGAAGAATAGGGGGAAACCCTGTCTGCCACAGTGAAGTCGCATTGTACTATTACCTAAAGAAGAACCGTCACATTTTGTCATTCTGTATTGGACCAGAAAGAAAGAAAAATCACAGCTGTTTCCAAATGTTAGAAGAACTGAAGATAACTGACCAATGATTGTTCAAAGTTTGACTGAACTTACGTTTTGAGATCTTCTACTCTCAGTGTTAGAGGAGGCACAGTGGTGTCCAGTTTCAGCTCAGCTCGGGGCTCATCCTCCTCCATCCTTTCCTCAAGAGGCACGACAACCCGAGTCTTCTCCTCCTTCTTAGCTTCTACTGTCTTCTCTTCCACCTTTGGCTCTTCTTTCTTCTCATCAACCTTCTTGATGATCCCTGGTGAAGGTAAGAACAAAAAAACAATTCAATGACATCATTTTGCACAAAGTAACATTTTGCACAAAATAACTGAAGAAATAAATGTCTGCCTTTGAAAATTGGATAGCAAGGTGTTCACATTTCATGACGACAAATGTTTTGATGGGCGCCTGTCACCTTCTTCAGGGCAATACTGACTGGTCCTACATCACACTGCAGGTAAGGGGGGTTGAATCAGTATTGCTTCAAGGAAGATGACCAAAACATTGGCTATTGCTGTAAATACAATTCCCTTAGTTGAGAATAAAAACCTATCCAGTGATTTTCCAACCTGATGAAATTATTCTGAATATCTATCAATGCTCTGAATTTGACTACTCTGTGTAGGACTATGCAGCATTATACGAGTCTTCAAAATTAGATGATATGTAAAAAAATATTTTCAAGGACACAAAGGTAATGGCTGAAAACAATGGAAATGCAAAACGTCAGCTACAACACGAGACTAGTACTACAGTACACTGATTCGAGTAAAAGTAAACACACCTGTCTTTAGCAGCTTCTCGAACAGTTGATTGACATCCAGTTTGGCTGGCTGTCGAGAGGGACCTGGTGCTGGTGGTGGTGCCATCCCGAATCCCATGGGTGGATGATGGTCGGGGATCCCCGGCATGGGTCCCATGCTCATGTGGGACGGTCCCGGCATCGGCTGCATGGGGGGACGACCCTGCATGGGCTGCCCTGTCATCCCCATCCCTCCCATGGCAAGCTGCATTGTTGTTGCCACTCCCATCACCATGTTACCGAAGACGTTAGCGGGACCGGGTCCGGAGAACGGCATGCCGCCCATAGGTCCAGACATGATCGGTCCAGGTCCTGACATGATGGGCCCAGCAGCTGATGACACCAGTCCTGGCTGCATCATTCCAAACTGTCCGGGCCTCTGCATGGGGCCATCCATTCTGAACCCCGGTCCTGGCATCCTGTGTCCTGGGCCGTCCATACGATGTCCAGGTCCGTCCATTCTAGGTCCGGGTCCAGGTCCATCCATTCTTGGCAAAGGACCAGGTCCATCCATTCTTGGTCCAGGACCAGGTCCATCCATTCTTGGTCCAGGACCAGGTCCATCCATTCTGGGACCATGACCGTCCATTCTAGGTCCAGGGCCGTCCATTCTAGGTCCAGGACCGTCCATTCTAGGTCCAGGACCAGGTCCATCCATTCTAGGACCTCCCATCCTAGCTCCAGACAGCCCAGGGAGCAGTGGCCGTGGCACTTCTTCCTGTTCCCCTGGAGCTGGGGGTGGGGGGCCCATCCGGCCACCCTCCACCCATCTTGTCATGGCCTCCTCCCACATGTGGTGCTCTTCATCCAGTTTCTTCCTCTCCTCTTCAGAAAGAACGTTCTTTGGGGGGAGGGGTGGTAACGGCTCAAGAGGAGCTTGGCCCTTGCGTCCACCTTTTTCCCACCTGTCCATATCTTGCTCCCACATGCGGTGCCTCTCCTGAAATGTTGGGAGAGAATTATCCAGGTGATGGTCCGGAGCAGGCGGGCGGAGGGGCTCCGTTGGCGGGACTCCCCTCCTGCCGTCCATCTCCCACCTCTGCATGTCTTCCTTCCACCGGCGGTGCTGGGCTTCCCACTCGATGAGTGCCACGTTTGCCTGGGGAAGGTGCAGGACGGGTTTGATTGGCTGCACTCCTCGTTTGCCTCCCTCCTCCCATCTCCTCATGTCTTCCTCCCACTGACGACAGTTGGACTCCCACTCCCTCAGGGCGACCTCGCGACGTGGATCTTCCTCTAGCCGCGGTTCAGGGGGAGGCATCTCTCTCCTGCCGTCAGCCTCCCATCTCCTCATATCCTCCTGCCATCGACGATGCCTTTGCTCCCATTCTCTTTGGGCAGCTGCAGGGCCTTGCTGGCCTTGGTGTGAAGGATGTATGGGTTCAATAGGAGGTAGGCCTCTTCTCCCATCCAGTTCCCACCTCTTCATATCGTCTTGCCACTTGCGATGGTCTTCCTCCCACTGAGGGTTACGGTTCTGGATCCCAGGGGATTGCACACGAGGAGGAACGGGCTCTACAGGAGGAGCACCTCTTCGCCCTCCAGCTTCCCATCTGCGCATCTCTTCTTCCCACTGCCGCCGCTTGTCCTCAAACTCTCTCCACTCAGGCTCAGGTTTCTGCAGTGCTGACAAGTGCTGCTGTGCTCCAGGCATCTGCATCACCGGCTCCTGTGGAGGTAACCCTCTCCTGCCATCTGCTTCCCATCTCTTCATGTCATCTTCCCATCTCCTGTGGTCCTCCTCCCACTGTCGGCGGGCAGCGTCGTTTATCTCCAGGGCCTGGGACAACAGGTGGTAGGGAGGGGAGGGGGGTGGCCCTTGCCTGCCACCTTGTTCCCAACCTCGCATCTGGTCTTGCCAGTGTTGGCAGTCCAGCGTCCACTGCTTACGAGCCACCTCCGGCATCTCGGGCCCGAGGGGAGGTGGCATATCCATGTGTGAGGGCGGAGGGGGAGCCCTCCTTCCATTCTCTTCCCACTTCTTCAGTTCGGCCTCGAACCGTCCACGGCTCTCATGCCATCTTCTGTGCTCTGCTTCCAGTTCGGCTTTGTCAAACTGAAGTGGTGGTAGTGGCTCCTGTGGGGGCTGCCCCTTTCTTCCATCCTGCTCCCATCTGCGCATGTCTTCTTCCCACCTCCGATGGTCATCTTGCCACCTCTCAAACTGGCCTTTCCTTCCCTCGTGTTCCCGTCTACGATGGTCCTCCAACCTTTGATTTGGCTGATCAAACTGAGGGGGACGCAGTGGCTCTTGTGGCGGCTGGCCCTTTCGTCCTCCTTGCTCCCACCTACGCATGTCTTCTTCCCACCTGCGATGATCCTCCTCCCAAGTCCTAGATGGTCTGTCAAACTGACTCTCGGGTGGGAACCCTTGTCTCTCCATGAAGACGACAGGTGTTGATGTGGGCAGACTGGGTTCCTTAGGTCTGAGGGGAGGGGCTCCTCTTCTGCCGTTCTTCTCCCACATTGCCATATCTGCATCCCACTTCCTCAGCTCATTTTCAAATCTCTGTCGGTCCTCCTCCCACCTTCTGTCCACAGGTAGACCACGATGCTCAGGCTCCTGGGGCCTTTGTGGGGGAGGCCCATTCCCAAACTTTTTCCAGCGCTCCATCTTTTGCTCCCAAATGTTAAGCTCCTTCAGGAATTTGGCACGCTCTTCCTCCCACTGCCGACGATCGTTCTCCAGCCTTTCTAAGAGCTCAGGACCCAGGGGCAGACTTTCCTGTGGGGCAGGGGGAGGAGGACCATTCCTTCCATCTTGCTCCCACCGACGGATGTCGTCCTGCCACCTCCTGTACTCTTCCTCCTTCTTGGGATCAAACTCCTGCTTGCCTCGGCCGTACACCTCGTGCGGAGCTAGCGGGCGGGCACCCTGTCTCCCGCTGTCTTCCCATTTCTTAATCTCCTCTTCCCACTTCCTGTACTCGAAGTTCCACTGCTTGCAAACTTGGTCGTCAAACTTCTTCCACTCTTCCCATCTTCTCCTGTCCTCCTCGCCCCTGAAGTCTGGCGCTCCTCTGTCATCCGCCCTCCGGAGTCGTGGATCCTCTCTCCTCCCATCATCCGAAGGCCTTGGAGAACCGTCTTGCTGTCCCAAGTATGGCAACAGCGCTCTTCGGTGCATTCCTTCAAACCCTGGGCCTTCCCTACCTCTACCATGTCCTGCTGCACCTTGCCGTTCATCGACATCCATTGGGAAATCCCTGTACGGGTAATCCTGTCCCGATCTCCTCTCAAAATACAAAGGTGTCTTTTGCCTTAGCTTGTTCTTGTGTTCCAAGTATGACTTTCTTTCTTCAAGCTTCTTTCTGTGTTCTAAGTAGGCCTGCTGCGCCTGGTCGCTGGCCCCATCTTTTTCCTCCTTCACGGGGAACTGGAAATCTCGCTCGCTGGGATGGCTTTTCTTGTACTCTGCCCACGGGGACTTCGCTTCCACAGAGGGCTGACGCTTCAGCTCTGCCCATGGGGATGGCGGGGTGGGGAGGAGCCCCCTCCCCCTGCCTCTACCCATCCGTCCGCCTCTTACACCGTCTTCTCTCCTCTCCACTCTGTTCACCTGACCAACGAAAAGAGCACATAGAGAAAATCCATGACAAAGTCTTCAAGGCAGAGAAGAAATGGACTGAAAATTGATCACATTTAAAACATAACCAAGGAGTTACCTGTTTTCTTGCAGGAACATACATGTCACAATAACAGGTCATGTTACGTTTGTTAGAAGATTTTAAAGAAGTCGTCTGGTCAATCTGATGAGAAAAAGTGATCAGAGAGCCAACATCTTCCCAGTCCCGCCCCTCCAAGAGGCAAGAGCTGACAGACAAGCAGACAGCTACCCAAGAGAACCCTGGGATAGCTGCCGCCCGCTGCCAGCCCGAGGACACTGAAAGTGCCGCCTAACGGAGGAGGGGACTCTGCGAATGGATTGACTTTTACATCATCTCACATCTTTAAAAGAGCAACTCAACTCAACTAGCACACTATCACTTGCAGACATTTCTGTGGTTCTACTTTGCCCTGCAGCTAGAATTTACAGCGGCAGTGTGCAGAATGTTGTCTGAAACATGACTAAGTTTGTATCCCCCCTCATTGTGGTTCATGACTGGGGTAGACTTCCTTAGCAGTAGGAACTTTGCTAACACCTGGTTGACCAACCTGATAAAACAGATATGATCACATCAATGTGACGACGTACATTGTGTATCTCTCTTACCTGTCCATCTTGTTGCTGCATCTGCTCCTGTCTCTGCCTCTGTAGCTCATACAGCACATGGAGCTGTTTCAACATCTCCTGGTACTGTTGGTGGGTCAGCTCCCCAGTCCGGAACTGCTGCTCAGCCTTTAAGGTAAAAAAATAAAGGTACAGGACCTGGTTTTAGAAGCTGTATGGGCAGCTAATCCCCATCTTACGCACCGTATTGGAAGGCAAAGCCCAGTCCTCGCCTTCCACCACCTTTTACCCCAACCAAAGTCAGGTGCCGATTTTCACACCTCGGTGGAGTGAGGAAAGTCGTGAAAAGTGCCTTTCTATGGACACTACTTCTAGCCTCGAATGCAGGGAATAGAAACGTGACATTTCTACCCCATGTCCACTAGCCTGGCCACTCAGACATTCAGTGCCACTCAAAAATGAGTGTGACACTGTACATTCTAGTCACATTCAACATTCACAAATAAGACGTGTATACAATGTCCACTATTCAGATATCAACCAAGATTGAGGTGTTCAAAATTTGTTTTCCACTAAAACTGTTGAACAGAAGAACAAATCCTCATCAGATAGCTTCGGTGTTTTCAGCTATATGCTCTAATGTTAAGGTGACACAGGTCATTCAATGTAATACAACCACCTGCTGATGTGCTGAATGCTGGATAAACTAACCAGCATGTTACACTGAAGACATACCAGCTATACAGATACAGTACATATGCAGAACAGCAATTTAAATGATACTGTATGTCCTCCCTACAAGGAGTTAAAAAAAGGATGTACCTGTTTCAAGACCTGCTGCTGTTTCTCCAGAGTGAGCTCCTTGGGGATCTTAAGATCTGGATCGATGCTCATTCTTCTTGTAGGTGTTCCAGCTGGCTTCCTGGGGATTCTGGGTAGCGAGCTGATGGACGGTCGTCTGGCCCGAGGCTCCTGTCTCACGTTCGACTGTAGCGGCAATGGCCAGGCTCTCCTGAGGTAAAAGAGATCTTCTTGTTACATCATAGCACAGTTAAAACTGCATAAGAAAGCCAACAAGGAGACCAGTAATGTATAGTCAGGTGGTCCCACAGACAGGATTCTCAATGCTTATCAATGGGAAAAATTATCTCCAGATTGGTCACATTGGCCAGGTGGTCAGTGTTAAGGCGGTCAAGTGTACAGGATTGACTGAACATTACAAAACACAAAGAGATTGTAGCCACACTACATGACTGTTACAAAATGGAGCATTTTAATGCTATTCCTGCATTCACTGTTGTATTCAACAGAAATATTATGACCCTACCTTGGGAAGTCCCGATCAGCCAAGCGGAATCTCTTGGGTACAGGTTCTTCAGCATCCGACTCTGGTTCTGGAGAAAACTTCGGACTGCCAATACCATATTCCTGACTTTGTTCATATTTGTTTCCTGGTTTTGCTTCCTGCGGCTCCTTCTTGATCTTGCTTTTGTTTTCTTTCTCCATGCTTCGCTTGGTGCCGGCCTTGGACTTGGTGTCACCTGTCTTCGCCTTGGCTTTGTCGTCCTTGTCTTTGGATGACTCGTGGGCAGTCCTGCTTGACCTTGGAGGCGTTCTATCCTGTCTTCCGGACCGGCTTGACCGGCGCTCCTTGGGTGATATTGACCGACTGCTATGCCTTCTAACTGGGGACCGCGACCTTGACTTAGCTCTCGGAGAGTGGGAGCTACTTTTTGAGGTTGACCTCCGACGAGTAGAACGATTGGGGGATGACCTTGAACCACGCCTGCTACTTGAGCTGCCACTGCTACTCCTGGTCTTCTCATTTCTAGACTTCTGTTCATCCTTTTTGTCCTTTGAATCCCTGGACTTGCTGTCTTTGTCATCTTTGTTATCTTCGTCGCTTCTACGGGTCCTGTAATTACGTTTTCCTCGGGTGCTTTTGGGATCAGGCTTCTTTTCGTCTTTCTTTTTGTCGTCTTTCTTTTCTGTCTTTGCAGCAGCTTTGCTCTTGGAATCGTCTTTCTTGGCTTTGTCTTTGTTGTCCTTAGATTTTGTGTCTTTCCCTTTCTGGTCTTTTGCACTTGTGGAACTCTTCTTCGGGGATGCAACTTTCGTCTCTGTCTTGGTTTTGGCTTTCTCCTGTGGTTTCTGAACTTTCTGTGGAGCTGGCTTCTTTTCGGTGCTGCTTGTTTCTTCCAACGTGGGTTGTGCTACAGGTACGATTATGGGCTCCCCGCCACGCTTTTGCTGGTTGGCTGATATTCTTTCTGCTAAAGGGCCTGCACCCCCTACCAGCGGTTGTGGCACGGGAGAATGCGTTCCTGAAGCCAACCAGGACTGTGCAGCCATTGAAGTGCTGGGGAAAGCCCCAGTGTTGTACTGCGGCATTGTTGCAGCTGGCTGACTGGCTGGCTGTCTTGCGAGCCGGGGATCTCGACTGACCAACCGGGGATCTCTAGCTGTTGACGTGGGGACTGAGGTAGTTGGCAGAGAAGTAGCAACCTGTGAGAAGCTTGACAACGGCACAGCAGACTGGGGGGTTACCTGGAAGAAAACAGCGTGGAATTCCAGTTCAGTCTGAAGGTTGTGTATCACTTGCAGATCCAACAAAAAATGTATTTAAAACAATTTGAATACCTTATCCACTGTTCACTTTACCATCTTCACAATTCAGTGGCACCTTTACTTTATGAAAGAAGTATTCCGAACATAAGACTATGCGTTAGTAACACCTTGTAATATTTTATTGTAAGACATACCAATCTCCACAAATAAGACGTACCCTCCAAGCAGAGATTTGGCTGTTAATTTTTTAACATATTCCTAGGCATTTTTGTCAGGCTATTTTGCAGTTTTCTTTTTGTCCCCAAGCCATTTCCTAACATCTTCTTGGAGAGTAGCTACATGTATGACAATTACTTTCATTCTTTTGAGTGGCATTGGTCACTTCTTGTAGCCATCAAGTTATCCTGGTATCTTACCCAGTTTTACCTGATTGTATAACCTTCATGAATATCTTGACATAGAAAATAAAAGACTTGAATATCAGACCTGTGGACGTGTGTGTAGAGTCTTGGTTTGCTCGTCCAGCTTGGCCCTGGTCTGTAGGAGCTCCATCTCCAGCCTGGCTTGCTGCATCTTCAGTAGTTCCTGCTGCTTGGCGATGAGCTGCTCGCGCAGCAGCTGTTCTTGTTGCTCCTGGAGTTGTTGCTGCATGGCAGCGGTGTCTGACTCTTGCTGTAGTGGGACAGGGAGAACACCTCTAGACCTAACCCTCATCAAACTTATTGCAAATTCATTTAATTTTGCAGTGGTCTTATTTAATAAGAGGAAAAAAGGGAAGGCTTTTGAATTGTTTCAAATTCAAGGACGAAACAATTCCAAAGTACAGTAGTTTAAGAAGGGAGACATCCGCGGAGGGGTCACCGCTGAAATATAAGGCCACACCGATTTAATTTCTTGGTTCACGGATTCGCTCGCTCCTATTTTTGGGGAAAAAAAATAAAAATTACCACTCAGCAAATTTTCACCATTAATGAAACCATTCACCAACTTTCTGGTGTAGCAAATTGGTCTTTATATTATAAGCTCCTTAAAGTGTGGGTACAGGTGCTGTTACTGTACAAAAATAGTGTTTTTGTACTTTTTTCAAGCTGAAAACTTTTTTCTTTTATGTTTTGGATTAGCCGTCACCTTTACCCCAACCATTTTACAATTTTTATTTTTATTTCGCCCTCTCGCTCCATATTTTTTATGAAAAAATCCGTGAAGCAAGAAATTCAATTGGTGTGGCCTAACCACCGCAAAAATTTCAAGATTTTCAGTATTTAGCAACTACCCTATGGACCGTTTTTTTTGCAGTCAGCCTTGTTTTGCTTCAACCAAATATTCCTATGGCAAGCTTGCACTTTTGATGGGTAAAACAAAGTGTATGCCAAACGATAAAGGCTGAATATCAGATATGACCAGCAGACCTCGACAGGAATTCAACACATCCTTTTAAGACAGGTCACTCTCACAGAAACACACTCACTATAACATGAGCACATTACCGTAACTGTTTGAAAAGAGACCAAAAGACTTCGTTTTATTGTGTTGGTGAGCTAGGAATCATGTAGTGAGTGAGCAGGGTTTCTGCTGGAGAGCTTACTTCTTAGCCTGGAGCCCAGCCTTGTTAGGTAGGGTAGTGACCACTGGGAGCGGACCAAGCTAACAAGCCTGGACTCCAGACTACTTGCTTCTGTGGAGAAGGGTTTGAGTTCGTAGAGTGTGGGTTAAATGGGTTTCAAGAGACATCCAGTGTCTTCAGTAGAAGGGCTACCTTTTGCTGAGTGTGAACTACATTTGATGAGGGGACCGTGCATGTAAATAGGGTTACAGCTCTACATTTGACAGCCCCTAAATAAGGGTATCAGAACATAGAGGCGTATATTGGCATATAGGGCTGTAGCCATAAATGGGGCAGGGTAGCGTATTAGTGTACGGGATACAATTTTTCAGTGCATGTTATCCTTGAAGGGGTTGGAAGATATGACAAAATGAAAAGACTCTGATGAACTGGTTAGGTATGAGTATGACAGATATAGAAGATCCGAGTTTGTTAATGGCTAACTCCTGCATAGCACAGAAAACAGTAGATGTGTCAGCACCTAAACTCCCCTTTACACAAGATGGCAATGTATCTAAACACAGGGTGCATGATGCGAAAGTATGATTTAACATTCAAAAAATTCAAATTGATTGACCAATTTGTAAAATCTTTTTCACTCATCTATTGGTCACAGCCAAACTTGTGGAAAGGGTGTTTAACTTGAAAGAGCAGGCGAGACTTCAAATGGTTTGTCTGGATGACCTCACAATGTGCTGAGTTCCTATCAAGGCACAGGGTTATGCCCTAATTCCCTGTTCTGCCCATTTTAAGGCACAGTAGTCCATTTCAAAACTTAAAGAGGAACATTCAAAAGAGCAGCTTTTCTGTGTTTTTTCTTAATTTTAGTCATCAACATGTTTGTACACGGGTGGTCATTAAGAACGATGTGATTGGCCCAAAAGCGAAAATTTTTAACAGGCCATTTTTGGTATCATGTTTGTCCTTTTGACTGAAGACCTCCAAAACTGAGGACATCTGCACTCAAATTACACCATAAACACAGTAACTTAGAAATACAAAGACAGGTTTCAATTTCCTTCTACCAGACCTTTGACAAGGAAAATGCGGCAACAGGAATTCTGTACTGTACACTAGTCAAAATGCAGAGAATTTGAAACTCGTGACAATACAGAGAATGGATGCTCGTTGACATACCTTCTTGAGAAATTTTGGGTTGACATGTATACTTGTGGACACTTGCATCTCTGCTGGCAACGGTTTTACGGGCCAGGCAGGGTCAATACCTTGTACACGACTGTCTAACGCATACAACTTCTTTGACGTGAAGATAGTGTCCCAAGTGGAGCGCAACTTATACAAGGACATTCGTGTTTTCTCATCGACCTAAAACAGGAGAGAAACTAAAGTTTTCAAACTAATAACGACAAAGATGAGTCTGGCTGGCCATACACAAAAACAGAGCATGTCACTGGAACGTAAGCGTATAGGGTAGCATTCGCGTACTACAGATAATATCCCGTATATAGGTTCACAAACCTCTGTCCAAAGAGATTGTATGAAAAGGCTGATACTCTTATGCAACATTGACCAATGAGGCGAAAGAGACTCTGGCATGTATAATAGTTAAGATACCACACTATGTTAATGTACCGTATGCGCATTACGTTCTGGGTACATGCTTAAAAATAGTATCATCTCAGCTACATTGGTGGCATCTAAAACACAAGTCTTTCACTACAACTGCACAAAATGACAATATTTTCATAATCATCTATGCCTGCAACTAGTGCATTCCACAAGGATGTTATCTGTTTCAGAAAATATAAGAAAGCAGCCCCTAGATCTTCATTCAGTCTTCAGCTTGCTTGTTGAAACCATTCTCCGGAGTCAGATTTCATACAATCATTCTTTGTCCATGCAATATGTAAGACTACAATCCTTTGACATTGCAATCTGTGACTTCTATTCCTTTACAGCTTCGATCTTTTTCATTTGCAATAACTGTGTTCTCATTACTTAAAACATAAATTCAAGCAAATTATTCATATATGACGAGTCACACAAAAAAAAATCACAGGTGTTGAAACAAAAGAAAAGCACATTAACATGATCATACGAAAGTTACAACCAATAAAACAATTTATATTTGATAACATAACACTGTAATGCCTTTCCATAATTCTAAAATGCGAGTACACATCCTGACCTGCTCAAAGATATTACAAAATGTTGAAACGATATTCTGCGAGAAGAGGGTACAGTAGTCGCCTCCAACGTTCTTAACAATGGAATCCATCAAGTACATTACAGGCAGCTTCTCCGATGACGTGGCCTACATTCAGAAAAAACGATAAGAGCACATAAAACATGTTAAACAGTAAATATTTTACGCAACATTAACAATCAGTGGTTTAAAAATTTGAAATGACAATTCAAAATCTTAAAATGACGAGCCTACAGATTTAGAAACCAAGCAGAATTCCGTTGAAAAATGTTAAATGACAAGAGCCTTCAGACTTAACAATTTACAATCTCAAATGAAGAGCCTACAGATCGGAATTCCATTGGTGCTATGTTTCATTTTGCTCAGCATACATTACTTCTGCTTCTGCATTCCAAAATACCAGGTTGATATACTATTTGGTGGACTGGAGCCAAAATGGGAAGAAAAAAATTAAGCTTACGGAAACAGCGCATCGCATGGACGAAGTATAAAATGGGAAACCCTTACAAATCAACACAGTAGTGATTTAATAATACTAATAGGTAAGGATAAGAGTGGATGCTCTTGGGATTCAGAACTTTCACCATTCAAAAGTGAAATGTTTTTGTTGTCAGCAGGATGGATTGTGTGAGAAGAGACAGCATTCCAATACTGGATAACTTGACTGCTACCAATACATTCTCAGAAAACCCTCAATTCACTATGTAATCATGTGTGTGTGTTGCATGCTTCTTTTGATTAGTTACAAGAATCAATATGTATGGAATGAAATGTGGAAGAGAGAAAAGGGTGAAAACATAGTATTTGTCTTGTTACCTAGTATTATTAGTGCGCTTTCTGCATTTGAAATGTTAACATACCAGTGTACTGGTTTGTATCGTGTTTTAGAATGATCTAGTTTATAAAACATTTCCAGTCGACACCGGGTCAAAATTACGCTTGGAGATTATATATACAGTAACTGTAAAATTGATAGGTGAGTCACTGTGCCAGCTATATGAATTATATCAAGTCAATATTGATTAGACATTTGTTCAATCCTTCAACAAGTCGCAGATTTGATTTTATCTACCTCTGCGCAAATCTGACAGGAATACCCCAGCACTTCTGAAATGATCATGTTGAAAGCATACAGCAAATCTTGCGGTAATCACGATATTTACCATACCTGGTCTTCATACAGAGAGCGAGAATTACCAATGAAATACCTGCAGATGTTTGATTGAATACTAGGATTAACAAAATTGACAAACACTCCGCATGTCTCAGTCTATTGCCTGATTTTAGTTGTCTGCAATTTAAGGGATAATAGCAGTAGTAAGTATACCTTGTTGGCTTCATTTCCATCCTGAGTGCTTTGACTATTTCAAAGCACTTGTTAAAAACATAAGCACTTTATCAAAGTTTATGTCTTTTGTGCATCTTTAAAAAGAAGTGTGTTACCCTATGTGTTACCATTTTACTGCCAAAAGCCAGAGTATGTGTCTGCATCCTTGCCATTATAAAATAATTGACAACACATGCTCATCCATCCAGTTTTTTTTTCATCCACCATACTCCAGTCTTTCATACAGAACATTCAAGTTTAACAGGAAAAACATACCCAAATGCACACTTTCACACACACCTCGGCTTTACAATCTAACCATGATGTTACACGAGTCATTCTGAGCACACAGAATACATGTAGTTGAGTTAGAGCAAACAAGAGCAAGAACAGCACTTTGGATTTCTTGTCGGCAACAGAAAACCACAGAAACCGTACAGTACACTATTTGACTAACAGTTGTTGCACCGTCTTTCCGTTATCAGTTCTGCCGGGACCACGGTCAGCATACCCTTCCTCTGCATTCATTGGAACGATTCCCCGCACAGCATGATGCACTGCACTTTATTCGGTACCTCAGCGCGTAGTGTATCTTTGAGCCCAGAGCGCGTGAGCTTCCGCGGTCTGCGTAATTAGTTACCACAAATGTTTATCTATGTGCTTTAAGAAGATGTCAAAGCCTTCCACCAAGGAAACATTATACAGTGTTGTGAACTCTCTAGTATATGCACCATGGCATTATGGATGTCGCTTCGATCTTACCAGATCTCAACAAACACACTAAGACAGAATTATATGCAGTTTATAAATGCATATACCCTTGACCTATACAGCTATAAATGCATCTATATGTTGCTTTCTTTTCCAAGACCTTGGGAACCTTATGGACAGCACACGTGATACGACTACCTTCCATTCCAATGAAAGACTTGCCATCTTAACATTTCTATTTTATCGCTACATGTATAACCATTGGTTGACGTCTTGAGTTTTCACCAGAATGTGTACTCTAGGAACACCAGTGCTGCTAGCATGAGTCAGCATCTATGAATCATCATGACAGACAAGCATGCAGCATATGGGCAAGGTTTACAAGTATGGACTTCACTGGGTGTCATTTTAAGTTACATATTGCAGGCACATAAGTACATCATATTCCTTTATTGTTGGTGGAGCGCACAAATAATTTATCTGGGTCTTACACACACAATGGTTATGTCTTATGCGGCCTTTCTGAGAAGCGTCTCAAAATAATTTATTTGTAAGTGGTGCGTCTACCCAAGGCCATCTGCTAGCCATGGCAACACTTGAATGGCATATTTTGCTTACATTTTATCTATTTTTCTTTCCACGACTCTTATCAGGGCTAAGGTAAATGGATTTAAGCAAAATATGGTCTCCAAGAGACGCCATTACCAGCCCATATGCCAGTTTCACACGACCAAATATAATCAAACATGGAACCTCCTTGACTCAACAGTTTACCATTACTCAATACCATTTTTCTACCTCTACATCAGCATTTAAGGGTTTATTGTGCTATAATGAAGATAAATTTTGTAATGGGTCGCACACTAACGATACAGAGCGTGTACAACTGGTGTAGGATGGCCTTGGACGGATGTACTAAGAACTGAAAACGTGCAGAGGACAAAGGCACGCACCACACCACGTTTCCTCATTTTTCACAGTCGCGTCTATGGTCGGGGAAAATTATGTAGCACACAAAACGCACGTATTCGCCGGCAATATTAGGTATATGTACAAACATCTATGAAACATCGTGATCATAATTCACTACTGTAATATAAACTAGGGTAAAACCTTGTTCAACTGTGCCTCTATAAGCCTGACAATGTGTGGCGCATATTTCACGTTTTCCTCGGCCAGCATCGTCAGCATGTTGATGTGGGGCTTGCTGTTGAAAGTCAGGTCGGCCAGGGACGACTCGTACTCTTCGACCACTGCGTCCGCCATCTTCTGGTGCTGTACACTCTAACCTAACTATTCTGACAAGATTCAAAAGGTTTTGACCGGCGCTAGAGGGAAAGCGAGGGGAAAATCTGTGAGACACTTCCCCCTCGCCTGCTGTCAAGATGGCGTCTTGGAACCGGTCTACGCGCACGTCGCTTTCCCATTTCTTTCCTACGCCCTGATTGGCGGACAAGCCAACAGCGCGAAAAATTTAACCAATCAGAGCAGGCGTAAGGTCTTTTTAAACTCATGTGATTAGCACGTCATCAGTGACGTTGTGAGAACGCATTCCATTCTGATGACTTTCATTTCCGTTTCCGGTTTCTTCCCCACGAAAACAGAAGAATCATTTTTGCAACGTAGCACAGAGTTTCATGAAAACCAGACGTTTGTGTTTGTGTTGTCGTGTTGGACTTTCACTCGTGGCGGCGTGAGTCATTTTCGCACGAGACTTGATGCAGGAAAATTTGGAAACTTAGTCAAGGGGATTATTATGACAGCCCAAAGGCTTATAAAAAGCGACGTGTCGATTCGCAGGTGAAAGAACGATCATCGCTCTGTTGTAGGTGAACTGGCTGTCAGCTGATGAGTGCACGGATATTATAATACAACAGTAACAGTGAATATTATCGTACAGTTTCGTATTATCCCACTCCATTGTTACAGGTGCCTACCAGGTGAGTATTGCCAGCTTGTGGTTTCTGTGTTCTTTTGTTGTGAACCGAGAAATATATGTTGTGTCTTGGTATATCTTATCAAAATGGTGAAACCTGGCAAATTTCTAAACTGAAATTTTACCAGGAATTATTCGACGTATAGCTTTTGTTGACGCTAAGTCATTCTTTCTTTTATCGCAAGAAATAACGCAGGTGTTTATCCCCAAATCTGACAATTGATGTGACTAGATTAATGAAATCTTTCTTAATTCTCTTATTATCTTTAAACAAATGTACCCTACGTCCCTACCCATATCTTTATATAACGTGTAATAGCATTTTGGGGATGTCTGTATTATGATGATATTATGAATGTGATGCGGATGGAAGTGTATATATATATATTTTTATTTGAAGCAAGTGTGTATAATAATATCTGATGTCTTAGACACAACACACTTTCCTGTGTCGTTGCCTTGAGAAATAAATAGAATCCTGACAAGTAAGTAAATCAAATTGACAGTGGAAGCAAGGAAATTTTTGGAATAACTTGCATGGAAATCCTTTAGTGCTTTGGTGTCCAGAGGCCTCAACAGTTTCTTGATGTTTAAATTGTTTCCAGGGCCTACACTCTACTTCACTCAGGAGTCCTTTATATACGTAAAATCTATCAAGTCGACCAAATTTTCCTTGATTTTAGCAATGAATTAATTATAATACGTTAAAAATTCTTCTGAATTCGCAGAATATTCATTTTCGGAACCCACCACATACTGTAAATGTAGAAACTTTTGCTGTGGTTTAATGTTCGCGGTTTTCGCGGTGGCAGCTTCACCGCGAAAATTTGTCCCAGGCAGTTAAAGAGACTACAGTGCATGGTGCTACGGGGAACTTAAAACCACTGCAAAAAGTCCATTTTCCCAATACCGCGAAATTAAATCCCCACGAACTTAAATGCATTTACACTTTTTTTTACAGTATGGGTACCCTCAAAAATGCCCAAGGAAATTTTACTACCAAAGGCCCCCCTGTGTTAAAAACCCTGAGAAACTTTGGTATTCAGAGGTCTCTACAGGAGTCTGTTTGAAGTCTGTACATGCTCCAGTCCCACCCAACCATGAACCATCTGTTGTCACTGACAGACACTGTGATGATCCAACCATCTGGTCTCTACATTAGTCTTGAAAGAGAAGATTAGGAACCTTTTGAACCTTGAAATTAGCCCAAAATGTAAGCAATGTATGTGATTGTTAGTTGACACCATGAAAAGACAAATTGTATCCGTGACCTATTACTTGACACAGAACTAAAGCTTAATCATACCATTAGGTAGTAGTTAGAATGTGGGATGAGGCTATGGGGAAATAGGGGTTTCCTTTTAACACCTGAGGTTAAAAAGAGGTTAGGGATTTATTGTACCTTAGAAAACCTGTTCTACTGGGTATTTGTTTACACCTGTTTGTTTCACTTGCATCTCCCTGGATGGTTTAGATACATTTGTAACAGGAGTTAACTTGCTTGTAAACAAATGTTTGTATTTTGAAACTGAAAGATAATGAACAATCATATATCATATCCTAGTTTTCTGTCTTGAACTTTTCACAATGCCACTTATTCAAAATCATCAGTAAGATGAAAGATATTGTTGTTGTTTTTTGCATGCTTGGCTCATGCTAGCTAGGAAGGCTTGGATGGACTTTCATCTTCCAAAAAGTTTCATCCTCAGAATGTACCTATAATACTTGACAATGACCATAGCCATATAATGTATAAAAATTAATGATATAAATGTCCTATAATTCTAAGAATTTAGAAAAAATCAAAGGTTCGAAGTTGCCTGAAACAGGGTTTCAATCATGCAATGTATGTTGAAACCTCCTTGCCTGAAATAGATTTTGTAATATGATCCATATTTCAGGGAAGGTGTTGACAGAAAATCCCAATATCCCTCTGACCTCCATATGGACCTCTCTGGACTCTGGGGTATCCTTATCATAACTGAAAGAAACATTGGTGTATGGGTTGTGACTATAGGGATGGGTACCGGTGCAAAAACATTTTTTTCTCATTGGAGCGGTTCAGAAAAACCGGACCTGAAAAAATTCATTCAATTTGGACCGGATGTTGGACCTATTGGAAAATGAACAGATTGTATGATCAGGCATTCACACGTTTCGGGATTTACCGGTCGAAGAAAATAACAAGAGCATAGGAGAGTAGAGTCTCATTGTCATTTCTACCAAGTTTTACAGTTAATCGTCAATCGTAAATAAGAAGACATAAATGATAAAGCTTATTTCAGGTACTTGCTTAGCCATTGACCATATTTCATGTTCCCATGGATTGTTTACTAGAAGTCAATAAAGTGTATACTAATTATAGAGTCGATTCCGAGTCACCGAGAGGGTTTTGAAATAATATTTGTAGTAAGTTTGAACAATTTAAGTAAAAGAATATTTCAGCCACTGAAATTCTAAACCGTTCAAACAATTAAAAATGAAAGTTTGAACATGTTTGAACTAGTTTGGCAAATGCCATCCAAGTGGCTTGTCTTTGCTAATAGCAAAATTCATCATTTGTGGTAGTGGCTCTTT
Organism: Branchiostoma floridae x Branchiostoma belcheri; assembly: GCA_019207045.1. NCBI lineage: Eukaryota > Metazoa > Chordata > Leptocardii > Amphioxiformes > Branchiostomatidae > Branchiostoma > Branchiostoma floridae x Branchiostoma belcheri. The sequence continues at coordinate 20,235,586 of CM033029.1, forward strand.
CGTAGTTTAAAAAGTTGTTTATAAAGCACTCTTCGATATAACTTTGACATTAATTTTGCAGCTGAAAAAGTGACTGTAGTTGGTATGAAAAGAAACTATATATATATTTATAATCTGTATATCTTGCCTCGGAGTTACTGTAAATCTATTTAATTTTGCAGGGACTTACTTTCACAACTTAGGAAGGGAGGAATGCAATGGAAAAATTTCTGTAATACAACAGTCATAAAAGGGAACCGCAATTTCTTAGTATCATAATTTCACAGTAGAGAGGTCACCAAGAATATAAAACCAGCACAAACATTTCAATATCTACAGTAGCATCTGTCCTTATATGGTCTGTGTCCCTGTATGGTGATAAAGAAGGCCCTAGCTTCCACCTGCTCTACTTCCCACTGTGCCTCTGCCCATCACCAAATCAAGCCATGCTGACAGTGCCTCAGATGACTTCTTTTCTTTCTTGGCCACATTTTGTAGGTATGTTTTTTCATTGCTTAGTGCAAAAGGCAATACGCAGTGGTGGTACTCAAGTAATTAGGGACCGTACGGAATTTAGCGAGGGGGGAGGGCCGGTCGCCAGGGGGGGGAGGGCCAAGCAAAAAAATATTTTGCCAGGGGGAGGGCCTAGCAAAAATTTTTTGACTTGGGGGGAGGGCCAAGCAAAAAAAAATACAGCTTGGTCTGCCAGCAAAATATGTCCCTTAAAATCCAAGAAACGGCGTTTCGGAGGGTCAAGATTTCAAAATTTTTCTGGACCTCTGCAAGGGATCGCCCAAGGTTGGCGCTCGGGACACAGTGAAAATGCGAAAGGGAGGAGGCGGGGCTTATGCATGACGCCCTCGAAAACCTTTTTCACTTACAAAAACTCTAGATTAGTCTGCCAGCAAAATTTACCCCTGTCTTATTGCCCTCAAAATGTAAGAAATGTCGTTTCTGAGCTCGAGGGTAAATATTTGCAAATTTCCCTGGATCCCTTTTGACGTGACCGGCCTCGCGCCTTTGATGACCGACATCGCGATAATGTGTTCGGGGGGATGTAATTTTGTATTTCTAAATTGAAGTGCCATTAAAGTTAGCTTTGTTTGTCAGCAAAATATTTCCCGCAAACTGAAGGAAATAGCTTTTAAGAGGGTCAAGATTTCAAATTTTCCCGGACCTACCTTGCGATTCTCCGTGCCTTTGGCACCGGACATGGAACGTCGTTCTCAAAAACTTGAAACCCTCGTGTTTTTTTTTTCATAGAAGTGTCATCTAACCAGCAAATTTTCCCATAAAAAAGCAATGCAGGAAATCGTGGCAAAAAAGCGTGGCATTTCTAAAAGATTTCCTGCAAGTCTGCGTTCTCACGTCCGCCGGCGGCTAGAGAGAGGCGACCGGTCTACCCCGCCGTGGGAAAATCAGAGTCACGCGTCGGCGCCCCCCTCCCCACTACAGTTTTGGTTAGTCGAATCGTGCTGTCGTTTTGGTTTTCATTTTTTCCCCCGATTTACCGTAAGTTATTACCACCACAGAACCAAGAAAAAGTCCAAAATATATGTAAATTGAAAATAGTTTCCGTCAAGCCGCTCAGGCCCGCGAGCTTGCAATACGTAAATTTAGGGAGCGGGGCGCTCGCCGCTTCGTGGCGCAAATCTACTAGAAATCCAGATACAAATGCTTTTTAGGTGTTGTTTTAATATCAAAACAATGAAGTAGCTTCTATAAAGCAAATATTTATGCCTCTATGAAGCAGATATTTATCCCTCTATTAAGCAGATATTTTGAGCCATTCTGTTTTCCTTTTTTACTAGGGGTGAGAGATCTGCTTCGCGATGAAAAAGTATGATATGACGCAAAGCACATTAATTTTACAAATGGGAGCGCAGTATTTTATTGGCGTCTTGAATATTTTTTTCAAAGTTGATAGGAGGGGGAGGGCCAAGCAAAAAAATTTTGACTTGGGGGGAGGGCCTAGCAAAAAAATTTTACCTGGGGGGAGGGCCTAGCAAAAATTATTGACCTGACCCTCTGGCGACCGGCCCTCCCCCCTCACTAAACGGTCCCTTACTAGTAACGTTCTATACTGAGCAATTATTTCTAGCACTGGTTCATGATAATTATTGTTAATGGGCTAAGTTTCTCTCAATGCCAAAGAAGGGGGTAGTAAAACTTCCTTTCCAGCATATAGAGATCCTTTAACTTTAAGTTAGCCCATGTTGAAAATTGTGAATCAGTGCTCCTAAAGTAACTACTGCCACTCCAAAAGTCTTCAAAGGAGGCTAGCAATAGTAACTATGAGTGAAAAATTATGCCAACAAGATTTCAGTATTTTGTTACAGAGGTACTACCAGTACTACCTACTTATATTTTGCTTGTTCATAGCTATTTTTCACATACCCTTTCCTGCCCTTTTGCCCTCAATTCGAGTAAATGTATCTGTCCATGCTGATAGAATGTGACCCTTGAGGCTTTTCTTCCTTTCTGAAGAAAGAAGCCCATATCGCTGATATATTGCTGATATTGTACTTCCTGCCTTCTTATGTGTGGTAGAGAGATCTGATTTGGGCTTCACTATGACAGTCTTATTTGTCATCTTGTTTCCTATTAACTTTCTATTCATTGAAGTCGTCTCATATCGTCCTCTGGCTTCTGATAGATACATTTGTATACCATGGTTTCATTTCTTCAGTCCACGTTGAAATTTTTCATGTCTCATATACCCACAATGCCGTGACCACAGAGCAGCCAAAGATTTGGCAATTTGCCCAACAAAATTCATTACGTTTTGTGTGTTTTGTTTCTTAAATCATATACTTTTGCATGTTGCATCATATTCTAATTATGAATGAAGTCAAGGGTCATGCAAATCAATTTGGTTGCTGTACGTCACTCGCCATCTAGTGGAAAGTTCTGTTCAGGTGGTCAAAATGTAAGACTATTAAGAAATATGAACACAGTTACAGTAGGGTACAACAAACTCTCAAACGTGTCGTTAAGACGTATGTAATCACTACCTAGAGATACACAGCTGACATTAATGCATAATGTTACGTTCATATTAGATAACAAATTACATTTTCCCCTTATTTTTGTAATGGTGGACTATTCCACTGGAAAGTACAAGAGATGTGAACTGAAAACCTTTCTGACATTCTATAACTGTTCTGTATTGTCATCCCAATGACTAAGTAACAGTTTGTGACAGTCTAATATATTAAGTATGGGGTAGGGAGGTGTCATTAGTATACATCTAAGTTAGCATTCTTCAGCAGTCATCTTTTAATATGATGTTTTGACAAATATTTTTGCACTTTCATTGCAGGGGCTTCAATCCAATAATTCAAACGCAATTCATGTGTGTTGCTGTCAAAAATTCAAATACCTGATTCGTTGGAGTTGATGTTGTTGCTATTTCTGTTTAAGGACATTAAATTCTAACAGCTTCTGGCGCATTTCACAATTTAAAAAGTGTATTTTCTCAGGTGGATATGACATAAATAAGATGGTGTATTCCACATCACCCTTTGCCGCAGCTAATATCCCATGGGTTTGATAGCCCTGAGCATCATTCAGCGGACCTATGTATATGCGGTTGAACTGATACTTTGCTTTGGTGATACAGAATACACTCTTGTATTCCATGTATACACACGTATACATATCGCTAGGCAGACATTCATGATCACATTTGAGATCTGTTTGACTTGCAGTGTTTCTAAACAGACAGGCATCACAGACCAACCATGGAGGACTACAAGTTCCTGTTTAAGATCGTTTTGATAGGCAACGCAGGGGTGGGGAAAACCTGCCTGGTCAGGCGTTTCACACAGGTGGGTGGACGTTTCTACTGCACAACACTGTACACTTCTTTCCAAGCTGACGTAAGGCTCCGGCTTGTGTTGGAAAATTTGTTGTTGTTGTTGTTGTTGGGATTTCTATTTTGTCAGATTTTCCTTGCATTGTATATACTTGGAAAGTAACTTTACACTTTATTTTTCTGGTATTTCATTTGCCTATAGTGACTATATGGATTGAGATGATATTGTATGGAGATAAAGGTGGGCGTTTATGTTACCAAAAACACAAAATGTATAGGCTATACATTTTGTGTTTTTGGTAACATAAACGCCCACCTACAAATGTATATCTCCATACAATATCATCTCAATCCATATGAGCATATTTGTATTGTGCTGAGTGGTCCCTAATCATTCAAATTTTTCACAGATGTACCAGGTGTAAGTAAGTAAGACACTGTGTGTTTTGCATTTGTATGCGTGTGTGCCCAATGTTTACTGAAAACATCATTGGCAAAACATTGTTTCAGGGCTAGCTACAGCCTGAATGCCAGACTATTTCCAGGGCTCTGCAGTCAACAAAATGACAAGGAAATTTTACCACAGCTCATCCCTTGAAACAGTCTGGCATCCAGGCTATTTCATGGCTGAAAGCAACATAGAGCAATATAGACAAATATCTGGTAACAATCTATCAGGATTCTAGCTAGTGCACTTTAGCGTAGTGGGCCACTACGCTAAAATTTATGACCACTACGCTCATTTTTAACTAGTGTAGTGGTGCTTTGCTATCATTTGCTTGTTCAACAATGTCTAATCAATATCTAAACAATGAAAAATGATGATATGCCATTCAAAACTGACTGTGATGTTAATAGAGTACCAACTTTTAACTCTACATTATCAAAATCTCACCGTGGATAGGCCAAGACCCCCCTTCCACACCAATCTCCTGATTGGTCACTTTGCTACCATGCCATTCCCACTATGCTTAAATGAAATCCTGGCTAGAACCCTGACTATGCCACTCACACATTTATTTTTGCTTTGATGAACAGTACAAAATACTACAATAAAAACGTTGATATCATGAAGGTTATATGTCCAGGTAAAAAGTACCAGTTACTTCTCAAGAAACTGGATAAAATTTGGAAATGGTCAGACAAACATTACTAAATGAAAGAATTTAAGATCACTGAGAGCTGAATACATAACAGTGTACAAAATTAAAGTTACTGCTGCATGGCTCTCTCTTTTTTCTTACTTCTGTAGTATTAAAAAACTACAAAACAACAGCAATAACTGGTGGTACTGATGAGTGATGGTACCTAGGCTAAATGCATACAGGGTACCTGCTGACTGCAGTATTTGCCTATGGTTGATACCATTTTCCTTGTTGGTACCCCACAGGGCCTGTTCCCCCCCGGCCAGGGAGCTACCATTGGTGTGGATTTCATGATCAAGACTGTAGATGTGGATGGAGACAAGGTTAAGGTGAGATGGTGCTCTGTAAATGATAAAAGCAAGACTTATTGGGGAGACACATGTATGATAATTGTTACGTTATGGTCTGCATTAATATTGTGGGATCCTGGAAATATTGGCAACTCTATAGGTAAGGCCACACTGACTTTATGGATGACATTCGCGCTTGCTTTGATTTTCGCTGACTCTCAAAAAACTGGCCACATGTGACCTAATAGCATCCCTGGTCAATCAGAATTTTCTACTAGCAAGAGGATCTGCTCTCCATTGTAACAGGCACATGGACCACAGACACAGTGCCCTTGTTCCCCTCAACAAGAATGGCAATAAAATGCTATTGAAATGGCGACAATTGTCTAGTACTTTGAATGAAGACTCATCTGTGGTGGTAGAATCCACACGTCTATAGATACTACAAAAGGTTTCATCACTACAAAAGAGTTTATTGGTTTCCTACAGCTGCAGATCTGGGACACGGCAGGACAGGAGAGGTTCCGCTCCATCACCCAGAGTTACTACAGAAGTGCCCTAACCTAACATGTTACATGTGCCCTAACCTAACATGTTACATGTGCCCTAACCTAACATGTTACATGTGCCCTAACCTAACATGTTACATGTGTACATGTTGTCTACAGCTGCAGATCTGGGACACGGCAGGACAGGAGAGGTTCCGCTCCATCACCCAGAGTTACTACAGAAGTGCCCTAACCTAACATGTTACATGTGCCCTAACCTAACATGTTACATGTGTACATGTTTCCTACAGCTTCAGATTTGGGACACGGCGGGCCAGGAGAGGTTCTGCTCCATCACCCAGAGTTGCTACAGAAGTGCCCTAACCTAACATGTTACATGTGCCCTAACCTAACATGTTACATGTGCCCTAACCTAACATGTTACATGTGTATGTGTTGACAACAGCTGCAGATCTGGGACACAGCGGGCCAGGAGAGGTTCCGCTCCATCACCCAGAGTTACTACAGAAGTGCCCTAACCTAACATGTTACATGTGCCCTAACCTAACATGTTACATGTGCCCTAACCTAACATGTTACATGTGTACGTGTTGTCTACAGCTGCAGATCTGGGACACAGCGGGCCAGGAGAGGTTCCGCTCCATCACCCAGAGTTACTACAGAAGTGCCCTAGCCTAACATGTTACATGTGCCCTAACCTAACATGTTACATGTGTACATGTTGTCTACAGCTGCAGATCTGGGACACAGCGGGCCAGGAGAGGTTCCGCTCCATCACCCAGAGTTACTACAGAAGTGCCCACGCCCTCATCCTGGTGTACGACGTCACCTCCAGAGAGAGCTTCGACTGTCTCCCCGAGTGGCTGAAGGAGATCGAGCAGTACGCTAACCAGCAGGTCATCACTGTGCTAGTTGGTAAGTACCATTTATATTGTACCTGGGCCAGCTTATCGAGCAGTACGCTAACCAGCAGGTCATCACTGTGCTAGTCGGTAAGTACCATTTATGTCATACCTGGGCCAGATTATCGAGCAGTACGCTAACCAGCAGGTCATCACTGTGCTAGTCGGTAAGTACCATTTATGTCATACCTGGGCCAGATTATCGAGCAGTACGCTAACCAGCAGGTCATCACTGTGCTAGTCGGTAAGTACCATTTATGTCATACCTGGGCCAGCTTATCGAGCAGTACGCTAACCAGCAGGTCATCACTGTGCTAGTTGGTAAGTACCTTTTACGTCGTACCTGGGACAGATTATCGAGCAGTACGCTAACCAGCAGGTCATCACTGTGCTAGTCGGTAAGTACCATTTATGTCATACATGTGACGCGAAAACGTTCGATACGGGTGTTCTGGACCGGGTGATAACTTCCGTATCAGACCTTCTCTAAGTTGTATCACACTGGCTCCATTCGAATAAATCGAACTGTTTCGAGCGGGCCGAGTGCGGCGCCATCAAAAGTTGGAATACCTGATTCGGACGTTGGAACATTACTGTTGCAACACTTTTTGTTCGAGGGCACCAAATTTGTTCAACTTCTGGCGCATTTCGCATCGGGTTTTCTCAGGTGGGTATGACATAAATAAAACACCCAGCCCTCCCGCCGGTCGGATCACCCTTCGGCCGTCGGGCGATCCGACCCGCTGTCGGGCTGGTACCTCAGGTGATACGGAATACACCGTGTTGTATTCTATATTTATGTCATACCTGGACCAGATACAAGTGTTCCAGCCCAGATGAAAACTTGCCGGATCACATGGTCATAGGTTCTGTTGTATCATATGGGCTTCCATCAAATAAATCAAAAGCACTCCACATGCATGCACCAAGTCAACAATTTGAATACAGGATTTGGACATTTGGACAATTTGGAATTGCTGTTGAAACAATTTTTTGTTTGAGGACACCAAATTTTCTGACACATTTTTCATCCAACTGTGTGTTATGTGTGTATGACATAAAATACAACACGGTGTATTCCGCATCACCCTCTGTCCCAGCCCTCCCGTCGGTTGGATCAGCCTCTGGCCTTCGGGTAATCTTACCTGTAGGCTGGTTCCTCGGGTGACGGAATACATGTACTCAACTGTATTCTATTTGAATGTGCTCTACAAATTATTTTGTTTTCCCAATATTGATTTTCCTGTTCTAACATGAAGCAACACCTTTATCTTGGTAGGAAACAAGATTGACCTCACATCACAAAGAGAAGTGCCGCCAGAAACAGGTCTCCAGTTCGCACAAGCCAACAACATGGCCTTCCTAGAAGCTTCGGCCAAGGAGGCGGAAAACGTAGAAACGGTCTTCATGGACCTCGCCAGGGAGCTAACCAAAAACGCCCGCAAGTATCTGCTAAGGAACACAGAAACGGTCGACCCAAACATCACCGAAATCACAGGAGAGACCACTAATATCTCATACGGGGGGTGCTGTGGGTCTGGCTGATATGTCTATATGGTTGTTGTTGCTGTATGATGATATATACATTGGGTGCCTATGTATAAAATGGATTCAAAGTGAAAAGCCTGCTCCTTGCTTTACTTCCACATGGAGCAATTTCTGTAGCCTGGTTCGCAGACCGTCTAGATGTGGCTGGCGTTTATTTTTTGGGAAAGCGATGATTTGCAGTTTTCAACATGGGCTATGTACTGTAGTGCCGGGGACATCATTTCCACATGGTTCTCAGTGTCTGAATCTAGAAACCCAGAAACAATCGCCCCTGGTGTTAGAGTATCTGGTCTATGTTGAAAATCGCAAATCAGTGCTCTCCCCAAAAATAAATGCCATCCACACATTGAAGGTCTGCAAAGGAGACCACGATTTCTGATGAAGATACCGGTAACTGATGTACTATGTGGAGAGAAAGCAACACAAAGTTAGGTTTCACACATTGCAGTCAAGAACAGTAAGGTGCTCTTCTGTATTCTGATGTATGATACGGTCTTACTACTTGTACTTCATCTGACAAGTAAGTCCTTTTCACAGGACCTAGACACTCCAGGTTTTCCGAGGTAGCAGAGGGGTGTTGTAATAAATGAATCGGTTGGAATTCAAGGGGGCCCTCTGGTGGCGGTTCTGAAACAAATTTGTTTTCAGGCAAGTTGAAAATATGTACTAGTTGCTGGAGCTGATGAAGTTGGTGAGAAGGTAGTGCTGTTGTTCCGACATATTACTGGGTCCTATGGAATCATATGGGATTTTTTCTATAAGTTTTATCTTAGGCCATGTTGATTCAGTCATATGGATGACATCTTTGCTTGAATCAATTTTCGTCCGTTTCCACACACAAAAAAAGGTTTTGAACATAACCTTGAATCGTACAAAACAGCTGCAAAATGGGCAGATACTGTAATTCCTGATTTTTTCAATGTACTTTAATGTTCACGGTTTTCACGGTGATGTAACGTGAACGTATAATTACCGATAACAAATAATACATGAGAATTTTTTAATGCCCACCTGCCATCACAGTGAACATTTTGTTCCAAGAACAAGTTAAATATTTCTCAAACCGTGAAAGTTTGGTACCAAGAAGACAAAGTGAATTACAGTATATTTGTTGTAGATTGCAAATATCTTCAAGAATCTGTTGTAACATGTTGGGTATACCATACCGTATGTAATACATTGTTAACTTAAGTCAATTTTTACAACTTTCCTGACCACTTAGATTTCATAAAGAAGGCAACATTTTTTTTGCCAAACTTTTTTCTTTGCACGCTCGCATCAGTTTTGTGGTTCCCAGAGGATGTCATCCATATTATAATCCAATCAACATGGCATTATGAAAGAAATTGATAGTATTGAAAGTAATTCAAGACCAGATACATGTATGTTGCATTTGAAAGTGGTCTAATTCTATCTTATTGATGAATCTCATGGCTCATTATATCTGTCCATACTTTAATCTACCACTTATTATCATAAATGTATACAAATGTGACCACTTATCCTTGAATATAGTTTTTCTTGACAAAAGTATTACATATATTATGATGTATCAATCCCTCCTCAGAGACTGAGTGTACTACTTCATTTGTATATTACATAGTATTACATATTATTAATGTGCACATAGAAAAACAGTGCCAGATTGACGTAGTGGGAAAGAAAAGACTTGATGAAGACAATGACACTATTTAGTTCAGGACCAAACACAATATTGCAGCATAGTACAATGCTTAACTTTTTTCCAACACAAAAATATACACGGATCAAATTGTCAACGACCACTGTCCCCTTCTTCAGGATCGATAATGACCAATCACTTCAGAACAATTAAACTAATGAAAGTTGCAGACACATGATCTTGTCCGGGATACGTGATGTCAGCAATTGGTCAAATGTGCCAGGAAATTCATAACACTCAATGTCCCGGTTTATTGATGGTGGAGTGTCCCGATATATATGGCCTCCCTTTTATCATGTGTCTGTGACTCTAGTAAGTTTACGTTCTGAAGTGATTGGTCATCATTGATCGTGGTCGTTGAAAATTTGATCTGTGTATACCTTTGTGTTGGAAGAATTAGTTTAGCATTTTACTACGATTACTACCATTATATGCAGATGAGTTTCCATGACGATAGGCAGCATTGACTGTGCATTCCGTATTGAGCTCACTGAAGCTACCTGTAGTACAACAAAATTTTACATCCACCATCCAAAAGACATTTTCAGCATATGTTGGGCCCAGAGAGCGACACAAATTTCCGAAGCTCATACAGTGACTGTAGGATTTTTGTGATTGTGATACAATATATGTAGGACCAAGAGCTACATGTAGTAAGCATATTTCTCAGGGCTGGATGCATTTCTTTTTCATTAGCAGTCATAGTACAGTCAAACTTGCCTAAGAAGACCACTCAGGGGACCAGTTAAATTTGGTCTATATGGACAGGTGGTTGATATAAACGGCTGCAGGATTCTTAATACTTCTGTCAATGGGGAAAATTATCTGAGGGGCCACCAAAATGTGGTCACATTGGCCAGGTGGTCCTTATGTAGAGGTGGTATGTAGAGTTTTTCTGTACTTCTGTTAGGGTCACTAGTGTAGCCTGGTATCCAGCCGTATTATAGCTCCCGAGTCTCTTCTGTCCTCTTCGCTATAATACGGCTGGATACCAGGCTATCACTAGTGTTCTGTTGAACACTGTACTGGATGTCATGAACGTATGAACATTTTCATTAAGGAGGTTGACACTTGCTATAAAAGAATTTTAGAATACCATAACGAAGACAATGAATGAAATGGGGTGAGTAGAAAAAGAAGTCACAAAGAGTTGCTTTAGTACAATGTTGTAAACAGTTCTTTGTTCCTTGCTTGTAAAAAGATGCATGGGCTCTATCTTAATGGTGCTGGTTTTCCTACTGGGTACCTTAAAGGTACAGAATGTGCTGCAAAGAATTGGCTGTATTCTTTCAGCCATGCTTGTATACATTTCCAGCTTTGCTTTTTGGACTACTTTTAACATTTACCAGTAAGCGAAAGCTGAAAAACATATGGTTTGAGTCACATCACTTGCTCTGGCTGTAGTGTACATATAGTTTGAATGTTCCCAATTGCATATCTAAGTTATTCTGGCTAACGTGAGGTATATTTTGTGATGTAGTAATGTATCTATGCAGTGGGGCTATTTTTGTGGCTATGTATGGTGCTAAGTGAGGTGTAGTAAGCTTTGTCTTTCTGATTTGCCGAACGTGTATGTAACAAATCCCTAGTACAGTATTCTGTATTCTAATAAAAATCCCACCTACATGTTAACTCTTCTCGGAGCTGTATGAATTCTTCAAGTACTAAAAATGTAATAAAATTGGATCAGTAATAAATAATATTCATGTAGGTGTAAAAGATATATTTTAGAACATTTTATGTTCATTGCTCAGAAGTGACTTACATGTAAGTTGTACTAGTAAGGGAGCTGAAGATATGATATATATGTTACTGTTTAAATACTGTAATCTGTTGACAACTTTTTGATTTCAAATGTAAATGGTGTGGACAAGATGGGAGTTATTGGAAGAGATGAATTTAGAGATTGTAAGAAATAAAGGGAAAGTCAATGGCACATGATATCAATTTATTTTATTTCTTTAGTTAGCTATTTAGGTTTACCACATTTGTGGAAGGATTGACAACAGGTGACTATCACCTTTTCAAGATGTCAACCTGGAGACCAGACTGTAAAATTTGGTCCTTTCACCCCGGGAAGGACCCCTACTCTTTTCGTGTGGTGTGCTCGGGGTGTGAATCTCCTGAAACAATGGGGCCTCCATTTAACTTCCTATCCGAAGGACGGCCCTAACCGAAGCTAGGTACACATTTACATTTGAGTGAAGTGAGGAAAGTCGTGTAAAGTGCCTTTTCCAGGGAACAACATCAGGGCACATACATGTATCGTTAACTGATTAAGTGGTTTTGAAACCTGACCTTTGGGGTTTAGGCCAAACTTGAAACACCTTTACCAATTGCAGCAAACGATGCCACAATGAGTTTCTACAGAATGCTAAGTCAAATCACCCACTTTTGCTGTATCATTGTCTTTAATATATCTTGAATCATATTCAAATTATGAAATAGAGGGTTATGCACATCAAATTCTGGCTATTAAGTGATCGCCCTCTAATGAAATTGTCAAACCGACAATCACTTGTGAGGCGAATACATGTATACATCACTACAGCATTCTACTTTTTGTGAAAAAGGCGTTTGCAAAGTGACATAACGCCAGTATGTCGCACGTTCACAGGAGAGTCGGGAATGGGAGAATCACCAAACAAGTCAGGAGATGCTCCTAAATCACCGCTTTCGCTACCACCGTGAGAACTAGTCTCAAACAAGTCAGGGGTACCCTGGAATGTGTTGTCTGCAGGGTATCTAACAACATCCTTTAACATGCACGACACCCTTCTTCTGTTAGCTTTTTCCTCTGTACCTGGGATGATTCCTCCACTGTCACTGTCCTGTGGTGAGAACTGCGAAAAAAAGTTGGGAGTGGAATCATTGCCTACTGACCTCATTCTAGTATATTTCTCTACTCCGACATGTCTTCTGTCCGTCGACGTTGGTGACAGCTGTGAGAAAAGGTTCGGTGTGCCGTCATATGACATTGGTGTCCGAATTCGAGCTACACTGTTTACCACTTTCTTGTCACTCTGCAACCTCTGAGAATACAATTCTGGGGTCCCCTCAAAATTGTCATAGTTATCTATTGACTGAAGTGGCAACTTCCTTGGTGAAGCCCTTAAACAATAAGAAGCTGTCGGCAGGGACTTCAAGACAGAGTTTGAGACGGTGCAATCATCAAACACTTCCTCGCTTCCTGCCGGCTGGCTGATTTCATGCACCGATTCTAAATGGCTTGAAAAGTGGACACTCTTCCTTCTATGTGTTTCTTGGTTTTCCATTGGTTCTTTGGTAGATGTTTTCTTTCTTTCTGCACTTGGCGACAGGTGTATTGTAGAGCTGCTATAAGCACTGTCCGAGCCCTTTCCATCGTCGGCGGTGGAGTTGAAAGAAAGCATGCCTCTCACCGACAGGAAACTTCTACATCTGCTGTCGTAGGGCGTGTCTGCGAGCTCATTGGGCGAGCTGTCTGGGCTGTCGCAATCACTGTTGACTGCGTGGACGTTATCGCATTCTGTCTGTGTAGGAGGTGCACCGTTGTGCACTGTTGGCACTCTTGTAGCTGTTGTGCTTTTCCCATTGTTTGCTGTGGTTTTCCTAGAACTGTTGCCATCACTGTTGCCTGCATGAAAGTTACTGCTCTTCATCTGTGTAGAATTTGTATTATTGCACGCTGTTGTCATTCTTGTACTTGTAGCTGTTGCAGTTTTTTCATCATTTGGTGTTGGTTTCCCACAATCACTGTTGGCTGCATGGAAGTTTCTGCACTCCATATGTGTAGAATTTGAACCATTGTGCTCTATTGGAATTCTTTTGGCAGCCGTGGCTTTCCTATTGTTTGTAACTGGGGATGTTTCTGTAGTATTGGTGTTACGACTCCTTGTATTTGATCTGCTGGCTCTTGCTAGAGATGCTGATCTGGATGGAGGAGCAGGAGTGTCTGGTAACTCGTTCCTGCCTCCCCCTTTCCCGCAACTTTTTCCGCGTGAATCGGGAGATTCTGTGTCACTCAGACCACCAAACGAGTCATCAAATAGCGATGAGAAGTCATGATTTTCTACCGATGCGGTAGTGAAAACTGCATTCTCCCTCGAGTCCTGTGGCTGTGCCACTCTCTTACCTAGTGGGAACATTTCTTTTCCCTTTTCAGAGTCTGGGATGGAAACGTTAGAACCTGACCTCCCTACCGATGACCGCTTAACTGAAGATGTCAAAGCCGAATCAGTGTCTGAGACAGTGTTACCTGCGTCATTTGATGTGCTGTCACTTTCACTATCAATTTCTCCAGTATCTTCTCTAGAATCTTCCTTCTCTGTCCCCTTGACAGGACTCTCGTTTTTCTCCGACACCCTGGCTGATGATAACTCAGAATTCAGAGCCATCAAAGTTTTCCTTCTCACTAACTGTTCAAAAAGAGATTTTGTTCTGCTGCCTCTTTTGGCAGAGTTTTCATCTTTTCTGTCACTGTCGTCAAAGGATAAATTTTCTCCAACACCCTCCATGTCATCCGTGGTGGTATCTGGATGAATGTCTACAGCTGTCGCAAATGAGATAACACATAAGTCTGCTTCACCTTCAATGGGCGGCTGAATTCGCTCCATGAACACATCTACATCATCTTTTCTCTCACTTTCTACAGTAACGTTTTTGTCCATTTCTGCCAAGAATGCGTCCAGGTCTTCTGAGTATGGAAACTCTTCCTGCCACATTGCCTGCATCTGTGTGTCTTCTCCAACATGCTCTATCTTTGTGTTTGGTTGTTTTCTATTCAAACCATTGTCTCCAGTGCAGTTGGTGCAGTCTCTGGATGTGCTAAGAATCTTCCTCTCTTGCTGTGCCATCCTTGAATCATGCTTTGAGATTTGATCTTCTACATTAGAGTCTTCCATGTCCTTATGGCGGCTAGCTTGACACAGTCTATCCGGAAGATCCTGCAAGGGTTGGTCCAACTGGTCTATGAAGGTGTCCAAACCTTCTGAATATGGCAAGTCGTCACAAGACGTCTTGGTTACATGTTGCTGTACTTCTTCATCACTACTGCTGTGGTGGTGTGTTGGGTTGCCATCCCCCTTGCTTATATATGGAATTTGGTCACCAATTGAAGTTTCATTGCACATCCTTTGCACGTGCATCCGATCATTGTACACATCTGCCAAAAGCAGACAGCTGTCATTCAATGACTCATCAAAACTTGACTTCCCATTTGGTAAGTCCTCCTCTTCTGTGTATGTTTGAACATCATGTTCACATGCCGTACTAACCTCCTTTCTGACATGCTGTGGGTGGGATGGTACCTCTGCCTCATTAGCATCTCTACAAGTCTTATCTAATGTTTCCTTATTGGTCGAAGCAAAACCAATCTTTCCCCTCATTGCTGCATCTTTCATCTCTTCTATTGGTGCACTCCCTCCCATTGCACCATCTTCTATGCGTGACAGTTCACCAATTTGTTGCCCTTCCTGACACAGATTTCCCAGTATCTCCCCTTCCCAGCACGTCTCATCAAAGGCTCCCTCCAGAAATCCTGCTGAGATATTCTCATACCTACTAATGTCAGAGTGTTCTTCATGTCTTTCTTCATGATTTTCATTTGGTACACCAACGCCCTCATCGCTATCGACATTTGTCTCATTCTGTCCAGTAGCTGTGCAAATTCTATTTTCCATTTTTCCATCTTTGTCAAACATCTCATTTTGTCTATAGTCATGATCATTTGCCTTCCATCTGCAAGACATGCTTGCCAGGGTTTCTTCAAAATATGTCTCATCCTGAGAACTGTGGTGGATGCTGAAGTCTGTTCTCTCCATTGATTCATTCTGTGCATCATTTGATGACATGCTGGAAGATATCAGACTCTCAGTCCCACTACTTGTACTTTCATCACAGCTGAGAACCAAGGACTGCTGACCAAGGCTCACCCTTGAGAAAGACTGACCAAACGACGCTCTAGAGCTGCTACTTGAGCACCACGAGACATCAGAGCCAATCACACTTCTCCTGGATGGCAGTGCGTTTCTAGTAATGCCAAATTGTATGCTTCTGGCTTTTTCGTCGTCAGTGTCCGTTTCCAGAATCCGTTTGAGTATATTCAGTACACTTACAAAGGGAGTGTCCCTGTTGGCGTGTACCATTTGATGAGCCACGAGTTGAGGTGTTTTTCCGTGGTATCCGTTCGTCTGCTGACGACTCTTCTCCAAGATGTTCCTTATCCTGACAGGCGAGTGTCGCTCCCTCTGTGACCTTGACCTTTCACATTTGACCTTGAACCCAAACAGGAGCATCAATCCGACCAGAGAATGCTGTAGCGCCTTGTGTAGGATGGAATCTGGATCAATGAATGTGGAGGTCTTGCTTGCTTTCAGCTGGTCATCGAGAAAACTGAGGGGGAAAAAAAAATATCGGTGATGTCAAATTTTGTGAAAGAAACTGGACCACGGATTATTCCAGACAATCCAGTAATCTTTCCGTTTACAACAATAACATGTAAGGTAAGCCAAAAATTTCCTTTTTGAGGCTGTAGGTGCAGTGGGCTATTATCCACTGTGTCTCAGGCACAGGATTGGAAGTCAGTCCCTCTCCTTCCACAGGCTTTTGCAGTTTTACCTCCCCAACCAAAGTCAGGTACCAATTTTTACACCTGGGTGGAGTGACAAAAGTCATGCAATGTGCCTTTCCAAAGTACATAACATTTCGCCAGGAATCAAACTGTAATGTTAAATCTAGATTTCATGTCTACTACTAGTACAAGTAGTAGGTACTCTGCCATTCAAAGCCACTAAAATGAAATGAAATGTATCTCTCTTGAAAAACCAACCTCTTGAAGTTGAACCGGACTGAGGGTTGGGAGCTGCCCAAGTGCTACCTACCCCTTCTCCGCAAGGAGGCGGGGGGGAGGGGGCAGATGATCCATGCAAGCCTGACCTAGTCTCGTGTTCTCTCGACCTAGTCTCGTGTTCTCTCGCGAGAACTGAGACTAGGTCATTCCCCTGACGATGATGTACTGGTAGACATCGAAAATTTGGGAGGTATGTACTGTACCTTAAGGTATCTCGGTTGGCTAAATTGGCATTTTGACCTTCCACTGTTTTCTTATTAATGAATTAAGAAAGAATGGAGCCATGACGAATGTTGATAGATGGGCATTTAAGAATTCTAAATCTGATTTTTTGGGGGCCAAATTGATGACGTCATCATTTTTATTACCTCTGATATTATTTTTTTCTATGACAAAATACAGCACTTTGGTACATACCACTGTAATGAAACTTCATTTTTCGTTGCATAATGATGGAAGTTACAAACGTAGTGTTGCGCAAACTGATATCTACTAACAATCTGTAGTTATTAAGAATTAACTTTTTTTAATTAGATGAAAACAAACATTTTCTAATTACTACAGATTGTTAGTAGATATCAGTTTGCGCAACACTACGTTTGTAGCTTCCATCATTATGCAACGAAAAACGAAGTTTCATTACAGTGGTATGTACCAAAGTGCTGTATTTTGTCATAGAAAAAAATAATATCAGAGGTAATAAAAATGATGACGTCATCAATTTGGCCCCCAAAAAATCAGATTTAGAATTCTTAAATGCCCATCTATCAACATTCGTCATGGCTCCATTCTTTCTTAATTCATTAATAAGAAAACAGTGGAAGGTCAAAATGCCAATTTAGCCAACCGAGATACCTTAAAGTTTACAAAAACAGTCATTGATTGATGAAAATTGTTGTAACAAACCTCTTTAGTCCGTTTGCACTTGTCCCGAAGAATGGTTCCAAACAGGTCCCAAACACAGCAACGTCACACAGGGTCTGGTCATCTGCTATGGTGAGGTTGAGGCAGTATCTGTACTTGACATCTGTACCTGCATACACAGCATGGCATCTCATGCATTCATACCTGTGGGGAACAGATTGCAATTATCAAAAAAAGAAAAGGAAGAAAAACAAGAGCTTCTGCAAATAGCTGGCATTTTGCTGAGGTTTTGTTGGTAAAATTGCACAGTATAAGCTTCAAAATTTTGAGAGTTTCAATGGCATGAAAGCAAAACAATACTAGTAGGTGGTACAGATTAAATAGTGCAGTTAATTTTGAAGTTACATGTACATTGTACATGTACCTGCACAAGTACAAATGTGTAAGATCCATTGAATGCTTATTGTGTTTGTCCAATGGGTACATCAATAGGTTACAACTGTTTGAAGGACACTTCAGTTTTTGAATTTCCAAAAAAGAGGGAAGTAGTAGAAATACTAGCAAAATTTGATTGTGGCAATTTCTCAACAATAATGAAACTGTAAGGGCTCTCCCCAGAATTTTTTAGTATAGATTTAGTGGAGGGACTGTAAAAACTGATCCGACAGTAAAATGATTGTCATTTTTCGGAAAACCTAATTCTATCTTCTGACAAGTAAACAGGGACAGTTAGCATTGTTTTCATGAAAATGGGCTCATTTTGCAATGACACTTTTTGACAGCAGTTGTCAAATACTCCAAGAATAATAGCGATTCCTTTTGTTGAGAAGTAGTGAAAGACTATTGTTTTGATCATCGCCCATTCACAAGTTTTTTCAGACAATGCTGACTGGAAAAGTGATGGTGCTTGGCACAAAAATTTGCGAATTTTATGAATTTTAGTTAATTAGCAAAACCTAACCTGGAAAATAGGAAGAGACACACTAAATTTCAAAAGTAGTATAGTGGAGCTGGGCTAGGAGTATATAGTGGAGGGCCTCTGTTATTCCATCCTCTGGGGAGGACCCTGTGTAGATGCACTAGAGATTCCTATAGTATAGTTAACAGATGAGTGGTATATTGAAACTGAAAGGAATGTTTTATGTCATTCTTAACTCACAACACCTAATGTTACCTGTTACTGTCTGTGTGGTGATGTAGTTTGCAGTAACAGTGGGTACAGCTGGGGTACAGACAGTTGCTGTCTCTCACTGACAGCACCTTGGCCAGCACCAGGGTACGGAACTCTCCCATATATATATAGACCTGACAAAGAAACAATGTACAATACATCTCACCTTCATCAAATGAAACATAATTTGTAAGTAATTTATACCAGGGAACTCGACCCCAAACCAGCTGTAGTGGCTTGCAAAGATTCTGAGACAACTCGGCACCTGGGACAACTTGGCCCCCTTCCAAATCAGGAAATCTACCAAGTCGACACCATATTTACTCGGCACATAACTTAGTTTTTTTTGCACTTGGAGAATGATAATTCTAGAATTTCTATCATTCCGACAGCATATCAATAGCCTGAGTACTATCCTCCGGAGTGTATGAGATAACAGCACCCAGACTCGTTGGCGTATCGACCTTTGGAAGCGAACTAATGCGAACAAGGCTGGACTACAGGTTAAGAAAAATATTTGGCAGCTAAACAATTTAAACATGTTGTACATGTATTTCTCACATAGACCTTGACAATTTTAGAGCCTATGCTTGGTGCCGAGTTGTCCCATAATGGACCCTTCCAGCCGAACGCCATATCGAACAAATAGAGCCCCCTATTCTATTTAGAATAATCGGTCAAAACCAGCCCTAGTGGGACAGGAATGGGCAAAGAAAAATGCTATGCCTTTTTTTGTTGAAGGATACCGACCGAGTATTGTTGTTTTAGGAAGGGTAGGCGCTACACAGCATTACTTTCTTCCTGGACAGGATGCGCATGTAAAGCAATGTTCGCAGACGAGACGGGACTCCGCACTAGCGGACTTTGTAGTGGTGTCTTATATTTGACACGTGGTACAAGTCAGTCAGTATCCTCAGCCTAATAGCGGCGGCGGCCATGTTTTTGCAACTCGCGCCGTTTTTGACCGAGGTTTTGAAATAGAACCCGAGATCGAACATGCAGGGGGCGGGGCTTATGGTGTTCGGCTGGAAGGGTCCATTGGCTACTAAGGGGCTGAGTTGTCCCATGTATCGAGTTGTCTTGATACCCTTGGACAAATGAGTAGCCCAAGGGATATACAGAAATGGAAATGATCAGCACCTTGATACAAAGTTTGAGTACTTAAAACTGCCGGACACAGCAGAAGGGCAGCAACAGTACCTCATGATACCTGATGATGTCTAGATTTTGCAGGTCTAAACTAAGTCACTAGTACTAGGCAGTACGATACTCGAATTAAAAAGTATCAGCCTGCGCCTGAAGAACTCTATTCAGTACTCTCTACTAGATACTCTCTACTAAGCTGAAAGCCGCCCCCCTCCCTCACACTAAAATACAACTTTGTTAGTCTACGATCATACGGCTGTCTGTTAACGCATAACAGTAATCTACAAACGAAAACATAGTATCTCTCTCAAACATTTGACACTTACAGTTGCAGAACGTGTGTCTATCACATCTTGAGTGGATAAACCGAGCAGAAATCTAAACTCAACCCGAACTTTCAAATTTCCCACAGCAGCTTCAACAGACCAATCGGCGTTAGGGAGACATTTTGCGATATGTCGTAAAGAGGACGAAAGAAAGAAAATTTACCCAATAATAGCATAGAATAGCAAAGATTTTCAATGAAAAAATGTCTCAATTGAATAAAACGCGGGGCAAAGAGATGAAAACAAACCGATCTTTCTTCAGAAAAATTGTGGTTTTATGTATTTTACGACAAGCCACAAACCAGGCTGGTACAGTGAAACCGGAAGTAGAGACACATGAAAGATGTGGTTTTTGTTTTCCAGACTGAGAACTTCACTTCCGGTCGACTTTAGACATCTACGGAGATGTACAACGTACACCAAGGCCCGGAGGATATGGGAAATCATTTCGTCGAAGCCTCCAGAAAGCGGGGTGCCTTTAAAACTACAGGTATGGCAAAGAAGTGTGCCCCCCTCCCCTTTCTGCCGGCCATACTGTATCCATATTTTAATAGTCAAACCCTGATGATTATTTTGTACTCTCCATGAAGCAGCGGTTGAGTCGCGTAGATATGATAGTAGTCGGAAAAATTACACAGGCGCTCCTCTTGTAATTTTTCTGGCTACAACTATACCTACGCGAGTCAACCTCTGCCTGGAGAGTAAAGATTTTGTGAATTGGTGATCATGATAATTTGAATAGAATGATAGAAAGATAAGTACATAGATCAGGGCTCGAAATACTTATTTTTCCATACCTGCACAGATGCAGATTCATAGATAATATTGGAAATTAGCTGCACCACCCAGAATTTATAAAGTATTGATCATACTGAAATACACTCAGAAACCATTGCCATTATTTCTTTTATACTCCATTAGGTGGTTACAGTCAATGCAGCTAGTAAATGTCCTCATCATGAAACAATTAAGGGTTAATGACCCGCCCCGAGGTGTATATGGTGTCATAACGCCTGGTCCTTTGCTATAACTACCGAATAAAACCACCGATGTTCTTTGGTACATGCATATGTAAGGAGATTACACATTGCATTTTAAAAAATATTCCAAACATTGCAGGCTTTTTAGAACAACAAACCTCATTATCAATGTTAGAAGGAGCCATTCCCCCTTGCAGTCTGTACTTATTCTCTCTGCTCTGGCATATGTTTCGCTCCTTTTTATTGGCCGATGCCTGCATATACCTTACTTTCTTGTGCGTATCGCTACTTTTGATTGGTCAAAATGAATCGACACCGGCACCGGTGTCGATTTGCATCGACACTGGTGCCGTTGTCGATGCAAGTCGACACCGGTGCCGGTGTCAATTCATTCTGACCAATCAGGGGAGCGATACCCACCTGCCTGGCCTGAATCTTTGTGTTACGGCGTCATAACCAACGTGGAACGGGGCCTTCTGATTGGTCTGCGGCGCCTGGCTATATGATAGTAAAGGGTTAATGCCCCGGCCCGAGGTGTATATGGTGAGATAATCCCTGGTCAGGTGCGATAACCACCGAATAAACCACGTAGCTCACTCGGTGGTTTATTCGGTGGTTATCACACCTGACCAGGGATTATCTCACCATATACACCGAGGATAAGGCGGGGCATTAACGTTATTATCATATAGCCTACACAAACTGACCCATTTAAGCAACAAATTCCTTTATAATACATACATCCTTTATTCAAGACTTCCAAGGCTTGACATAATGACAAATTCCCTTCTGCTGGGACAAGTGTGTTGCTATTTAATCCTAAGTTATACTTGTACTCTCATGTCCCTAATAAACATACCCTCCGGAATAAACATACCCCCCGGACAAATCGTCAATATCTAATAAACGTACCCCCCGGAATAAACATACCCCCCGGAAAATTACAAAATTGACATGTATTTAACTGTGACCATACTACTTCTGTCCAAAGAAAAGGAGATGATAAGCAGGTAGGTCTTTTTATTCATTTATGCCTAAGAACCACATCAGTTAGTTTTATGAATGATGAGCTTAAGAACTATAACGTTAGATATCTTGTTCGAATCATGATATTTTCTCAATTTTTTAATAAAAGGTAAGTTGAAATTCGCAGTGAAACCTGCCTTAGGGGTCATCTGAGTATAGGGGCCACGTAACTGGCCATGCGGTCAGTTTTCGTCGGTCCCTTGGATTTTTCCCGTTGACCTAAGCATTAAGAAATAGTCTATAGCGGTCACCTGTCGAATACGGTCGCGGCCAGACGATTTTCAGTCCGGCCGCTATGCCAACACTGCCGTCACGGGCGCGTGGCCGGCCGCGTTACGCTGCGCTAAATAGTAAATTATCCACGAGGGGATCACTTTTATTTTCTGTACTACATCAGCAAAATGTCGGTTCAACTCGGACTCTTTGTGAAGGAGACATTGAATAAAGGAAACATTATACAAATTTGTGATTTTATGCGAAGTGTTGTTGAATTCACGTGGCGCTTTTTTCTCGTCTCAGACTCTCTGCACTTCTACCCTTCTCTACATCATCATTTCTGTGCAGACTGGAAGGCTATATGGGCAGATTTTACAAATAGGCCGTCCGTTCATGTATCTGATGTTTTAGGTTCTTGAAATGCATGTACGCTGTCCCAATTTTCGTATTCCGCGGGCCAAAAATGGAAATCTCCGTCTTTGCGTTTTTCTCCAACATGGCGTCGCAGCAGCAGGTAAACAAGGTCACTAGGGGTCAGTGGACGACTCCACTTTTACCAAGGTAAAATATCGCAACAAGATTTCTAATGTGTAGCATAGAATACAGTGATTACGGTATAAAAATGATTAAAATCTATTAAATGAACTTCAGTTATGTGAAAACTAGACTAAGGTTGATTTTTGTCAAAGAAATAAGCCTACGTAGAGAAAGTTTTATTTCGACGTGACCATCTCGGCATAATGGCACATGCATCTACAAAGGAAAGTTGTGGCGGTTTCATGCTTAGAAATGATTATGAACTTGCTGTTTTTACCGACTAATTCCTGTCGTTTGGGAGAATTTGCGGCGTCAAAACTCATATCACAAGGGAAACGAAGTTATAGTTGTTATTTTTACGTCCAGCATTTATTATGTGAACGAATCAC
The DNA here is from genome assembly GCA_019207045.1 of Branchiostoma floridae x Branchiostoma belcheri. NCBI lineage: Eukaryota > Metazoa > Chordata > Leptocardii > Amphioxiformes > Branchiostomatidae > Branchiostoma > Branchiostoma floridae x Branchiostoma belcheri. The sequence goes on from CM033029.1 coordinate 20,258,941, forward strand.
TCTTCCGCCTCGCTGTCGAAAGCGCATGGAACCACAAGACCGGCGGGAAATTCCTCGTGCAAGGTGCTGGTTCACGATGTAAACAGAGACTATAAACTACCACTAAATTAAAACTAAAAGTTATTTATGTAAAAATTGTATTTCAAAACGTCAGTGTGGTGTCTTATTTTCCCCCAAGAACAACATTTACTTCGTAGCGTCATAGCGAGATCGACCAAAATCACCGAAAGAGTACCGCGTACGCGTACACGCTCATGGAAATCCGCGCCGTTTCACCCGAAAAATAGGGAATTTTGAGTAAAAATACCGCGGAAATATGGGCAGAAATCCCCAAAATTTCAATTCTTTGAGGGTCCTGGCTAAGCAAAGCCCCAATTTTCAGAAAAAAAATAAACGTACCGTCCAAAATAAGAACGTACCGGGTGGATTGTGAGGCTGAAAAAAATAAACGTCCCGGTACGTTTATTAGGGACATGAGAGTACATATTCAATAAATTTGAAGGAATGTGAACAGTACTAGTAATAATGTTTGGATCAAGGTCGGTTTCAAGGCTTTAAATACTAACAAAGATGTCAATTCATTATGTTACTTGTTAAATGGAACTGGACCATTACAATGGACTTGGTCCCCATGTAACTCTAACATGGACTGCACACTGTACAAAGCATTCCTTTCTGCTGGGACAAGTGTGTTGCTATTTAATCCTAAGTTATAGTTGTACATATTCAATAAATTTGAAGGAATGTGAACATCGACACCGCATCGACACCGGCACCAGTGTCGATGCAAATGGACACCGGTGCCGGTGTCGATTCATTCTGACTAATCAGGGGAGCAATACCCACCTGCCTGGCCTGAATCTACGTGTTACGGCGTCATAACCAACGTGGAACGGGGCCTTCTGATTGGTCCGCGGTGCCTGGCTATATGATAATGTATAATATACACCAATTACGTAGACCAGTGCAGACACCAAAAATACCTGCACAGCTTTAATTTTACCTGCACTAACCTGCATAGGCAGGTGGTTTTTCGAGCCCTGTAGATACGGAGTTGGAACATTACATGAGGTAGATTAATTGAAAGATGCCCTGCTCTGTTCTAACTGTAGGGCTGGGTGAGGTCAATACGGGCTCAGAAGGAGGTCCTGTTCCTGCACCTGAATGACGGCAGCTGTCTGGCACACCTGCAGGTGGTGGGTACACCTGACATGGGCTCCAGGTGAGGATGTCATGAATGAGAATGAGAAAGAGAATGATTTATTCTGTAGAACATCGCAGCCATCTAGGCTGAATGTCACTGGCTGGTTTACACAGGCATTTTTGGAGACAACTTGAACTAAGTTGAAGTACACTCTGCAAAAGTCTGACTCAGTCGAGTGAGTGTAAACATAACTTTAGGGTACTTCAGTACCATATTCCTATTCCATTGAAAAATTTTGGCACCTTGGGCTCTCAGGGGCCAACCAGATAGTCTAAGAGGAGTTCATACACTCCAGCAAGTGACAGATTGTGTAATCACAGGCTATGCTATACCAAAAAACTCCTACCACCACCCCTACCCCGATCAGTTGGCTTTGATATAAACTGGCTCCTCTAAATTTTTTAATGAATCTATTTGCCAGGTATATGTTTCCCCAGGCCACTGACCTGTCTTATGGCAGTGCATTATCCTTAAATTGAGAAAATACGATACAACCTGCATTGAGAGCACTTTCGGTTACGGTTTTTCCTTAAACTCTTTTCTTTCTTTCTTTCTACGTTTAGTGCCCACGATCACTATGTTGATCATTATGGCACCGTCTTTATTTAACATCCCTATCCAAGTGACGTCCCTAGCCTAAGCTAGGTACTCATTTTCATCTGAGTGAAGTGGAGAAAGTTGTGTCAAGTGCTTTTCCCAAGGGCACAAGAATGGTGGCACAGTGGGATTCAAACTCAGGACCTCTTGGGCCTGAACCCAACGTGCTGCCGATTAAGCCACGTGATCTCACTATTTGCCTGGTATATCTGTTTTCCCAGTGACATGCAACCAGTGGCAGTGCAGTATACTTTAATTGATTGAAAGCACTTTCATATTCCGTTATGCTTTTTGTTGAAATTATTTGCCTGGCACATCTGTTTCCCCAGTGCCCTCTCCTATGGCAGTGCAGTAGCTGTGGAGGGGAGGCTGTTCCCTAGTGCCCACCCAGGACAGGATGTGGAGTTCCATGCTGACAGACTAGAGGTCATAGGGTCCTGTAATGCAAAGGTAAACACAGGTTTGTTTCTTTGTTTTGCATAACTGGTAAACCTCCTTTAGGCATAATGCACCAGTTTTTTCCAGTTAAGTACACAGGCTGCAGCAGACAGGACTCTAAGGTTTGATTCTCCTTCACTGAGAAGGGACCCATACTTTTTTCTTCATCTTTTCTTCTCCTTCTCAGTACCCTTGAACCACGCTCACTGGGGGAATAAGTAAGTAACGATACCCCCCTAGCAGGCTTTTAGCCAGGCATGCGTCAACGCGTCATCTGGACGCATTTTTCTTAGAATAACAAGAAATTTGATGCCCCTAGACGCCCTTACACTGGCGAGAAAATCCTTGACAAGCATGAAATTCTGATTGACCAGGGATGCTACCAGGTCATCTGTGGTCACAATATTCTACCGTGACCTCTGAAACACTGTAACAGTATTTTTGCCACTTGGGAAACCTTAGAATGCACTATTTTAACTTAAAATCATGAAAAACTCTGCACCATGGAAGGTGGATGGCCCCGAACCCCCCTACAATAGTCACTTACCGTGACTCACCAGTAAATTTGGACTCCCTATTATAAAATCCTAGCTAAAAGCCTGACCCCTAGCCTGTAGTGTCCAGTATTTGGCACAACTGTGTGGAACATGTTCTCAGTTAAAAACAGAAATTCTATCACACGATGTGTGGAGTTTCCACACGACGTGTGGAGTTTCCACACGATGTGTGGAGATTCCACACGTCGTGTGGAAACCTGCACACATCGTGTGGAAACTCCACACGTCGTGTGGAAACTCCACACGTCGTGTGGAAACTCCACACATCGTGTGGAAACTCCACACGTCATGTGGAAACCTGCACACGTCGTGTGGAAACCCCACACATCGTGTGGAAACTCCACACATCGTGTGGAAACTGCAATCTGTCCTATGGCGATTGATGAGCAGCGCGTGACGCTTGTCCGTGTAAACAGCCCCCGTGACGCACGGCGGCATCACGTGTCACGTGTTGCCTCCAGGGTTGGGCGTACGGCAGACATTGGGCAGTTTGCGGCATCACTGAATGTGCCGATGTCGTAGGCAGCCCACTTTCGCTTTGCAGTAGGTTAGGGGTCATATGCAAATGCCTGAGACCTTTCCCACCCTTGATTCAACCCACGCCACACTCGTCTGGTCACCAGGGTTCACGGCTGTGCGCTGCAGTGTGATGTGTTGTGGTGCGCCATGAGAGTCGCAGTGGGTTTGTGTGAACCGAAAACTATCCTAGGCTACTGTCCTAGGGGAATCATCATATGTCGCGCAAATTCCCTCCTATGAACCGGCCTTAGTGTGTATGTTCTACCTTTGGTCTTATGTATGTTCTACATGTAACGTTAGGTATAATCCATCAAAAGAGTGCTGTATTTAACTAAACATTCAGTAGATCTATAGATACATGCCAGGCGGTATTCTGGGTAAAGTTAAGGCTCTGAAAGAACTTGGTTACCACGCCTATACACAACTCTACGAGTCGTGTGTTTGCCCGATTCTTGACTATGCCACAGGTGTCTGGGGATTTAAGAAATACGATAAGTGTTCTGTGGTCCAGAATAGGGCAATACGGTGTTTCTTAGGGGTACACAAATTTGCACCCGTCCTTGCCATAACAGGAGACATGGGTTGGATGCCATGCGAAATAAGAGGGAAAGGAGCAGTAATCTCCTTGTGGAATAGACTTATCAATATGTCTAATGACAGACTTACCAAAAAAGTCTTTATGTGGGATTTGCAAAACCATGGCCCCTGGAGCAGGGATGTACAGAGAATACTACGTAGTGTTGAGCAAGAACACATTTTCCTAAACAACCTAAGGGCTAACATAAAGCAAATAAAACAGAAATTGTTTGATATGTACCAAGAAGATTGGGCTTCTGACATATGGTTAAAGCCCAAACTGAGAACCTATAGATTATTTAAGGATGCCTACTGTACAGAACATTATGTTAAAATGAACCTGTGTAAAAGCCAAAGATCCCTCTGTGCGCAATTCCGAGCAGGGATATTACCATTGTACATTGAGACCGGACGGTATCAAGCAATACCTGAGGATAATAGAATCTGCACAATGTGTAGCCTGGGCGAGGTAGAAAATGAGGCACACTTTCTTTTTTACTGCCCGTTTTATGACGACTTGCGAGAAAGCATCTTCTGCAAAATGTTCGACAAATGTCCAGAGGTCATCTGGGAACGGGACGAATTCAGAATTAAGTGGTTGTTTGAAAAGGGGGTCTCCGAAATTTCTAACTTCCTACGCAAAGCTTGGAACAAAAGAAGAAGGCGATTATACACTTGAACTCACAACCTGTCCACTTATGTACAACTATTACTGTACTACATGTATTATGTTTTCCTTATTTTCTGTATAAACTCTGCTCTGTTTAGCGCTGCGGAACCCTTGTTTGATGGTTTTGATTAATGTGATTATGATTTGATATCTGGTCTGTTACCCGATTTGTATAATGGTTTCCGATTATGTTCCTGTCTACTATTATGTTTTTCCTTATCTTCTGTATAAACTCTGCTCTGTTTAGCTCTACGAAACCCTTGTTTGATGGTTTAATTTTGGTGATTATGATTTGATATCTGGTCTGTTACCCGATACCGATTATGTTCCTGACGTTCTTTCATGTTATAATATCCTTTGTTCAATTATGATTTGTATTGTGTGTGTCTTATAAGCCCACGTGGGCTGGGCGTTCTAACGCATGACACGTTAATAAAATTCATTCATTCATTCATTCATTCATTCATTCATTCATTCATTCATTCATTCATTCATTCATACATGCCAGGTATCCTGACATTCCTAATAACTCCAATTCTCTTGTCTAGATTTCATCTGCTTCTAACAGGTATTTTAGGTAATACAAAATCTAACACAAAAGGAGGATAGTCGTGACACCAAGAAATTTGATATTTTTGTGTAGCCTCTTATTCTTGTCTAGGCAACTCTTACTCTTTCCATGCAATCACTAATAACACTCCATTGACACAATACTTTCACAAGGGAAACATCTTTTGACAAATGCAATAAAGTGATTTAAAACCATGTTTCTAAATCCCTCCAAAATTTAAAGTTCTAAGGCAGTCCCAATAAGTGGCTCAGTTTCTATTTCGTCATTTCAGTTAGCTTAGAAAGTAATCATAGGGGCAGGAGACATTAGAAACACTCTTGTTTTGTGTTCCTTGGTGATCTTTGATATCTTGTTTAGTACTCCTTCATCATCATCGGTCGACGTGATCAAATGTAGACATGTTCGCACATGTCTACACACGACGGGGTTATACCGCCCCTTACGGGGTGACATACCCTTTCGTAGGCTAATTACAAGACGGGGATGCGCCAGGTCTCCCGTCCGGGTGAATGATGTAATTCACCATGTGGCTGATACGAGACAGAGGTTCGCCAGGCTTCCATCCGGGTGATTTGAAGTGAATCACCAACTCCCGACAGAAGGATTTGCACCAACGCACACCGCACCATCGCACGTGTGGGGGTTCTTTAACGTGCATGGGGTATGGCTCTCCCCATACACGGGACCTCCATTTAACGTCCTATCCGAGGGACGACTCATTTTTCACTTGAGTAAAGTGAGGAAAGTCGTGTTAAGTGCCTTTCCCAAGGGCACAAGACCGGCAACACGGTAGGCGGATTCGAACCGGCGACCTCTCGATCACGGGCCGAATACAATACCACTGTGCTACGCGGCCCCACTATTACTCCTATTACTATTACTACACCAGTACTCCTTAGAAAGGATGAATGCAAAGCAAAAAAGATTTGTACAGAAATGTAAGCTGTCCATAATGTTACAGCATTGTAAATTAAATGTGAAATACATGTACATCATTGCTGCTTTCTTTTCAGAGAATTTGGAGCCCTAAAAGTAAAGATTTTGTTTCCAAGCTGGTCTACAGGCTAATCTGGCCTCCCATGGAGAAAGAATCATCTTGTCCCTGTTAGTGTTAGTGCTGTCATTAGTAATTTGCCATGAAATCAGGCTAATCTCTTAAGTACACAATGTTCTCTGGGGGCTGGATCTAGAAACCTGTCCCTGGGGTAACATCATCTATTCCAAGCACCACCAACTGGAACTGTCTGTACTACTCCTATGCCGGTTTTCAAATTCAAGAGAACACATGCCTATATACCATAGTACCCTCATTGTTTACAATAGATTGGTAGCAGATGTTCAAGGCAGAGCCAGCCATGACATACTGGACATGGTGTATCAGATATCATTGCTATGTATTCAAGATCTAATCTGCAGAATGTTGGTAAAAAAAAATTCTGACCAGACAGGTTTCTCTGACATCCACTACCAGTATACCCCAATTTGGGGTGAAGAGCTGGGCTGCTCAAAACATTACAATCTTTCACCCCAAGATCTGCTTGGATATCTGTTTTAGCTTCTGCCTTCCGAAGTCTATGTTTGTATAGAAGCTGATCATAATAATAATAATAATAATGATAATCATCTGGTGTATTTTGCCAGCCAGTAGGTACCCCAAGTATGAGTAATGAGGCTGTTTAATGTGGTCGAGGCACCTCCTCGAGCACGGGACCCCCGTTTTACGTCCCTCCCGGAAGACGATTTCGTGGAAAACTTCGTGAGGCTACAGCAATCCGGACGTTCTTGGGTGGTGGACTCCCATCCAAGTACTGTCCGGACCGCTCGTTGCTTAACTTCCGAGATCGAGGGATCGGGTGTACCAACGTGCCACGTGGCCGTAGCTGAAAGGAGTGGATAAAAACAGGACAAAGGCAGGATTCTATTCCCACAGAAAGAATCCAGTTTCCCAAAACTGTATACTACCACTACACTATTATGGGACAACTGTACAAAGGAAATCTTCATTCTCTCCCCTCACCCATTTTCTCCATCATGTGTTTAGAATCCATGCAAGAGTCAATGTTTGATTTAACATCTGCTTATCCTTAAAAGTTTTTTTCCAGACTCTGTGAGACTCCATCAATTACAAAATATAGTTAGTGTGTCTGCACATGTCTAAAATGCATTTGACATCATCAAGTTATTGTGACAAAGTAAAGAAGAAATTCTGTACAAGGTACAGTATTCAGTTTCTTTTGTAAACACAGGGAATAGCCATCCTGGTGTACTCTCCAAGCAGAGGTTAGGCTCCGGTTGTTTTTACGTCTTTTTTTAGTCGCTTTTATAGGGCTTTCTATTTTGTATTGTTTCTTGAAGTCCGCCAGCCAAAGTTAGGTTTTGACAATACAAGATACAATACAAAACAGAAAGCCTGATAAAAACGACTAAAAAAAATGTAAAAAAAAACAACTAGAGCCAAACCTCTGCTTGGAGAGTAATCCTGATGTTCCCAATTAGGAAACCAGCAGGGAATTATCAGGCCATCCACCAGAGTGGCCAAACCAGGTCAAAGAAAGGTTACCATACAGCTGGGTGTATTATGTTTCATACACTATGTCCCTCCAAGCCCTATCACTGTAGGTCAGACATCGAAGTTAGGGCTGCCCATTGACAAGCATGTTGAAATACACTGAATGAAGGCTTCAAAAAAGTACTAACCCATAGTTCAATCTTTAAAATTCTTCTCCACCAGAAAGTCACTTGGGTCTAGTTTATAAGCATTCAAAGAAAACAGAGGGTTGTTTGGCTCATTCTCGGAGAAAAGCTCGCTCTATGAAAGAAACCTCACCTTTGACCCATTTTCCCTCCTGATACAACCAGTAGCACCCTATAACTAAAACCTGTCCTTACACCAGCTGAACTGCTGAACTGAACAAATTTTGACCCAAACAGGAAAGCTTAGACCCTACCTGTCTCTTCTAACTCAAAAAGTCTCCAGATTGGGCAAAAATTTTCAAGGAAAAGAAGGATTTTCAAGGATTTTAAGTCACACCCAAATCGTCTTCCCATTTTTTGCCCTCTACCGCGCAACGCAACTCTGACGTCAGCCCTGTATGTTTATCTTTCACAGAATGTATAAAGGATAATTTTTATACAATACATGTGAATTTATGTGTGAAAAAAAAAATTCGAATATGTCCCTTTATTCACTCATGCTGGTTTAACCATTACATGTTTTTGCAATGGAAAGTCTGAAAACAAATTATGAATGCATAGTTCAACTGGAAGTTTGTTTGTTTGTTCTAGACTGTCACCTCCGTTTTCGTATGGACACTCGGACTCTAGTTTGTTGGTAGCATGAACGTTTGTTACGGATAGTAGTCTTTTTTTACCTATGTACAATATATGATGATCTTTCAGTAATGACTGGTTACAGAGTAAATAGGGATTTCTAACAAGGGAAAAGGGGATATATGATGGATTTCCTGATAAGTATTTAGATGTGCCCACAAGTGACCTAGTTACAGAGGAAAGACTCAATAGTGGGGAGTCCAGGACAGTAGAGGGTTTTGCCTTGTATTAGGCCATACCAATTTAATTTCTTGGTTCACGGATTTTCAAAAAAATAGATAGAGAGAGAGCGACAGGGCGGAAAAAAAAATTGTAAAATGGTTGGGGTAAAGATAAGGGCAAATCCAAAACATAAGGAATAAAAAGTTTTCAGCTTGAAAAAAGTACAAAAACACCATACTGTACAGTAACAGAACCTGTTCGTTCAAATTACAAAAGTAGTGTCAGTTTTTATGTTTGTCCCATCTTTCATGAATGAAAAATATAACTGCAATAACAATGCCCACATTTTAAGGAGCTTATAATATAAAGGCCAATCTGCTACACCAGAAAGTTGGTGAATGGTCTCTTTAATGGTGAAAATTTGCTGAGTGGTAATTTTTATTTTCCAAAAAATTGGAGCGAGCGAATCCATGAACCAATCATTAAAATTGGTATGGCCTTAGTACTAGTAGCTTTTGGGTGGAAACACACTTCAAGACTTCAAATCCTGACAGACCTTTGATCACCTTTAGAACTAACTCTATGTAGGGGCTGTTTCCAGAGGTGGTCTGTGTTTCCACATAAAATTCTCCATGGGCAAGGAAACCATGCTAAGGGGGAACAGGCAGACCAGCAGGCACTTGGGCAAACCAAGGAGGTTTGGGCAAACAGAGTGTGAACAGAGCTTCTTTGTGACCTGTTCATGACCTTATTTTAGTTTCAGTGTAACTGTTATCCCTACCCAACAAAAGAAGTTCAACTCTACTCTACTCTACTATTAATATTGTATTCACATTTTCAAAACTTTTCACTTACATTGTAACTGTATATATAAAACATCATTGAGCCTGAGATTTTTTCAGCTGCTTGGGGATCGCTCATTTCATCCGTAGAGGTGGTGGAAGATCAAGACATCTGAATGGATGTATGCAATTAACAATAGATAGCAGCTTAAACATTGAGACCCAGAAAAGCTTGAACAATCATCCCTTTCCTAAGTGTACATTCAGTCAAGTATTTCACAAGCCTAGCATGGTCTACCACAGGCCTGATCCACCACAATGAACCTCCCCAGCAGCTAGCTCCCTCTAAGTAAACCACAGTGCTTGGCTCAGTGGGCCACAGATTGTATTTCAGGACACCGTGTCATCAACCCCCAGACCACCATGTGACATGTGAAAGTGATGCAATTCCAGACTGCCTCCTGGGCCATGTGGGCCATCAGTCTGTGTAACACAAACTCCGCTGTCCAGGGCTGTAAACTGTTTGGCGGGCTGCTATAAGCGATATTTAATCAGGCTAGTGGGCCATTCTCCACTTACACACTTCCCATAATTAAGTGCGAGAGGGTTCCGGATATGGATGTTACTTGGATGCTACCACAGTTGCTCAGGGTGCGAAACCAGGGTGGAACCAGCTAAAACCTTCAGTACGAGGGCGGAAAAGCATATAAACTAATAAGTTGTCTGGCGAATATAGTACAGTTATCATTTGGGCCGAGAATCTTACAAGTTTTGTGGTCAGAAGTAACTACCTAACACGTGCACCACTGTGGCTGTTAGTTGGTTTCTTCCGATGACCTCAAGGGCCACACCTTGGCGTTTCGTCTGCAGCCTTTGTTTTTTTCCTGTCGGAAAGTGATCGGTTCCACACCAAACTATCATCTCCTTGATGTTTTCTGTGTTCGGAATTGGTTAGAACCAATTTTCTGTGCCCTTGGAGTCAGTTCCGGAGTTCGGAGCAGCCATATCCGGAACCAGGGTTGTAGCCAGCACCTGTCCTTCAGTCCTTTGAAGGAATTTTGCAGCTGGGGACTGAAAAAAAAATTCCCCATTCCGTCCCCTGGTACAGACAAAAATTGATATGTAAAGATATAAAAAATAATTGAAACCCATGTGTTCTTCTTCACCTAAACAGATACCATTGAACAGCTTAGTCTACAAGCAAAATTTGTACCTCAAAATGCAGGAAATAGTGTTTCAGAGGGTCTAGATTTCAATTTCTCTGGGATCCAGACCCCCTAGAAATGACGCGCAACGTCACGGCATGTCTTCGGTGCTCGATAGGATTCCCATTCAAAATCAAGGGGACTGAAAATGATTTCAGGCTGGCTACAACCCTGTCCGGAACCCTCTCGCACTTAATTATGGGAAGTGTGTAAGTGGAGAATAGAAAACACTGGCCAACTTCCTAGCTTCCTAGGGACCAGGCAACATGCCCCTTTAGGACAGGCCCTCTCAGTTAGACCCAATCCTCAAATTTCCTTGAGAGCATGTATGTCCTGGAGTCAAGGAGGTGATGACTAGGAGTCGATGGTCGTAATGCTAAATAGCCTGGTATCCAAACCCCAGCCTGATCTCAGGTATCTATGATCTATCGTGCAGGGGTCTGGCAGGATTTTTGAGGTCCAGGGGTATGGTATCCAGGCTATAATGCTAAGGCTCTGGAAGCAGTCTAGCATCCAGGCTAGCCTATTCTGTCCTGGCTTATACTATAGTACTGTATAAGTTATACTTTGTAATGTACAGCTTGAGCAAGAAAGCAGTAATTACACAGTGATAATACCATAACACTCAAAACTGGTAACTCCAGAAGCCATCATTCTATCATCACATAAGGCTGGTTTCAGATATGCAACTGAGCTCAGCTGTGTCCTCCTCTGAAAGGAATTAATATCATTCTGAGAATCTGATCCTCCCCAAGGAGACTAGTGTCATTCTTGTTCCACTGTCTGCCTCAGGGCTATGAGCCCTTTTTTTCTGACTTCTACAATGTGTATCTGACAAACAATTAGCGATTCTTAGATCTGTTTGGTCCCCAAAATTAGTAAGTATATTTGTAGACTTTACATATTGAGTTCAATACTAAGAAATATTCTAGATTGTTCCTCTGAGTTGAGTCAGGTGGGCCAGTCTCACTGTCAGGCATGTAACGTTATACCAGGAACTGGGTGTACATTTATACCTACTACATGTAGCTGCTGAGGCTGTTATCTCCAATTGGACACGCCTTGACCTGTCACTGCTCACTGCTGGAAGTAGTTAATGGTTAACTTTTAAGCAGATGTAAAGATCTGGTTCAGTCTCAGTGTTTTCAGTGTTTTTAAATGTTTTTGGAAGTTAATACACTTTCTAGGGGTTTGCCTCTTTCAATGTGGTGACTTATAAGTAATTCGTAGTACAATTCTCTAAGATAGTCTTACTAAAATTGCAAACACAGGATTGTGCCAGGTCCTTACATCTGCTTGAACATTAGAACTTTGACTCCTAGAGGATAAAAGTGGTGGGGATCAAGATATCTGAATGGTTGAACTTAAATATTTGACCCCAAAGTCAGTAACTGTTTTCAGCATGTAGAACACATCTTAATGATGTATGAGTAAATGTGGACATTTATGCAAGATTTTTGACACCACAACCTTATCATCCTAGTAGACATTACCTTAAATTTACTTGGCAATTCAAAACTGAGCATCTAACCATTACCAGAACTTCCAATGCTTCATTACATCCCAAGGCAGATTTGCAGAAACATTCAATTTTATATCATCTGATATTTTCCTCATTTTGTAGTTGACTACTTAAGTACTTTATAATTGGAAAATGTAGCACATACTGTATAAAAGACACACAAGGGGGGAGATGGTAATTCTGGCCTCAACAGGCCAAAGCTCTAATCTCTCATCGTCTAACACAAAACAGATGTGGCTACTGTAGATCTACAATGATCCATCTTTTGTGGAACATGGATAGGCACATATAATATTGGCCCTAGATAGACCTGTTTATAAGCCTACTAGTAGGGAAACTTCTCCTGTGGAATACTATCTAAGCAAATTGGGGAAATGATCACCATCATTAAAATATTCAATCTGATCAATCTTAATGATCAATCTTCAAGTTTACTTCTTCCTATGACCAAAGATACTAATGAAAACAATAGATCTCTTGTTTCTCTATGATACAAAGTAACTCTGTGCATACATATGCTGTTAAATGCAACTTCATAGTAATTGGTGTGAATGAGGACAAAGTGGGTTAGAGGTTAATTCTTTGATAACAATAATTTAGTTTTGTGATGACTTTTGAGTCTACTAGTACATCTTTACCATCTGCCTGAAAGTGTTCTGTAGGGTTTTCTCTCTGTCAGAGGCTAAGTGAGGTCACATCATCACTCACATGGGACTCTGATACAAATCTATCTGTCACGGCTTGTTATACACTAATGCTTATTAAGTAAATACAAACAGCAGGGAATAGCTTCTGTTTTAGCCAGGGCAAGACTTCAAGCATGAGTAATAGTGTATATAACTAAATATGATAGCCCTTAGGTATAATTAAGGGGTAATGACCTGACCCGCACTGTGAAGTGCGAATATGGTGTCATAAGGCCTGGTCCTTTGTTATAAGCACCAAATAAAACCAACAAATGAGTGAAGCGAACAAGGGGTGGTTTTATAAGGTGGTAATAGCAAAGGACCAGGCCTTATGACACCATACACAATGAGAAATAGGTGGGTCATTAACATATTTAGCATATAGCCTACTGAAAATGACACATTCAAGTCTTACAGATACAAATTCCAATAGAACTTGTATCTCTTGAATGTAATAAATACAAACTTTAAAGTTTATCTGTGTTGGTAGAAGTCATTATTGAACTAGTTAAATTGTAATTTCCAACACACCCAAATTTTCGACTGAACAGCTCTAGCTGCTGTGACATCACGTTATGCAGATTGAACACGTGATGCAATATGCATTGGATCATAGGGTTCAGGTTCCCTGAGCACAGACGCCCGAGTTCAACAACCTCAGAACTTTCCCAACATATTCACATAGAATCACCGGGTCATTCGGTTTCACTGGACAAAGTTAAAATCTTGGACATAGAGCCAAACTTTTTTGCTAGAGAGATCAAAGAAGCCATCTACATCAGAGCTTTACAACCATCCCTGAACAGAGATGGCGGGCGCTATAGTAGTTTAGTTAAATACTGCACACTTTTGATGGAATATACCTAGAACATACATAAGACCGAAGGTAGAACATACTACGACCGGTTCATAGGAGGGAATTTGCGCGACATATGATGATTCCCCTAGGACAGTAGCCTAGGATAGTTTTCGGTTCACACAAACCCACTGCGACTCTCATGGCGCACCACAACACATCACACTGCAGCGCACAGCCGTGAACCCTGGTGACCAGACGAGTGTGGCGTGGGTTGAATCAAGGGTGGGAAAGGTCTCAGGCATTTGCATATGACCCCTGACCTACTGCAAAGCGAAAGTGGGCTGCCTACGACATCGGCACATTCAGTGATGCCGCAAACTGCCCAATGTCTGTCGTACGCCCAACCCTGGAGGCAACAGGTGACACGTGATGCCGCCGTGCGTCACGGAGGCTGTTTACACGGACAAGCGTCACGCGCTGCTCATCAATCGCCATAGGACAGATTGCAGTTTCCACACGATGTGTGGAGTTTCCACACGATGTGTGGGGTTTCCACACGATGTGTGCAGGTTTCCACACAATGTGTGGAGTTTCCACACGATGTGTGGAGTTTCCACACGACGTGTGGAGTTTCCACACGACGTGTGGAGTTTCCACACGATGTGTGCAGGTTTCCACACGTCGTGTGGAATCTCCACACATCGTGTGGAAACCCCACACATCGTGTGGAATCTCCACACATCGTGTGATAGAATTTCTGTTTTTAACTGAGAACATGTTGTGGATGGAAAAGGTGCAGTTCCTACAGAGGTACATAGGTGGAGCTGTGTGACTTTGCTTTTTACTGCATGCAAAAGATACTGTATTTGTTCATATGGTACAACCTATGATTAAGAAAGAAAGGTTGTAGGTTCAACTGTTGCAATATGTAATGTGTCTGTTTTATCGATGTCATTGTTAGGAGTTCCCCTTTAAAGCAAAGAAGAGGCACACGATGGAGTACAGCAGACAGTTTCCCCATCTCAGAGCCAGGACCAACTCTTTTGCAGCTCTGCTCAGAATAAGGAGCCAGGCGGCCAGTGCTATCCACAAGTTCTTCCAGGTCAGTGCACGTTACTTATACATGGGCTCAAAATACTGCAAGAAAATGCATTTTTGTCCACCCAAAATTGAAGCTGTGTTCACCTTTTTTTTGTTAACAGTGGGTACATTAATATTTTGTGCACCTACTATATTTATGTAGATTTTTGTGTAGAGTTACATACTAAAGATACTAACAGTACTACTCTCTCTCTTTCTCTCCCTATCTTTGTACTGCATCTGTACTATCATAAAGCATATTCTTTAAATGTCAGAAAAGTTTTGCGACCTTTGTTGTATTAAAGACCATCTCTACTGTACATAAGGGCCACCTGGCCATTGATATGCATTCAAACCTGTACTTGTGGCCACCTTTACATAAGGACCACCTGGCTATTGATATACAGTCAAACTTGTAGTGACCACCGCCTAGCCACTGATATACAGTCAAACCTATACTGGTGACCACCTCTACATAAGGACCACCAGACCATTGACATACAGTCAAACCTATAGCTAGTGACCACCTCTACATAAGGACCACCTGGCCATTAATATACAGTCAAACCTGTACTAGTGACCACCTCTACATTAGGACCACCTGTCCTACATGCATGTGGCTACCTTTTGGTGGTCCCTTTGATAATTAACACAGAAGCCTGTCTATAGTGACCACCTGTCTACAATAGACCAGATTTTATTGGTCCACAGTGTGTGGTCTAATACTGTAAATGCAGAAATGTTCGCAGTGGTTTTATGTTCGGGGTTTTCGCGGTGGCCGCCGCGAATTTAAAACCACCACAAACATTTTTCCATGGCAGTAAGAGACTACAGTGCATGGTGCTACAGCAAAGTTAAAACCACCGCGAAAAGTTCTCTTTCCTACTACCGCGAAATTAAATCCCGGCAAACTTAGATACATTTACAGTCAGTATAATGATCTTGGGCAGGTGTGACTGTATTTTCATTGTTTTTCTCCTGACAGGATGAGGGATACATTGAAGTCCACACCCCTGTCATCAGTTCCAATGATTGTGAAGGGGCAGGGGAGCTGTTCCAGGTAGAGGTAGGGACAACACTCATGTTCTAGCCATTCCTGACACCTTTTTTTAAAAAACTAAATTGTTCAAAGCAAGGTCACAAGACCACTACAAGGCAATGAGCTAAGAAGTTGGAAACTGTGTATGGTGGACATTTGTTTTGAAGGCTGATAAGTTGTAGACAGGAGGGAAACAGGTGTCGTCAAGAGAGTTCCATAATTTTGATGAGGAAAGAAACTGTTGCCTTAGAAGGACTTGGAAACCGGCAATTGAACAGTAAAGCGATTTGAAGTAGCCAATTGTGAAGAGGAGAGAAGAGACTCGTGAGCTATATAACGGCTGGATACCAGGCTAAGTTTGAAGAGAACCTAGTGTTGTGCTTAAAGGCTCTCACATTTACATGTACCCCAATTAAAGTACTCACCCATGATTCAGGGCATGTCAGAAAAATCTACAGGACTGAAATGTAAAATTGAGAACTGAACTAAAGTTTCTCTGCCGCTCTTGAACACAGACCTGGTGGCATCCCTAGTCCATCAGAATTTCATGCTTGTCAGAGGATTTTCTTCCCAGTGTAACGGCGTCCAGTGCGCCAAATTTCTTGTCAAATTTAAGAAAATGGTGTCCAGATGACGCCATGACACTTGCCCGGCTAAAGCTGCCTATAATCACTCCCATCCTCTCTTTTCATTATGTCCTCTTGCTGTAATATTTTAGTTTTGTGGGTTAATGGTATCTATCCTTATGTCCACACAAAGCCAGCCAGCTCCACAGTACTGAAGCAGATATCACAGGACAGTGGGAAGGAGACAAAACATTTCTTTGATGTCCCAGCATTCCTCACTGTGTCGGGACAACTGCAGTTGGAGGTTATGGCCAGGTATGTATTATACTGTTAATGCAGAAATGTTCGTGGTGGTTTTATGTTCCAACTGCAAAATTCCGTCAAAGGACGAAAGGACGGCTGCTGACTACAACCCTGTTTGACTTGCATCTTTTAGGTTCTTTCCTTTTCTGTGATTTCATTTCTTTTGCTTGTTCCAGTGCCCTGTCCAGAGTGTACGTGTTTGGCCCCACCTTCCGAGCAGAGAGGTCCCTGGGGAGGAGACACCTGTCTGAGTTCTATATGGTGGAGGCAGAGTTAGCCTTCACACAACAACAGGAGGATGTCATGGAGGTGGGTTAGTTAAGCTAAGGGCACAACCCGCCGTTTGTGCAAATACGTGCTGTCTACGTGCCAAAACATGGGCAATCTTTTGGGATCCGTAAGTGGTAAGTACCGCCTCTGTACGAACTCGTACGGAATCCGACGGATTTTGAAGCATGCAGGTCCCATAGCCTCACCGGATGTAGGGACTTTACGTGCAGGCAAAACTTTGCATGCCATCGGGCTGCGGATTGGCCCCCCGTACGTGCCAGTACGGTGGACGCGCCTGCCCTGTACAGCCTGAACGTTTTCAGAAAAACGAGGCGGACGTGACCTCCAAAAAAACTATACGGACAAATTGCACGAACGGCGGGTTGTGCCCTTAGCTTTAGTGATGACTCTTTCTTATCCCTTGCACATGTTTCTCTATAAAAAAAAATTGCAAGAGGGAGCACTGCAATGGGGCTGAGTAACCAAGAAGGGTGATGGTCTTAAAGAAGGGGGTCCCCTTCCAGGCTTCAAGATCTCCTGAGGGGCAAACTTACTGTCAGACAGGTCACAGTTGAAGACTATGGTAGCATCCCTGGTCTGACAGTGAGTGAATTAACATCTTATTCTGGCCAGAAAATCTGCCCTTGTTCCTTTAAACTTAAACATTATTATCATATAGCCAGGCGCCGCGGACCAATCAGAAGGCCCCGTTCCACGTTGGTTATGACGCCGTAACACAGAGATTCAGGCCAGGCAGGTGTGTATCGCTCCTCTGATTGGTCAGAATGAATCGACACTGGCACCGGTGTCGATTTTCTATGCATCATACAGGAGTTTGCAAGTTTGGGTAGGCTATATGATAATAACGTTAATGACCCGCCTGTTCCTCTGTGTACATGGTGTAATAAAGCCTGGTCCTTTGCTATAACCACCTCATAAAACCACCTCGTTCGCTTCGCTCATATCGGTGGTTTTATGAGGTGGTTATAGCAAGGGACCAGGCGTTATTACACCATGTACACCGTGGAACAGGCGGGTCATTAACCCTTAATTATATGATAGCCCTGCCTCTAAACTAGGGAATGATTGAGATGTACACACACATTCACAACAGAACAATGTGTGTTGACTATTGATTCTCCAAACTCACAGTGAAACAATGCCCCCTATGGGCTAAGTACAAAAGTGCAGGAGTCCAATGACAGGAGGTATACTAGTAACACCAAGAAGCTTTGTAACCTAATAAAATATCTTGTATGAAGATTTGCCAAAGATTTAGTTTGAAAAATGTTCAATGTACAGCAAGGCAGCAGCTGGTTATATAAATGTAAAATATACTAAAGGACTTGTCACACCTAATTTTTCACAATCTAACTCCAGTCATTATTTGAAGCTTTCTAATGAGGATGCCCTGTTCTTGGTGGCAACAAGTTTCACTCCATAACATGAACATATCAATCCTAGTTTGATGACTCTGGTTCTTGAAGGCATGACTGTTTCTTTTTCTTTTCAAGTTGGCATTAGATACTTAGAACTTGTTATATCCACCAGTTTATCAGCCATTATACAGTGCATTTTCAAATAGCTGTATGTTTTAAATATTTTTTCCTTATTGCTTTAATAGCTGAGTGTATTTCTGCCCAGGTGATAGAGAGGATGGTGAAACAGCCAACAGAGCAGATCCTGGCCTCATGTCCTGATGATCTTCATCTATTCTACAAGTTTGTTTCACCTGGACACAGGGTAAGTAATGTGTTGTTTTTTCTATGTTTTGTAACATGCCAATCTTGTACCGACTAGTATATACAAGCTGCATATAATAAGATCAGACAGATTTGATGTACTGGGATGGACCCTTCTGTTGTGATTAATATTGGATGAAAAGAGGAATTTCCTTGGCACAATGAATGTGTAAATAACTGTACACAGTGTCTGTCTTCTCTGTCATGATCAGTGGAAGAATAGCTCAACTGTTCACTGACTTCATTTGGGCTAAATTGGTTCAAAGTCACTTTCACTTTCTAGATACATGTAGGTGCATGATTTCATTTTTAAGAAAGAATCTAAGGCTGGCATCCAGGAAATCCATTTCACATTGCCCTGGATATGATTTGCTGGCACCTTGGCAAATATATATGTGTTTGTAGACAAAAACCTGCCAGCAGGTATTGTGAGATGAGGTGTACAGATAGGGCAAACTTCATCCGACAAAATATCTACCTTCAGGGCTAGATACTAGATACTGCATTGTACATGTAGGTTCATTATCAACATGTGTGTACCAAACATTAGAACTGTGCACCTAATTTTTGACAATAATTGTGCATTACGTAGTATTGAAAATGCCTCACATCATTTTGTGCTCAATTAATGGAGCACATATTGGTGTCAGTTAAACTGTTTGAATGCTGTCTAGCATGTCTCTTTCTTTTTATTTGTCTAGTAGGATATCAATCTTTTCCATGTAATATTTCACATTTTCAGGAAGTTGTGGAGAAAATATTGACATCAAGATTTATCAGGTATTCTGTTCCTTTTGTAATGTTTGGATATCCCTATGATAATGTTTGGATATCCCTATGATAATATGCTCAATATCCCTATGATAATGTTCAGTGTCCTTCATGCTCTGATCAATAGAAAAAAGAGAACCCATGTTTCTTCATGTTTGTCAGAACTATGTTTCCAGTAAAATTATGACATTAAGTCATATGTCATTGTGGCCTTTATTAGTTAATGTACAATTTCTGTCATTCTTAATGTAAAATAGATAGTTTCTTCTTCTTTGCACTTATGATACAGGATGACCTACACAGAAGCGATTCAGATCTTAACGAAGAATTCAGAAAACTTCCAGTTCAAACCAGAGGTAGGTTTGGTACTGGTAAATGGTAAAGCCTAGGAAAAAATGTTGCGTTTTCAGTTCCAACCATGTACAGTGAAAACCTGTTGACCCTAGCCTTTGTTTTGGATGACATTAAGGGACGGAATTTTTTTTATGAAAATGTTGTGGAATCAGTTTCCAACATGTTCTCCTTACATTGTGCTTCTGTTGCAACAGAAATGTATATTATTGTTAATGACTTGCATAGCGGGGCTTGATATACTTTTTTCTGTTTACATGCACAATGTTTTTTTCCTGAGATCTGTCATCCATAAAATTGACTTGCTTTGGCCTTAATTGAATTCAAAACGCAGCTTTAACTTTCCTATGCCTGAATGCCACATAGTAGACTTTCAGACTCCCTTCATAAAATGATTATTATATCCACTGGTGCCACAGTTGGGAATCAATTTTGAAATTAGAGTCACTATTGATATCACCTTTTGACCCTCAAATCCCCCATTTATTGGAGTATGATGCATTTGATGATATTTATATAAGAGTAATTTAGTTTGTGAATCCTAACAAATCCTACTATGATTGAGATGCTGCTCCTCTGTGACCTAGCAGATCCCATGTCTCAAACCCTGTTGATATGCAAACAATTAAATCTGCTTATAGGGGATAGTCACAGATTTGTACTGGATTTTTTTAGCCCTTCAAAATAGGTTTTTATTATTTGATTGTATGTGTTACTTGAAACAATTCTGTACAGTAGTAATACACTGGAAATGCATGTTTTTAATGTAAAAATGTAATGTAAAGCTGTTGTTCCTTTGTTCAGTTACTGTAAATGCATTTAAAATTCACAGGGATTTACTTTTGCAGTAGTTGGAAAATTGAGTGTTTGCAGTGGTTTTAAGTTCGCGGTAGCGCCATAGACTGCAGTCTCATACTACATATATAATGGAAAGATGTTCGCGTTGATGTGAAGTGGCCACTGCAAAAACCGCAAACATAAAACCACCACCAAACCTACAGCACTTTTTCGTTAAATGAAAAGCTATCTACCACAAAAAAATCAAGACCAGCATGTCTAAGACAAAAGATACAAAATCTGGACGTTCTGCTGTAGTAGCAAGGTCACAAGCCAGAGGGAAGAAAACTAAAAAAATCAGACCATAATTTTTGGTTCTACAATACCTAGTATCCAAATAGAAAATATCAAAATTCATCCAGATTCCAGAGGTTGTGACCACAAATATCTGGAAAAACACAGTCACATAAACACACCAAAAACTACATGTATGTCCTGCATTTCATGGAGGTTGGAGGGAATAAAACCACCATATTTGCTTTGAAAGTATACTCTTCATTAAGCTCGCAGACCAGAAAGACATGCATACCTGTATTTACTTTTACAGTAGGATTGGCACGTGGCACGATCGGGAGCGCGTTGGTCTCAGGCCCGAGAGGTCCCGGGTTCAAATCCGCTTGCCGTGTCACCGATCTTGTGCCCTTGGGAAAGGCACTTTACACGACTTTCCTCACCTAACTCAGGTGTAAATGAGTACATAGAAACTCCAAATAATAAACCTGCATCTGCTGGGGCCGTCTTACGTGGCAAAAACAGTTCTGTCCCTGTAGGACTTAGTGCGCCAGTAGACGAGAGGGTGGAGAAGGAAGTGCACACCCCTCCTTCACCTTAAAAAGTCACGTGCAGGCCAGGCAGACTGGTCGTCTAATCAACCCTGTCTGCCTACCATTGATCTTCGGATACGAAGAAACAGCCACCATCATCATCAGGATAGCATATTTCACCTGCATGTACATTACTGCAGGGATTTAATTTCGCGGAAGCGGGGAAAATGGACTCTTCGCGGTGGTTTAAGTTCGGGGTAGCACCATGCACTGTAGTCTTTTACTGACATGGAAAAATGTTCGCGGTAGTTTTAAGTTTTTAAGCGGCCACCGCAAAAGCCACAAACATTAGACCACCGCAAAAGTTTCTGCATTTACAGTATACAATTTAACGTTAGATAGCCAAAATAATGAAGTGATAGATTACTGGGCAGAAGAAATTTTGATGTTACAATCTTTTTTCATTTACTTTCCAATCCAAGCCACCTATTAAACATTGTACATGTGAATGATTGAGTGGCTCCAGTACTGATGCAAACATGCAGAATTATTGTGCAAACCCAAGATGGAGAGGTGAATGCCCCATACATGTCCTCACTGATTTCTTTATTCTCTAAGAAGCTCTCTCTACTATCTCATTAATGTTCACCTTGTCTGACCTTGAAGACTTGGAGGAGATTATTGCGGATCGCTGGAGTATAGATTTATTACGTGTGGAAAGAATGGTCAACGAGCCTTGGGGAAGCCTTTTTCATTGGATTTTCAAGGTTACTTATAACAGTTTTTTTTTTAAGTCTCCCTATTGAGAGCTGCTTTAAATTAGTTCAATTTTCAAGGTTATTTATGATCAGAGTACTTTTTTCAACCTGTCCCTTTTGATGGCTCCTTAAAGTTAATCAATATCAAAAAGTAGGAAAAGAAAATTACACATCAAAATGCAAATATCTAATGGACATGCAGCAACTTTCTCATTGGCTACACTAAAATTTGCCATGTTCTCATTGGTTAAATTGATAATTGTGATGGACAGTCAGGATCAGCTTATTGATGAGCCACTGTATTCAGTCACTTGACCACAGTGTCTGTAGGGGCTTTGATCATAAAAACTATATTATTGTAAAAGATAGCGGGTGAATGCCCCTCCTCATATCCCTACTGACTACAGTTATTCCTAACAAGCTCTCTTCTTAGATCTCATTAATGTTGACCTCGTCTCATCTTGAAGACTTGAGGGGATTATGCGCATCACTTGAGTAAAGATTTATTGCGTGTGGACAGAATTGTCAGTGAGCCTTGGGGAAATTCCATTGGATCTTCAAGGTCATCTGTAATGTGTTCTCAGCTTCTCCCCATTGAGGGCTGCTATAACCTAATCTATATTAACTTGATGCATTGGAGCCACTGTTTATAGAAGTCCGGACGACATGACATTGTACTGTTGTCTTGTAGCTCCGATTGTTGAAACACGTTTTTGCTCCTCTGTATGCTGTTTTTTTTAAAACAGTGTCTTTGATTATATTTACCTCCATGAAAAATTGTTTTTGTTGTTTCTGTACATGTGTTTCTGGATATCTGTGGTCAGCATAACATATATGTAATTGTAAGAACCTCTGGATGGATTGTAATATTTGGTATGTGGCCATGGAAAGGGGTTGGGAAGATGATCACGAAGGTTCAGGTTGATTTGAAGCCCACTAGTGTGTAACCTTGGTACTGCAGCAAAACTATTGTTTTTGTATGTCTTTTGTCCTGCTATGGTCTGAATGTTTTGGTATCAGATACATTTTTTTTGTAGCTTTCAAGATATCAGGAAGAAGACAATGTAGGTTTGAGCCCCTAGTACTATCTTCTGGAACTGCATGGACATTTTTGTTACAACCTTTAAAAGAAATCAATTAAAGAAACTACCAGGATGTCCAATCCTAATTGACAATCATTATGGTTTCTTGATTTCTCCATTTCCAGTGGGGACATGACCTGCAGAAAGAGCATGAGCGCCACCTGGTGAGGCACTGTGGGAGTGTACCCGTGTTCGTGACCAATTTTCCCAAGGAACTCAAGCCATTCTATGCCAGGGACAATGATGATGATAAAACAGTAAGTGCTATTCTTCTTTTAAATACAGTTCATGTCAAAAGTCTAATTGCATAATTATTTAAAAGACACTTCAATCTCTAGATAAGATACTGAAATGTACTTCCGGACATTTCAAATGACATCCATCACTCCAAGTGAAACCCAACACTCTTCTTCAGCGTCAATTTTAGTCATTCTAGTAAATGTTGAAGAAGAGTGATTGATGTTACTCAAAAGGTCTGGGAGCAATCAAATTTAATCCAATGGTAGGATTGAAATATCATTATGTTCCATCCAGAGGTTCTAATAGTTATGCTGACCACAAATATCCGGTTACACAGACAGACAGACACACAGACACACACATCCAACAGCCAGATGAGAAAGACTACAGCTACACATGTAGAATGTAGAACACTCTCTTCGTCAGATAATGCATAAGTTATGCACAGGACCTGAAACAATAAAGATGTGATAAGGCCTAGGAAAAAAAGTTGTGTTTCCTGCTTCCCTACCTACGATCATAGAAATACCTGCTGACCCTAGACTTTTTTTGGGGGGTGGACAATGGAGTCACATAGCTTCCAATTAGAATTTTTATTCAGCTTGCTTCCTATCGAAGCAAAAAGACTGCTTGTTCTATCTAATGAAGGATAAATTTATCTATGTTGCACAAAATTAAAGCTAATTGACATTAATTGAAAGACAAATTTCCTCATGCATTTCAGTTTACTTTGTTCAACACTGTATAAATTTTGTAATGAATATGTCTCACTAGAGTTTTGGCTAGCCTAAAAGAAATTAAAAGAAAAAAAAGATAACCCTATCCAGGACTGAAACAGGAAACACAATATTTTTTTCCAAGGCCTAACTGGGTCCTTGTCATATCTGTTTGTGTGCAATGAACTGTAATTGTAGAATCAAAGCCATTCAGATATGTTTGTATGCCTACAATGTTGCTTGAATAGACCTGTTGATAATAATCTGACAGTCCACCATGCTCTGATCTATAGGCTCTAATGAAGGTTTAAACAAGAGAACTCTTTCATCATCAGGCAGTACACACGCACACAACAGACCCTAAGGATGTAGTAATTACTCTGATGATAATAGGTACTTGTCATAACCATTTGTGTGTATTGCGTGAAACGAACTGTAATTGTAAAATCAAAGCCATTCAGGTATATGTCATTGTACGAATGTATGTTTGCAGTGGTCATTGAAAATTTGATCCATGTAACGTTCTGTTAAAAGAAAGTTTAGCATTGTACTATGATGACTACCAACACAGATACTAAGCTTCCATGATCATCAATGGATATGTCATAATTGTCTTTTCAATTTTCCAGGTTGCAGCATTCGACCTGTTGGTACCCGAGGTCGGGGAGCTGTTTGGAGGCAGTCTGAGGGAGGAACGACTGGAGATATTACAGGATAGACTAGACAGGTAGGGAACCTTACACACTGTAACAACTACTGGAGATATTACAGGATAGACTAGACAGGTAGGGAACCTTACACACAGTAACAACGACTGGAGATATTACAGGATAGACTAGACAGGTAGGGATCCTTACACACTGTAACAACTACAGGAGATATTACAGGATAGACTAGACAGGTAGGGAACCTTACACACTGTAACAACTACAGGTCCTGGAGATATTACAGGATAGACTAGACAGGTAGGGAACCTTACACACTGTAACAACTACAGGAGATATTACAGGATAGACTAGACAGGTAGGGAACCTTACACACAGTAACAACTACAGGTCCTGGAGATATTACAGGATAGACTAGACAGGTAGGGAACCTTACACACTGTAACAACTACAGGAGATATTACAGGATAGACTAGACAGGTAGGGAACCTTACACACTGTAACAACTACAGGAGATATTACAGGATAGACTAGACAGGTAGGGAACCTTACACACTGTAACAACTACAGGAGATATTACAGGATAGACTAGACAGGTAGGGAACCTTACACACAGTAACAACTACAGGAGATATTACAGGATAGACTAGACAGGTAGGGAACCTTACACACTGTAACAACTACAGGAGATATTACAGGATAGACTAGACAGGTAGGGAACCTTACACACAGTAACAACTACAGGTCCTGGAGATATTACAGGATAGACTAGACAGGTAGGGAACCTTACACACTGTAACAACTACAGGAGATATTACAGGATAGACTAGACAGGTAGGGAACCTTACACACAGTAACAACTACAGGTCCTGGAGATATTACAGGATAGACTAGACAGGTAGGGAACCTTACACACAATAACAACTACAGGAGATATTACAGGATAGACTAGACAGGTAGGGAACCTTACACACTGTAACAACTACAGGAGATATTACAGGATAGACTAGACAGGTAGGGAACCTTACACACTGTAACAACTACAGGAGATATTACAGGATAGACTAGACAGGTAGGGAACCTTACACACAGTAACAACTACAGGAGATATTACAGGATAGACTAGACAGGTAGGGATCCTTACACACAGTATCAACTACAGGAGATATTACAGGATAGACTAGACAGGTAGGGAACCTTACACACTGTAACAACTACAGGAGATATTACAGGATAGACTAGACAGGTAGGGAACCTTACACACAGTAACAACTACAGGTCCTGGAGATATTACAGGATAGACTAGACAGGTAGGGAACCTTACACACAGTAACAACTACAGGTCCTGGAGATATTACAGGATAGACTAGACAGGTAGGGATCCTTACACACAATAACAACTACTGGAGATATTACAGGATAGACTAGACAGGTAGGGAACCTTACACACAGTAACAACGACTGGAGATATTACAGGATAGACTAGACAGGTAGGGATCCTTACACACTGTAACAACTACAGGAGATATTACAGGATAGACTAGACAGGTAGGGAACCTTACACACAGTAACAACTACAGGAGATATTACAGGATAGACTAGACAGGTAGGGATCCTTACACACTGTAACAACTACTGGAGATATTACAGGATAGACTAGACAGGTAGGGAACCTTACACACAGTAACAACTACTGGAGATATTACAGGATAGACTAGACAGGTAGGGATCCTTACACACTGTAACAACTACTGGAGATATTACAGGATAGACTAGACAGGTAGGGAACCTTACACACAGTAACAACTACTGGAGATATTACAGGATAGACTAGACAGGTAGGGATCCTTACACACTGTAACAACTACTGGAGATATTACAGGATAGACTAGACAGGTAGGGAACCTTACACACAGTAACAACTACTGGAGATATTACAGGATAGACTAGACAGGTAGGGAACCTTACACACTGTAACAATACAGGAGATATTACAGGATAGACTAGACAGGTAGGGAACCTTACACACAGTAACAACTACAGGAGATATTACAGGATAGACTAGACAGGTAGGGATCCTTACACACAGTAACAACTACTGGAGATATTACAGGATAGACTAGACAGGTAGGGAACCTTACACACTGTAACAATACAGGAGATATTACAGGATAGACTAGACAGGTAGGGAACCTTACACACTGTAACAACTACAGCAGGAGATATTACAGGATAGACTAGACAGGTAGGGAACCTTACACACAGTAACAACTACTGGAGATATTACAGGATAGACTAGACAGGTAGGGAACCTTACACACTGTAACAATACAGGAGATATTACAGGATAGACTAGACAGGTAGGGAACCTTACACACTGTAACAACTACAGCAGGAGATATTACAGGATAGACTAGACAGGTAGGGAACCTTACACACAGTAACAACTACTGGAGATATTACAGGATAGACTAGACAGGTAGGGAACCTTACACACAGTAACAACTACAGGAGATATTACAGGATAGACTAGACAGGTAGGGATCCTTACACACAATAACAACTACAGGAGATATTACAGGATAGACTAGACAGGTAGGGAACCTTACACACAGTAACAACTACAGGAGATATTACAGGATAGACTAGACAGGTAGGGAACCTTACACACAGTAACAACTACTGGAGATATTACAGGATAGACTAGACAGGTAGGGATCCTTACACACAGTAACAACTACTGGAGATATTACAGGATAGACTAGACAGGTAGGGAACCTTACACACAGTAACAACTACAGGAGATATTACAGGATAGACTAGACAGGTAGGGAACCTTACACACAGTAACAACTACAGGAGATATTACAGGATAGACTAGACAGGTAGGGAACCTTACACACAGTAACAACTACTGGAGATATTACAGGATAGACTAGACAGGTAGGGATCCTTACACACAGTAACAACTACTGGAGATATTACAGGATAGACTAGACAGGTAGGGAACCTTACACACAGTAACAACTACTGGAGATATTACAGGATAGACTAGACAGGTAGGGAACCTTACACACAGTAACAACTACTGGAGATATTACAGGATAGACTAGACAGGTAGGGATCCTTACACACAATAACAACTACAGGTCCTGGAGATATTACAGGATAGACTAGACAGGTAGGGATCCTTACACACAATAACAACTACTGTAGGAGATATTACAGGATAGACTAGACAGGTAGGGATCCTTACACACAATAACAACTACTGTAGGAGATATTACAGGATAGACTAGACAGGTAGGGATCCTTACACACAATAACAACTACAGGAGATATTACAGGATAGACTAGACAGGTAGGGAACCTTACACACAGTAACAACTACAGGAGATATTACAGGATAGACTAGACAGGTAGGGAACCTTACACACAGTAACAACTACTGGAGATATTACAGGATAGACTAGACAGGTAGGGAACCTTACACACAGTAACAACTACAGGAGATATTACAGGATAGACTAGACAGGTAGGGAACCTTACACACAGTAACAACTACTGGAGATATTACAGGATAGACTAGACAGGTAGGGATCCTTACACACAATAACAACTACAGGTCCTGGAGATATTACAGGATAGACTAGACAGGTAGGGATCCTTACACACAATAACAACTACAGGAGATATTACAGGATAGACTAGACAGGTAGGGAACCTTACACACAGTAACAACTACAGGAGATATTACAGGATAGACTAGACAGGTAGGGATCCTTACACACAATAACAACTACTGGAGATATTACAGGATAGACTAGACAGGTAGGGATCCTTACACACAGTAACAACTACTGGAGATATTACAGGATAGACTAGACAGGTAGGGAACCTTACACACAGTAACAACTACTGGAGATATTACAGGATAGACTAGACAGGTAGGGATCCTTACACACAATAACAACTACAGGTCCTGGAGATATTACAGGATAGACTAGACAGGTAGGGAACCTTACACACAGTAACAACTACTGGAGATATTACAGGATAGACTAGACAGGTAGGGAACCTTACACACAGTAACAACTACTGGAGATATTACAGGATAGACTAGACAGGTAGGGAACCTTACACACAGTAACAACTACAGGAGATATTACAGGATAGACTAGACAGGTAGGGAACCTTACACACAGTAACAACTACAGGAGATATTACAGGATAGACTAGACAGGTAGGGAACCTTACACACAGTAACAACTACAGGAGATATTACAGGATAGACTAGACAGGTAGGGATCCTTACACACAGTAACAACTACAGGAGATATTACAGGATAGACTAGACAGGTAGGGAACCTTACACACGGTAACAACTACAGGAGATATTACAGGATAGACTAGACAGGTAGGGAACCTTACACACAGTAACAACTACAGCAGGAGATATTACAGGATAGACTAGACAGGTAGGGATCCTTACACACAGTAACAACTACTGGAGATATTACAGGATAGACTAGACAGGTAGGGAACCTTACACACTGTAACAACTACAGGAGATATTACAGGATAGACTAGACAGGTAGGGATCCTTACACACAGTAACAACTACTGGAGATATTACAGGATAGACTAGACAGGTAGGGATCCTTACACACAATAACAACTACAGGTCCTGGAGATATTACAGGATAGACTAGACAGGTAGGGAACCTTACACACTGTAACAACTACTGGAGATATTACAGGATAGACTAGACAGGTAGGGAACCTTACACACTGTAACAACTACAGGAGATATTACAGGATAGACTAGACAGGTAGGGATCCTTACACACAATAACAACTACAGGAGATATTACAGGATAGACTAGACAGGTAGGGAACCTTACACACAGTAACAACTACAGGAGATATTACAGGATAGACTAGACAGGTAGGGATCCTTACACACAATAACAACTACTGGAGATATTACAGGATAGACTAGACAGGTAGGGAACCTTACACACAGTAACAACTACTGGAGATATTACAGGATAGACTAGACAGGTAGGGAACCTTACACACAGTAACAACTACAGGAGATATTACAGGATAGACTAGACAGGTAGGGAACCTTACACACAGTAACAACTACAGGAGATATTACAGGATAGACTAGACAGGTAGGGAACCTTACACACAGTAACAACTACTGGAGATATTACAGGATAGACTAGACAGGTAGGGATCCTTACACAGTCTGTAAAAGAAGTCATTGACCCGTACGATGTCTAAGGATTAATGACCTGCTTTTCCCTCAGTATTTAGGCCATGTTGATTTGATTGCACAGATGACGTCCTCTTGGAACCTCTAAACTAGTACTGATGTGAGCATGAAAAAAAAAAATTTTAAGGTTGACAAAAATTTGTATGAAATCTAAGTGGTTAGGAAAGTTGAAGAAATTACTAAGAATACACAGAGTATGGTATAGCAAACAATGGATTCTTCAATTATTACATTTTAGTATCTGTTTTCCAATATTTTTGTTCAATTTACAGCCTACATTAATTTTGCATGGTCCAAAACAGCAGGAGGGGGGCAAAGGTACAAAAATTCATACATGTGCTGATATCATTCATACATATATCAACAATAAGAAAAACACCAAATCAAAGAAGAATAACAACGGAATTGTGAGATCGCGTGCAATCTGGCATGCAATGTTTCCCTGTGAGACTTGTGCGCCAGTAGACAAGAGGGTAGAGAAGGACTTGCACATCCCTCCTTCACCTTAAAAAGTCACTTAAGTAATAACTGTCTGCCTACCATTGTCTTCTGAGACAGATGGATGCCAACAACAGTAACGACGGAATTGACAACCGAGTGAGCAAAGCTCATTTAGCCAATTCAAACTGACTCAGACATTGTTAAGTTCTTACATGCGAACACTAATGGCACTCATTAATGCACAGCTTTCTTCTCATTAACCTGTGCTTCTTTGTGTAAAAAGAACTGACTTTACAGGTAATCCACATTGATTTGGTACCAATTAGTATTTTACAAGACTTAGTGTACATAGGTGAACCATACAGTACAGACTGAAGGAAAGTGGAAAGAAATTCACCAGATAGTGATCAGGAAGACTGCAGAACAAGAGAAGAAAAGAATTTAACTTCTGCTGCTTTGCCTTTGTGGTTTCTGTAAATGCAGAAACTTTCGCGTTGGTTTAATGTTTGCGGTTTTTGCATTGGCCGGTCTACCACCGCAAATATTTTTCCATGGCAGTGAGAGACTACAGTGCATGGTGCTATTGCGAACTTAAGATCAACCACTGCAAAAATTCCTTTTTCCCGCTACCGCGAAATTAAACCCCTGCAAATTATATGCATTTACAGTAGTTTGCAGTTTGCCCAGAAGTGCCAAAGCTCGATGTTTCTGGCTTAAGAAGAAGAGATGATGCTAGAGTGAGCGTATACGTAGTTAAGTGCCAAGAAGTGGTCAATGGTCTGAGTTGCACTGAGGTAACTTGCTAAAAGATATAAAGAATTGACGTGATCCTGAAACAGATTGCAGGGTAGCTTGAAATCCTGGCCCCCTTGCTCTAGGATCTACCCTAGTGGGAAGTCTGTGTTAGCTGTTCTCCTCTTACAGTGAGATTAGGGTTTATTTGTCATTTATGTCATACCTGGGCCGTGAAAACATTAGATACAGGACTGGTGTTCCAGACCGTGTGATAACTTTCTGTATCACACGGGTTCTAAGTTGTATCACACTGGCTTCCTTCGAGTAAAGCAAAAACTTGTTACTAGTTGAGTGAGACAGATATCCAAGAAACCATCACGATCCTCGAGTTGCATCTGATTTGCAGCCATGGGTCTGTCTATTAATACGTAAGTGCTTTGCCAGCTGTGCTTTTCTTAAGATAGAGTCACTCCAATAAGGTAGACATGTAGCCAAGAGATAAGTGGATTGGACTGAAATTTATATGCTGTGACATTTGACTCTTTCTATCCATAAGTCTGTCTGTACCACAGGAGACTTAAATGACACACAGTCGCCCCCACTAACACCTGGGGGCCACACAGTTAAGCTGGGATTTCTATGTCATCTGAGATGCACAGCAACTACATTACGGACACAACAGTCGACCACTTTGGCTACACCATCTTAGTTATTGGGTCCTCATAAGGCCATGTTGATTTGACAATATGGATGACATCTTCTGGGTACCTCAATCCTAACGAGCGTGCAACTAGAAAAATACTACTATAGGGGTGGGTACCGGTATAGAAAATTCAGGTCCAGTTTCGGTCCAGGTCCAGAGGATCAGGTCCAGGTCTGGACCTGAAACTGGACCTAATTGTTTGTGAATGTGTAGTACTCAAAACATTGGTCCATTTCGCTACAAAAGAATCTGTTTGGTGGAGTATCATATCTTCATTTAGACGACGCTACCTGCCTCTGTTAAGTTAGCCCAAGTATGGCTGTAGAAGCTTGATAAAAATGACTATCAACTCTCCTCTACTTCGCTTTTGCTATTTTTTTTTTACCAATAAGCCTCATAACATGTGAACGCCTGCCGGTATAGTCTGTTCATTTTCTAATCGGTCCAACATCTGGTTCACTGAATTTTTCAGGTCCAGTTTTTCCGGACTGGTCCAAGAAGAAAAAACAGTTTTGTACCAGCACACTGTACCCACCTCTAGACTACTGCTTGGAATGCAAATTCAGGAATTGATTTCAAATATAGGCAAAGTTCTGATTGGTTTCAAGTTCTTGTTGCAGCATGGTAACAGTTGGAGCAAGCATTCAGACTGTGGTTATTGCATATGACATCGCTGGCCACTGCTCAGTGTGTTAATACTTAGAGTACAGATCCAGAAATTGACCATTATAGCATTTTTATTGCTGTAGGGAATAGCACAGGGGAAGCAGTGTCTTGACCTCAAATTGTCGGGTTCACCAGTTTGGATGAGAAGTGCTACTATTTTTGACAGAAAATGTACACTATTACGTGTGAAAACACTCTAAGATGCATTTTGAACGTGCTTACAACAAGTGTTTATGTGACAGTCATAACAACACTAACATTTATTATCATGGTGTACTCTGTTGCAAAATGTGGCATTCAAACAGTGTTTTAAGCCTAAAACAGTTTTTTGAATGTCAAAACAACTATCTTATTTTGGTGTGCTATGCTGCAAAGCTGTAGATTTGGCTTGCAATCAGAGTTTTGAGGCCTAAATCTCACATTTTAAGCCAATACAGCCCCCCTCCCATGACAATGTCACGTACTGAAGTTGCGACTAGTGGTTCTCTGAGCCATGACTAATGCACTTGGCATTTCCAGCATCTAGTGGCTTTTAAAAGGAGTTGCCACGGCTAAGTGCTTCAAATAAACTCAAGACATGGACAGAATTTTTCCTGAGTGTGTACTCTGTCAGCCTGCAAATGACCTTGGGTTCATCGTCTGTTGTTCTCTGTCATTGAAGCGTTTGATGTTCATGCACCTAGATGTAGACCAGATGATACAGAAAATTTTGGTCCAGGTACAGTCCAGGTCCAGAGGATCAGGTCCAGGTCTTGACCTAAACCTATCATAATTGTTTGTGAAAATGCATTGGGTAATATTCAAACAGACCATCCTGGAGACAACTCTCCATCTCCTTGGTCTACCTTGTCCCCCAACAACCAAGAGGTCAAGGGACTAGGTAGATAATATTAAAAACAATGGTCCATATTGCTACAAAGAAATCTGTTTGGTGGAGTATCTTACCTTAATGTAAACAACACTAACTGCCTCTGTTAACTTAGATCGAGTTTGACTGTAGAATCTTGGCAAAAATGACTATCAAGTCTCCTATTCTTCTGTGACTCTTTTTAATTTCTTGGACCAATAAGCCTCAAAACACGTGAATGCCTGCCGCCGTAGTGCTGTTATAATCTGTTCACTTACTAATTGGTCCAACATCCGGTCCATTGAATTTTTGCAGGTCCGTTTTTTTCGAACCAGTCCAACAAGGAAAAAACGTTTTGTACCAGTACACCCACCCCTTATGTGCATGTAACGCTAGTTCACCTTTATCCGTTACATTTAACACCAGTGTATTTTGGAATATCAAATCAACTGACGCTGGTCTCAAACTGCATTATACTGAAAAAACAAAAACAATTTGAAACCACCGTCCATCTACATAATTTTCCTAAATATCCTGTTTTTAGGTACAACGGATATAGGTTACCCCGCGAATAAAGGTGAACCAGCGTCAGACACTTGATGGCAGCCCGCCAGCAGCCTCTGTCTTTAGTAACTTGGCAAAGAGTAAATGGAGGAGGTGGAGAACTTCCCTTATGTTGTCAGTCCATTTCTAATGGGTTATAAATATACAGTACATGGGTTCTTTCCCTCTGTCGTCATTGTCGAACAAATCTGTGCAAATTTTCCAGCTCTGTCACTGGACCTAAGCCAAATCTTGATAGACAGTGTAACTTCTTAGACACATGTGATGCACAACAGAGCTTACGTGCATAGTGGAACTTGACGGGTTATTTCTCCTGTGAAATCCTTCTATCTGTCTGTCCCTTCCCTGCCATTTATTTTGACGTATCTACTGTACAGGCCTGCCACTGGGAGAATACTAAACAGCCAGGACTGTCACTCCTGCTAACAGTCTTCAAACACGCAGTGTTGACGGCGTAATCTACTGACAATCAGTGCCCGCAGTGATTTGCAATATGTCGAATGACGCACTTATAAATTGACAACTGTGGGGGCCACGACTTTCCGTCAAAATCCTTTCAGTGTAATTCCACAGCGTAGGGGCCTTTGGAACGATTGCATCTATTTCAGCGTCGTATTCGTTTTGGTAGAATTGCTCTCAGTCTCAACTGTTTTTTGGTAAAATGAAAGATAGATATTTGGTAAAAGCTGTCTTTGTGCCGCTCTGCAAAGACACCATGTGACATTGTCTGTCAATCACTGCACTTGCCACAAATCTAGATGGCGGCAAAGTTTTAAACAATCATGCATTCCCCCCTTCCTGTTAGTCTAAATGCAGAAACGCGCGGTGGTCGCTTCACCGCGAATTAAAAACCACCGCAAACATTTTTTCATGGCAGTAAGAGACTACAGTGCATGGTGCTAACGCGAAATTTAAATCCACCATGAAAAGTCTTTTTGCCCGCTACTGCGAAATTAAATCCCCACGGACTTAAATGCATTTACAGTATTGTAGAGCTCTGGGAGGACCATATATATATATATACATAATGATTGACTTTATTGAGATGCCCTTAAGCTCAGATTGACCTAATTTTCCAGGGCTCATACAAATAAGAAGGTTAATAAGAAATTATATAGTATTACACTAAAACCATTATAATCTGTAAAATTCTTAAACAATCGTGTATCGGAGACAATCTTGAAAAATCCCTGGGTAGCACTGATTCCACAGTTTTAACTGATCCGTAATTAAATGTTCTGTTCTTGCTGATGTTCCTAAATGTATTCGGTAATCTATTATAATGCAATGACTGCCTAGGAGAGTGTCTATGACTATCAACATTGTTAGTCGCATTTCCTCTAAGAGTCTTGCCATGTGCACGTTACTGTATTTGGCTGATCATGGCGATCCAATCCCAAAACAATGTTTTTCACATTTGATTGCATGATTCCTGGAAAAATTAGGGTTGATAGGTGGTGATTCTCTCTCTCTTTAAAAAATTTTCGCCATAGTGATCTGACAAATATAGTTTGACAATCTAAAACTGAAATGCATCAAAATGCTGGGTATTTTGCGTATAAATCCTATTACTGCCAATGGTTACAGTATGATGACCTCTGCTGGGGGTCAAATGAAAGTGGCTTTTAAAAGACAAGGAGCAAACAAACTTCAGCTCATTTCCACATATTTTGTAGATTGTACCTTCAACTTCAACATATACAATTTTTGTAAATTGCCTGTGCACCCTGCTATACATTTTACTTGTACATTACAAGAATGTAAATCCTCACTGGCAAAAAGCTATGTTCTACTATAATATATATAATCTCACACTCATCTACAGTCAACACTGTATGTGTTAACCCTGTTATACATTTTACATGTACATTACATTATGTAAATCCTCATTGGCAAAAAGCTATGTTCTACTATCTCAAACTCATCTACAGTCAACACAGTGACTGCATGTGTGCACAGCCCTTGTCTGCCTTTATGAACGACCCCCGTGGTAACTGCCGGATTAGTTTTACGTACTGTGAAATGACCAGGGTCTTCAGTGGGCAGTTTGTTGCAGGAATAAAAGCTGGGACATAACAGAAACTAACAGCAGAGTAACCATTACTTCTTCAGTGGGATCTCAGATAATGGGGTATTAGTTGTGGACTGCGTGTCCAGATACCGTTTATTATGTGTTTCTCCTAAGCAAACAGTTTCGTGCAAGGCCAGAAAGCATTCACACAGCATTACCGGGCTATTACGGGCTGTGACCCAGCGATAAGGAAAAGTGCTCGAGTGTTGACAACAATGTCATCCTGTCTGCCCTTGGGATGTTATGTCGGAGCGAGTATTAGGAGGGGGGATCATTTTTCTGACAGTGATGCCTTGCAGCGTCTGCTTGGACATTACTGTAAATGCAGAAATTTTTGCGGTGGTTTAATGTTTGCGGTTTTCGTGTTGGAAAATTCACTGCAAATTCAAAACCACCGCAAGCATTTTTCCATGGCAGTAAGAGATTACAGTGCATGGTGCTACCGTGAACTTAAAACCACCGCGAATAGTCCTTTTTCCCGCAACTGTGAAATTAAATCCACGCGAACTTAAATGCATTTACAGTACTTTGACCAAGATTTCATTTGTAATTTGTATCATCAGAAAAGACCCATTCACTAACACTCTTCAAAGAGGACTAGCATATATTAAGGTTGTGTGTTCGTCACCATGGCTTGGAAATGACCAGAAGAATACTAAGATTTTTCAGTCAAAAGTGGTTTGTGACAGAGTCTGTACCAGAAGAATCACAGTGCACAGTCTTTTCCATGATTCTGATATTTGGAGCGTCCTGTCCTTGGTTGGTCCTGTCCATGGTGCTGATATCTGGAGCGTCCTGTCCTGGACTGGTCCTGTCCATGGTGCTGATATCTGGAGCATCCTGTCCTGGACTGGTCCTGTCCATGGTTTCTGATATTTGGAGCGTCCTTTCCTGGACTGGTGCTGTCCATGGTTCTGATATTTGGAGCGTCATGTCCTGGACTGGTCCTGTCCATGGTGCTGATATTTGGAGCGTCATGTCCTGGACTGGTCCTGTCCATGGTTCTGATGTTTGGAGCGTCCTGTCCTGGACTGGTCCTGTCCATGGTGCTGATATTTGGAGCATCCTGTCCTGGACTGGTCCTGTCCATGGTGCGGATATTTGGAGCGTCCTGTCCTAGACTGGTCCTGTCCATGGTTCTGATATTTGGAGCGTCCTGTCCTGGACTGGTCCTGTCCATGGTGCTGATATTTGGAGCATCCTGTCCTGGACTGGTCCTGTCCATGGTTCTGATATTTGGAGCGTCCTGTCCTGGACTGGTCCTGTCCTGGACTGGTCCTGTCCATGGTGCGGATATTTGGAGCATCCTGTCCTGGACTGGTCCTGTCCATGGTTCTGATATTTGGAGCGTCCTGTCCTGGACTGGTCCTGTCCATGGTGCGGATATTTGGAGCATCCTGTCCTGGACTGGTCCTGTCCATGGTGCTGATATTTGGAGCATCCTGTCCTGGACTGGTCCTGTCCATGGTGCGGATATTTGGAGCGTCCTGTCCTGGACTGGTCCTGTCCATGGTGCGGATATTTGGAGCGTCCTGTCCTAGACTGGTCCTGTCCATGGTTCTGATATTTGGAGCGTCCTGTCCTGGACTGGTCCTGTCCATGGTGCTGATATTTGGAGCATCCTGTCCTGGACTGGTCCTGTCCATGGTTCTGATATTTGGAGCGTCCTGTCCTGGACTGGTCCTGTCCATGGTTCTGATATTTGGAGCATCCTGTCCTGGACTGGTCCTGTCCATGGTTCTGATATTTGGAGCGTCCTGTCCTGGACTGGTCCTGTCCATGGTTCTGATATTTGGAGCATCCTGTCCTGGACTGGTCCTGTCCATGGTTCTGATATTTGGAGCGTCCTGTCCTGGACTGGTCCTGTCCATGGTTCTGATATTTGGAGCATCCTGTCCTGGACTGGTCCTGTCCATGGTGCGGATATTTGGAGCATCCTGTCCTGGACTGGTCCTGTCCATGGTGCGGATATTTGGAGCATCCTGTCCTGGACTGGTCCTGTCCATGGTGCGGATATTTGGAGCGTCCTGTCCTGGACTGGTCCTGTCCATGGTTCTGATGTTTGGAGCATCCTGTCCTGGACTGGTCCTGTCCATGGTTCTGATGTTTGGAGCATCCTGTCCTGGACTGGTCCTGTCCATGGTGCGGATATTTGGAGCATCCTGTCCTGGACTGGTCCTGTCCATGGTGCGGATGTTTGGAGCATCCTGTCCTGGACTGGTCCTGTCCATGGTTCTGATATTTGGAGCGTCCTGTCCTGGACTGGTCCTGTCCATGGTTCTGATATTTGGAGCATCCTGTCCTGGACTGGTCCTGTCCATGGTGCGGATATTTGGAGCATCCTGTCCTGGACTGGTCCTGTCCATGGTGCGGATATTTGGAGCGTCCTATCCTGGACTGGTCCTGTCCATGGTTCTGATATTTGGAGCGTCCTGTCCTGGACTGGTCCTGTCCATGGTGCGGATATTTGGAGCTCTAGAGAAGCGCTAAGATCTGGATCGCATTTTTAAAACCAAAATTGTCCTTTTTTTTTTAAATTTAACAATCTTCCAAGGCCTATTTTTACATTGATACCACCATAAATCTAGTCTCTGTCAAATTAACTACGCTAGCTATAGGCAGTTTGGCCACCACAGGGTTTCATTTGCCAGATCAGTTAGGCCACAGCAAGTAAGTTTTATGGATTACATCCTCTGCAGACTGCAAAAATAATTAGATAGGTAAAAAAAAAAAATGTGTGAGGAAAAACAAGATGGTAAATTTTCACACAAGACACCATAAATGTTGTAACAAGAATTGAAGTGATGAAATATGGCAAAACAGCCAAATAAGTAAACGTGACCCTAGTGTGGTAGACTGGTATCACTAACTATGCTGGTAACTAGACACTTATGGTTTTCATATTGGTGCCATTCTTAAAATTATCCCCCAAGTATCACTTCTGCAACTACAGTCAAGACTACCTCTCTAGTGTCAATTTCTACATACAATTATTAGGTCACAACACAACCTATTATTTTCCCATTTCTTGGTCTAACTTACCTTACCATCCCTGAAGAAAAAAAAAATTCTGAAATCAGGCGAAAAGTAATGAGCGTGCTGATGTCATCCATAAAATTTACTTGCTTGTGGCCTTACCAATTGAAAGAAAATGTCTTTTCCCCATACTGACTCTCCTAGCCAATTATTTGCCCTATTTTTGTGGAATCGTATCATCCATAACCCTGTAGGAAGGCCTGGTGGATGAAAAGTTTGAAACATCCTCCAGTTTAATTTAGGAATTCCAGCTTGATTTGCGACTACATTTCACTAATCTCAAACTCAAATCAATATCACATCAAATAGGTAGGACTACATGTATGTAGCAGCCTCTGATGACCCCCCGGGGATTAGCCCAATTCTACAGAACCCTGCAGATTTTTGCATTGGGCACAGAATTCTGTAGGCAGACACAGAATTCTGCACATATTTTTGCAGCCGTAGCACAGAATTATATGGCCATATACAGAAATCTGTGCAGATTTCTACAGAATTTTTTTCAAGTCTTATGTTGGCAAATGGGATAGGTGATATCCATATTGACGGCATCACAGACTTCAGCACTAAGGTCATCGCCCTCTTTCTGTGAATCTCGAAATGTTTACAGTGGTGTTAAAAAAATTCATAGTTTTCACAGTAACCTTCTACTTTTGATTCATAACACTGCAAGTATGCCTTCCAATGTATTATTGGTGCAGTACAGAATTTTGTTTGTATTCAAACTTATCTAAAGCATACCGAAAACCTCTTTCCCCATCCACCACAATATTGGGTCCCCGCAAAAATTGGTGAATTTACAGTACACTCTCCACACAGCAGTGGGTTTAAGATTGCATGGAGTCTCGAGACGTCCCGCTGATTCCATCTTCTTTCTTATTCCCTACCCAAGGACACATGCCGCCCTGTGTGTTGCATCACAGAAACCCCGCCTGGGTTTAGTGACCTTGTAGGCCATTAGTGCTACTACTGAGTTTCAAAGTCCCCAGTATCTAGAATACAGGGATAGTTTAAAAGAAGTGACTGTGGATGCAAAGCTTGAAGCATGTTTGGATTTGTACTTATATGCCCCTTGCTATTTTTCCAGCCCATCACTCATACTATGTAAGGATGATTTGTTTGTTTTTTAACGATTCAAACATTCAAAATGACAGTCTAGCAGTTAACTAGATGTACATGTTGTTAACTGAATTGCACTGTTCAACAAAGTAAAGCAACTCGGACTGAATCACTGACCGACGTCTAAGACAAATGACAGGGAATGTTGACTTCAAGTCCGGCATTTCCAAAAGTCCTGGTACTTCATATATCCCACACACTTCCTTTACACTCTAAGTCTAGCATCACAGCTTTCTCTTATGTAACCTTGTGTGCCATTACTGCTAAAACCAAGGCTCAAAGTCCCAAATATTCACAAAAGAGATAGAGTTTAAAAGTAGGGGCTGAAGCCGGAAGGCTTAAAGTGTGCCATGAGTTACTTTGTACATCTGCCTTTAAAATCCCTTCAACCCAGCCCATGTCGTGTTTTAGCGTTATGAAAGATCGGAAATACAAATAAATGCTGATGCAGGAGATTCACAAAAGAAAGAGTTTTAAGTGCACACATATAAATGACTACGGCCAGATGGCTAAAAGTGTGGCTAATTAGTGTTTAAACACCTGCTTCTACAATCCTTGTGAGCACTTCCCTTCATGATTGTTTTGTATTAACGTCATGTCAAGTAATAACATGAAAGATCAGAAATATGACGCAGGAAATCCAGCCAGAGAAAAACTGTCCAAAGGAGAGACTAAGGCCGGATATCCTGAAGCCTGCCTCTACAATCCTTTCCAATCTATCCCTTTATGTCGGTATTAACGTGTCCAAAAGGTCGGAAATTTGACACAGCAAATCCAGCTTAAAGTTTAAAAAGAAGACTGAGGCTTCAAGGGTTAAAGTGTCCTTGGAGTAGTTCGCACAGCTGCCTCTGCAATTCTTTCCAATCTATCCCTTTATGTCGGTATTAACGTGTCCAAAAGGTCGGAAATTTGACACAGCAAATCCAGCTTAAAGTTTAAAAAGAAGACTGAGGCTTCAAGGGTTAAAGTGTCCTTGGAGTAGTTCGCACAGCTGCCTCTGCAATTCTTTCTGAGCCACTTTAATGATTTAGAATTACTGTAAAATGCATTTGAGTTCGCGGGGATTTAATTTCACGTTGGCGGGAAAGTGGAGTGTTCGCGGTGGTTTTAAGTTCGCGGTAGCACCATACACTGTAGTCACATACTGTATAGTCCATGGGCCAGAGGAAAAATCGGTACCTCCGAGGTGGCAAATTCTCCTTGTTATTTTTGAATAGTAGAAGGCCTGTGGCATATATTTTGACGTGATAGCCATTCTGGTATGGTAGCTTTCTACCGGCTATCACCCTTCAAACCTATCACCACCTAAATGATCTGGAAATTTCGTGTCTTCAATAAGGGGGAGGGGCAAAAAATTAAACATCAATATTTTTCCACGAAAATTCACAGGCTGGTAGAACCTGCTAAGAGGATCATAAAAATATCAATTGATTTTTGATATTGTGATTCAACACGAAATTATGACTGCCTAAAATCATATTTTTTGGTGATTTTCTGGTGAAAAATATATACTTTACTTTCCAATATCGTTCATTTATTCACATTACCTATGGGGCCTTGCCTAATGAGTTAGACTTACCGTACGTATCCTTCTCTGCATATTAAGCTTTAAATGATCGAAATCCATCAATGAAATCCGGAGATATGAATGTGTGAAGAATGACACATCTACAAGCTTATAGTGACAATATCGTTGCTAAGGCCGTTGCTAAGGCTGTTGTTAAGGAGGTTTCAGATCGTACTCCACAACAAAACTGATGCAAAGAACTTATTTTTCTGTAGTATTTTACTCTGATTACATCAGTAGAAGTACAAGGAATCATATTAAAATGTTTAACATGTAACAGATGCAGAAATGTGTTTTTTTTACGTCATTTCTTTCAGAATCGTTAGCAAAACTGTTGCTAAGGCCGTTGCTAAGGGTGTACTCTGTCATGTTTCAAGCCAAAACAGCAGAGAGTCAAGTTCTCTGACGCGTGATTTTGCTCCTGTCATCTTGTAAATCATACTTAACTGTGAAAAATATCATAATTGATTGGAAATGCTAATTTGGGCTCTACATGGGGGTTATAAGGATACCTGAAAAAGAATTACCTTGATTTCACACATTTTTTTACAAATCTTTTGCTCTTTTTCGTCATTTAGTAGATACCTTACTAAAATTCACAGCGTATATCTAGTATGCCGCACACAATGAAAAAGTCTCTGCATGGGGGTTACCAGGGCACCACATATGTGACACCGTTTAAAGGGGCATTCCACTCCAAAAGGGGGTGGTGTTTTCCCATAGATAATGTGTCAATGAATAGTATAATCAGCCGAATTTTGTGGAATTCACCTTGGGATGAATTGCGCGATATGTGTTGTGTAAAACAATATGACACTCACTAAACCCATGCAGACCCTACACATGCATTCCCTATACGCATATTAGACACTTTGTTTATCATGCATATTTTGGAATAAATGAGGATCGCTAAGCACACTGAGAATGCAAATTGCTCATAAGATAGCAAAGAACACATAACAAGGCGAGATTTCTTAGCAATCCTGAAATTAGTTTTGTAACCTCACCTAAAAGTTTTGCATTGTATTCAGCCATAGGATTAATTCAATTAGAGGGTACTTGTGGAGTTTGGTAGAAGACTGAATGCTTTTGAGGCACATGAAGCAACTGGGTACTTTATCATATCATGTGAAGACGTATGCATTTATTACTTCCTAAAATCAATATCTATCGGAAAATAACACTCCCGTGTGAAGTGGAATGCCCCTTTAATACACAGGATACGTAGCTGCAGGACTTTGTCATGCATATTGAAAATTTATCTAGAAACAAGACCACAAAAAAAGGTCAAGAACAAGGCTACTCTGGGATGAACACGTACAAGTATATTGTACTTTTCTTGATCAAGTTCTCTGACACATAATTTTGCTACTCTTATCTTGATAGAATTTTGACAGTCTTTTTCACTTTAATTTGCACATATGAGCACCTTCAAAAATATGATTGTATGAGAAACCAGGCATTCTATGCTGAGGTCGGAAGATTGAAGTCGGCCAAATTGAGTAATCCTTTGTGATAGGTAGGTGGAACTATGAACAGCCATATGATAAACCCTTGAGTGTTTCCGTTATTGAGGCCTGGGCCGCCCTAAGAGGCCCTTAAAAATCAAACAATTTATTGCCGAAAATTACTGAAATTACGATGGCTACCCTCATAGATCTAAATTAATATAATAAATGAAGATGTGAAGAAGTTTTGTATTTCCACATAGGGATGTTTTCCACATAGGGATCCTTTCTTTTACAGTCCATCAGGTGAGGATAAAGAGGATTGGATTGGATTTGAGAGGATGTAATAGGGGGTTACCTGATTGACTAAAAGCAGAGTTTTAATCTCTCAGAATTTTAGTCATTTCTAAGGCGTAATACCTCCCATGCTTCCTCTTTACATTGAAGGTAATGCACCTGGTGTATGTATTATTGTTGATGGAAAAAGGAAAATCTACTTAATGAAGAAATATTACTTGTTGTCTTATTGCGGGCCACACAGAAGACGAGCCAGATCAGGGTATTGGCGGCTTTTTGGGGGTTTGGGACCATGAT
The DNA here is from genome assembly GCA_019207045.1 of Branchiostoma floridae x Branchiostoma belcheri. Classification (NCBI taxonomy): domain Eukaryota; kingdom Metazoa; phylum Chordata; class Leptocardii; order Amphioxiformes; family Branchiostomatidae; genus Branchiostoma; species Branchiostoma floridae x Branchiostoma belcheri. The sequence goes on from CM033029.1 coordinate 20,302,818, forward strand.
AAATCGGGTACTGAGAGGAGGTAAGTTATGGAGACTTTTGGTATAGCAGTGAAAACCACACATAAACCATCGTGTAAACTTCATATGGTCACAATAATGAGAAGGGCTCTGTATGGACATATAAGATACAGATCTTTGATTTCACAACCCTTGTTTTATTTTCACCCCGTTTCGGTGATCGTCTGTCACAATCCTCAGGGCAATTCTGACTGGTGCACTGTACTGCAGCTATAGTCGTTGCTACTTACAGATGCAAATACATCATTGGAAATCAAGCAAGGACTGTGAAATACAGTAGAAGCCGCTTAATTGCACACCCCATTTGCCAATTAACCGTGTGGTGCAATGATATGCGAAGTTATCCAGCTGGACCGCATCAGTTCGGGATTTTGGGATTCCGTGCAATTAACAGAAGTGTGCAGTAATACATTGTACGATTAACTGGCTTCTACTGTAGCCTTTATAAAAGTACAAAAGATGTTTATTATCTACGTACAAGATGTTTGAGAAGAAGGGCATGGTCACAAAGGAACACAAGCGTCGACTATATTTACCGATAGTTTTGGCACTTGAACACCACTGTTACAATACCCCCCCCCCCTCCCTTTTTCTTTTTTAGATTCATCCTCGACCTCGACCCTCCAAGTTCGATATTCCTGTCCGGCAGACTTAGCCATTACTCACAGGGTCAGTGTTGTGCAATCACTGAAACAATAGAGGCGAGTAGAAACAGTTTCCTGACTCAAGCGAATTGGAACTGGTGAAACTTGAACTGCTAAGCTACTTGGATCAATTTCAAAATTCATTGAACTATAACCCTGTTAGAAAAAGTGGGACACTTTCACAGTCTTCCACTGCTTCCAGAAAAGAAGTCAAACCCCAAAAGCTTAGATTGTAGCTCTCAGCAGTCCATATTATTTCTAGAATAGCCACTTGTTTTTACTTGTCCCCATTGTTATCTATACCAATTAAAAGTCTTTAAATTTTTTCAGTATGTTTACTATATATTCTGCATGTTTCATGTTGCAATTAGGCCTCAGGCAAGAACTTGCAAATAAAACTTTCTATATTAGAATCACAGGGGATAGGCCATAGTTGACTTTTCATTGAATTTTGGTCCACCGTCAGTGCCCAGACTAATACTAGTAACTAAGTTGGGGTGCCTCTGAGTTTTACACGAGAGAGTTCCGATCAATCTCCGTAGGATGAATATTACCAACGCCCTGGGCAGGCCCTGGTACGCAACATTTTGGCTATGCGCGTAAAGACCGATGGGAATGCGGGAGTAATAGCCAGAGGAGTGCACTGAAGTCATGTTATTGCAAGACCCTGTGTCTAGGTGAGTTTGTAACATGTACATGTAGCTTGTCATCATCTATATGTGTCTTAATTAAGAAATAGATATTTCTTTTCTTCCTAGCTAGAAGATCAATACCTAAAGATAGATTTTCGTACACAAACTGACTGGGCAGGCTACCTTCTGTGGAGAAGCTATAAGTATAACCAAGGAGGTACCTCCTTGCTACCTATACCCAAGTCCTTAGGTCTGTTATCTTTGAGCAATTGGCCGTTAAATCAAGCTGCTCTCCTAAGTAAACAATGTTCTCTGGGGGCTGATCTCAGAACCTCATGAGGGAAGTTATGTGAAGGCCTTCATGGTAGATTTTCCCAGGCCCAACATGATATTCCCAACACTTTTGACTGGAAAGGCTTGTACTAAAATCTCATTGCTTAGAAAGCTGATGCAGCTTTCATCTCCAAGACTGTAAGCTGACACACCTACACTGTACATTAGGCCATAGAGTAGAGTAGAGTTTCTTCGGCCAGGTAGGAAACGGCTGGTGTTGTAGCCTAATGGTTGTACTTGAACAATTGCAAGTGACACTTTCTAAGGGATGTGGCCATGACTGTAGTTGTACGGACTGACATTTATGGTGTCTATTTTGAAGATTCAGCCATCTAATGTTTTTTTAGTCATTTTTTTCCCTATGCCATTAGACTTCTATTTATTTTATTTATTTATTTGTTCAGCTGTTTACAAACAGTCAGGGCTGCCCAACTAGCCGTAGGCTATTGCCAAGGGCTAACCCTGTACATGTTCGCACATGTTCGCACACGATGGGTTATACCGCCCCTTACGGGGTGACACACCCATCCGGGTGAATGATGTAGATCACCATGTGGCTGATACGAGACAGAGGTTCGCCAGGCCTCCATCCGGGTGATTTGAATTCAATCACCAACTCCCGACAGAAGGATTTGCACCAACGCACACCGCACCATCGCACGTGTGGGGGTTCTTTAACGTGCATGGGGTGTGGCTCTCCCCATACACGGGACCTCCATTTGACGTCCTATCCGAGGGACGACTCATTTTTCACTTGAGTAAAGTGAGGAAAGTCGTGTAAAGTGCCTTTCCCAAGGACACAAGACCGGCAACACGACAGGCGGATTCGAACCGGCGACCTCTCGGTCACAGGCCGAATACACTACCACTGTGCTACGCGGCCCCACTTCTATCACTTTTGCAGTCTGCAGGGGATGCCATCCACAACATTTACTTGCTGTGGCCTTTAAGTGGAACTTCAAAAGTTTATTCACCCACTACTGTGTAACAAACAGCATTCAATGCTTTGTTTTGCTTCAGTTCTATTCTACAGGTTTTCAAGTTAGAGTACATGACATATTACACAGATACCATGATATCATTACCACTGCTGACTGATTGTATAGATTTGGCAGTAGACCAGGGGGTGTCACTGGGGCACTGGACATCAGGTTATCTTGCTGACATCTAGGATCTAATCTCTGAACAGATGTTGGGCTAGACAAATGTTGCATGTCCTCATAAGTCTTCTGGAAGTTTCTCTGTAAACCACTACCCCAACTTGGAAAGAAGGACTGTCAGAAAACCTAGCTATAGCTGCAGGTAAAAAAACAATGCCATCTTATCTGTTATCATAATCTTTCATCCAAGGATTGGAGATAAATTTAGCTTCTTTCTGCTCCAGGACTGCATAGGAGCTAAAAAGGGTGGATACTGGATAACAAAGTCAAGTCAAAGTCAATTGCACAACATTTGTAAAACTGGTACAAAGTAGGGCAAACATACATAGGACTGGTCAGTATTGTTTGAGACAGCTAAAGATGAAAAAGACTTCCACTTACATTTAAAGGACCATAGACTGATAGAGGGAATCTTCAGAATGAAGAGTCTAAAGATCAAGGAACTTATCATAAAAAGAATACTAGAAGTATGAAGGAGGCACAAACATTCATAATTCTAAAGGAAAATTTCATTTTTCTCTTTCTTGATGAGGTGTTAAGAATCCATCTAAAAGTCAGCTTTAATTTAGGGTTTGAGTTATAATCTGTGGAAATCTGTTTAAAAAATTTGCCTTCAATCTTTGTCCAATTTAAGTGATGGATAAAAGGTAAATTCTATATATATTAATTCTATTCAAGGGGCACTGTGCAGCTCTCATGTACTGATGATGCAGTACCGTATCTTTTTCTTCAATCTGTGAAAGGGAGAAGTCACTACCAGCCTTCCCCCAGAACAAAGACCCTTACACTGACCAGTCCCACATGGGAGGTGTGGTACTCTCCCACATGCTGGCACAAGCTCAGGCAGGAGGCAGTGGGTATAACTGGGGTCACCGTAAGGTGGCCACATGTCACCATATCAATTATTTCAGTATAGGTGCTCTCAGTTTTTTTTCAAACAAGGAGCCTTGGTCCAAACATGTGTGACTGACTCTGATAACTTGTACAGTATTTTTTTTTAAGGACATTTTTCTTTTAACAAGAATTTCCTTTCACAAAGCTATAATACTATCTGCACAAATGCATTTTTACTCTGTACATCATCTGAGCAGAACTCCTTGAGAGGTTGCCCAGGTACCCTGGGGGCCAGCCGGGATAGGGCAGCTAGGACAGTTAATTGTGGCTTGGCTCCCCAAACAAAACTCGTTAACTACCCGGTCCTGTCTGGCTCCCAGGCAGGGTAAGCTTTTGGTGATGTATAAGTAAGTCAATCCTGGCAAAGGCAACAACAAATTCAACATACTTATAAGATAACTTAACATAGTTTAATACTTAAAAGTTATAGACTATAGACCAAAGACATCTACTCTACTTGTTATAGGATCAGTCTTTCAGCCCCTGGGCTTCCAATATACCTTGAAAGCAATGGTTTTTAGGGTGACGCTTCCGCAAATAATTTCCTTATGACCAGTGCTGAAGGGGCACAATTTCATGCATTTTCTTGGGTAAAGTTTGTCGGTAGACAAGTTAAGTTTAATAAATGAAATTTTGATTACGCTTCACGTACAATTCATATCAATTACGCTTGCAGTAAAGTTTCACAGTGACAAGAGACACAAAACAATGACCCCTTGCAGACTCTCTTTCTGTGATCACAAGTTTCTCCACTAAAGTTTCCCCGTGGAGACTGACATGCAGCCAGTGAAAAGTTGGGGAATTTTATCACAGGCAGATCAATTATACATGGTTTGGTGCACCATAGGAAGGGATTATAGCCAGGGAAAAAATTTTTAGTACATCCTAACTCCAGGTTTAAAACATGACAAGAATACTTTTATAGGAAAAACATTGACCATGAAAGTGTACACAATAAGCTCATTTTGACAATTTTTTCCAAACCAACTTTCCTGAAACATACATTTTGTAAATCTACTCTGCTTCTTAGAAATCATTTCAATGTCATGAATTCAACATTTGCAATAAGTATGTCCTAGAGTCGATTCCGAGTCACCGAGAGGGTTTTGAAATAATATTTATAATAAGTTTGAACTATTGTAAGAAAAAGAATATTTCAGTCACTGAAGTTCTAAATTGTTCAAACAATTGAAAATGAAAGTTTGAACATGTTTGAACCTATCTATATATGTTGGAAATATTGGGAAATTAATGGTACAAATATCTCTTTATTTAGAACAATTTAGAAACATCTATGTGTTTTTGTTATTGTTGGAACATGTGATCATATGTTCCAACAATTTGTGTCATTTTTTTCCTCCATAAAAACTTTTATTACCCCAATAAACAAAGCTGCTAAGATGGGCCTTTTGTTTGGGTCTTGTATTTTTAGTGGCTCTTTTGTGAAAAGGTGTCAGACAGACACAATTTCCTGTACTCAGCAGGGATGTGTGAATTGCCCTCTTCCCAGCCCACTGACCCAGTTTCATCATTTTGTTTCACTGTTCGAACATATGATCACAAAAGATGAATCTATGTTGTAACAGTTTAGAAACTAACTGAAATAATGGATTTGATGTTAGAAATGTTTCTAACATGTATGAACACTATATAAGATATTTAGAACATCACACAGATGTTATAAATAGTTCTAAACAGTTACTTATCACATTTAGAATGTTATAAAGATTTTCAAAATGTTGGAACAAAAGGCAAGAAAGACCCTCTTGGTAATGTGGAATCGACTCTACTTAGAATATTTGTGAGAAAATATGATTTTTGAGGGTTAAAAACTTTTGTTGACCTTTTCCTGACCTGTTTGCTTTCCTTAGGTTTAAGAAAGACTATGTGACCTAGTCTGAACTGTATCATATTTCCTGGTGGACTGGTTGAAGCAGGCTGGACAGTCAACACAAAACAGATGTAATAGCCACAGTACAAAGACCCATCTATTGTAGGCAGTTCGACAATCTTCAGCCAGACTGACAAATATGACAAATAGTAAAAGATCAAACTTAATGGTCACTTCAGCCTATTTAGAGTCAGACCAAAGATACTAATGAAAATAACAGATTTCTTGTTTCTCTATGGTACAAGGTGTGCATACATGTACATGTACATGTCACATGTGTACATGCTGTTATTAAAAGGCAACTTTATGTGTATGAGGACAAAAGGGCTTAAGGTCAACTCTTCAATAAGAAAACAATAAGGTAGTTTTGTGATGACTTTTGAGTCTACCAGTACATCCACCTAGCCTGAGTATCATCCGTATTCTACCGGGGCTCCTTACACTCGCTACCCCTAAAAAATAGTGGAAGTGAGTGTAGGGAACCCCGGTAGAAATAGGATGGTACCCAGGCTAACATCCACCAGCCTGAAAGTTTTCTGCAAGGTTTTCTCTGTCTGAGGCTAAGTGGGGTCCCATTATCACTCACATGGGACTGATACAAATCAATCAGCGATGCCATGTTACACACTAATCCTTAAGTAAATCCAAGCAGCAGCTAAACCAGCAGGGGTGTCAGCTACTGGTGAATGGCAAGACTTCAAGCCAGTGGAGATAGGGGAAAGAGTCCACTTACATGTAGCTTACATGTAGGACTTTTGTGAATTATGATAAACCTTTTGAATAAAATTTGTTCAAAACTGCGGGACAACTTACAGAACGTGCCCTACTAATTGAAAAGAGTAAGGGTCCTTCCCGGTGTAAGTGGTTCAAAACATAAAGTCTCAGATGGCCGCACCTGGGCAATTGCTGTCATATTGAGGTCACTTGAGTTAGCAAATGGCTGCCACTGCAAACCCTTTCGACAGTTCTACTAAAACCAATCATTCATCTGTTCATTTATTCCTTCATTCTGTTATTCAAAGTCTAGTCTGATCTGATTTTATGACTCGCTCTCAGCCATACTAGTACATGTACAGGTTGGTTATTAGGCATTACTCGAACTCTTGAAAAATATCCTATTGGACTGGGAGAGATGCCATTAAAAGGTTCTAAAAATTACTGGGCATTGTTATATGAGGCAGTGACAAAGTGTTTGTGTCAAAATTACAATAAGCCCTTTGAAATGAGCCTGGCAAAATATAGGAAATATTCAAATAGCATGATAACAAAGAAATTTTCCCCTACGTCTTGAGCCTTCAGCACGTGAGCCGCTGATCGAGTAACTGTACTAATTACACTGTGATGAGATGTCAGGTATTACAGATCTGATGCAGGTTAACAGGACTCTGTGTTCTATTATTTTCATTGTAAACATTAAGTTAATGATTTTAGGTACATTTTGAACTAGTATACAGACTATACTCATATAGACTGCACTCTGATTGCATTCACCTGTATGGAGATTGCAGATAGGTAACTGCAATGTACAGATAGGTGTATGCAGTCTTAGCACATTTACTGTAGTGTGCAGATAGCTGACTGCAGTCTGCAGTGAGGTATCTGCTATCTGCAGATACCTATCTGCACCTGCAGATAGGTGACTGCAATGTGCAGATAGGTGACTGCAGTGTGCAGATAGGTGACTGCAGTCTGCAGATAGGTATATGCAGTCTGCAGACAGGTGACTGCAATCTGCAGATATCGTATGGAGAATTTCTCGTTTTAGTTGAGAATGTGTTCCTGTTTTCTTCGAAAGGACTCACCTTATTGACATCATTTAGGTATAAGTGGACGTCCCTCAGAGGAACATTTAAAAAGTGGGCAGCTTTTTTACACCAGGTCAAAAAGAAAGCTTAGACAGCATCGAACAATCTATGGTAACGTTTGTTACAGTCATTTCTGTACAACATTTTGTTAAGCGAGGTGGGATACAAATGACAGTCAACAACCCTTTCTTGTTTCTTTAAAAAGCCAGAAAAACTGTACAGCGTCACAAAAACGATCATTTCTAGTCTTATACGTGGATAATATAACCGTGGCAACCATCGTACTCGTGGTAGTAACGTTTGTTACAGAGTCTGGCGACAGGCATGAACCACCTCACACAGCCTCCAAGATCAGTGGCAGTAGTCATATGACGTGATCGGTCAGAAGGCCTGGACAGCTAGTTTCACCTACCGAACATGCCCGTAGCCAGGATTTCGGTTGGGGGGGTTCTTTTTAGTAAATGTGGGACCATCGAGCGCCGCAGGCGCGAGACTCACGCCGAAGGCGTGAGGTATCTAGGGGGGTCCGGGGGCATGCTCCCCCGGAAAAAATGAAATTTTGACCCTCTGAAACGCCATTTCCTGCATTTTGACCGTCAAAAATCGCTTGCGAAGTTTAATGGAATTTCTATTAAAGGACAAGGCTTTGAGGCCAACTCCCTCGACATATTTTCACCATGTCCGACACCAAAGGCGTGAGGCGTCGCATGGAGGTCCGGGGAAATTTTGAAATCTGGACCCTCTGAAAAGCCATTTCCTGCACTTTCTGGGGCAAATTTTGCTGATAGACTTACTACGATTGGCTGAAATGTCTATCAAGGAAAAATGCAAATCAGTCATGCCTTTGAAAAAAATCTTGGACATGAAAAAGTGGACCTTCGATCCTGAAAAAGCGGACCTTTTGAGCGAGTGGGGGGGTTCTTCCGAACCCCCCGAACCCCCCCTGGCTACGGGCATGCCGAACTATCATTCTGGGAACTGAATTGTTACATTTTGGCTACTATTTGAATTCTTCGTTTCTTCTCAGGCAACAGCCATATTTTAGGGGGTGAAATCCCACCCGTGGCTATAATAATATTGTAAGCCATCAACCAATACGAATGTTGTTGCGCATCTTTTGTAAAACATTACAGGGGTTGTGGAAAAGTGAAGGAACCAGTGATGTTGTCTATAATTTGCTCCATATCAAGGCGTAAAGTCAGGCGACAGCATTTCGACATTTAAATGAGAACAAGCCTACAGGCTCAATGACAAAGAAAATTCCCTTAGGCATTGGAGACCATCCTAGTTCTAGGCACATGCACATGTGGAAACTTGTAGGTTGTAAGTTTTGTAATATTTACAGCAGTGTAGAAAAAGGCATCGGTAGTTTTGTATCCAGTGTGTCAAGTTTTACAAGCCTGCCAGAATCTTCAGTTAGCTACGTTTTACACCAGATATTACACTGCTCCATTCTAACGGGTCTCCATACATTAAAATTTTGTTATAGACTTTGTTTTTGGTTTGCCCTTATGTTAACAAATGAATGGTCAGGCATAATAACACACCATTAGACTAAGTGTGTTGCAGTTTGTCCAACGCAGCAAACCTGCACTGTACCTGATATATAGTCAATGAGGTTATATAGACATGTCTAGATATGCCTATATATGTCGATATAACCTCCTTTATAATGTATACCATCATTGATCAAGAAAAGTACAATATACTTGTATTCATCCCAGAGTAGCCTTGTTCTTGACCTTTTGTTATGGTCTTGTTTCTAGATAAATTTTTAATATGCATGACGCAGTCCTGCATCCACATATCCTGTGTCACTTATGTGGTGCCCCGGTAACCCCCATGCAGAGCCTTTTTCATTGTGTACGACATACTAGATATACGCTGTGAATTTTAGTAAGGTATCTACTAAATGACGAAAAAGAGCAAAAGATTTGTAAAAAAATGTGTGCAATCAAGGTAATTCATTTTCAGGTATCCTTATAACCCCCATGTAGAGCCCAAATTAACATTTCCAATCAATTATGATATTTTTCACAGTTAAGTATGATTTACAAGATGACAGGAGCAAAATCACGCGTCAGAGAACTTGACTCTGCTGTTTTGGCTTGAAACATGACAGAGTACACCCTTAGCAACGGCCTTAGCAACAGTTTTGCTAACGATTCTGAAAGAAATGACGTAAAAAAAACACATTTCTGCATCTGTTACATGTTAAACATTTTAATATGATTCCTTGTACTTCTACTGATGTAATCAGAGTAAAATACTACAGAAAAATAAGTTCTTTGCATCAGTTTTGTTGTGGAGTACGATCTGAAACCTCCTTAACAACAGCCTTAGCAACGGCCTTAGCAACGATATTGTCACTATAAGCTGGCAGATGTGTCATTCTTCACACATTCATATCTCCGGATTTCATTGATGGATTTCGATCATTTAAAGCTTAATATGCAGAGAAGGATACGTACGGTAAGTCTAATTCATCAGGCAAGGCCCCATAGGTAATGTGAATAAATGAACGATATTGGAAAGTAAAGTATATATTTTTCACCAGAAAATCACCAAAAAATATGATTTTAAGCGGTCATAATTTCGTGTTGAATCACAATATCAAAAATCAATTGATATTTTCATGATCCTCTTAGCAGGTTCTACCAGCCTGTGAATTTTCGTGGAAAAATATTGATGTTTAATTTTTTGCCCCTCCCCCTTATTGAAGACACGAAATTTCCAGATCATTTAGGTGGTGATAGGTTTGAAGGGTGATAGCCGGTAGAAAGCTACCATACAAGAATGGCTATCACGTCAAAATATATGCCACAGGCCTTCTACTATTCAAAAATAACAAGGAGAATTTGCCACCCCGGAGGGTACCGATATGTGAAATTTGGGGTGCTGGCCCATGGACTAGTAATGGAAAAATGTTTGCGGTGGTTTTAAGTTTGCGGTAAGACTGCCTCGCAATAACTACAAACATAAAACCACTGCGAACATTTCTGCATCTACTGTATGAAAGATCAGAGATGTGACTTAGGAAATCTACAGGCATGCCTGGAGCACACCTGGACCTACAGTCCTTCCTTCCGACCCATCCCCTCATGTTTTTGTTTAACGCTGTAATAAAAGATGGGAAATATGACACAGGAAATTGATTTTTGCACCAGCTGGTCCTCCAGATGTATTACCTAGCCTCAGGTGTAAAGATGGAATTATATCTGATATGGATGAATGATAAGGTATTGAATGTATTCCATTTCCTTATGTTACAGGACGAAAAGGCAAGTTTTTCCCATCTTAGGGAAATTCACTCAGCAAGGTTTACAGTATCTAGGTTTCGAAATTCAAAATAATCTTTAGTTAGAGACAGGGGTCTTATACATAGGGGTCTCTAAGATTGATAGTATCTTGTGATAGCTCCTGTATCACCCAAGGTACCAGCCCAACGGTGGGTTGCAATTGAATCTACAGAGTGATAAGTCGTAGGATGGCTGGGAGGGTGATGAGGAATCCACTGTATGGTATTCTATCAATGTTATACCTTCAGGTTGAATAAACACATTTCAATGCAAAATGGAACTGTGGAGAAAACTTGGTGTCGAACCAAAACCTAAAAACATTTCAAGATGCAAGTCTAGAATTAGAGCATCACGAGAAGAAGGCTTTTGGTTAAGTTTACGGAATTCTATACATAATGCAACTAGAAGTATGCACAATATCATAAATCATGTCATATTTTGGCAGTGACAACATTCAATATGGGTGTTCCGGACTATCTACTATGAGTTATCACACAGGCTCCTACCAGCATGACAAATATCACATGGACTTCCATAGAATGATTTGAACTCATTTCTGAAGCACCAAGTGCAGTGCTGTTGAAAATTGGAATTACTGTAAATGCAGAAACATTCGCGGTGGATTAATGTTCGCAGTTTTCGCGGCAGCCGCTTCACCGCAAATTTCAAACCACCGTGAACATTTTTCCATAACAGTAAGAGACTACAGTGTATGGTGCTACCGCGAAATTAAAACCACCGCCAAAAGTCCATTTTGCCTGCTATCGCGAAATTAAATCTCTGCGAACTTAGATACATTTACAGTATACTGTATGCAGACATTGGGCTGATATCTCAGGTGATATGGAATGTACCATGCTGTATTCCATACTTATATATCAACTGGTCCAGTACACCTGTATTATAGGCCAGGTATGACTTTATCAGATATAAAAAAAAAAACATTTCTCTGTGCAATATAGCCACCATTTGCAAATCTGCCTTTCCATGCATGATAAGTAGCACTTACATCATATTCTTTTTCCCTCACTATAGGCTTGGCTTGTCCAACAGCTACCAATGGTGAGACATTTTTATTGCCTTGTGACCTTATGAAAACATTGTATTGAATTTTGTGCAGGGCTCTAGCCAGCTCGAATTTTTTTCCGTCAGCCAATTTCCATTGTAGCGAAAACACTATTCCAGGAGTTAGAGAGACTGAACTTAGACCATGAAAAACGGGTTGTAATGAGATTATCGTATGCGAAAGGGCACCGACAAACATTGTCAACAATCATAGCAATAGCAAAACAAACAGTGTGTGGCTTTTACCGACGTGGACGGCGGCCCCAAGCAGCCTGTAACTTCCACCAAGGATTTTGTCCGTCAAGGTTGACGGATTGGTTTTAAAATTTGTCTGTCACACACAGCAAATTTCCGTCAATTGACGGAAAAACGGACGCTGGCTAGACCCCTGATTTTGTGTATCAATAATACTGTAGTTGTGGAAAGCCTTATGTAAGTGTCTTTACTTTAATTGTGTTCTGTTAGTAAAGATGTCTGTGTGGCTGTTACAGGTACCTGGACCTGAGGAGGTATGGCTCGGTCCCACACGGCGGCTTCGGGATGGGCTTCGAGCGGTACCTGCAGTGCATCCTGGGAGTTCCTCACATCCGAGACGTCATCCCTTTCCCACGATTCCCACACTCCTGCAAAATGTGATTCTTGTAACGTTATTTGTGGCAATTGAGGATGGACTAGGAAAATCCTATAGGTAGTACAAAAAGGTCTGATTGAAGTTTTTCAATGGGAAATTGAATTTCTTTAGGCCTTGTTCATCCAAGTCTATGGATGAGATCATCTAGAAAATGCAGAGACATATAAAGACCTCAGAGTCTGTACATTGTGATATATCATGAGCTCTGTCTAACAGAGAAGAGATCCTTTGTAATGCTTAATTAGCATTTGTGTGCACACTTGATTATGTAAACCTTACCATCGACAACAAAAAACTGAAAACAGAAATCTGAAAACTACATGTGTATATCCCGAACAACATGGAACTATTGGCTTATGATTGAATGCTACTAGAAACGGCAGACAGGTATAAAGGCTCTGAACATTTGCAATGTATCATGAGCTCTTTAAACGGAGAAGATATATTTTGTAATAGTTTATTTGGTTTGATATGTGCAAAAGTATTACATCACTTCTGACGAACTACAACCCATGCTGACCCCGGCAAAAAGAATTTATTTTGTATCGTGCATTGTTCAACCAGGTTTTCAAACCTTCATCAATGTCTTTACTTTAAATATGCTTACTTTTTCAGTAAGTACTTTTTCAGGTAGACGTTCCTTGCACATCATTTTGGCATGATTCCACCCTCTATAAATTCTTTCTGAACCATCTCTCAAGTCAACAAAAGGATTAAGTTTCAAGAGAGGATTTAGTGTCAGAAACTGTACATTTTCACTCTTGATTGATTTTCAGAACAATCATACCATACTGTAAGCCTGTTATGACGTTTTTGATGGATTGTTTCGTTATTTTCGAGTTTGTTCAATCGTTTGGGTGTGAAGTCTTGTACTTAACAGGACGGAATGATGAATGGGTTGTAGCCTGAGTGTCATTCTAATTAGTTTACCAAGACTTCCATACTCTCCCCTCACCAACAACACTGGAGATTGATTCAATTCATCTGTAATCCATGCATTCTGTGAAATCTTGGCAGTGCACATTGATTTGTCCCTTCTGTCTTAAACCCCCAGGAGTTCTTATACTTTAAGGCCACACCAGATTTATTTGTTGCTTCTCGGATTTAAAAAATTGGATCAACAAGTAAAAGATTTGGGGTGCAGATATACGGCTTAAATAACACAAAAAACAACACCCTGAGGAGTTTAATGGAACATTTATACAATGATTCACTTATGTATACTTGTCACCAATGTTCTGCAGAAAAGGCATTGTTTTAGACTGAAATTATGTGTATATGGCTCTGAATGGTAATATTTGCAAGTTTGTGATAGCAAAGTCTGTATTATTTTGTCGCGTGACTTAATTCATTTTTTGAAAATGAAGAAAAATGGACAGGCGAATCCGAGAAGCAACAAATAAAATTGGTGTGGCCTAAGAGTCCCATAATGTAAGAGATAGGGCTGTGTGTGTGTCTGGTAGTAGAATGTTCCAGACAATGGAGTCCACAGTAGCCTATGGATCTCCTGAAAGTGATCTGTAATTGTTATGTGGTATGTGGGTAAGTATCAGCAAAACAAAGGACATGTTTGATTATAGGCCCCAAGTAGCTCTCTCAGTGCTCGAAATACACACTTCATATCATATCATATCATCAGATAGGAGACAATGCATTTGCCTATAAGATCTGATTCTAATAATTAACAATTAAAAACTAATGTCCACAGTTGTAGAAAAGACTCTGTAATAAGAGTTTATGTTGGGTTGGGCGTGTAATCCACAATTTTAATGCAACCACATTTCGCTTGGCTTAACCTGAAATTTTGCAGTTGGGATAATGCTATCTCCCACCTACGTGCATAAACGTTTGCATCTATTTCTTGATCAGATAGAATATAAGAAGTTACATGTAAGTGAAAGGAAAAAGAACGAATATTTAAAGTAGCTGATTTGATTATAGTAATAACTTAGAAGTGGGGCAGCCTGAAATGTTGATGGTGCAATCTGACTTTTGACTTCAAGTTGCTGCCTGGGCAACCTGTCCAAAAAAGTATTTCGAGAACTGTCTCTATAATAGCACAGTAACTTTATTTCCTTTCATTTGAATCTCTTGATCTTTCCCAACATTCAATCAATTGTGCCTTGGCCCAAGGCCTCAATAATTAAGTGTATTAAAATCATAACTCAAGAAATATTTTTAGATATCCTGGCAACAAATCTGAATCAACAGATATTGTTAAGAGCATAACGCCACTCCAATTTAAACAGTTGGTTCTCAATTTTATTTTCATGGTTTTTTTTGGGTGATAGTGTGACTCCAATGCAAATGCATCACATAGCAAATATATACCAGTCTATGAAATTGTTTCAACCGTAAAACACTGCAAAAACCTCCGTAAAGAGCTTCATCAGGTTGGCAATTTCTCAATATAGTAAGGTTCTTTAGGCACAACCACATTAGGGACGGCATTCTTACTGCTGCAGCACCACCTACATCGGCTATAAGTAGCAGCAAGAAGTAGTTTCCAGTCATTCTACCCTGATGATGGTGTCTGATAGACATCAAAACGTTGGAAGTAAGTCACCCCTTGGTTGTGCCAAAAGAACCTTGCTATATGGATACTGCAAATCCCCTTTTTCTCTTTTGCTGCAAAGTAAGTCTGCGAAATTAAAATGAATCTACAGTATCTCTATTAATTTGATAAGGCAATGATTAATTCCCTATAATCCCCGGTGTCTGTGTGCCAATTAAAATCTACATGTACTTAATTGCACAATAATGTTCACAGCATGGTACAGCATTTATATTCTCCACCATGCCGGAGATATTTTGCAACAGTCATACTTCACTTAACGGTGCATTGGCCTAGTGGGTAGAGTGTTTGCCCCGATTCGGTAGGTCGTGAGTTTGATCCCCGGCCGAGTCATACCAAAGACTTCTAAAATGGTACATGCTGCTTTCTCTGCTTAGCACTCAGCATTCGGGAAAGAGTATGGAAGTTGAACACACACCACTACCAGTGGACTAGCCCCCTGCTGTAGTGATTGCACAAAGTTGTGTGGCCCAGGTCTACAGAAACGGAGATTTGTCCGCACTGTTTCCGAGGGTGTATTGTCCTTTATTTATACCCCTGTCACATTGTCGAGAAGCTTTTGCGGTACTTCCTGATCACCGGCTTGGTCGATTGATTTTAAAATCGACAGAGGGTTGCGTATTTACATTCCTTGTGCAATTAGATAAAACATGTCATCTCTTGATGGAGAATACGGGCAGAATAGGAATGATCATAGTAGAAGGGATTGTGTGGTAAACCCAGCCCACATGCTACCACAGGAGCCACGATGTCAGAAGTATGTGCTAGCTCAAAGAAAGTCAACATCTGAAAACGAACGGGAGTCGAGCGAAACTCATCATCCTACCGACGGGCGTACGTCATCTGATTTGCGACCGAAGTCGGTCTCTACTCGCCCGAAGCTGTGCGATCTCAAAGATCGCCGGCGACTAGTTGCTGATGTTAAATACGTTTGGTGCACAGCGAACATCGGACGACTCCTAAAACTTTGCGACCGATGATAAACAAGTCGGTCTCTACTTGCCCGAAGCTGATTTGGTGCACAGCGAACATCAGGCGACGCCTAAAAATCACCGACGATCATGCACTGACACCCAGGCCAAGTCTAACTGACTGCACCAACAATTGTATAGGCTCCACCAGAGACAGGCCCAAATGAACCAGCCCTGTGATCCTCATAGATAGCCCTATTCCTTGTTATTGTTGCCAAATTTGGTCATCAATCAGCGCCATGTTGACGCACAACTGAGTGGAAAACATCGGAATGATTGCATCTGCCGCAAGTAGACATGCCATCACGACTCGAGACCGGAAGGAGAAAAATACGTCGATGTACGTTAGACGTCCAGGTAATAAGATACGCTAAAAAGTAGTTACTCAAGCAACTGGATATGGTTTTGGAAACGGTCAGACGTTTCGGATAGAATCCACTATTCTTCGTCAGTGACACTGGAGAAGTAAGAAGGAAAATGTTTCCGGCTACCAGAACGACGCTAGCGAAAACCTGCAGACTGTTGGTTTGTTTTTCTTGGTCGGTCGCAGGTGCTGGCAAAAGAGATAAAATTTTCAGTGTGATACCTGAGAGTGATGAAAATGTTGTCTAGTCGTTTTCCAACACGTTCTGTTTTCTGTTGTATTGAAAGACGTCTTGAAATAGAAAATTGTTAGCCTGGGTACCGCATACGGAAAGTAGTTCACTCCGGCGTTCATCATAAACTATACAGTCGCTTCTAGCTCTGACATTCATTATACACTATATACAGTCACTTCTCTGCTAAAGCGAACATATGAGTGAACTACTATCCGGATGGTAACTTACCAAGGCTCGAAAATTATGCTTGTACATTTGCATTTCAGTTTTACATTCAGTTTGTTAGACGGTATTTTGTGGATGACTGAGACCGAAATCTTTTTAACACAAAGAGAGAATCCCTACTGACTGACCCTAATTTCTTCAGGTTCGTAACTGAAAACAAAACGTTTTCTTCCAAGGCCTAACCTCCATGGATGAATGAATGCCCGTTGTTATTACCAAATATGGGCATCAAACAGTGGCATGTTTTCGTACAACGGAGTGGAAAACATCAGAATGATTGCATCCGCAGCAAGAAGAGGTTGTTGCACTTAATTAGTAATAAGGATTGACTACCCATCGTAATGCACATTGTGTATTGGGGTGAGCTATAACGCTAGTTTACCTTTATCCGTGGGGTAATCTATATTCGTTGTTTTTCATAACAGCACATTTAGGGACATGCATCAAGTTGACGGTTGTTTCAGATTGTAATATTTTCAAAATATAGCAGTTTCGTCCGCATGATAGCCATAAATACGCTACTTTTGAAAACAACGGATATAGGTTACCCCGCGGATAGGCAAACTAGCGTTACAGTCGAAAGGGTTAGGAAACTGAAGTTTGTGCCAAATATTTTCCCGTTGTCAATTTTTCTGTCAGCAATCTCTTTTACATTTCTGTCAACATGCGACTTTATACTTTCAGACTGACAGTATAAATCCAGGAAACTTTTTTTTTCTTAGTAGATTGACCAAATGAATTCATTTCTACAAGACTGATGAAATGGCCGTTTTTGTGACGCTATACAGTTTTTCTGGCTTTCTAAAGAAACAAAAAAGGGTTGTTGACTGCCATTTGTATCCCACCTTGCTTAACAAAATGTTGTGCAGAAATGACTGTAACAAACGTTACCATTGTTCGATGCTTTCTAAGCTTATTTATATTACTGTCAACTTGCGACTTCATGCATTCAGACTGACAGTATAATTCCAGAAAAGGTTTTTTTTTCTTAGTAGATTGACCAAATTAATTAATTTCTACAAGCTTAGAATGATGAACAAAGTATCTACTAGTAGGTAACAATTAGATGTCTCCATGAACATGGACAGTTCTGCAGAATTCTGCAGAATTCTACATGTAAGAACCGATGATCAGCCAGAATTCTTGGAACCTCAGACAGAATTTGGACAACCGTCTTAAAATATTGATAGAATGAAATATGTTTCCCAGGAATTATTGGTATTCTGCATCATAATGTAACATCATTAGTATCAGATGATGTTATTGTGTTCCCTTGAGTCATGTTGTTCACAGACATACACAGACACACACACAGACACATACACATACACACACATAGTTTTTTTACACACTCACACTCACACACACATACACACACACACACACACACACACATATATATATACACACACATGCACGCACACACATGCACACACACACATGCACACACACACATGCACACACACACCTTTTATCATTGACTAAATGTATTCATACTGTATTTGCATACCAGAAGAATTATCTACTCCGAAGATATGAAATTATCACACACTTTAGTGATACTTCTACATCTTCAGAGTAGACAATCCTTATGGTATGCAAATAAATCGAATCATTCACTCACTCATAGAATGATATAAACGAAAATGATATAAACGAATAGTATCGGTTTCTTTTGAGCAATTATTTAGTGGAGAAAAGAAGTTGAAAGATATCTTTGAACGTTTTATATTGTCAACAAAATATCTATGAGTTCCTGCACCACACTGGGCAAGTTGTAGCAGAGGATTATAAAGATTATATCTCCTGAGTTTTGATTTATGACCTGGATTAGTTGCATACACTCAGGAATATGAGGTCTTATTAGTTGGCTTCTTTCAATCCCCGGGGCCTGTAAGACGACATAATAAGAATAAGAAGAGAGTAGATCATAATTTGAATGTTTACACAATCTAATGATCTTTCAATCTTAAATAAGATAAAATCAATAAAGGTTGCAGAAAATAGCCTGATGTTATACTTCTGAATTATGATGATTTTACCAACTTTTACAGTCAATCGTACCGAGGTAGTTAGTCTTGCAGGATTTTTAAAACGCCACCGGGAGTCGAATACTCCACAAAACAGATTTCTTTGTTGCAAAATGGACCATTGTTTTGAGTATCGTCCATTCACAAGTTTTCATGTAATGAATCAGGTTCAGGTCTGGACTGGACCTGAATTTTCTGTACCGGCACCCCGGCCCCTATAGTTGTGGCAGTGTTTGTAAAAGGCCGCAGCTGTGGGGCGTATATAACAGTGGTGTTCAAGTTCCGCCTACCGTCCTTGCCCAACAGCTCTGAGCTTTTGTGGCGACAGCGATAGCGGTCATGACTTGTAATCCGCCGACCCGGGTTCGATCCCGGGTGACGGCATGTTTGTTTCTTTCTGTTCTTACTCGCCCTCTCTACCTCTGAATTCTTACACGTACCAGGTTGTGTTGAAAACCCAAAAGGTCGTGCTGTCATGATTACATAGATGTCATCCGCACGAATCAATTTTCATCCATCTCCAACAAAACACGTACGCGACCATACTGTAAATTGTCCAAACACGCTGCAAAAATATATGCCATAAATAGCATAAAATATCGGAGAATGTCAGAGAATGTCATAGTAATGCCATACAAAGCAACTTTTCCTTTCGTAAAACGTGCTGATGTTGTCATAAACATGCTCCTTGCACAAAATGTATTTGTAGTCCTAAGCGAAATTTTCCAAGAAAATTCTTCCAAGAAAATTTAAAAGAACAAAAATAAACGATTTATCAAAGGACGGCTGCAATGTTATTTTGCTCTTTTTTTCCTCGCAAGTTCGCATAATCAGCATTTCAGTATCTCACACTCATCCATGATCTCTATACACTTTTTGATGTACAAAGAGACAAAGATAGGTAACATACATTCTCATAATTCCGCCAGGTACCATAATACCGCCATCTCAAAAAAAAACGTTGTTAAAGAGGCCTTCTCAAGATTGTCTTCAACACCTAAATATCTGAATTGTATTACATTTAAGATATTTAACATTCAGTGTTCAAGACAATCTTGGGAATACCTCTATACTAACGTTTTTTGAGGTGGCGGTATTATGGCCCCTGGTGGAATTATGATAGTCGATGTTATAGAATGTTCTTTAGATCGAGTCATTTGTTAAACCTTTCTGACCTCTTTGATTTCAATATAAAGGCTACATTTTTTGACCAAACTATTCCTTCTATTCGTAGGCTCGCATCAGTTTCGAGGTTCCCAGAGGATGTCATCCATATAATCCAATCTAACGCTAGTTCACCTTTATCCGCAGAGTAACCTATATCCGTTGTTTTTAAGAATACCGTATTTAGGGATAACAAGTCCTCGGATGGTAGCTTCAAATGGCAACATTTTCCAAATATTGCAGTTTGAAACCATGGTGTGTCCACTTGACATCCCTATGTACCGTATTTTTTAATACAACGGAAATAGGTTACCCCACGGATAAAGGTTAAGAAGCGTTACATGGCCTTTTCTTGGCAACGTACCAGTACCCACACAATGTGCATGGGTGAGTTGTTCACTGGCTAATGGATTGGGCGTGTTTAGTGGAGAGTAGATTGATATCTAGTGACTATAGCGACCTCTGGCTTGGCCTCTCCTCTTATGGCCTGTATGAAATCAGATTCATCATACAGCAGCTTTAGTTATATCATATTTATCGTGAAATATTGCACATGAGCTGCCTAAGTGTATGAATTTTTGTGATAAGGCCACACTGCCTGTATCATATGGATGACATCCGTGCATCAATTTTCGTCCGTTTCAAAACAAATTGTAAACTAACTGTAAGTCATGTAAAACTGTAAAGAACGGGAGACGACATAGACTTTCAGGTAAGTCCCTATATTAATTTCAGTGTTGGAAAGAAATTTTAGCAATTTATAATAATCTTCATAATGTTATGATCAAGTAAATGCCATAAACTGAAAAAATATCGGAATATGAATAGTTATGACCGAAGTCACGTTCAAAGTGAAAATAAGATATGAAAGAACAAAATTGAAGAATATGTCTTGGTATACATTGCTCAACCTTCATGAACACCTAGATTGTATACTAAGGGCTGCAACGTTTGTCATAGCAAGCTCGCGTGCGATGAGTATCTTGGTATCTCACACACATCTATGA
Organism: Branchiostoma floridae x Branchiostoma belcheri; assembly: GCA_019207045.1. Classification (NCBI taxonomy): domain Eukaryota; kingdom Metazoa; phylum Chordata; class Leptocardii; order Amphioxiformes; family Branchiostomatidae; genus Branchiostoma; species Branchiostoma floridae x Branchiostoma belcheri. The sequence goes on from CM033029.1 coordinate 20,323,761, forward strand.
GGGGAGATCAATGAGTTCTCGGCCTCACCAAAAAATGATAATTGCAAGTCAAATTTCAAGGCAGAACTTCGTAGTATGAAGCCTTTTATCAATATCCTCTAAATTTCAAATCATTGCAGTCATTACTTTCCAGGTACTAGGTCACGTCTGCTTGAAAATCAGTGGGTAAGTGGCGAGAAAAACAAGGGTGAATTGTGATCAGACATTGCTGTATTCTTAAAGACTGATTCTAAAAGACATTGTCAAAATGTTTTATAAGGATTCCCTTCGTATTTCAAGTACAAAGAAGTGTGTGAAAAGCTTTCAACAACGCAAGTTGACCCGCACACCTCAGGTCGCAGCTGAATTCTCCATGTTATTTTTCCTTCTCCCTTACCTACCGTTACTCGTTATCGCCTGCAAAGTAATGATCACAATGGTTTGCATTTTTGGTACACATTCTGATTCATAAAAGACTTTTTTACTTGACATCTACGCTTCGAAATCTGATACGTGATTATTATTTCTGGATAAGGCAGAGGACTTATTGATCACCCCTCGTGTAATCTCTACAGCGTGTTTCTTGTGTCTAACGGTTCTGGTTCCTGAAGCATTGACAGTATTTTAAAACTGGTAAAGTAACACTCCTTGGTTGAAGATAACATCGACGTTGCAATACATAACGTTAGATAGAATCTACAATATGGCAGTTTAAAGTCTTTTCTTGCAGACGATAGTGACGGAGAATCCCTTCTTAAGTCTTGTGGCCGCTGGCGGAAGTTGAACACACTAAGGAATCATCTGGAATTCTTTGGAAAGACAAGGGGAACACATTGTAAACAAACCTTTTAACTATTTAAATGTATATTATGTTTAATGAGTTTGTGACCACATATGTAAGCAGCGACTCCTATGCTGCAGTGCAATATGAACCAATCAGAATTGCCCTGAGGCAAGTGACAGACAGATAAAGCACGTGGTTGTGTAAAACTGAAGAATCTGTTCAGTGCCTGTTTAACCTTATGGAACTACTAAACGGACGAGCAAGGAGGATTGATGAAACCTCCTTCATCAGATTTATGGCGAAAATATTTTGCACAAAATGGCAAGACTCTTTTTTTACCATAAAATATTTCACCAACGTTTTATATATACTCTGCGATACTTCCCAATTCGGCCGAACGCACCATAGACCGTGTAATATACAACTAAGTGGAAGCAGTGGCGACACGTCGGTCATGTCAAATTGAAATCAGAAGTAGATGGAAATATGATACCATTACTGTTGCTAACATGAAATTGCTTTCTGATGTTGAGGAAAACCACACGAGCGCGCACGTGCACACGCGTACGCGCACATGCACACACGCACGCACACCTCACACACACATACCTCACACACAAACACATACATTCAACTTGCTGTCATTTTTTTGTAATGCTTGACATCTTTAGGTAAAGATAAAATAAGTCGCACACCTCACACACACACACACACACACACACACAAACAAACAAACACAAACTACATTTGCTTATTTTGCAGCTCCTTTGTATGGTTTACAGTATTGGTTGAAAACTTTACTTTTATTTTGATGCGCTCGTGGATGTCATCCATAAAATCAAACAAACGTGGCCTGACAGAAAACCGGACGGATCGTCGTGAGTGATTAAATGCCGTTATGACGCAGGCGCAGTCCACATATCCAGGACGATTTGAATTCCCGTGATTACTGTACAGGGCCGTTACCATGGCGACCACACGTCATAACCCACACACACTAATCCGTTAAAGTGTGCCGAGTTAACGTGACGGATCATAGGAATCAGTTTGCACGTTGTACGTGATCGAGGTTTTATCGTTGTCAGTAAGTCGTAATACTCCTGTCACATTTGGCGAAAATCAATCGGACGACGATTCTGTGGCAATCGCCCGAGCCTCGCTTATGATGATAACAGACAGACAGAGAGAGAGAGAGAAAGAGAGAGAGAGAGAAGCACACGCAAACACACAAATACGCACAGACGTGCGCGCGCACACACAGACACACGCAACCAAAAATATAAACTTCTTGGAGAAGGTAAATCTAGGTGATACAAAAACACCAAACCTAGGATCATTGCATATATGTTGGTTAACATCCGTCAAAATCTAAAAGACTCTACCAACCCTAATTTTTTTCTTGGCCAGAAACGGCTACACACAAGTAATTTTCTTAGGCCATATACAAGAATACGTACAAGAAGCATATGCGTCACTCTATTAATCAAGCATTGTCGGATAAGTTTTTGATAAATGTCAAAGAGGCATATTACTCTATTTCTATACAAAAGAAATCCCAAGGATTCTTGGAAAACGTTCCCAGGGGCCCCACGTTTGCTGATTCGTATTCAACAGCCTCTTATAGTACAGCTAACGATTTAGCTTCTAAGAGGATCTTCCAGGTTTGAAGAAATTGGATAAAAATTATTCGAAGAAGAAATTGGCTCCGAAGCCAACTGTAATTACATAGCCCGGCCATCTCATTTGACAAATTGCTACACGTAATTTGGCTATCTTCCACCATTAATTCAGCAGAAAGAGGGCTTTAATGGAAGCTATCTTGTGCAAAAGAAAATGATGAATCAACTAGTACTGATGGACGTACTAAGTATTATGTTTTCAGCCCAGGAGAAAACAATAGTCATAACTACAAGATTTAACTCTTAAAAATAAGATCAATAAGATCAAATAAGATCAGTAATGAAGAACTGTATAGAAAGACGAACACAAGACAGTTGTCTACTGAAATTGCAATCAGAAGACTAAAATGGCTGGGCCATGATCTACGGATGTCAGAAGACCGTATCTCCAAAGTTGCTCTACATTGGGCCCCGAGGGGAAGAGAAAACGGGGACGTCCTAAATTACTACATGGAGACGCACTGTCCTAGCGGCCATTGGGATCCCCTGGGATGCTGCTCAGCCCCTAGCACAGAACAGACCCCAGTGGAGGAAACTTATCACAGCCTTATGTCCCACATGGGATGAAGAGGATAAGTAAAGTAAGTACAAGATTGAACTTGTGTTGCATAAAACATTACGCCTTTAATTCTCCAACAAGAAATTTTCGACCGAATCTCTCGTTCTTAGGTACCGGGCCGGAATACTGAACTGTAGTCAGGTGATTTTTCCACAAATGTGACGTCAGCAATGGGTCAAAGTTTGTAGGAAGTCGAAGCTGAAAAATTGAAAAAAGTTGCAAGCAAATACATAATGTGTACCTGGAATATATCATAAAGAAACTGACCTACGTAGATGGATATATGAGTTGAACATGAGAGCAGTATATGGAAAATATCGTTCTGTGTACCAGTGAGAGAGGTGTATTTTTTGGTTCTAATATTCTGAAACAATGTTTCTCTCTAAAGGAGGCTATGTCCATACAGCTTCTCGGTGGGGTGCCTATACGTGCAGTGTACATACTGTGATATTCTTCATCGAATATCCAAGAAATACATCACATAGAAAGCCTCGACTTTGATACTGACACACAATCCAGGCAAAACATGTGTGTCCTAGAAGGGTGTGTCCTAGAAGGGTGTCTACAGTGCACAAACTGTAAACTTCTTCATCGAATGTCCAAACAATACACAGTAACATCACTTGCAAAAACCTCGACTTTGATCCTAACACACAATCCTGGAAAAAACATTGTGCCCTAGAAGACAGCTGCCGCTCCTCCCTTGATCATTGCGTGTGAACATCAGATTAATCTGCGATAGCCAACCCCCCACCCCCCCCCCCTCCGGCAGCGGTCCTTTGTACATTCGGTTTAACGGGATATACGAATCGTGCACGGGATTGACACGTCATTAACCTAAATGTGCACATCATGTAAATATGAAAGGAAGATTTGCCGACACGTTTACAGGCCGAAGAGGGACGTCCCTGTGGCTCAACTGGTAGCGGACTCACAGTTGAACTCCTAGTTCCATTTTTAAAAACTTTTTTCAAAAATCTTTATTGTAAAACAAGAGAAACAGGTTGGTATGTTTCTACAATATAGAAAGTGAGAACTTGCTAGATAAAGCTTACCTGTGTTTACATCGTTGAACACGAGTTAAAGAAACAGGTCGGTACATGACAAACACTAAACAAACGCTTAAAATATACGAAGTGGAAACTAGCTACCATAAGCTTTTCTTAGTCTGTGTGTGCATCGTTGTAACTAAAGAAACAGGCATATACATGGCAAACACTAAACAAACATCTACAAAGTATAAAGTAAGAACTTGCTAGCTTAAACTTTCTCTTCTAGTTCCAATTAGTTGGTAATTGAGAGTCCCATGTTCGACGTTATCAATTAACAACGAAATACAGATAACAACAAGAAACTTAAGTTAGCTAGATGATATGTTTCGTATTCATTTTTCAATTTGGCTATTACTAGTATTAGAGATATACACAATTGTACGGTCAGGGTTGGCTAACTAGCTAATAGCTAAAACCAAGTGTTAGCCCTGGGATGGAAATAATACACAAAATACGATGGCACATTACATTAAAAATGTCCCTGGTCAATTGTAGAATTTTTATGAAAATCGTCGCATTGTTGCACCGCAATCCACAGCTCTTCTAAGGAAAAGAGTGTTGTCTTTTGGCGGCAGCGTTGTTCCTCTCTCACACGTGTTTCCCTGGTTTCCGAAAATAAACATCATCAGTTTGCTAGAACATGGGACTATTTGAACTGTAATATCCAACACAAAAATTGGACTCAACCACATTTTCGACTGAACAGCACCAGTCTTTTTCAAGGAATATACATATGGGATATTGTAGTTTTCTTTTAACGGTCGGAAGCAGAACTCCAGTGAGAAGCCCTGAGAAAAATTCCTGATAGACATTGAAACGTAATCAGGTGGGATGTTACTGGTTGTGTAAAGAAAACTGCAATATCCTAAGTTCCCCTGGCATTGTTAATAACAACTGCGATCTTATCAGTACCAAGGAAAGAGCCTTCAGTACTGCACTCTAGAAACGCTCCACCCTGGAAGCTTCAGGCCAGCGGGGGCGTGACTTTTCCCCATACAAACGTAATAAACTCTTCATTATAAGATTTTCTGCGAACACGTAAGTAATAGATTGACTCTAATACCTCATTTGAACCGCAACAATCTAGCTTCAGAAGATTTTCTGATTTCATTCTCTCAGCTCATTCTCTCGAACCTTCGTGCTTGTTGATGCAGTTAAGTCCCATATGCATGTTGGTCACGTAGTCTTGGTGTACCTACGCGCCGCAAGTGGAATTTAGGCTGACTGTATATAATAAGCACACGGTGATGAAAACACACAGGTAGATCTGCAACCGCCAGAGCTTGGTCGGTCTCTTCTACGACTCAACTGTAAGTCAAACGAACCTTATGTTTGTTCCGTACCGACTTGGGTCATGTGTGATCGTTGTGTGTCGTGGTAGACTGACAAATTTGTAGTATTCTTTTCTACTGATAGTAACATGGTATAGACATAGAATACAACACAGTGTATTCCGTATCACCCGCGGTCGGGCTGGGACCGAGAAAATTTGGTCCTTTCAAACAAAAACTGTTCCAACAGCAATGCTCCAACGTCCGAATCTGGTATTCGAATTTTCGACCGCGCCGCACTCGGCGTTTGCAGAGTACGTTTGAAATATTCGATGGAAGCCTGTGTGATAAAACTTCGAAGCCTGTGTGATACGGCTTTTTATCTCACAATATGTGTTTACAGGGAGGGACCCTTTTCCATTTCACGTCCCTTCCGAAAGACCCACCGAGATGTCTTGACCTCAGGACTCCAACAGGGTTGTTCTAGTTGGCAACATAATTGGAGCTTAACTATAAGATCTGCTAACAGTTGAGCAACAGGGACATCCCTGGCATTCTGCCATATATTGAACCATTATGCTGGATGCACGATTGGGCCAGAGATTTAAGCTTTGCCCATATGGAGATCTGTGCGGCATGGCTGTTGGCTACCGACAGTACTGTAATGCATTACATTATTGGGCGCAGAAACACATGTAAGGAGAGACATAGGGAGGCCCATCCTTTCAACACACAGGGCTATATGGTACATGAAACTGCCACTCTGCCATATTGGACCACTGCGATGGCTGTACCTATAAGATATCGGTCTACAGTTTTTTTGGCGACTGACAGTACTGTACTGCGGTACATTGCTATTGACGGTAACAGTAACCTATGAACGGAAAGGCGCAGGGAGTCTTATCTTTGCAACAAATAAGTCTATATGTTATATGACACTGCCACTCTGTCATATTGTACCAGTGTGATGGCTGTACATGTAAAAGATTCGTCTACCATTTGTTGTTGGCTACTGACAGTAAAGTACTGTGCTGCATTGTTCGCTACTGACAGTAACAGGAACCTTTGGTAGGAAAGGCGTAGGGCGACTTATCCTTACAACACATAAGTCTATATGTTATATGACACTGCCACTCTGCCTTATTGAACCATTGTGATGGCTATACATGTAAAAGATTCGTCTACCATTTGTTGCTGGCTGCTGACAGTATTGTACTGTACTGTACTGAAGTACATAAATGGATACTGACAATAACAGTAGCCTATGGAAGGAAAGGCGTAGGGAGTTTTATCTTTGGACACTTAACCCTATTCAGACCGGGCTTTTTTGGTCATCCCTGGACCGGGGGGGGGGCTTTTGAGGCCCTCCACTTCTAAGTCCTATAACTCTAAAACGACGTGCCGTAGGGCCACCAAATTTTCAGGATATTATTTCGACATAATATCTGACAATTATGTGACGTTTAACGTTACGTTGACGTAAGATGACGTAATTATGACGTCATCAATTTGATTACATTGGCCAAACCCATGAAAAATGGGTATTCTCAGAAAACTTCAAGTTATGCTACAAAAATGTAACAACAAGTGCGGATAACAGAATAATAATGTTTATTACGACTTGAGTTGCCAATAGCAACATCAATGACGTCAATGTGACGTCATAAAATGACGTCATACACATCTAAGATACGAGTTGGGCTCCGCCATATTATATCCACCACCTTGAATTTTTAAAAATACTTTTTTGCAACAAATAATCACAAAGGGCAATGGAAATAGACTAAATTCATTCATTTAGATGGTTTTTGATGAAAAAATACCAGGTAGTTACAAATTATAACGGATAATTAGCTTGTTATTCTTGATCTGGCCATTCGGTCCGCCATCTTGGATTTTGGGCTGATGACGTCATCAAATTAGCATAATTTATGCATATATAATTATGAAAGATATGCTGAATAATATAAGATTTTATTTATGTAACAAAATCGCAGTAATATAGCAAATAAATGTTAAAAATAGTTACATAGTTAGAACCAAAAATAGTGATTTTTGGCAAAACTGCCTGTCAACAAACGGTTGCCATGGCAACAAGAAAAAATGGAAAATTTGTCAAATTTCTTAAAATTGTTGCCAACAATATTTTAGGAAAACTCACCAAATTTGGTGGCTCTAGCGTAAGCCGTTCTGGCGTTATAGGACATCGAAGTTAGCGCGGGCCTCAAAAGCCCCCCCCCCGGTCTGAATAGGGTTAAGGCTGCACTAGTATGGCATTGGCACCGTTGTGATGTCTGTACAAATACATCTACAAGTTTGGTCTACAGTTTGTTGGCTCCTGACAGTACGGTACTGTACTGCAGTTCCTTGTTGGCTACTGACAGTAGCAGTAACACATACACGAAGAGTCTTATCTTTGTAACGCCAAAGCCAATAAGGCATAGAACTGGTACTCTTCCATATCAACCATTGATCTACAAGTTTGTTTGCTTATTTGCATGTTCTGTAAGAGCACTAGAATCAATCACTACCTTGGAAATAATCTATACAAAGGAAACCATATTGTTTGAACCTCTGTCTGGAGGGTTGAGCTTCGTCTATAAGGTGATTTTTGCAGCATAGTTGTTTCCTCCTGACAGTGCTGTACTGCAGTACATTGTTTGCTACTGACAGTAACTGTACTCCAGTACATAGTATGCTACTGACAGTAACAGTAATCTAGTTCATTGTTGGCTACTGACAGTAACAGTACTCTAGTACATTATTGGCTACTCACAGTACAATACTGCAGCATATTGTTGGCTACTGACAGTACAGTACTGCAGTACATTGCTGGCTACTGACAGTACATTACTGCAGCACATAATTGGCTACTGACAGTACAGTACTGCGGCACATAATTGGCTACTGACAGTACAGTACTACAGCATATTGTTGGCTACTGACAGTACAGTACTGCAGCACATTGTTGGCTACTGACAGTACAGTACTGCGGCACATAATTGGCTACTGACAGTACAGTACTGCAGCGCATTGTTGGCTACTGACAGTACAGTACTGCAGCACATAATTGGCTACTGACAGTACAGTACTGCAGCGCATCGTTGGCTACTGACAGGAACAGTAATACATGCACGGAGCGGTATAAGGAGTTGTAACACCTACGTCTGCATGGCATGGCATTGGAACTCTGCCATTGAACCAATTTTACCGGACGGGCTACAGGTTTTCAGCCTTGTCTAGATCGGGATCTATGCAGCATAGCGTAGAGTCACTTCAGGGAGCCGGTGTAGAGAAAAATGTTTGCTCCGCTAGATTTATGCTCCGTGGGACAGTGCGTGTGCGTAGGTAGGGTTTGGGTTGAGGCGAGAGCTGATGTTAGAACTGTAGGGTTATCATTGGGGCTGGAATTATAATGTTAGAGCTATAGGTTAGGATTAGGGGTAGGGTCAGGTTTAGTGCTAGTGCTAGTGCTAGTGCTAGTGCTAGTGCTAGTGCTAGTGCTAGTGCTAGTGCTAGTGCTAGTGCTAGTGCTAGTGCTAGTGCTAGTGCTAGTGCTAGTGTTAGTGTTAGTGTTTGGGGGTAGGGTTAGCCCACACAGTGCGACCTCTGCTTCCACAATCCGCCAAGACGTCTGCTTAAAAGCTATCCTGCCTTACCAGTGTGTGACACACCACTCTCTCCTCAGGATTTAATATACTGGAAACCCCCAAGCAGAGTTGGGGTAGATATTTGCTAGGATCAGAAATTTGGCGTGACACCGGCAAGAAGCTGCTAAGATGCCACCGATATGGAATAAGTCGTAAACCTCTTACCCAACCAAACCTCACGTTGCCTTGCGGAATAATCCAGTAAATTGCCAATCTTTTTGCTAGTGTGTACACGTGTTAGGCTACGAGCACAACCCGCCGTATGTGCAATTTGACGGTACGTTTTTTTTGGAGGCCACGTCGGCCACGTATTTCTGAAAACGTGCAGGCTGTACAGGGCAGGCGCGTTGCCCGTACTTATACGTATGGGACGCGAATCCGCAGCCTGATGGTACAGTAAGTTTCGCCTGCACGTAAAGTTCTACGGCGAGTCTGCATGCTTCAAAATCCGTCGGACTCCCTACGAGTTCATACGGAGGCGGTACTTACCACTTACGAATCCCAAAAGATTGCCCACGTTTTGGCACGTACACAGCACGTATTTGCACGTGCGACGGGTTGTGCCCTTAGCTTTAGGTGCAATGAATACGGCCTTAAACGGCGGCAAAACACTATTACTAGCACTCCCATTGAGAGCCTTCAAGCCAAAAGCAAATGTCAGCTTAAGGAGTAAGGATGATTTGGCTGACATTTCCAAACCGCAAACAGAATAAGTCGCTATCTTGTCGACTGCAATATCTCCTAACAAAATAAAGCGTGGAGCATGCAATATCTGTGTCAAATTGCTATTTGCTAGAAATTACATGGCTGATCTTCTTTCTATCTGCATTGGACTGAATTGCTTTCCTATGCATTACTGATGTTATACGGAATAAGTAAGGACAATAATACTTTATTGCTTGCTCTTCAGCCTTTTACGGTAATAAGTTAGAATGGATTTGTCAAGAAAGTCGCCAATATTCTCGTGGCTTTTATTTCATATATGGGTATCAACATTATTTCATTATCCAATGTACCGTATGAAAGGTAGGATTTAGCGATGACTATTGAAAGGCATATTACCCTTGCATCTGGCTATGTACAAGGCTACGAGTAAAATGTGCCCACCAAGAGGTGCATCGAATAAGTTGGTTTGAAATTACTTAGGGTGGATTCACACGAATGCGCCTATTCAAGTTTTTATGAGTTGGATATTGATTATATGTACATTGGCTTAGACAAAGCTTAGGTTGAGGCCGAATAAGTATATTTTTCGGTTGCGGGCCAAAGAAAGAAATAATTTCTTTCCCACAAACTTTACCTAAGCCAAAAAAAATGTAAAATACGCAACTCATACGGACTTCGGATTAGACAGAGTTTAACAACGAATCTCAGACAACGAATCTCATATACAGTATATTATCTCATATACAGTAAGTTATCCAGCTGGACCGCACCGGTTTGGGATTTTGGTACCCCGTGCAGTTAACAGAAATGTGCGTTAATCGTTTGTGCAATTAACTGGCTTCTATTGTATCACGAACGATTTTTGTACGTTTTATGATTGTTAAAAAATTATATATAACTTTATGCATCGTATTCAAGTTATGTAATCAATGGGAAAATATCCAATTTTGATCGCTGTCACTCAGCGATCGCCGTCTAGTGAAAGGTGGCCTAAAGCAGGTTCACACATGCGCATATATTCAAGAACGTATGAGGTCCGTATGGAAGTCTTAGCCTCTACCAGGCTCCACAGGTCACTGGAAAAAAGTAGAAATCAGACAAATAAAGACAGATAACATGCCAGAGGATTTAACTGTTCAAAGAGTATAACTTGTGACCCAACTAAATCGTTTGGTAACGTTATGTTATGTGTCTATATTTGTCCAATTTCGACTATTTTTCAACGACCTGTGGAGCCTGGTAGAGGCTAAGAATTCCATACGGACCACATAGGGACATGAATATATATGCACGTGTGAACTCACCCTAAGTGTTTAGCCTTTGGACGGGTTCTATCTAAATTTGCTGACATTCTTCCATATCATGACCTGTAATGTTGGACAGAAATCACGGTACGGGTCTGGGTCGTGGCAAAAGAAACCCCTTTTACGAAAGGCCAGACCTTCTTGCATTGAGGTTGCTGCCCTCTACACACCAGTGGAAATTGCAGTTGAATACAGTTTAGGCTACTGCAAGTAAACTTTATGGATGACATCCTCTGAAAAAAGATGGGTGCAAGAAACAAGATGGCTAAACGTTCGAAAACTGACACCATGAATATAACAAGAATTGAAGCAACAAAATATGGCATCACAGCCATTGAGTCCTGTAGTCAAGATATAGAAGTGCACTAGTGTAGTAAATGTGACACTGGTGGCGTAGACTGGTACCAAGTTGGCAACTTTACTTACGACTTCCATATTGGTGCCACCATCACAACTATCCAACTAGCTTCACTTCTAGTACAATCCTGAAGTCCTCACTAGTGTCTATTCTACAACTACACTCATTAGGCTACAGCACAACATATATGCCCATTTTGGTACTTTTAAATTTCGTCATGTTGACCATATATCTGGAGGAAAAATATGGATTTCGTAAAAGAAGATGTATTTAGAATAAAGATGAAGAATGTATTGTTCAGTATACCATACTACATGTGTATTCAGTCATTTCTTCAACTTTTCTGGACACATAGATCTCATAATGAATGCAAGATTCCTACCACGTTTTTAGCACGCTCGCATCAGTTTTAGGGTTCCCAGAGAATGCCATTCATACAATCTGATCGACATGACTTTAGTAAGTAGTATAAAGACTAATCGTGAGATTCAGTATCTTTTATAGTAACAAAGCAATCTTTCAAGTATTTCCCAATTTTCGCATTGCAAAATGATACAATCTTCTCGAGCAGACCAGGCTTTTATTTTGCTTTAATATATCAATCTCAGTTTCTGTTTTTGTTACCATACATAGACATAGTCCGCCCACACACGGTCTCCTGCGTCGTCGCTCCTATTTTTTTCTGACGAGTCCGAAATCCGAGCGGCGTACCTTAGAGGGCAGGTGTGAATTAGAGTTAATGCCAGGATTACCATATTTGACCGGTGCAAATTGGACCCGAGCTGAATGGATTACTCTGCGATATTAGCTGACACCTTTTCCGCTTCAGATGACATTGCGGCGGAAAGATTGGTATGTTTGTGTGTGTGTGTATCTGCGCCAATATTGTCAAGGTCATGGAATTGTTCAAAACCGTTCAAATCTCTTTATGTTTATCTCGAACTAGTAACTTGGATGGCCATCTTGTATCTTTGAGTTCGTTCGTTCGTTTCATTAACCGCTAGCTTTCAATGACATGAGAACCAAAATTAGACGTCTGCTCTTAACATTGTCGAAATCAGTCCCTGCAGTTCCAAAAAGCCGCTGGGGTTGCTAAAGGTATAGCACCTACTCTATGCCCAGAGAGCGACCAAAAATCACGACTGCAGTTTATGTCCAGAGCACGAGATACAAAATATAGACGTTCCACTGCAGTACCCGAGAAAGCCACTAGGAGGCACAAGATCGAACTTGACCTTTATTTTCCTGACCCCTACCCACCTACAAAAATGTCTGGATCCATCAAAGTCTTCTCGAGTAATGGTGTTCACAGCCACACGCACATTGCAGTGGTAAGCGCACCCAAAATAGAACATTATTGGCGAAGGGAATCCTACGACCACTGCAGGTCTGGAGAAACATTTCTTATCTTGTAGATTAGAATTCACCACAAGTCCACATTCGGTGCCAGAAGCTATCTTTCAAGTCTTTTCACCTCCCCGGCAAATGTAATAGCTGTATCCTCACGGGGGTGAGTTCAGTAAGATTAATTCATAAGAAGGATTTTATCATTCTCCCATATAGCTCGGCACAATATTTCCTACGAGACGCTGTTGAAGATAAATCGATTTTCTATTGGGGTCACAAGAGGCCACATTCAATACTATGTCTGGCTATTAAGGGATCCCTTTGATGTAGATAATGACAGTTAGGATAAGTAATGAAAAAGATGGGAGGATAATATAAGAGAATGAACCGGCATAACAATAAGTAAAACATTGAGAAGAACAGAGAAACTAGACGGGTGGAGAAAACTAGTTGTGGGATATACGAGGAGAATTCTTTTAACACAACCAGCAGGTACTTACATTGCTTACGTCTCTCAGACACCTTCGTCAGAGCTTCTAACTGGGATTCTGCTTCTCACCGCTATATGTAACCGATGTAGGTGGCACTTTTGCGGTGATAAAACAATCCCAAACGTGGCTAAGTCCCGGAAGATGTCTGAGAGACATCGAAACGTAACCAATGTAAATACCTGCTGGTTGTGTAAGAAGAATTCTCCTATATATTATATTCTACCAACCTGATGAAACTATTTTTGGTTGTGGGATCGTCTATGGAGAGAGAGACAAATGCGAGTGATAAGATGGGGGTGAGTTTGCGTGTTGAAATAGCGGCTGTGCAGTTTGCTGACAGCAACCTGATGGGAGCAATCGCCAACAGGTTAATGAATAGTGCCGACGATTGAGTCTAGGTGTAAGATCAATCATTGTGTCTCTGCACTTACGGCTACCATCAATAAGAAATGTCCTTATTCATCGGACTAATATCCAAATAGTTATGGGCTCGAGCTCCACAGGCATGAAGCAGCCGTTGATTATTGATTTGTTTATCTACTTACTGTAAATGCAGAAACCTTATTGTTCTCGGTTTTCGCGGTGACCGCTTCACCGCGAACTTAAAACCACCGCGAAAATTTTTCCATGGCAGTAAGAGACTACAGTGCATGGTGCTTACGTGAACTTAAAACCATCGTGAAAAGTCCTTGTTTTTCCGCTACCGCGAAATTAAATCCCTGCGAACTTGAATGCATTTACAGTATTTAATTATTTGTTTCTTTGGTTTTACCATCTCAATCCGGTCTTAGGATAGGTATTCTAGAACCATTGAAATATCATCACCAACGGCAGTACAAGTTTTACAGTGTCCATATTCTGTTTATTAATTCATGAGAAGCTCAAGTCGGCCTGCAGGCCGCTTTTTATTGAGGTCATGAGGGAGGTTAAGGTCAGATAAAATATAACAGAGATACAGATTACATCCAGTCCTATTGAATCTATTAATATATATCATTACATATACAATAACATGTGGTAGAGCGAAAGATCAGTTTTCATAGTGCGTGTCCGTTCGTTTTGGTCATTTCTTTAACTTCAAGAGTCTCGATCAGACTTAGAGCCGTACGTGTGTCTGGTGGCAGGTTGTTCCAGACATTGGGTCCACGGTAGGCTATTGATCTTCTTAAGGTTTCGCGTTTAGGTTTTGGGACAACCAGTTGACTACTTGTGCTTTATCAGGTTGTCCGTATACTCTTGCCTCTGTAGCACACAAACATCTGGCGCCTGTATAGTGGTAGTTTGTTGTTAAAGGCAACCTAAGCAATATTATAAGCCAATTAATTGCACAACGGATTACTGCCCACTTCTGTTAACTGCACAGAATCCCAAAATCCCAAACCGGTGTGGCCCAGCTAGATAACTTCGCATTATTGCACAAGTTGGATAACTGCACAAAATTCACTGGCAAATAGGCCGTGGAATTAAGCGGCTTCTACTGTAGTGAAAATATTCTGGATAAGGCAATCTATACAAAATTGACATCTACTGCACTGTATTCCCACATTTACATCATTATTTCATCACATGAGTGGTTAAAAACGGCACAGAGACACATCGCACGAGGATATTCCTTATTATTGGAACCCCAAACAATTAGGTCTTGATCAGGAATCCTCATGCGACCTGTTTCTGTGCCGTTTTTAACGCCTTAATTTATGATATAATGATGTAAATGTACTAAAACGGTCCATTAGATGCCAACATCATACAGATTGCCTTATCCAGATTACTTCCACTTTTAACGATCGATTATTGCGTAGGTTGCCTTTAATTACCTTGTAGCATGGCACGATAAGATCCACATGTGTTTGGTCAAATAATGTTCCGTGACATAGTTTAACCATTCTGATCCCGGTGTCAGTAGTGCATGGGTGTAGCATGCTTTCGGCGTTTTTGTCTGCCTTTCAAAAAAAGAAACATTTTATTACTCTTGGCGGCAAACATAAGCACATACATGATCAGAGTCGTGTGTGTTTTTGGCACACCCTTGATACATTACACATAACCGATGCAATAGCCTAGTGGGTAGAGTGTTCGCCTTGCATTCGGTAGGTCGTGAGTTCGGTCCCGGCCGAGTCATACCAAAGCCTTAAAAAATGGTAAATGCTTCTTTCTCTGCTTAGCACTCAGCATTCGGGAAAGAGTATGGAAGTTGAACACACACCACTACCAGTGCACTAGCCCCCTGCTGTAGTGATTGCGTTGTGTGGTCCAAGGGCTACTGAAACGGAGATGGGCGCCGCCCTATGCGCCATCAGGCTGGGGAAGGACTTTAACTTTTTTCAGACACATTAGCCGAGAGGATCGGTGGACATCTCTCCACTGTTACGGAAAGCCTTGTTAAGTGCCTTTCCAAAGGGCACAACATTGGGGCATGGAAAGTATCGAATCCGGGACCTCTTGGCTCTGATACCACATTCTATTAGTTATGCCACACACACGCCACATAGCTTTTGTATCATATCTGTGTTGTACAGAGTCGTGTATGGATGTCCATGCTTTTCTCTGGAGGAGGTAAAGGCGTCTTTCCTTGCCAGATGCCCTGAAGCCTTACACTCCAACTATCAGTACCACGGACAGGGCCGGTTTGCGGTGTTTGTATGATCCACACATGTGCTTGTGCAAATCTTGCTTCGTCACGCAGTTTTGCCATTCTGAACCCAGTTTCAAAAGCGGGATGTAGCATGACGTCGGTGTTATTGTCCTTCTCCCAACTGTCTGTTAACCACTATCTGTATCTTACAGAGAGGTGTATGATTGTCCATGGATTTCTTTGGAGGAGTAAAAAGTTTCTTTTCTTGCCAGATACCCTGAAGCCTTACACTCCAACTATCAGCACTAAGGACAGCACCGGTTTACGGTGTTTGTATGACCCACACATGTACTTGTGCAAATCCTGCTTCGTAATGTAGTTTAACTATTTTGAACCCAGTCCCAATAGTGGGATGTAGCATGACGTCGGTGTTGTTGTCTTTCTCCCAGCTGTCTGTTAACCACTATCTGTATCTTACAGAGAGGTGTATGAATGTCCACGTTTTTCTCTGGATGAGTTAAAAGCGTCTTTCCTTGCCAGATACCCTGAAGTCTTACACTCCAACTATTAGCACTAAGGACAGGGATAGTTAGTTTATGCTGATCTACACATAATGCTTGTGCGAATCTTGATTTTTAACGCAGTTTAACCATTCTAAACCCTTCTACGTCCTCTGCACACGTAAACTTTCTTTACGTTATACCCATTGAGCCTATACCATTTGGTCCGTAATAAAAACCTTTGGCGCCAGTGAACCAGTTTTAGCACATTTTCGGCCTTATAGTTCAACTCCCAACGTTGTGTGCCATATCTGAAATTTCATAGATGTGTCTGTAACTGCCCACGGATTTCTCTGGACGAGTCAAAAGCGCCTTTCCTTGCCAGATACCCTGAAGCCTTACACTCCAACTATCAGCACTAAGGACAGGGGCAGTTTACAGTTGATCTACGCATTTACTTGTGCAAACCTTGCGTCGTAACGCAGTTTAACTATTCAGTCCCAATAGCAGGGTGTCGTCGGTGTTATCGTCCTTTTCGTTTCCGAGCCTTTTGTTAACCACTATCTGTATCCTACAGAGAGGTGTATGGATCGATGTCCATGTTTTTCTCTGGACGAGGTAAAAGCGTCTTTCCTTGCCAGATACCCTGAAGTCTTACACTCCAACTATCAGCACTAAGGACAGGAACAGTTTATGCTGATATACACATTTTCTTGTACAAATCTTGCTTTGTAACGCAGTTTAACCTTTCTGAACCATTCTACGCCCTCTGTTCGCTTGAACTCTCTTTACGTTATACCCATTGAGCCTATACCCTTTGGTCCGTAAAAACCTTGGCCCCAGTGAACCGGTTGTAGTACATTTAGTTTCGGCCTTATAATTCACCTTCCAACTTTGTGTGCCATATCTGTACTTTCCATAGATGTGTCTGTAACGGATTTCGGAAAAGCGTCATTCCTTGCCAGATACCCTGGAGCCTTACACTCCAACTATCAGCACTAAGGGTAGGGACAATTTATGCTCATCTACACATGTGCTTGTGCAAATCCTGATTCGTAACGCAGTTTGGCAATTCGAACGATACAAAGTCGACTTTATTGCCTTCCCCATTCTCTGTTCGCCTGAACTCACTATAAGTCATACCCATTGAGCCTATAACGTTTGTGTATCGGTCTGTGGTAACAGCCGTGGCCACAGTGTCAGTGGAGGACGTAACGCGATCATAGCCTCATTGTCTATGTCCAAACCTTGTGTTACATCTGTATCTTACAGAGAGGTGCAAGGTTGTCCGTGGATTTTCTCTGGACGAGATAGAATCAATTTTTGTCAGTTTTAATGCACTTGTGTTGCAATAGAGAACTTTTTAGATTTTCTTTTGATGGACTTCTTGGCACTTCTCTCAAGTTGATTGAGGATACAACTATTAAGGAAGTTCTAACTTTTCTTGTGTCCATCAACAAAGATTCTTCGGGCATACTTTCCCCACACACGTAGGCTTTAAGGGTGTACCTGGCTTTTCTTAAGGAGGGGTCCATACGTCTTCTGATCTATATGTGGGGGATATGGCTATAGACTATGGAGATGGATGTGTCTACTACGCAATCTAACCTCGTTATGACCTATTGGTATTTCTCTGTCCGTCTGTCACGCACATGAGGAAAATCGTTAAGGCTAAGGGCCCAACCCGCTGATGGTACGTGCAATTTGTCCATACGTTTTTTTTGGGGGGGGGGGCACGTCCGCAACGTATTTTTGAAAACGTTCAGGCTGTACAGGGCAGGTGCATCACCCGTACTGGCACGTACAGGGGTGAATCCGCAGCCCGAAGGCACACAAAGTTTTGCCTGAACGTAAAGTTCTACGGCGTGTCTGCGTGCTCCAAAATCCGTCGGATTCCCTACGAGTTCGTGCGGAGGCGGTACTTACCACTTACGGATCCCAAAAGGTTGCCCACGTTTTGGCACGTAGACAGCACGTATTTGCACGTACAGCGGGTTAATTGTGTCCTTCTATTTATCTAGATGTGAGGATATAGCTATTAAGGAAGCGCTAACTTTTTATGTGTCCATCAACAAACATTCTTCGGGCATGCTTTCCCCCACACGTAGGCTTTGAGGGTGTACCTGGCTTTTCTTAAGGAGGGGTCCATACGTCTTCTGATCTATATGTGGGGGATATGGCTATAGACTGTGGAGACGGATGTGTCTACTACGAAATCTAACCCTGTTCTGACCTATTGGTATTTCTCCGTCCGTCTGTCACGCACATGAGGAAAATCGTTAAGGCTAAGGGCCCAACCCGATGATGGTACGTGCAATTTGTCCGTACGTTTTTGGGGGGGGGGAGGGGGGGGGCAGGTCCGCAACGTATTTTTGAAAACGTTCAGGCTGTACAGGGCAGGCGCGTCGCCCGTACTGGTACATACGAGGGGTGAATCCGCATCCCGATGGCACCCAATTTTTGCCTGCACGTAAAGTTCTACGGCATGTCTGTGTGCTCCAAAATCCGTCAGATTCCCTACTAGTTCGTACGGAGGCGTTACTTACCACTTACGGATCCCAAACGATTGCCCACGTTTTGACACGTAGACAGCACGTATTTGCAGGTACGGCGGGTTGTGTTTAATAGCTTTGTCTAGATGTGAGAAATATGGCTATAAACTATATATATAGACGGATGTGTCTGCTACGAAATCTAACCCTGTTATGACCTATTGGTATTTCTCTGTCCGTCTGTCACGCACATGAGGAAAATCGTTAATGTGACGTAGGTATGGGGTGGGAGGCAATTCGTTCCACAGCTAGACGTTTTTTTTATTTCCGGTTTCAATGACATTGTGGTGGGTGGAACATACAACTTTAGGCCATCACTGGGACTTTTGATGTCGACGCCGCAGGAGGAGTAATGAATATGTCTTGTGCGATACGAGTGTAGGGGAGAATAAGATGAGACGTACACTCTCTGCTTGCCTGATCTCAACTGTAGTGGACAGACTGGGGCCTGTCCCTTTATTGAACGTGTGCACGTGGATCATTCGACGAAAGGCGAAAGCGCGACAGTTTCAATAAATGACTAATTCCACCGTGCAGGTGAACTCAAAACTACTAAAATCCGTAGATTTCCATGTCTTATTTGCTTGTTATCTGTGTATTCGTCCGAACTGTACATGCCATTATCCTCTCGTTGACTAATACCTTTGCGCAGGTGAACACGGAACTCCTAAAATCCTTTGATTCAAATCACTTTTGTGTTCTTAATCCAAACCTCCCATCAATACTGTACATCTAATCTTTTCTGCAGCTGTATTTGAGAAAACTAATGCGTAATTTGTCCCTAGTCTCCCAGACTAATAATTCATGCTGATACAGCTTAAGCCTAACAAAACAATGTTGCGTTTTCAGTTACTATCCTCAAAAAAAAGGATCTGTGGGTAGGGATTATCTTCTTTTTTTTTTTAGATTTTAGCCCAAGTTATCTGAAAAAATTACGTTTAACAATATAGAACTAAAAGGACTACACTGGATACTCGGGTGGGTTTGAGAAACAAAATATCAGCATCAAATTGTAATACAAATATTTTAAAACAAGCTCAATCAATAAACTGAACAAAGAAGTACAATATTTCCAACACATTCTTACATAAACTGTTCAAAAGTAATACAGGTTGAATGTTACGAATTACATCAAACAAATGATCAAACCTTTCCTGTCCCGCGCATACTAAAAACACATCAACTTTTTGCTAATGTTAAAAAAGCTTATAATGTTGTATTCAGAACTACCAAAGAAACTAAATTCCAATACTTTCAATATAAGATTGTACACCATTTTTCTGCCAACTAACAGTTGGTTAAATAATGTAAAACTAGTAGAGAAAAACAGCTGTAACAATTGCGATGAAAAGCATACCATAGAAAATTTGTTTATAAATTGAAGATATACTATACAATTTTGGCAACAATTTAGATATTGGTAGAAAAGCGTGACAAAGCAAGACATACATTTAAGCGAGAATACGATAATATATTGTGTAATAGAATCAGCATACCTTGCTTTTTCTATAAATGTAGCAAAATATAGCCTTTACATCTGTTTTACTCAAAACATTAAACACAGTATCCGATATTTCCTTTTACAAATAAAATTCCGAACATAAAACATGTAAGATAAAGGACCTTCTTTGTTTGTATCCATCCACGTTGTGGTACATGTTTTTTGTAACGCTGGTTCACCTTTATCCGAGGGTAACCTATATTTGTCGTTTGTATGAAAAGACGTATTTAGGGATATGAAGTCGATGGACTGGCGACCGTTTCAAATCAGAACATCTTGAAAAAAATTGAAACCACTGCAGACTTAATACTCCTAAATGTGCTGTTTTCAAAGACAACGGATAAAGGTCACCCCATGAATAAAGGTGAACTAGCGTAATGTTTATTAAAATGAAATAAATAAAAAAATGTTTTTGCTAGGGTAGGTCTGTTAAACAGAGACATTTTTCACTGGGCCTTAGACCTCGCAGTCACAGCTGTGGCGAAAGATACACGCCTGTCACGACAAGCCAACCCTGGGGATTTTATACAAGGGTCTAAACACGAAAACGTCTTTGTTGCAGGAGAGAAGTAATCTCCTCGCAACATTTTCTGTCTTTGTTCGAAAAACCCGGGCTATGTAAAGCCTTTTCAGCACCGGTGTATTTAATCTGGTTTGAATGCTCTGGCTTAATTGAAATGCAGTGTCTCTTTAGAACTGGGGATGGTCGATTCTTTGTACATTTGTCTTGTTTTTAATCCCCAGGACATCAAGGATCCCTTTGGAGTGCCAGCGAAGCTCATCTACTGAATAACTGATCCTGACTTCTCTAAAGTAATACTGTAAATGCATTTAAATTTGCGGGATTTAATTTCGCGGGAGCGGGAAAAAGAAAATTTCGCGGTGGTTTTAAATTCGCCATGAAGCGGCCACCGCGAAAACCGTGAACATTAAATCACCTCGAAAGTTTCTGCATTTACATTAACCCATGAGTTCCATGGTATATACTATATAGACAACACTCTCGTGTCACGTGATCTGTGTGACCTTTGACTTCCAGGTCACGTGACATTATTCTGAGCTGATGAAAAATGGCGAATGCTATTTGAAAGTCCTCTCACTAAGAAAATATTACAGTCTTAATTCTCCATATCTAATTCCATTCTATCGCTTAAATATCAGCTTACATATAAGCTCTAAACTACCCCTTGCTGTCTGTTATTCAAGAGCTCGGATGCGTTTTCGTATTTGTCAATTGGTCTTGGATCTTTGTGCTGTTTTGTTAGGTAGCTTCCACATATCACATGACAATGCTTTGTGGTCTGAAACAGATTCTATCCCGACTCATTGCAGTAAACTTCACTGACATATAAAGTAGAGTAGGACTGCAGTTTTACATCTAAATGGCGAACTTACGTAACGACGTTACTTATGCAAAGGAGGAAAAGAAACAGATTTCGCCAGAAACTATTGACGGTTCCAAGAAAGATTTGATCTGCTATCCTTTAAGGATAAAACTCGCCTAATACCCCTGCCCTAGGTTAGTTTTCTAGCTGTGGTATCATTATCTGCATTAAGAGCTTGGGTCCTTTCAACAAAATCAGAAACTGGAGTATACTGAATAACCTGACGCACCTTAAGCTAAGGACATAACCCGCCGTACATGTAAACACGTGCTGTCTACGTGCCAAAACGTGGGCAATATTTTGGGATCCGTAAGTGGTAAGTACCGCCTCCGTACGAACTCGTAGAGAATCCGACGGATTTTGGAGCACGCAGACATGTACACACCGTGGAACTTAACGTACAGGCAAAACTTTGTGTGCATCGGCTGCTGATTCGCTACCGCCACCGTACGTGCCAGTGCGGGCGACGTGCCTGCCCTGTACAGCCTGAACGTTTTCAGAAATAGGTGGCGAACATGGCCTCCAAAAAACGTACGGACAAATTGCACGTACGGTGGATTGTGCCCTTAGCTTAACCATTGCACATCTAACTACAAATTTTAAAGCTATCTATTAAACATGCTCAAACTGTACTCGGTGGCAATGATTTCCACTCTACGATAGGTCTAGGATATCACTTAATATTCTTTTTAGCCATACTATAGCAAAGTTCCCTCACTTTGAATCTTTGTCTAGTGTTGAAAAATTCATTTTTCTTATGAGTTTTGATCAAACGACATTATACAAACACATCTCAAGCTACATATTTAACATTACAAAGAAACGAGAAGAAGCCGAACAAATGTATTAGAATAGTTTTAGAATTTATGTTTTAGATCGGTCTTAGAAACCATGTGTACTGTATTAAGACCTTTCGTATCTATATACCTGTACTTAGCCCGATAGGGCATGAATGTATGTGCAATATTATTACTATCATTAATGTTATTAATTAATTTGCAGCCATTAGCGATAGTATATGTTACCTGTTGTGACTCATAGTGTCTTAGTTCTCTTTCCATCTAGCCTAGTTTAAAATCACTGTATAAGTTTAGTTTTGCCTTTGCATCCATAAGACCACATTTGGTCCTTCTGTGCATTTAGCCTTCGGGCATGAATATGCAATAAAAGATTATTATTACTATTATTATTATTAATCCTAGGTTGATACCTCGGGTAATCTTAGACATGGCTATTATTTTTCTGAGCTGGTACTAGATATTGTTGATATATTTCGTACATCATGCATAGTCTTGACTTTATTCTTCTTCAAGTGACATCCACTGTACCCCCTATACATGTAGGTCCTTTACTTTGAGACAACCAAAACTGTAGACACATTGATTCATACGGTAGATCTACCATACTACACCTCTCTGCATACAACAGATAGGGTCTTACCACCTTGCTGTTATCGGGTTTGATCAGAATGTTATTTTGGCGGGATTTTGACAGGCCAGGGTTACGTAAGCCAGTAAATTTGGCACCGCTGTCTGTTAGACAGTTAGCCCGTGTTATACAATCTTTCCCTGTCTGAGGCTGATTGGGACACTCCTCAAGAGCTTGTACTGGGTCATTTTTAGACACAGATTTAGAATACTGAGTAGTAACGCTACGGCGGTATCTCACTGCATTCGGGGCACCGGTGTGGCACTATTTATTTATTTATTTATTGATCTTTAGGGTAGTCCCTTCAGTTAACGTTGTAACTTATCTCCAAGGGAGCCCTATATACATGTTCGCACATGTTCGCACAACGACGGGTTATACCACCCCTTACGGGATGACACACCCTTCCGGGTGAATGATGTAGATCACCATGTGGCTGATACGAGACAGAGATCACCAGGCCTCCATCCGGGTGATTTGAACTGAATCACCAACTTCTGACAGAAGGATTTGCACCAACACACACCGCACCATCGCACGTGCGGGGGTTCTTTAACGTGCATGGGGTATGGCTCTCCCCATACACGGGACCTCCATTTAACGTCCTATCCGAGGGACGACTCATTTGTCACTTGAATAAAGTGAGGAAAGTCGTGTAAAGTGCCTTTCCCAAGGGCACAAGACCGGCAACACAGCAGGCGGATTGGAACCGGCGACCTCTCGGTCACGGGCCGAATACACTACCACTTTGCTACGCGGCCCCAGACTATGGAGTTCGAAGATTACTCAACGAATTTCAGAGATAAACAAGGAATTTTCTTACGTTTTGTGTATTTTGTTGACTTCTAAGTCATAGTTTTACGTATTACGCAATAACTTAATTATAGAAAATCGGCAAAAATAACAAGTCAGTGCCGCAGTGGACAAACCCCGCCGTGCCGCACCGGTGCCTCAAGTGCAGTGAGATAAAACTTTTATAACGTTGCTTATCAGTCGGTACGTCCACCACATTATTGGTTATTTTGTACATCATGCAAAGCCTGTGCATTTTCCTTCTATCTTTAACTGTAATCCACTGCAGTTCTGTTTTCATTTTGGTAACACTAGCTAGCATCCCATTATTTTCTAAATACTAACACGTTATATTCATGAACCGCCCACTTCTGTGTGTTGCTCAGTACCGTTTCCTTGTAATTGGAGCGATTTGGTTTGCTTCACATTTGGTACTTTCTGTAGATTCCATTTCTGTTCCATTTTGCACTTTCTGTACACCCCATGTTAGCTTGAGTCAACTATAGCTAGATTTAGAGGTGTTTCCATTTCTTCTGACTTAGAGGCGTGGTTATCAAGCTTCTAGTGACAATGTTGACCAGTGAGAGGGCTGGTTCGGTCAGGATAAGCAATCTATTATCTCACTCACGCATTTGTACCATAGCTCACATAGTGCACTGGGGTAGACCGATGCAGCTGGAGGCTGTCCAACACAATTAGCAGTACAACCAATGACAGCGTGGTATAATTAGCGGTTCGACCAATGAGAGAGTGCCTACTTGAGTGGGCGGAGCTATGGGATCGATGTTTTTATATGGGTTGGTTAGTTCTCACTCTTAGTGATTCGAGCTTGTCTCAATCATGATGTTTCTGAATTACAGAGGACAGCTGCCATTCCAGACTCTAAAATCTTGTGCAGTGAGCACGTTCGTTATAAACAAATAAACAAACAAGCAGTAGTCAAATAACTACAAAACGGAAAAACTGGAGGGTTATTATATTTTTCGTTTATCATGGATGCCAGACTGTTTCAAGGGCCAACACAGGTAAACTCCTCAACTTTAGGGCCAACATGCTCCCAAGTATAAATTCTTCAACATGCTCCCAAGAGAATCCCCCCCCCCCCCGAATTATACTCTGACAAAAACGATAGATGTCATTGACATAGGGGCATGTGGCATTTCATCAAGATAACGTCACATTTCCAAATTTTCAAACCAGGGCCCGGCTGGGATGTTTGTAAAAACGAAAAATAGAAATGTCTACATAGAAATGTACACAAATAATGTCCGCGGCTATTCTCTTTACATCTTGTGTGGTTTGGTATCTTTTATATCATAACGTTACATTTTGTTCCCGAAAGCTGTCCGGCCGGGCTCCAGTCTGGAAATGTGACGTAGGTCTTACGTGGGTCCATAGACCTGCGAGAGTCGATCTATCTCTAAGATTACGCTATGATCGATAGAACACCTGGCGTATTACTGCCGAAAATGATATTGAAAGTTCGCCAACTCGTCGACCAATCGATTTCTCCACTCAGTGACAGGGGCCTTACGGATCCAATTCGACGCCTTCGGGAAAATGCCATGATTGAGTGTATAGCTCTAACACTTGTCCTCTATATCTTCTTCATTCCTCTTCCCCCCCCCCCCCCTCCCTATGCAGGTAGAATTTTAACAGCCACGTCGAGTTTAGATCGAAACGTCCCTTATGTTTCCGTCAATGATGTTGAATGACCCGAATTACGTTCCTACTAAAATCAATGTGGAAAGATGAGTGGTGCTTGCTTCTTATGACTTACGTTTGACGTACTTGGATTCCTTTGTACTTTTTTCTACTTGCAGTTTACGCGTCTTCAGTGTTGTCAATTTGTCTAGTACGTCATTTTGATAATAAGGACATTTTTAGGAAGTGTGAAGCTGATTCTTACAAGAGGCGGGCGAAACTTAGAGAAAACCACTAAAATATATAATAAACCAAAAAATGCTAAGATGAGCCTGCAAGAGGAGGTACCAAACAACTGAAACCACAGGACGGGTCATTAACCCTATAGTACACTCTCCGTCCTGTCCATTTTCCTTACCATCAAATACCCATACTCATCCCTGTGGTAAAGAATAAGCCCATCCTTTGTCAAATATCCACCTTCACCTCTGAGTGCGTCATCCTTACATCCCTCCATTGTGAGACGAGTGGCGAGACGTGCATACTGAGATCCCCCCGGTACAGAAGTAATAGGTGCATTAGTGTGGATATTACCCCAGGGTTTGCCTGTTTTCTCTTCTCCCGGCTTATGTATGCCAATAGTGTACGTAACCTGTCATCCTCTCACGAGGAGGTAGAGAGAGAGAGACGGGCTGAAGCGTACCGGAGAGCGTCGGCAAGTCAGTCGTTGTTTTCGGACAGGGGAAGCTCTTACGGTGCGTTACTAAAGGTAAGGCAGGCTCTGGAGTTGACCGCATGGTTACGATCGTTCTAAGGTGTAGTTAGTCGCCAGCAAGCCTTCCTACAGGGGTGTGAAAAGTAGAATTCGATAGAGATAGAGCCAATAATTGGCCAGGAGAGACAGTCTGCTGAAAGAGTAGTCTTTTCCCAATACGCGGGGATATACTCTTCTGGCAAATACAGTATTTTCCGTATAGCCAGCGTAGGTAGTCTAATAGGGACTAGATTGTACTACGATTTTGGTGTCCCAAGATTTTCAAGCAGGATGTGACAGAACCGACCCCCGACAAGGATTTAAGACAGCCTTGTCATTAACAAGACAGCTGTACGACACATGTAGTACCATACCAAGAGTACCATACGTACGCAATCGTACAGCAATCGCACGACTTGAATACAGTGACCGGACGGTAAGAACTAAGTTTGCTGTTGTTGTATGCGTTAGAAAATGTGCTGAATCAAAGCATGTAAAATCATACTTAAGAAAAGTCTTGGCTACATGATTGTCGATGAAGGTTTTGACAGCCTGGTAGAACATTACAAATGCGAAGCAATAACAAAGTTGTCCTTATGTAGAGGTGGTCACTTGTACAGGTTTGACTGTATATCAATGATCAGGTGGTCCTTATGTAGAGGCAGTCACAAGTGCAGGTTTGACTGTATATCAGTGGCCAGGTACCGGTGGTCCTTATGTAGAGGTGGTCACTAGTACCGGTTTGACTGTACATCAGTGGCCAGGTGGTCTTTATGTAGAGGTGGTTACTTGTACAGTTCTGACAAGCAGTTTTTCTTGTTGGACCGGTCCAGAAAAAAAATCAGCGGACCGGCTGTTGGACCCATTCGAAAATGAACAGATCTTCTCTTTAGGCATTCACCTGATTTGGGAGGTTACAGGTCTAAGCAAATAACAAGGGCGAAGTAGAGAAGAGTTTATAGTCATTTTTACCGAGTTTCTACAGTCAAAGTTGGTCTAAAACAGAG
Source organism: Branchiostoma floridae x Branchiostoma belcheri (assembly GCA_019207045.1). NCBI lineage: Eukaryota > Metazoa > Chordata > Leptocardii > Amphioxiformes > Branchiostomatidae > Branchiostoma > Branchiostoma floridae x Branchiostoma belcheri. Next base: position 20,351,039 of record CM033029.1, read on the forward strand.
GCAGTTAGCGTTGTTTACATGAAGATAGGATTCTAAAACGCCAATGGACATCAGATACAAACAAGATCCTTTGTAGCGAAATTCACCATTATTTTGAGATAATCAGGTCCATGTTCAGGTTTGGACCCGGACTTTATCCTCTGGACATAGAACGTACCTGGACCTGATCATGAATGTTATGTACCGGTGCCCAATCCTAAATTTAGATGTAACTGTATTTTTAGTCTCTACCAGACTCCATAGTTCGCTGGAAAAACCATAGAGATGGAACAGATAGAGGTAAGCCGGCCAGAGAAGTACAGCCGGCTAGGGAACAGGAAATGATTGTTCTGGCCAGCTGACTCCCCTGGTGTACTATGACTCTATTTGTCCAATTTGTCCAATATTGTTTCTACAATTAGACCACCGGTCTACGAAGCCCGGTAAAGGCTACTGTACTTCCACAGTGTTAACAAATGAATACTGTAGATGAGAACCAATCGTTCCAACACATTGATTGCCATCTTACAGCCACCATGGCGACGTGGCTTATCTATGATCTACGGTCCAAAACGATGAATATTTCATAGCCCGTAGCGACAGTCTCTCCTTGACCCCATTAAGAGCCCAGGTACACAGAAAAGGCGCGAGCTGACCACATCTGTCACTGCCATCTAAGGGGAGTTGTTGATTGCTCCATCCGGTGTCACGCCAAATGATCACCGCCTGTCAAGTAATTGCCCCATCAGTGCTCGGGGTTTTTCAATATACAACTGTATCTGATAGGAGATACAGAAGTTCGTCATACTAACTAGTGGATCATGGTAGTTTACAAGCAAAAGTCTGAGCGGGCTTATTATAATCCTAACAGTATCCTAACCCTAACCTCACTCTACCCCTATCCGTAACCATAACCGTAACCTAAACCCAAGCTAACCCTAGATCCGGTTCTAACTATAACCCTAATCTAAACCTAACGTAACCCTAATCTAACCCTAATCTAGTCCTAGCCTATAACCATAACCCTAAGCTTAACCCAATCTAATTCTAGCCCTAGCTCTAACCAATAATCCTAACCTAACAATAGCCAAACTCTAGTCCTAGCTCTAACAATAATCGTAACCTAACCCTAGCTAACCTAACCCTAGCCCTAGCTCTAACCTAAACCCAAGCTATCTCTAGTCGTAGTCCTAACTGTAACCCTAACCGATCCCTAATCCTAACTCTAGCCCTAACTATAACCCTGTAAATCCACGTAGCACCTCATCTGGCAATTATTTAGCGAAGCAATTATCTTGCGCGACACCGGGTCCTGATGACAAACGACCTTACTGTCCCGAAATCCTCTAGGGGATGACCTGACCTTGACTCTGTCGGCAAGGTTAAGTGCCTTCTCAGCTCTGGGATTGGAGCTTATTGGAAAGACGACACTGAGTGATGAGGTGTATACGTATTATTGTCCAATTTCGTATCTTCTAGTCAGGAGTGAACGCTGAATTAGTTTTTCCCTAGACCTACCCTAGCATGGAACTCGTTGCCAACAAGGAGGCTAAATTAAGTACAGTACGGGCATCCTTATTGGATAGCTTTAAACAATATTTACAGTTAGATGTGCAAACGTTAGATGTAACAATCTGTACTATAACCAGCTGCTGCCACAATATGAAGCTACGATGCTGGTGTTTTACGCCGAATGGCGGTTACACCGGCTATACATATACAAATATACAAAGAGTGTATATACAAGAACGTTTTCAATAATGTATACTATAATCAGTGACTGTCTTTTACGATCGAGATGTTCATCTTAGGGTATCTTTGAAGTCATAACAATAGATAATAGTCACTCATCATTTTACAACTGCCAACCAAATAACAACTCGGAAAATGATACCCTTAAGTTAAATGTTACTTGCATATGCGCCAGTATGTCTAAACGAATTCTAGAATGAAGAACTTTGATTTGTTTTCACAGTGGGGTTCTATCTCATCAGATTTTTATAATGAGAAGACTTGATTTACCTTCTAGAAATTTGATAGTGGGGTGCCGTCTCATTGAATTTCAAAGACGAATACTTTATTTCCTTTATACAAATTTAATGTGATAGTAGGGGGGCTGTCTCATTACATTTCAAAAAGAGAATACTTGATTTGTAATGTGATAGCGGTGTGCTATCTCAATATATTTCTAGCAGGAGACAATTGACTTCCACTCGCAAATGAATAAAAGAATGAGATATTAGCACAATTTCTTTTATCACGTTTCTCCCAATAGTTTCTTTTCTTAACTGTATATATGTGATCAATAATCTCTTCCCTTAGATTTTTAAACTATCGTTGATTGAATTAATGTATTTATCAATGGCATCTGAAGAGTGTTGCAAGAACGTCGAAAGTTGAATATAACGCTAGTTCATCTTTATCCGAGAGGAAACCTACATTCGTGGTTTCAGCAGGTTTTTTAATGGATTACGTCGACGGACAATGTTTTCAAATTTGAAACCACAGTCCGTCGACTTGGTATCCCTGGTACACAGTTTTTAAATACGGTGGATATAGGTTACTCCGTGGATTAAGGTTAATATCAAGGATTTTATGGATGACATCAACGTTCTAATTTGTAGAAACTTGTAGAAACGGTGAACATGACGAGAAAGTATCAAAATGAGAAAATATATCGTGAAGTACTGTAAATGCATTTAAGTTCGCGGTAGCGGGAAAAGGACTTTTCGCGGTGGTTTTAAGTTCGCGGTAACACCGTAGACTGCAGTCTAATACCATAATAGAAAAATGTTCGCGGTGAAGTGGTCACCGCGAAAACCGCGAATATTAATCCACCGCGAACATTTCTGAATTTACAGTATCCTTGATTGCACTTGGAGAAGTGACACTAGTGAGATACATGTAGCCATATGAACGTAGTTGTAGAAGTGAAGCTAGTTAGATATTAAAAGTGGCAACAATGTGTTAGCCATGGCTGTAGTTGTCAACTTAGCAAGTGACACCAGTCTACCTCATTAGTGTCACTTTGCACACTTGTTGAATACAAAGATTAAAGACTTGTTGGCCGTGATACAGTACGTTTTGTCGATACAATGTTTATGGTGTCTATTTTGAAAATCTAGCCATTTCTATTTCCATGAATAATACACAGATAAAAAAAAAATGAACAGAAGACATTCTGCCATAAATTATTCACAGCAAAAACCAACAAAATCCCTGGAATATTGTTTTTTGTCCTCTCTGGTAAAATTTGAAGTCTGTAGAGGATGTCATCCATGAAATTGACTTGCCGTGACCTTATTATAACTCCCTAGGGACCTCCGTCCTGACCTACGGATAAATATCATCACTTTTACAATCATTCAAAAAATCTCCGGCCCCATTTCCTATATGTCCGCAGGGACCATGGAGACGTATAACCCATTTTCTTTATGTTCCGGCCCCTAAGTCTTCTCGTAATCGATTGTCCTTGATGGGGATTGGTTGTCCATTGTGCTCGATCTGCCCACGTCATCAGGACACGTCATGACCTCTGGTGACCTCCGCCCAAAAATTCAATATTAAAGAGGACTGTCCCAGATTGTGGGATGTCTCTGTGGCTCAACTGGTAGTGGCTCACAGTCCAGTTAGGTAGTAACCGGGATATCCAGGTTCAAGTCCTGGAAAGGGCATGTCGGTTAGGACTGCACTCGTCTTTCGGAAGGGAGATAAAACGGAGGTTCTGCGTTCGACGAGGTGCCTCTATCACGCTATAGGGGAACCCATAGCAACCCCTTCTTGTGAAAATATAAACTGTTGAAGAAACTGTGAGAATACCTGATGACCTATGTGCCACTTGGCGCTACAAGGGTATAAAGAACGAACGAACGTCCTAGAATGTAGTGTGCATATTCAGGACTCACGGTGATAGGCCTGACTGGTGAATTGTTTGTATTTATGAACAATCAGTGGTAAACTCAACAGTCAACAATAACTAAACACCTTTTGACCATTGGCTACCTTGGTACCTCTCAGATGCAATGCGTTATGTGCAGGAGTCGTTGTCTTGTAGTTACAACAAAATTTATTATGGCTTCTGTTGTATGTTTCGTCAACGTTGCATCAGAACTTAGTCCGTTGCATGCGATATCTTTTCAAACAGAACATTTAGGCAATACATATTCCATTTGCATCGTTTTTGTCTCTGTCAGTAGGTCTAGTCCTTTGTGATAGGCTAGTTGGAAAGCCCTGGCTGTGCGTGAAACTGAACTGAAGTCAAACTGATAAATAGCAAGGAATCTTGCTGACCTAGTATCTACTCTTCGTGATGTATGCTAACACCAAAACATATATAGAGACGCCATTACCGTGATATGATTACGTATTGAACTGCAGCGTATGAGATATATAGTCTGAGAGTTACGTAAGTCATGAATTGCCACATGAAAGTCTTTTCTGGAATATTCTTACGACGTCAATGTTGAGGCCTAGTGGCAAAATTGGGTAGCAAATTTCCTAGCTTTGCTGTTTCAGCGACAAGGTATAATTTTTCCAAGGAGGGGTTGCTCGAGGCTCAGGACCCCCATATTACGTCCCTTCCGAAAGAGGGACGCAGCCCCCTCCCGACTGTTTGCTGATGACACTGCTGTATACCGGATGATTACTTGCCCTGAAGATACATCAAAGTTGCAAGAAGACCTAGACAAGCTAGAAGTCTGGGAGAGCGAGTGGGATATGGCCTTCCACCCAGACAAGTGCAGCCAGCTGCCCTTGACGCGTGCCAGAAAGCCTCTAAATGCTCACTCCAGTTACCAACTTCACAACCACACCCTTGAAAGAGTTCCCACAGCCAAGTACCTTGGACTTACACTGCAGACCGACCTTTCCTGGGGCACACATATTGAGAACACCTACTCAAAGGCAAATAGAATGTTGGGCTTCCTAAGACGCAACTTACGAGTCTGCTCCAGCAAGACCAAGGAGCTGGCGTACAAAGCACTGGTCCGTCCAGTTGTGGAGTACGCCAGCTCCGTCTGGGATCCCCACACCAGCCGTGACATTAGCAAGTTAGAAAAGATCCAGCGCAGGGCTGCGCGTTTCGTCCAGAACCGACACAGAAACACCTCTAGTGTCTCTGACATGCTAAACCAACTTCAGTGGGCTTCTCTTCAAGATCGGCGCCGCCACACCAGACTGGCGATGATGTACAAGATTGTCCACAACCTAGCAAGTGTGCGATGCGTAGCCTTAAAGCCCCTGCCCTACAACAACGTGTACAGAAGCCGGAGAGGCCATAACCAACAACTCCAACACATTCCCTGCCGTACTAACTACAGACTCAATTCATTCTTCCCGCGGACTATCCGCGAATGAAACACTCTGCCCAAAGACATCATCGAATCCCCGTCCTTGACCACTTTTACCTCAAAGCTGACCCGTACTCCATCTTCTATCTAGCCTAATGAACAGTAGCGACCTTTGACCCGACTTGTCAATTATTGCCAATCCCTTGGCAGTTGGACAATATCGGAAGAAGAAGAAGAAGAACCGAAATGCCCTGCCCCCCCCCCGTAATTTGAACCGAGGTCTAACAGGTACAAGATAATTTGAACCAGGAGCTCAACCGTGAAGCTGCTACCAGTTGAGCTACAGGGACATCCCCCTGCGGTTTTCGAAAATGTCAAGTAAAACGACTGGGCGGGCTTCCAACCGCGGCATACACGATATAAAACTAGCTCTATCTTACCGGGGTTTACAGAGTACTTCATAACATGAAAGACACAGAAATCCTGTCTACGGCTAAGAAAAAACCCTTCCCATTAGTGATATTTCCTTCCCTGAATGGTACTTCGTCTTCGCATTAGTGGGTTTGTAGCGAAGAAATCTCAAAGCCCGGGCAGGAATGAATCAGTGGCGAGATTGTATCGGTTTCCGTTACGATTATTATTGACGCTGGTAAAAGGTATACACTGGAAAATGGACGTGGCCATTTCCTGGTGGTTATAGTCATTTATAACCCTGCTTGTCGATTTCTCAATAGGTCATGACCTTTTCTGGGTGCTGCACAGGACATAATCTATAGTAGGATACTGGATAATGATACAGGGGGTTTTCCATCCTTATTCTTTTATTGCGATACCCTTTACCCCTATTTAGGGCTAGTCTTCCAGCGTCCCAGAAATAAAAACACAAATTTGTTTATAAACGACAGCAGTGGATTGTTCATTCCTTGACAAAGACTGGTGCTGCTCAGTCGAAAATTTTGGTGAGTCAAATTTTTGTGTTGAAAATTACAGTTTAACTAGCTCAATAATGACTTCTACCAAAACAGATTAACTTTCAAGTTTCCGTAGCGTTTACTACCGATAAATTTACTATGCAAACGTCAGACAATCTATCAATACCTTTGTTTCCTAGAAAGCGCGAGTTCTTGCCAATGTTTCAAATTCCTGTCAGGAATCCTTCTGTCGTTCTAACTGAAAACTATTTGGTGACAGTGACTACATATTTTTGGAAAGCATAAAATTAAATCTAACAACGTCATTCGATAGTACCAAACTATCACGGCGACAACGCTAACTGCTTGTCATTGTTATTATATTCGACTAAAGAGGCCGGTAAAGGCGGTAATATGGCAGAAAAGAAGTCCAAAATGAACTGTTTTGTGGAGATACATGTAATGAAACCGCATTGTGCCGTAATAAGTTGACTCAAATGACTGATATGCCGCAAGCTAAGCCTCCATCGCCGAGTGTTCTGTACTGATACGTGATGAAATAAGCTCACATTCGGCTCTGTAAATGCTGTATTCATCACCAGATCTGCTTGAGCGATGCGCAATGGTCCAAATTGGCTGTTAGCGCAGGAGATAACACGGGGACTGTAAAATATGGCCGTCTGCTTCGAACCCCGCAAGGCGCGATCAACGGATGGCTGCCGGTCTGGAACCGATCCTCGTATTTTACATTAGAGCCGTGCACTGGAGTCTTGTGGTACGGTGGAAACAAATTCGCCTGTCACACTAGTCGAAGAGCTTCGGTCGTAATTTTTGATCGTCAGAAAGTTGTTCGAAGTGTCATCTCGATCTCGCATTGTCTGAGATTTCCAAGACAAAATTTTCATTCAGTGTCTTTGATGTTCGTTCCAAATCCGTTAGACTGCATGTACTGATCTAGTCTATTCATCCTGAATTCTGACTTAAATAATATAGCGTACACAAATGATAACAATACAGAGTGACAGATATTCACAACTATAAGAACAACTACAGAACAGTTTGTTATTCAAAATCAACGACAGCCTAACAAATACTACTAAAAATGGTTGAAATACATACTAACTTCGGCTTTTGGAGGCCAGAGGTCAAGCTCAATGTTTCACTAGGGTAGCAACTTGTAATTTACTACATTTACCACCAGTGGTGTTACGGTTGGTTTGTGTCTGCTTTAGATTTGATCCAGTCATATCAGAGTTTTCTGATGTGATGTGGGGATGCGTTGTGTGATTTTAATACATCTTTACAGAAAGGTCTTCCCCATCACTTCACGTTCAGGAATCGGCCAATGTTCGTTGATCATCGAGCTTCGTCCATTGGTGGATTTCCACGCGAGAGTGTATCTATTCATTTGCGATTTACCACATCAGTCGAAAGATTGACATAACTGATGACTATCACCTTTTCAAGATGTCAACTAGACTGTAAGGTTCAAGCCACTCACACCTACACACAAGGACCCCCTACTCTTTTAGATAAGGCCGTGGTTTCTTTTACATGTTCGAAGTGCAGTTCTCCTCAAACACGGGACCTCCATTTAAATGTCCTATCCGAGGGACGGCCCTAAATCTAAGGGCACAACCCACCGTACGTCCAACAAATACGTGCTGTCTACGTGCCAAAACGTGGGCAATCTTTTGGGATCCGTACGTGGTGAGTACCGCCTCCGTACGAACTCGTAGGGAATCCAACGGATTTGGGAGCAAGCAGACACGCCGTAGAAATTTACGTGCAGGCAAAACTTTTTTGTGCCATCGGGCTGCGGATTCGCCCCCTGTACCAGTACGTGCCAGTACGGGCGACGCGTTTTCAGAAATACGTGGCGGACGTGGCCTCCCCAAAACCGTACGGAAAAATTGCACGTACGGCGGGTTGTGCCCTCAGCTTTATTGATTCATGAGTGAACCTGATGAGTGAAATTTAAAAAGCCGTTTTAAGTGCCTTTCCCAATAGCACAAAATTGCAACAAATTTGCTGGACTCTTTGATACTCAGAGACTTTCGGACGATCACCAAAGTCGACTGAAAGTCATTGACAGTATGGTGGTTTCTTTTAAACGATCGCGCCAAGTTTGCTACTGACAAGTACAACACGCATCATCCCTTGCACCATTAAACTTCCGCTGTGATACCCTAAACATTTGTCTGATGTTCGACTTCTTTCCGGAGTAATAAGCTGGTTCTAATGGTCATCATATGTTCACCGGCGCCCACGCTGTCTTGGTAATCATACTAAGTGGACTATTTCCTCTTTTCACAAGTTTCTCCCTCGAGCACATGCAGCACACGCAATTTCCGCCCACTAGCGCCAACGGAAAACTTGAGTAGTAGCCCACTGTGTTCAGCGAGTAGCTAAACCCTCTCTGTAATGTTCCAACACCCCCAGCCATCAATCTAAACTAAATCTTCGGAACAATTTTATCAGGTTGATAGAATATAGGATATTAGAGTTTTCTTTTCGGGGTTCCCCGAGGATGTCATCCATATAATCAAATCAACAAGGCCTAAGATATAGCAACGTAACAACGTTAGAAGTTCGCCACTTTACAGAAAATCCTAATAATCTCAGCACGTCCTTTTTATGTCCCTGTGGACAGTTACTTAAAGGTTCGCGCGCCTCCACTCAAATGGAGTGTCTTCTAGATGGAGACAGGCGTCTTTAATACACACAGTGCTTCAGATGTCCCATTAGGTATCCTCAAGGGCAAAGTAAGGCATATTTCAAATTTTCTACGGGTTTTCACGGAAGGACCGATGCATAATATGGAATCATCTTGCTTGTCACGACTTCAAAGGGCGCCGGTATTTCTTCCACAACTAGTTCAACATTTCAGTATTTTTCAAATATTTGCTTTTGGTTTAGATAGTGAAGAGATGTCAAGTCGATAGCTTATTCTGACAATGCCACATACACGGAGCAACAATATTGATACGATAAAGGTAGTTCTTTATCCTTTTTTAAAAGATATTTTTGGTACGTTTCTTGATAAGGTACTGGTGATACATAGGGCTTTTTGAAGCCGTGGAGATAGTAGGTTGTCGTCCGCTGTGTCTAGGATACTGTATTCGAAGGCGAAGCCCAACCCTTTCCTCCCGTAACATTTTACCTCCGAAACCGAACTTTTACCAGCGGCAGTTTCCAAATTGGCTTCGAAAACTGTTCTCCGTGATCTCATGACCGCATACGTGTAATCCCTGTAAGCCTATCCTTGGTACTGAATCTACAGTGCTGATGACACAGACTGGGGAGAGATCAAACACGTTCAGATGGACCAAAGTTAGATTTCTTGATCTATTGTGTGTGCGTGTAACTCCTGTTAACCTATCCTTGGCACTGAACCTACAATCCTGATAACACAGACTCTGGAGGCAGAATCAACACGTTTAGAAGCTGTTCCCCGTGATCTCATAATCCCCTTTGTGCAACCTCTGCAGAACTGTCCTTGGCTCTGAATCTACAGTGCTGTCCCTGTGGAGAGATTAAACACGTTCAGATAGCTCAAAGTTAGATTACTTGATCTCTTGTGCATGTAACCTCTGTAGACCTGTCCTTGGTGCTAAATGTACAGTCGTAATGACACAGACTCTGGAGAAAGAATAAACACGTTCAGAGGAACCAAAGTTAGATTTCTTGATCTATTGTGTGTGTGTAACTCTTGTGAACCTGTCCTTGGTACTGAACCTACAATCCTGATAACACAGACTCTGGAGGCAGAATTAACACGTTTAGAAGCTGTTCCCCGTGATCTCATAATCCCCTTTGTGCAACCTCTGTAGACCTGTCCTTGGTTCTGAATCTACAGTGCTGATAGTACAGACCCTGTGGAGAGAATAAACATGTTCAGAGGGACCAAAGTTAGATTTTTTGACCTGTCCTTGGTACTGAATCTACAGTCCTGATTATACAGACCCTGGGCAGAGATTAAACCCGTTAAGGGGGACCAAAGTTAGATTTCTTCATCTCTTGCGGGTAACCCCTGTAGACCTGTCCTTGGTTCTGAATCTACTGTCGTGATAACACAGACTCTGGAGGCAGAGTTAACCCGATCAGAAACTGTTCTCCGTGATCTCATGATCTCCTTTATGTACCGCCTTGTCCTAGTTGCTGAAAATACGGTCCTGATAACATAGACCCTGGGGAGAGATTAAACACTTTCAGAGGGACCAGAGTGAGATGTCTTCATCTTTTGCGTGTGCCACAAAATACCTTCGTTATGAAATCTAAGTGATCAGGAAGGTTGAAGAAATGCCTAGCACATAGTATGGTATACGTGACAATAGATTCTTTATTTTTGACTTTAGTAATCTACGACATTATAATCTTCGGCACATATCTGCTCATTTTGCAGCTGCTCTGTGACGAAAGCCCTTTTTGTGGGAAACGACCGAAAATTGATGTGCCCGCGGATGTCATCCATATAATAAAATCAACATGGCCTAACCTCGATAATCACCACGTAACAAGACCCCAAGGCCACTTAGGGGTTACATAATTAGGACTGGCAAAAAACATGTCTTCTCTATAAGGCAGAAGCATCATTTCAAGTATTGAATGTTTGCCCTTGCTAATGACAAAGAATTCTTATTTCCTGGCTGTCATGCACAAGTGGTAGTTACCGGTGAAAACGGGTGCTTATGATTTATGAAAATGCTGGAGTGTAACTTTGCTACAGCCACACTGCAAACATAAAAGAGATGAACATGTCAGTTATGGTTTCCCCTAGAGGACGTTTTTCTGCTTCCATCGAAAATTGATAGTCCACAGGACATGAAAGTTCTTCTTTCTCCCTGTGATGACTGATGCGATTTTGCAATTTTCGAGGCTCTGTAAAGTACCTCCTAATCCCCGTAATCTTCGGAGTGCACAACTGCACAGAAGTGACAATGTGCCACAAATCTGAGTCGAAATAAACAGCCCCGTAAATTGTAAGGCACTTAGTTGGAAACTCTTGACGTTAGTAGTGTTTTCTTTACTCAAACACATTAAAAGTGTTCAAGTTGAGTCCACAATTTGATTTCCCGATGCAGCACGGAAAGCAGAAGATTGTGAGCCCGGCGTAGATTATAGAGTCAAGTCAAGTCAAGGCAAGGCAAGTTTATTGCACAACGATCGCAACAGGTACAATGTATGGCAAGTAACATGTATTCTAACAACTACAAACTATCTACAAATGTATACAACAGTATACTAATCTAACATAACAGAAAATATGGTGGCATAGTGTATTTCACATTGTTAGAACACTACTTCTCTTTTGCATAGCATTATATATATATATATATATATATATATATATATATATATATATATATATATATACATACATATATATATATATATATTGGCCTAGGTGGACAGATATGGAGTCGGGACATGTTAGAAGTACATTGAATATTTCCATGCTTGTTTAAGGCAAATGTTACATATGGCTGGAGTATAATAATCAGGATTGTAGGATCGGCCGAGAGTGGTGGCATATGAGCGGGACCTAAAAAGTGTGAGCGCTGAGTCCGTTGGACAGTACAGACAAAGTTCTTAATGCTTATGTCAATAGGAAAAATACAAGGGATCGACAAAGTGACCGCTATGACCAGTTGGCTGCAATGTACGGGCGAATGCTGATACAGTTTTGACTTTGTAAGGTTTTTATCTAGGCCATGTTGATTCATCCGTGCGCTTCAATTTTCAAAAGTAAAAAAAAACGTTTTCAACCATACTGTACAACGTACAAAGGGCATTTGCAATATCAGCACTTATATGCTATAGATTGCAAAACAAATATCGAATGCTAATGTCATAGAAAGAAACAAAAATGAAGAATCTGTTGTTCCGTATTTGTTTGGAAGTAGACCAACCAGTGTTCTAATTGTTTAAGCCAAAGTGTACTCTAAATAAAGTTTGTTTGTTTGTTTAACTTTCCTGACCACTTTTAATGATGAGAGCCACATATTTTTGCCATTTTTTTCTTACTCTTAGTACGTTCGCATCAGTTTTTGCATTTCCTGAAGATGCCATCTATATAATCAAATCAAAGGCCTATAGCTCTATACGTACCGAGTAGTAGAATTTCTGGAAAACAGTTATGAAACTGAATACACATACATAATATGGAACCTAAAGCAAGTTACGCTCACTCAGCTATATGACGGTCCTTCCTTTAATCCAGTTCAATCGCTTTGTGCACTTCACACAGATCATTTTTGATAAGGGTTTGTTTTTAGACCAACACGTCGTGATTGACGCATTTCACACCTGCGAGCTAATCATGCCTGACGTCACGTCACTTCGTTGCTATGACAATGGACGTTCAAAGATTAGATCAAATAACTTGGTGAACAGCCAGAAGGGGCTGAAAAGAAATTCTGAGTGATTATATACTGGTGCAAGTCTTGAAAATCTCGTAAACAACTGCTTGAAGAATCCGGTGTTGGGTGTTTGGGACAGGAACTGTTTTTCATTGGTGTCGCGCAAGACTTTGCTTAGACCACTTCTAGGCATTGAATTACGTTGGCGGTAGATATGGGTGACTATAGGTCATAAGATGCGAGTAAATTCGAAGGTTGTTTTTGAAGGCTACCACATTAGTGCCGCTTTTACTATTCAATTAGTTTCACTTCTACAACTACGGTTAAAAAACGTGTCAAGAGACAAGAAAGCAGCGCACGTCAGAAACAGGCCTCGCCTAACAGAATAAAGGACTCAGTCAGGCCTGTCCTTGGTACTGAACCTGCAGTTCTAATAACACAGATTTTGGAGGCAAAACTAACACGTGTCAAGAGACAACAAAGCAGCGCACGTCAGAAACTGGGTTCGCCTGACAGAGTGGAAAACCCAGACAGGCCTATCCTTGGTACTGAACCTGCAGTCCTAAAAACACAGACTTTGGAGGTAGAATTAACATGTTAAAACACGTGTCAAGGGTACTGAGACAAGAAAGTAGCGCACGTCAGCAAAAGGCATCGCCTGACAGAACGGAAAACCCAGACAGGCCTATCCTTGGTACTGAACCTGCAGCCCTAAAGCACAGACTTTGGAGGCAGAATTAACCTGTTAAAACAGGTGTCAAGAGACGAGAAAGTCACCTAACAGAAAAGAAAACCCAGACAGGCCTATCCTTGGTACTGAACCTGCAGCCCTAAAGCACAGACTTTGGAGGCAGAATTAACCTGTTAAAACAGGTGTCAAGAGACGAGAAAGTCACCTAACAGAAAAGAAAACCCAGACAGGTCTATCCTTGTTACTGTAGCTGCAGTCCTAATAAGACAAACTTTAGAGGCAGAATTAACATGTTAAAACACGTGTCAAGAGACAAGAAAGTAGCGCACGTCAGAAAATGGCTTCGCCAAACAGAATAGAAATACCAGACAGATCTATCCTTGGTACTGAACCTGCAGTCCTAATAACACAGACTTTGGAGGCAGAATTAACATGTTAAAACGCGTTTCAAGAGTACTGAGACAAGAAAGTAGCGCACGTCAGAAACATGCTTGGCCTGTCCTTGGTACTGAACCTGAAGCCCTAATAACACAGACTTTGGAGGAAGAATTAACATGTTAAAACACGTGTCAAGAGACAAGAAAGCAACGTACGTCAGAAACAGGCTTCGCTTAAAAGAATTGAGGACCCAGACAGTTGAGTACATCCCTGCTGGCGTCAGACCGACACAAGGTCCTCATCAGTAGTCCATTACGATATCTGTAGATGTCGTGGACCTCACAACCGACTTAAGAGTTAAGAGTAACTGTATTTTGTACACTGATGGAATATTCTCTACTAGTTTCGCTACCATTTGTGGCTGTTCTAAGGACTTTCTTAATGCCATGGTCACATTTCTGAACCGGGGCCCGACCGGGTTGTGTTCGGAAGTGAAAAAGTGTTTATCAAGAAGTATGCATTATATGCTCACCACAATTATTTGGACGTTTTGCGTAGTTTGTTGCCATTTATTTATGATACTTTTCGTTCTGAAAAGCTGCCCGGTCGGGCCCGGTTTGTAAATATGACCTAAGCGTTAGTGATGGCTTAGACAGATCTTGAACAGCTAGAAATACCCATGAATTGTCATTATCATATTGCACATCCGTTCCACAACCCGGAACATCGCCAAGGCCATGTTAATTTTATTGTATGAATGACATCGTCTGAGAACCCTCAAACTGATGCGAGCGGGCGAATGAAAAAAAAAAGTTAAGCCGAGCAAAATGTTACTGTACATCATGAAACCTGAGTAGTCATTACTCTCCAAGCAGAGGTTAGGCTCGGGCTGTTTTTTTAACGTTTTTTTAGTCGTTTTGATCGGGCTTTCTATTTTCTCATTTTTCTTGAAGTACGCCAGTTAGGTTTTGACACAGCAAGATATAAGAAAAAATAGAAAAACCGATAAAAACGACTAAAAAAACAGCCGGAGCCTAACCTCTGCTTGGAGAGTAAGTAGTCATGAAGGTTGTCACATGTCATACAAGCAACAACAATGACACAAATGACAGAGAGTATGTTTACACCGGAAAATAGATTCGTCATTTCTGTTCTTTCATATCCTCTTTGACTTAAGAATTAAAAATTTTTTAACTTTCGGTATCTATGTCCATGATTTACATTATGATCAAAAACTTTTTAGTTTATTTTCTGAAACCGCCGAAATTGATTTCACATGGATGACATCCATATAATCAAATCAACATGGTCTAAGAAGCAAACCATGTTTTTGGTAACGATTGATGGATAGAGGTACGCGACTGACCCTCCGCCATCGGGTCTCCGTGTGGATTGAGTTGGCTCGTGTCGGTGTAAAGCCCCTGTCACACCAGCGCCAAACATCGATCCAACGATGTCTGCACGCCCTAAATGACATTTTCAGCAGTAATACGCTCGGTATTTTCTAAGTCTTTGCGATTTAGGGATCGGCCGACATTTGCAGACCAATAAGTCAGTGTGGTAGGGTATTTTTTTTATTTACTTAAGATCCACCGCAAAACAAGGAGCAGCTCGATCGTTTTGGGTTACAATACTGTATTGTCTGATAACCCTTGACTTAAACAGTTTCAGATTGTACCCCATGGGGATGCAGGTCCGTGGAAGCTTATTCCATAGCGATGTAGTTTTAGGAAAGAAGCTCTCAGCGTGGAACTTCCTCCTATTTCCGTGGAAGTGGCAAAACGGGTTCTTGCAGAGAAAGTTCGTATTGTAAGCACAAATGAGTGAAGTTCTGTTAAGCATTTACCATAGAAGTAGCGATAGAATAGCGATAGACTTGCTACATTACGCCTTTGAGACAGGGGTTGCATTTTTAAGTCAGAAATAAATTCGACTCTCGTGCGATTTCGAGATTATTGGCAAAATCCCTGCGATCAACAAATATGGCCGAATCTGTCGACTGTGTTGTTCACCTTGTAGTGTCTAGTGCCACATAGGTCAGAAAGTTTCGTTCCGAGACGGGGGCCGATACCGACTGCCAAGCACATTTGACCCTTTTCTGACGTCACACTTCCGTTCCGGATGTGTGACTTAGGTTTTGTCTTGTATCACGATGTTGACTACCGTCACAAATGAGCTTACATTCAAGTTTCTTTGCTGTTTCTGTCGCAAGTTATAATTTTTACAAAAAGGGACTGCCAGCCCTTTGTTTCCCCTTTAACCTCCTCAAACACGGGGCCCCATTTTACGCCAGGATTTGAACTGGAGGTCTCCAAGCTACCAACTAATTGGAACCAGGAGCTCAACTGTAAACTACCAATTGAGCTACATGGACATCTCAGCAGTCGGCAAGGGTATGGCCTTCAATGTATTTGAAACCACAGTCTCCCAGTTACCAACTAATTGGAACAAGGAGCTGAACTATGTCTTGGAGGCTGCTACCAGTTGAGGTACGGGCACCTTCTTTGATAAGAAATATTCACTACTCTCAGGATCAAGTTAGCGTATGAACTTCATCGGAATTGAAACCGCGGTATCCCAAATACCAACTAATTGGAACTAGGAGAGCACTTGAAAATATGAGGCTTCTACCAGTTGACCTACAGGAACATCCCATCCATGTGTCCTTGTTGTTTCATTAGCTGGGTCTAATTTTGCAGAGAGAGTTGCTAGCCCCCCTCCCCTTCACCACGCTTGATGCACCTCCTCAAACATAGGACCCCCATTTTACGTCCCAACCGAGATGCCCTTCTCAGGATTTTAACCGGGGGTCTCCAAGATACTGACTAATTGGAACCATGAGCTTAACTGTTGAGCTGTTGAACTTTTATGCTACAGGGACCTCTCTTGACAAGAAATATACACACTACAAAACCCCATCGCAGTCGGTAAGCGTATGGCCTTCCCCTGGTTTGAACCGCGATCTCCCAATTGTCAACTAATTGGAACTAGGAGCTCGAATATAAGGCCGCTACCAGTTGAGCCACAGGGTCATCCCATCCGTCGGTTGTGTGACAGGAGCTTAGCGAGTGTCTCCATCCGTCTCCAGCTCAATCCATCACCGCAACGGGTCGGGTAGGCCACCCGCACTGGGAGCTGCTCTCCCCGCCTCACTCCGTCTCCAGCCCGGTCGTAAACAAGACTAGGGAGTTGGGAAGAAGACAGTAATTGGTGTTTGACAGCTTGACTTGTCTCTTTGAGTGTAACCCCAACCAACGAGGTCTGCTCAAATGACGTCTGTTCATTAGACGAAGAAAGCTACTTATGGGTTTGGGAATTTTCCGAGAAGCCTTCGCAATCCCTGCTTCTACTATTGGGTTCAGTTAGTGAAGCAATTGAGCAAACCCTTAGTGAGCAATTGAGCTGGTCTCAATCATGATGTTTCTGACTTGCTGAGATTCTGTTACAGTTCTACTTACGTAAACCGTAACCTTGAAGTGAACTTTAGGTCTTATTACCTGGTAATATTGAGGAAAGAAATGTCAGAGCTTGCTATCATGCATCAAAACAAACTTTGGCTCATGCATATTTGACACGAATTCCAAGATCTCATACCTATTTGAAATGCTAAGAATTCCTCGTAAGTCCTGTTTGTTTAATTGTAGTTCATAAAGATTTTGATTAACACGTGCCTCTATGGTGAATGTAAATCATATGGAAGATATAACTGCAAAAACACAACAAAAAAGACAGAATACAACAATGCCTCCCCGTGAATTAGTAGCCTCTTCCATTGACCCCATGACCTGGAGCTGTCAGCTGACCAATAAAGTTGATCAATGATTAATTCTGCCCACTTTGAATTCCACTACCTGTCGCTCCAGCAACTCTGATCTTTAGCCCTTCACATTTTGCATGTCACACTGTGGTAAGACTTCTCACTAACTGCGGAAATACAATACAGCAGAATCCGCTTAATTGCACGACGTATTTGCCAGTGAATTTCGTGCAATTATCCGGTTGGTGAAATTATGCGAAGCTATCTAGCTGGACCGCACCGGTTTGGGATTCCGTGCCGTTAACAGAAGTGTGCGTTAATCCGTTGTGCAAATAACTGGCCTCTACTGTACCTTAGGATGCGAAGGTAAAAATAATCAACAGTAAAGCACTGGTTAATCTCAGAGAGACAAAAACGGTCTTGACTCCTGGACTATCAGCCTGATCGTGAGTACAAAAGTTCCAAGTGTCCGATAACCGCCCTTTGAAGTCTCTCCGATACTGTACCTTATCTCGTGCATACAAATCGTTCTTAAGTGTTCGCTTACCTATCATAAGTAGCAACGTCTCCACGCCATATTGTTCCATGGCGCCTCTAGTCTAAGCACCCTTACACAATTTTATCATGTTTTCTCCGTTGCTGGTGTTTTTTCTTTCTTTCTTCTTCTGTCAGTACCCATTCAGGGCTTAGGTTAGAGATTAGCTTATTTTTTACTAGCACACAGTACTATAGGGTGAGCTTATTGGTACAGTAATGTGTACAAGTAGTTTGATGATAGACTACGGGAAAGCATTCTGCATTTTCGCGAAAATGTTGCCTTTCTGGTTTTAACATTAAAGTTTAGATTGATGGGCAGATGCTCTACGCAAGCCTGACCCAGTCTCGTGTTCTTTCGCGAGATCGAGACTAGGTCACTCTCCGTGATCAAGATGTGCTGTCAGACAGCGAGAATTTGGAGGTATGTACCTTACCTTTTAAAACAGTCATTGCTTGAAGAAAACTTGGAGTAACTGTATCAATACGTGACTGATGACCCTCTTCAACGATAAAGTTTAGATTGTTTATCGTGCGGAACGCGTTTTTAAACCCTTGATTTGAACATGACAACTCTTATCTCTTTGATACCTGATGGTAATTCTGGGTTGATGCACACAGCTAACCTTACTGATGGGACATTACAGATCAGCGTCTGTGTACCTAAAGCTAAGGTCACAACCCGTGCAATTTGTCCGTACGTTTTTTTGGGAGGCCACGTCCGCCACATATTTCTGAAAACGTCCAGACTGTACAGGGCAGGCACGTCGCCCGTACTGGCACGTACGGGGGCGAATCCGCAGCCCGATGGCACATAGTTTTGCCTGCAAGTTCTACAGCGTGTCTGTGTGCTCCAAAATCCGTCGGATTCCATACGAGCTCGTACGGAGGCGGTACTTACCACTTACGGATTCCAAAAGATTGCCCACGTTTTGGCACGTAGATAGCACGTATTTGCACGTACGGCGGGTTGTGCCCTTAGCTTTAGTGATGATAGCTTTTGTCTGGGATCTAGACAATGTGTCTGGCTGTAAACAGTTAGGTGTGTAATTTTCTTGGTCATGGCATTTATTAAAAGCAGAGTCTTACTAAACTGTTCACTTCTCGAAAAGTTAAAGTTCATTATCTCTTTGCTCGGCTTTTGACGGGGGGTCAGTGTCCGCTACATTACTGCCCTTCCCCCCGAGACCTTTGCATTTTCCAGTTTCACTACACAAAACAAGGTGAGATAGTTATCTGTAAGTGTTCAGGTCGAGCTTTGACATACAGAATATAAGCTAAGATTTGTGTGTCCATAGAGAACGTGAAAATAAGAGGTAATCTCACCGTCTGTCTAGTCAACTCCGCCGGCCAATTTCTCCCGCCTTTGTGTGTACCGTAATAGCTAGACACAGCCGACAAAGGTACGCTTCTCTTTCGCTCTAGGGTTGCAGATGTAATGAAAGGAATGGTAATGGACTGGAATAAAAAAAACCTTGAGGCCAGGTACTGAGATTCTCTACATTTTAGCGTTGGTTTTATGTTTGGTACGTTTTCGATTTCACCATTGCATTTTGCACTGTTACACGAGCGTGTATATCAAGTCCGTATGAGGTCCGCACTGATATTTTTCATACGCATCTCAATCGTTTTGTGCCAGCTTTACGCGTACTGGACCGCACTGTGTGTGTGTGTGTGTGTGTGTGTGTGTGTGTGTGTGTGTGTGTGTGTGTGTGTGTGTGTGTGTGTGTGTGTGTATGCCTGCGTACCTAAAGCTTACACAAAACGATTGAGATGCGGATGACGTGCGTATTGTGTGAACGCCTAAAAAATGTCAATACGGACCTCATACGGACATTACTGCGAAGTTCGATCCTCGCGAACTGAAGTTCATTTACAGTATGCCCAAGATCAGTGTGTGTACTTGAGCAACGTAAGAGATTACCATTGGCGCACATGCCATTGCTTTCTCACTACATGCACTGTAATGTACAGTAACCAAGTACTGACTTTCATCCAAACAGCTCTTTGACATGCCGTTCAATTTCCCCCATGTCTCTTGCTTTTAGAACTGAAATAATCCGCAGTCTTTTTATTTAAATGGACGGCAAGAAAATTACCCCCTCACTCCTTGATCTTTGATCTGAGGGTCGAGTGAGACATTTGGCTGATGAAAGATGTTGGTAGTCACTGCCGTACACGCTTTCTTTTGTCGGTCATCCTCACAGTGCAGTTCCAAGAAAAACAAAATAGATTACATGCATACGTGTGTGAAATGGAAATGAAAAGAGCTATAAAGAATCGGCCGCTTTAAGCTAAGAGCACAACCCGCCGTACGTGCAATTTGTCCGTACGTTTTTTGGGAGGGCACGTCCGCCGCATCTTTCTGAAAAGTTCAGTCTGTACAGGGCAGGCGCGTCGCCCCTAATGGCACGTAGGAGGGGGGGGGGACGAATCCGCAGCCCGATGGCACACAAATTAAAGTTTTGTCTGCACGTAAGGTTCTATGGTGTGTCTGCGTGCTCCAAATTCATTACTTACCACTTACGGATCCCAAAAGAGTGCCCACTTTTTGGCATTTAGACAGTGCGTATTTGCAGTACGGCGGTTGTGCCCTTAGGTTTAGATTAGACATTTTTCAGTATGATAATCGGGTAGCACATCTGTCAAAGTGAAAGAAATTTTCCCCGCAAAACTTTACCTAAGCCAGAAAATGTCAATACACAACTCATACGAATTTTGAAAGTTGAATCATTGTTCGTCTGAAACGGCATTTTCTTTTCAAAATTTCAAGTAAATTGCAGTTGGCAAAATGTCGCCAACGCGAACTAATCACTACAAATTTCTTTCTTGACGAATCTCTGTGCATTGGTTTGTGATTCAGTATCAACACTGCGTTTTCCAATGAAGTTATTTTGTGTCTAAGTAATTCGGAACCGAAACTGAAAATGTGACATTTTGTCGCTGAAGAGGTTGCGTATTTTACCTGTGTGTCGCACCGAATATTAGCAAAAAACTTGCCGCTATAATTTGTCGCCAACAGGTGCAGTGAGATACTGTAAATGGATTTAAGTTCGCGGAGATTGAATTTCGCGGTAGCAAAAAAAAGGACTGTTCGCGGTACCTAGCACCGTGCACTGTACTCTCGTACTACCATGGAAAAATGTTCACGGTGGTTTTAACTTCGCGGTGAATTTGCAACGCGAAAATCGCGAACATGAAACCACCGCGAACATTTCTACATTTACAGTACCCTCTTTGCCACCTGAACTAAAATATTCCCGTACTTGTCAGCGCTCCAGATAACACTCAAGGCGACGGTTTGTCTAATTACTACCAGACATTTTCACGATGCTATCTGACTATTTACCCTTTGGGAGATCGTCTACACACGACAGGCACTGTACATTCATGATCGCTGTCTCGCTGAGATACCAATAATTGGAATCTCCTTATGAATGTGCTTATCAAAATAGTCTATGAGGCGAAAGCAATAAGAAGGTTTATTGAGTTCTTGACTTTAGTTCAATAAGCCATAGGAATTATTTACCAGTAAAAGTATTGTCTACGATACGTTTACGAAGATTATGCTTCCAGGAATTGAATTTGATATTCTTAATTCCATCTATGTAACTAGACAGCACTTTTTACAATTTTTTTTACTAATTATAATTCAGATATCTTATATAGTTACCTGTGTTTGTTTATTTAGAGCAAACCTTAGAGCGTTTCTATGAATGTAATAGCACCATTCACTGTAGTCTCTTACTGCCATAAAATATGTTTGCGGTTGGTTTTGAGTTCGCGGTAAAGCGGCCACCGCGAAAACCGCGAACATAAAACCACCCATGCACCGTGAACGTTTCTGCATTTACGTAATTCCTGAGCGACCCTTGAGGGACCAATTTGAATTTGTGTGGCACTAGTTTGATTGGACGATCATCCATGATGTAAAAGCGTGATTTAACGGACAACAAAACACGCAAAACGTTACTTCTTTGTCTGCGAAGTTCGTTGAACGACCTGTCAAATCGCTTGTTCCTGCCCATGTGGGCTAAATGCAACAAATCCCATGATGGGATACTAAAGACTATACTATTACATGTAGTATTTCAATTGAATAAACAATACTTCTGGAGCTATGCTATCACTATATCTAACGTTTACATGCCTGTTCCCTTTTCGTAAAACATGTGTATACGAACTCACATAGTTTTTGTTGTACAATGTTGTCTGTGGTTGTCATTATATGTACAAACATGTTGTCGTTGGTTAACTGTTTACATCGTGTATCTACATCGAGAGCACTGGTAAAAGAGTTGCGTATATCATTGTATAAAGTACACTCTGATATAAAATGGACTTAATTTTCTATACGGTTGGAGTTACAAAGTGTACAGAGTCTATTATTCGGAGGAGTCTGGTTGAATCTTCTCACTTCATTTTGTAAGGGATGATTTTAGAAGCAGGTTTGGACGTACATATCTTTAGAGATTGTGGCAGACTGTTCCATGAGATAATACCTCTATATGAAAACTTGCGCTTCCCACATTCCATTCTTGTGAAAAGAGTGTGTCACCTGTCCGTTCTATCTTCATGGTGCAGGTGTTTCCAGGACGCTACCTCTCTTCTGTCCCAGTTTGTGGGACATGACGTTCGGCGCCACTTCCCCCGGGGCCCAAAGAAATCAGAGCCTTTCATAACCACTTAGACAGGAGACGCACAGATTCAGATGTTCCTTAATGCTGTTTCGTCCGCCAGAAAACATTTTAACAAGATGTCTAATTTTGGAACAGCCTTCTACGCATCTTGCCCGCGTATGCAAGCCCTGGAGATAGACTGTTTTTGTCCGGAGGACTTCAGGCGCTGTAACTTTGATCATAACACTTCTATTATAACCCGCTGTAGTAAACAATAGCCAAGGATATAACTAATGACTAAGCTATACAACTCTGAATAGTACTCCAGCTTAGTGGCTAGTCAGTGGTTCACAGATGGCAATTGTTATTTTTTCATCTTAGTGGTCATGGGCCCAAGTCGCAAAGCTTAGAGGCCACTTTTTGTCATGTATCTGATGGTTTCTGACCACAGTGTCCGGAAGCCTGTTCCAGGTTGTAACTGCTGCGTGAATGAGTGTCCTTCCATTTAAATGCCTTAAATGTATGGGTTTTTTTCATAGTAGGCTGAAAAACGAATGGCTTCTGATGACTGTTTTTTTAACGGATACCAGTAGAACTGATACTGTACTGTTTGTTTGTTTGTTTGTTCCTTTTGCATAATCAGTAAACAGCCTTAAGGCACACAAGTTTTGCACAGTCGGGAAAAATGCGAAAGACAGGACTGTACGTTTTGATCCACTCACACCGTGAAGGATCCCCATATTCTCTTTTATAGATAAGTGCTGTGTTTTTTTTAATGTGCTCAATGTGTGTATTACCTCAATCAGGGAACCCTCAGTTTTACGTCCCATCCAGACCGGGAAGTCCCTAACCGAAGCTAGGTACTCATTTTTGCTACCTCGGTTGAGGAAATAGGCGTAAGTGCCTATACCGAGGGCACAACATCAGGGGCCTACCTGAGATATAAACTGCTCCCCTGGGATATCATTTAATTACAGTGATCATGGCAGACTCGACAGCTCGGCTCCTGAGGTGAATATATATGAGAACTCGGAGTGCCGCGAGAGCTACATGTCAAGTATTGTAATAGCAATATACTGATTGACGTATTGCCACTGTGATATTGCAAATGTGCAGAGTGCAAAACGAATCAAATGGGTAAATTATCTTAGAGTTAGACGTTTTAGATAGCACACAATATCTTTAATCTCTTAGCGTCCTGTTGTCGTGATGGTTAGGGTGTTTGGCCGAGAACCAAGAGGTCCTGGGTTTGATCTAGGTAGCATCCACTATATTTCATCTGTAAGCGTCGTGTTGGAGTAATGGTTAGGGTGCAAGGTCCGGAACCAAGAGGTCCTGGGTTCGAATCCGGCGACATGTGGTGGCTTAAGGAAAGGTACTTTAAACACAAATTTCCTTGTGTAAAGGTGTAAAAATGAGTACCTGACTTTATTTGGGGAGTTAAGGATGTAAAGCCAATGGGAGGTAATGTTAACCCCTGCCTTTCCATACAGTGCTCTAATACTGTCACCCTGTCACATTTGGCAAAAATAAATCGAACGACGATTCTGCGTCAATTGCCAAAGCCTTGCATATAATAATATATTTATTGCACAACAATTATACAAGGTACAAAGTATGGCTCATATGTAACAGGGACGATTTTCAGCTGAAAAGTACGCGCAACCCCCTGTCGATCTTAAATATGGCCGATCTTCCATCGATACGCCCGAAGATCATGGATAATGTGACAGGGGTATAAACACAGTAGATATCAACCCGTTACGACCCCCAAAAAGGTTATTCTATTACTTTTGCCTTTTTTCTTTCATCAGTGTCGTGAAATGAGTTTGAGTCTTTCATCGATGACTGTAAATGAGTTTTTAGTGTCCCATTTCACTAAATTATGTACCAGTTATATTTGTCCTCAGGCTCATTCTCAGACACTGATGAAAGATAGTGAATGCTATCTGAAATGTCTGACTGTTTGAAACGTCTGACTGTTTGAAAGATAGTGGATGCTATCTGAAACGCCTGACTGTTTGAAAGATAGTAGATGCTATCTGAAACGTTTGACTGTTTGAAAGATAGTGGATGCTATCTGAAACGTCTGACTGTTTGAAAGATAGTGGATGCTATCTGAAACGTTTGACTGTTTGAAAGATAGTGGATGCTATCTGAAACGTCTGACTGTTTCAAAGATAGTGGATGCTATCTGAAACGCCTGACTCTTTGAAAGATAGTGGATGCTATCTGAAACGCCTGACTGTTCGAAAGATAGTAGATGCTATCTGAAACGTTTGACTGTTTGAAAGATAGTGGATGCTGTCTGAAACGTCTGACTGTTTCAAAGATAGTGGATGCTATCTGAAACGTCTGACTGTTTGAAAGATAGTGGATGCTATCTGAAACGCCTGACTGTTTGAAAGATAGTAGATGCTATCTGAAACGTTTGACTGTTTGAAAGATAGTGGATGCTATCTGAAACGCCTGACTGTTTGAAAGATAGTAGATGCTATCTGAAACGCCTGACTGTTTGAAAGATAGTAGATGCTATCTGAAACGTTTGACTGTTTGAAAGATAGTGGATGCTATCTGAAACGTCTGACTGTTTGAAAGATAGTGGATGCTATCTGAAACGTTTGACTGTTTGAAAGATAGTGGATGCTATCTGAAACGTCTGACTGTTTCAAAGATAGTGGATGCTATCTGAAACGTCTGACTGTTTGAAAGATAGTGGATGCTATCTGAAACGCCTGACTGTTTGAAAGATAGTAGATGCTATCTGAAACGTTTGACTGTTTGAAAGATAGTGGATGCTATCTGAAACGTCTGACTCTTTGAAAGATAGTGGATGCTATCTGAAACGTCTGACTGTTTGGAAGATAGTGGATGCTATCTGAAACGTCTGACTGTTTGAAAGATAGTGAATACTATATGAAACATCTGGCTGTTTGAAAGATAGTGGATGCTATCTGAAACGTCTGACTGTTTGAAAGATAGTGGATGCTATCTGAAACGTCTGACTGTTTGAAAGATAGTGGATGCTATCTGAAACGTCTGACTGTTTGAAAGATAGTGGATGCTATCTGAAACGTCTGACTGTTTAAAAGATAGTGGATGCTATCTGAAACGTCTGACTGTTTGAAAGATAGTGGATGCTATCTGAAACGAATGACTGTTTGAAAGATAGTGGATGCTATCTGAAACGTCTGACTGTTTTAATATTTGCTTGATTTATTTCTATACCTGGATGTCTAACCGTCATCCACATAGAGACAGGTACGGTGACGGATCTAAAAGTGGAGTTCCAACTGCGGGAAATATGGGAAATGTTGTACCCGGCGGGAAAATATAACGCCCACGCGTCATTATGAGGACTTCCTGGGATAGAAGGGGGTCGCTTCCCGAGAGGGTCTCATAGCAGATAGTTAATGTGGACTACATGTACCTCCTGATACGGTACGGGTGTACAGAAAGTGCAAAATGGGGCGTAATGTAAAGAAATGAAATGTACAGTGAAATCGAACGAAATAGACTTTTACGCCATGCCAACTTGTCTTGAAAGTGATCTCGAATCAGTTTAGCTCACTTAAGAATATTTCACTAGTTGTGACAGAGAGGACAGACAGTTTTTATAGGTTCACTTTACCAGGGAAATTCCCCTATCTCTTTTCGACAAGCACAATGAACAGTGGACCACGGCTTGACGTCCCATCCTTATACCCCAGTCAAATTATCTACGATCTTCGGGCGTATCGATGGAAGATCGGCCATATTGCGCGTATTTTTCACCTGAAAACTGTCCCTGTCACATATAAGCCATATTTTGTACCTTGTACAATTGCTGTGCAATAAAGTTATTATTATAAGCGAGGCTCGGGCGATCGCCACAGAATCGTCATCCGATCGATTTTCGCCAAATGTGAAAGGGGTATAAGGACTGCAGCCCTTTCCGGTAGCGTGCATGTCGGGTGAGCGACACAGCCGGAATCAAACTCACGGCTTCTTGTTCCAGAGGCAGGGTCGCTAACCACTGGACTTCGCACGCTACCTTGGTTCCCCTTGGTTGTTATCCATCTTATATTTTTATGTCGCCGTGTTTTCATTCAATGTAATAGTTTCATATTCTTATTTTTATTCATTCATTTAAGGAGAGGGCTTCTTAAAATACTTTTGCTTGTTGCCCAATCCCCAATAAACAAATGCGAATGAAATGATTAATAAATGTAAAAAGACTTATGTTTTAATCATTTAAAAACTTCAATACCGGTGTCATATTCCCTTCAAACCTGGCGCCTACATAAAAATAATTTTTTGTATCGCCACATGAATCTGTATACGTTAATCAATAGTCTGTCGTAAGAAACCGTGTTCCAGCTCCAAGAAACCGTTTTCACGCAGGATGCTTTTTAAAGCGCTCGATAGATAAGACGTTTTAGAGTTTCTATCGACCGGCAGTTTCTCCAAAACGCTTTTCGGGAGCCATTTGGAAAAGTAGTTTTTAGCAGTTTTTAGACGAACTACGTATTTCAAGATAGCCTTAAGTGAAAATGACTGCTTACTTAAAGTGGGGATGTGAAGCTGGAAGTGGGGCCTATTGGGGGTTTGGCCCTGAAGCCAAAGGTCCTAGGTTCAAAATCTGTCATGCTACGAATCATGTGTCTGTTTGAAAGGCACTGTACACGACTTTCCTCACTCCACTGAAGTGTACAAATTGGTAATTGACTTCGGTTGGGTAGATCAAAGGCAGTAGAAGGAAAGTTGGGATCCGCCTTCCAATAACATGCCCTGGACACAGGGAAATAGCTAGTTGCCCATTGTCCCCAATGGCCTTATAACTGACTATCTTTACCCACCTATCTTTTGCATGAAGGGATCTAGGTGGACACTAAAGCAAAGCGTCGCTGGGAAGGGCACTTTACAAGACTTTGCTCAAGTATACAAATTGGTACATGGCTTCAGTTGAGGAGGTTAAAGGCAGTGGAAGGAGAGGCTCCCAATATAGTGCCCTTAGATACAGTGGATAACAACCCACTGTCCCTAAAGCCTTAACAAAAAAAGGCTATGGGACAAGCTTTTCCCACCTTTGCATGAAGATAACTGGGGTGGGAGGGGGGCAAAATTACTAAAGGAAAGCTCTGCTAGAGCTGGCGGGCTATTATAGCTTATTTCTAATTTCTTGGAAGTTATGCAAGATTAGTACATTGTTTTGAGCATTTGTATAATATGTCCCGATGGACTGCCGGATACCAGGCGGACCGCACGGTTTTTAACATTAAATTCACGGCGTATAGTTTTTGCCGGGTCCCGGGGTGATTTTAACTCCTCCGAGTTAAAAAAAATTCAGGGG
Source organism: Branchiostoma floridae x Branchiostoma belcheri (assembly GCA_019207045.1). Taxonomy (NCBI): domain Eukaryota; kingdom Metazoa; phylum Chordata; class Leptocardii; order Amphioxiformes; family Branchiostomatidae; genus Branchiostoma; species Branchiostoma floridae x Branchiostoma belcheri. Next base: position 20,378,890 of record CM033029.1, read on the forward strand.
CCCATCCGTGCCACAAAATAGCCCTATAGCCACAGGTGTCCCCAATGGGGCCATATAGGGGTCATACCCAAAATTGCAGAGAAAAAAAAACAGTTTTTAAACTACCCGGAGGAGCCCTTTTACAAATGAGACAGAAGTATTAGCAGACTCGATGAGTTTGGTTTTTGTCCTAATGACATGTTAGTTCTATTGCACTCCATGGCTATTACACTCGGTTCTGGTTTGCTATTAGAAAAAGACAAACTCGTAGAGTTAGCCTCAGAACGTAAATGAGCCAAGGTGGTGATTTGCAGCTCAGCGGACAGAGTGCATATGAGGACAGCCTTTCCATGGTCACAGAAACACATAAACATCTGTACGATTAGGTTGGATGATACGACTGGTAACACTGGTGGTTTCTCGAACCTTTACTATTCTTCATTTCAGGCACTACAGGCCCATATCGGTACATACAATTAAAAACCATGGGACACACACACACACACACATATATATATATATATAATACAGAGTGGATACAGTCGCGGTGAGATACAATATGATGATGCTAAAATATATATACAACATGGAAGCATTACCGCTTGTAGACAAGATAAACATAGTGTTGCCAGTAGTTACAGAGAGTGAACATGTCTGAATGGATTGTAAGCTTAATGATACCATTGTTCGAGTTGAGGAGGCGAGTGACAAAAGAGTGAGTTAATTTCCTTCTACGGGCATCAAAGGTGTCTACTCCCATTGACACAAACATTACGCTGGCACTTTCGTATTTTCCATATGATAACAAGATTCTGAAGGCGTTATTGTAAGCAGTTCGTAGTTTACGAATAGTACCCAGAGTGTACTATGTCCACAGCTGGGCACAATACATAGAAGAACAATACGCATTGAATAAGGTACGCTTAACTTCAGTAAAGAGGGACTAGAACTTTATCTATTCGTGATTGTGTATGTCGTCCTGAGCCTTGATCTGAGCCCCTGAGCATCCGACATGTGATTTTCTATAAACAAAGATAGTACATACTGTAAATGGATTTAAGTTCGTGGGGATTTGATTTTGCGGTAGCGGGAAAGGGGACTTTTCGCGGTGGTTTTAAGTTCGCAGTAGCACCATGCACTGTAGTCTCTTTCTACCATGGAAAAAATGTTCGCGGTGGTTTTAAGTTCGCGGCCACAGCGAAAACCGCGAACATTAAACCACCGCGAAAGTTTCTGCATTTACAGTAGTACCCGTACGGTTCACGATGTGGTCATATGTGGTAGCATGTGGTGTATAGTGCACCCCTGTTCGGACCTTGGATGTCGGCCAACGTTAGCAGCTGGTGCCATAGATGAAGTGGCAGATGGCATGGTCACGGATCTCAGATTGTTGGATGTCAAGTTCTATCCTGATTAATTATAGGTTTCAGACTGTTAACTCTATTGGCCAGAGGTCTAAAGACATATACTTTCAAAAGTTCTTAAAAGAAATACATAATGACAACAAAGGCATCAAAGTAAACACCAAGGGGGCCCAAAATTGACCCTGACCTTTGTCTTTCCAACACCTACCAACATACCAAATATTAGTACAGTCCATCCAGAAGTTCTTCAGTTATGCTGACCACAAATATCCGGAAAACACAAACAAACACAAACACACACACACACACACACACACACACACACACACACACACACACATATCTGGTAAAAAAAAAAAACACCTTCCTAAACTCAAAGTGCGTCACGATGTCGTCATGAATTCGAATAAGAAGATTCTTAATTCATCTCTAAAGCACCGGTGTACGTACACTCAAACACATCCTGTACTTACCGCTTGATATCTTAACTAGACAGCCGAAGACATCAAACTATGAACGAGCAGAGATATTTCAGAGTTGAACGACTTGTTACTACTTCTTGTATCAGCCGTAAAGTCGGCAGATTTGTTGGGTCACACTCCGTTGACGTACCTGGCGATAATAAAACGTCTGTTCCTGAACAGACTGACGACTTCATTGGAAACATCTGACAAGTTTATTACTTAGCCGTCGCTCAGTTTATATATAGACGTCTGTTGAGCAGATGTGAATGGGAAGTCGGGACATCACGACAGAGATGCCGCACAAGAATCTTTCTAAGCTCGCTCACAGTTTCAAGTTTGCATACGCAGCGACAGGTATTGTGGGCAATATGTCAAAGGTCAAGCCCTCTAACATGTAAACAGTTCTCGTCTAGATTATTGTCTTGATTTGCATAATAATGTCAAGACGGATTTTTTTATGTCTCAGGGGCCTTCAGTTTTGGTACATTACTAGCGGGTTACCTACTTTGATTATAATGATTAACTACATACAAGTATATGAATGAATTAATATGTTGTCTCAGTTTCACTACTCGTACTAAGATCTAGAGGTACTTAGATGCATTTGCCTATTTGTACACAGTAAGGGTTATCCCCTCCCAGAATGGCAGTGAATTTATTTATGGGACGGAGTGTTTTGAATTCTTTAGAGCGAGCGGATAGAAATGTGACAGGATTTGTGCGTTTATCATCATATCGTGAACAATCCATGATAAATTGACTTTCTGTGGTACAGACGTGGCTCTGGGCTTTCCTATTACCCTGGGCGGTTCATTTCACCAGACCTGAACGAGAGTTCCAATTTGACGATAATTATAAGTCTGTGAAGAGACAACAATCTGTACAGTAACGGTCTGACTGTTTTCTGACAAGTGTCTCGGCTGTCTTGTTCTGCCCCTGTGCTATGGTTTCTCTTGTTGTGGAAATGAGGAAAGCACCACATGTAATATCATAACAAATCTTTATTGAGACACGACAAAAGTACAGCGACTTTCGTAAGGTCTACATGTATAACAGCTACATACAATACAATTTAACACACATATATGAATATCTAAAGGTATGAATAAATCAACATATAGGGTCTAGCTTGTCATTTACACTATTGGTTCTATGGTATAATCATTCGTGGATATATTTGCCTACTTGTACACAGTGTGGATTATCGCCTCCCAGAATGTAGTATCATATATATCATGGGACAATTAAACTGTTCTCCAAATAAAAATAAAAGAAGGACTACAAATGTTTGACTGATCTCTTGGTCCTTTTCAGCTAGGTGATCCAATTGCTTTGTACATGTAGCTATATGCACGCATATGCTCACGACGTCATAGGTCAAGAGTTATTTGAAGTTGATATTGCCCATCCACCTCCGTCTTTTTTAAGAAAAGTACATTGGTCCCAGGGATGGGGAAGATGCAGTGAAGACAGATGAAGGTGGGGGGGGGGGGGGGTTAGTTTTGTCTTCCCAAGAGTAAACCGCTCGTTGTGGTGAAACCAATCGAGATACTCCTAGTACCCCGTGATACCCCCCCGGTACTCCGTTTGTCTTTTTTCATGGCGTTGGCGTATGAATGTCGTCTATACGTTAATGCACTTTATGGCTTACTGCGTCAAGAAGTCTTCTCATGAGATTGCAATTGATAGTCCTTCTGTGTTGGTAACGTTAGAAATCGCTAAGTCTGTGTTTCAATGGGATGATTGACGAACAGCAAAGCCCATTGTTGACCAAAAGCAACTGGGATATTAAAGATACTAAGTTGTCAAAAAAGTATCACATAAAAACATATTGCAAAAGTAATTTTCAAGCTCAACCTAGTATTGCTTATGCGCCCCAGTTGAACTTTGTCCAATGGTTGTCGGAATATGATACACCTGGCTGTAATTTATTTGGAGGGTACTCGGGGGGTTAGTGCTTTATAATACAACTACTGCCTTGTCCAAGTTCAATATCAAGAGGTCGCGATACAATTACGTTTGGGGATTCAGAAAATTATTATTAGATGAATTGGAAAACTCTCCTCTGGAAAAGATTATGCCTTTAAAGTGTAGTTGTCAATGCACTGAATTTGGAAGTCTATCATAAACTATAGGTTTGGAAGTGAAGCTTTTAACGCACACAATTTGATTCCCGCTACCGCGAAATTAAATCCCCGCGAACGTAAATGCATTAACAGTATTAGAAATTGCAGGGTATTGTATATAGCCGCAAGGCAGTGGTATGGAAAGGAAGGAAGAATACCTACTACAAGAGACTACAGTTAACATCTGATTCGGAGTCCTTTTGTTGCAATTTCCTGTCTTTTGTAAATTACCGTTCTCTTTTTTGTCTATTTGTCTCCATCTCCCTGGGGGATATTCTACCCTAGAGTTACATGGAGCAACATTTTAATGATCAGGCTCTATATTGAGCCAAGGAGCTTTTATAAAAGCTCGTTGATTGAGCGCGGCATGATTACCTCCTGGAACGCTTGTAGCCTCCGCCAGACATTTCTACCATTCTTCATCTTCGGAGACTTCGAGGAGCACTGGAGTTTATGATTATTTTTAGAGGCGGAGCGCTGGTTCGCGATTTTCAACACGGACTAAAGTTTTTTTTTTAATTCCGAGGGCATTGCGAATCAGCGCTCACACCCCTACCTCACCCCCACCTAACAAAACAATACAGGCGTTCGGTCACCTAAAAGCCTTAAAAACCTTATGACTTACCAAGTTGGCTATAACACTTTTACAAGTACCAATCTAGTTTCAGTACTACAACTACATTCAATGCTACCTTATACCTAGGTGATATTTTCAAACCGGGGCCCGCGCGGACTATTTTAGGAATTTCTTTGAAAAATTATACCCAGAAATAAACCAAAATTATGTCCACGACTCTCCTTTCTACATTTTGTGCATTATCATGTCTTTTATATTATACTTTCCGTTCCCGAAAGCTGCCCGGCCGGGCCCCGGTTTGGAAATTTGAGCTAGGCGATATTAGTGTTACTTCTACAACTATAATCAAGGTGAACACACCACAGTTATTTCCCTATCAATATTTTCTTGTAATGTTGACCATCTCCTGAAGAAAACAAAAATTTCGTTTTTATTATCTTTTTTTCAAAAGCAGGCGAAAACCAATCCGCGTGCCGTTGACGTCATCCATAAAATCTACCTGCGTTGGCCTGACATCTTTTTTTCTCGTTTCCAGGTGTGTACGTGTGTACGCGTGCCCACAACCGGCGGACGTCGAGCTAAACCTGCCCACCGTGAGATTCTCCATCTTCGTCTTAAGAGGAGAGAAATTTAAGACGACCAAGAGAGGTTTACAGAGATATCTGTGCAGGACAAGTCGCCATTGTTTTTTCAAGATGTACACAAACGCTGAGACCGAAGAGAGAGAGGAGTTAGCGGGCGCTGATCGGGAAGAGACGCAAGAGAAGATCACCGTGCCACCCGGAGTAGAGGAGGCGGGCGCTAACGGGAACGATCCCGACTGTAGCGATGAGGAGGATCCCTGCTGCGGCGTGCACGACAAGAAAAGGAGGAAAGGTAACAATTGCCTTTTAAAAAGAAAAACAAACTTGCATTTCGTTCATAGTGTGTTGGGAGATTTGTAAGCCTATTTTGGTGTACAGTATTGAAGATGAAAATGAGATACTGAAATCTATGAAAGCCCAGCCTGTTGAAAGAAGCGTCAGCTCCTACAAGAAAAAGAGGAAAGGTAAAGCATTATGAAATTTGTTTGTTTGTTTATCTATCCATCTATTTGCACAACAATGAAGAAATGATATAATATTAAAAGAAACATTTGCAGTATTAGGTAAGAAGATTAATCTTATACTAAAGCCCCCATGCTTTATTCTAATCTAAAATTGATCACAATCTTTATGACATTAGATGAATAAGGATAAAACGATGCATATAATAGATAAGAAGTGTGCTTATGTACTTCGTGATAATTAATTCTAGTTTATCATTGTAGCTTCTCTATGGTTTAATATCTTCGGTATAAAAATTCCCAGACGTACCCGGTTTACACAAGGGCCCATCCGGCGTAATCCATTGTCGTCATTTTTTCATGATAGCTGTTGACCGTCAAAACGTGACTTTGAATACCATAGACGCAAAATGTAATCTCAAAAGCTTGTTTAACGACATCCGGCCCTAATATCAAAACTGTTACTCAGAACACGAGTCACTGTTTGAAGAGGCGCAACACTTGTTGAATGAGCTGGAAGGCCGACGCCATTACCTGTTACACACTTATTGAAACGTCTTGTTAATTAGATAGGCAATATTTTCGAGAAAATGCAGAATGTTTTCTCCGCAGCCGTTTCTCAAGCTACTTGCACACAACACATATGCACATCAGACTCGCCCTGTATACTAGTATAGTATTGCGTGCAAAAAAACACATCTACTCGGTTTTTACCAGGTCCTTAATCAACTGTATCATTAGGCTTACCCTATAGTATTGCGTGCAGCTAATATTTCTATTAGATTCTATTTGATTTCTTCGGCTGTATAATCATTTCTGACGCAGTTCTAAGCTCTGATTCGTTCCTTAGAATATTGTTATTGATAAGTATCCTGGCCTTGTCAAGTCCATTTGTATTGTTTTCTCATCAGGGCTATCCCTCTGCAATAGCCACAGGCTAGTTGAGGCAGAGCTGGCTGTGTGTGCTGAACAGCCAAATCCATAAATAAATTCGCTCCTGACAGAAGAAGAAATAAAACAACACACCAGAAAAAATATTGTTTTTCCCTACCTGGGAATACATTCATATCTGACCGGGAATTTTTTCATTGAAAAGTCCCCTTGTTTAGATAAAAGATGTTTTATGGAATCTGTTTCATTTAGACGTAATCCACATGAAATAAATAAGATCTCCTACCAATCTTCCAGTGGATAATATCCATTTTTTATATTTTTACTAGGTATTCTTTCTCATCAATGCACATAGATAACAGAAGTTCGACAGTGCTTACGAATTCTTCAATTTACAGCGCTTTTCGTACTGCCGATGTCCCAGGCACGCCGCCATGTGGGTGCATTTAGTATTGCAGATATGCACGCACGCTTGTTTGCTGTAAAATAAGAATGTGCTGTTAACGTTTATATACAATCATCTCCCGTTTCTATGTAGGGATCAAAAAGCTGGTGACTGTGTATGAAGGAAGCTTTCTACAAGCAGAGGAAGAACTAAAGACAGTTGGTGAGAAATCATGCTAAATATTTAACATATCAATAATATTTTGTTTTTATAAAAGCCGATGTCTAATGCTTTCTTTTTATACATACATACATACATACATAACTTTAGTATATTGTACGTCAGTCTGTATCTCTGTATCTACCAAAGGTAGATGCTTCTTGATCTCTAAGCTATTGAAAATTAATGGATAAACCCGTAATCTTACACTATAATCATTGATTTACATTAGATATTTTAGAAGTATAGATACACAAAGGTAACGTTAGATGTAGTGGTTTTAATATGGTTATAACAAAGTATGTATAACACTACAAATTATAATTCCTAAGAATTCCCTGTGTATTTACCTATCTGTACATTGTAGAGATAGTCTGCTCGTAAAATATAATTGACTTGATCTATATAACGAAGTGTATCAAATTCGTCTGATGTAAAGAAAGAAGGGTGAATACCTATAAGCGTTTGTCGCGACAGGTTGTATCATCCATGATGAACTGACGTTCATTTTCAATCACATATTTGCAACTCAATCGATGTATCATACGCTCTTGATTACAGGGGTGTGTATGGTGTCACTGCTGGTGTTCGTGGTTCCTTCAGTCATCGTCGTCATCGCAGGTAGGTACGAAAATTGAACTTCATCTGAAAAGGAGTCTTCGGTCTTGATACCTTTTAGAGCCCTACAATATTATGTAAGTGAACAGCTGATTAAACACACACAGGGCTTGAGTGTACTGGTACAAGACCAGAGTTGACTTCTTCTTTCGAGAACCGACACCATTTCGTACCTTAAAGTTAGCATTTAGTTTTACACAGGTACGGGAGTAGTGCTATCCTTGGTGCTGAATGCCTTCATTTGATCCCGCGTTACATGCGCGCCATCTTGCGGCTGATTCAGAGAGTGCATGCATCCATTTTGACAGGAGCAACACCTGCGGTAGGCCTTCGCAAAGAGATACAAGACTACACAATGTTTCCAGTAGCTGTAGTTGGCAATTTAGTTTAGTTTAGTTTTATTTCATCAGTTTATCATGAGCAAAAATCTCCAAAGATTCTTTGGCCCAGAGTGCAATATTTGGCCTAGGGAAACTGCTATACAGACCGTTTGGGTTATACCTTTAATACAAGACAGAGAAGCGCCAGGTCTCCCTTCCGGGTGAATGATGTAAATCACATTGGGGATGATACGCGATGTAGTAAATCACAAACTCCTGACAAAATTGTTTGTACCATCGCACACAGTAGCATGCCTCTACTCTTTTCCGAAAGGTGTGGTGGGTTTTAACGTGTGTGGGGTGTGGCTGATATACCCCCCTCACATTAGGCGCGATTCGATCGGACGACGAGTCTGCGAGCTCTACATTACGAGGAGGCATGACCCTGACGGGAAGGGGGAACTCTGCCATTTCTTCGTCGGCATCAGGGTCATGCCTCCTCGTAGATTAGAGCTCGCAGACTCGTCGTCCGATCGAATCGCGCCTAATGTGAGGGGGGTATTACCAAACCTCCATCTATTGTCAACTCAGAGGTACGTCCCTAACCGAAGCTGGGTACATATTTTCACGCTACCTGTAATGCCATCGCGATCTCAGTTGTAGTAGTAGTGGTAGTAATAGTAGTAGTAAAAGAATAGCAGCTGCAGCAGAGAATGAGAAAGCGAAGGTTACACATATCCTATTTAGGTCAGCGCGATCGCCGTCTTGTGAAAAGGGGGCCTCGGTAGAAGTAGTAGTAGTAGTACAATTAGTAGTATCATTATTATTATCATTACATTCTATCCCCCTTTCTGTTCCCCAGGCTCCTCCCACCTGCACGAGTGTGCGGACAGACCCATGGTTCCCCTACTGCTGATCACCGGGGGCGCCATCGGGCTGCTGAAGGGGCTGTTCGGGATCTGCTGCGAGACCAGGGCACCCACCGTCAAGCCGGGCGGGGAGGTGGCCTGTCCCTCCATCCGCTGTGTGGCCAAGGTGCGTAATGCAGTACTAAGCTCATACTAAGCCCCCCTGGCCTGTGTTTACACAATCTCTCGCTGGCTGGGGTTAATGACCCCCTCCCTAGGGCGGCGGTAATTGTAGGGCCGGCCGCTAGGAGGGCGATTTTTTTAGTCAGGCTATAAGCCCCTCTTTGTGCAAACAATTTTCCGTCTCCTCATGCATGTTACGGCGACATTTCCAAACCGGGGCCCGACCGGTAAGATTTCGGGAACGAAAGGGGTGATACAAATTGCAACATAATACACAAACGTGAAAAAATAGCCATCAGTATAACTTGTATGTATTCGTTTTTCACATGATTTCCCATTTATTTTTCGGTTCCTTAAACATCCCGGCCGGTCCGGTTTGGAAATGTGACGGTCGCATAAACAGTCGTCTCGACCGTCACCTTTCCCAACGGTTTTTGCCATATCGCTGACCAATCCATACCATATCCGAGCGTTTCATAATGTTTTTTTCGGGATTGACAAGGAGTAAGAACGTATACAAGGCATCAATTCCATTGAAAATGTACGACAGTATCGTGATGAACGGTAACAAAAATATTTAAAATAAAGTGCATTACTTCTGGTTCGAACTCGAGTCAAAACAAATGAAAATATGATGCAAAACGATGACGATTTTAAACATAACAAAACTTTGCCTTCTGGGCAAGAACGTGCAAATAAAGATCACGTGCAAATAAAGATCATCATCACAAATACAGTGTGACGTATTCGTTAAAAACACAACGATAATTGTCCAAATAAAATTGAATTTCGGCTACAACTGAACAAAAAGATTTGAGTGTCACTCGAAATTTTACAAGTCCGAAAGCAAATCTCCGTTTTGTCCATTTATGGAAATTGTACCGTATTTGAATGTTGTTTATCTGAATGTCTATACTTGATAAATGTAAAGATGATTGACGTTTCTAATTTCCTGTGCGTGTAGCTGCTGTCGTGGTGCCTGGTGCTGTGGGTGGCCACCTGTAGCGTCATCATCTACTTCGACATCGACACGTGCAAGGCTGACCTGTACAACGTGCTGCTGTGGACCGTGCTGGCATGCTATGTGGGCGCTGTCGTCCTGCTCATCTGCCAGGTACTGTCACATCTAGTTTTTTTTCTTCTTCTTAGATCTGTCCAAAAAAAGGACCTGACAAAGATCAGAGGAAGGGATTTTGAACCGATTAGAAAATGATTATATCGACAGGCGTTCACACTTTTAATGGCTTACCGGTCCAAGAAAATAACAAGAGCGAAGTAGAGTAGAGTTCATAGTAATTTGTACAAACTTTTCAAAGTCAAACTCGGACGATCATTTTCAGTCCACATCGAAATTCTCAGTACCCATGGACACATGCCAAAGACCACGGCATGTCTTTCGTGGCCGCTACCCCAAAGTTCAGGAAACAAGTTTTGAAAAACAATCAGGTCCAGGTACAGGTCTGGAACTGGAGCTGGTCCTCTGGACCTGAACCGGACCTGGACCTGAATTTTTCTTTACCGCGGTACCCGGCCACCCCTAGTCACACCATAAGCAGCTTTTGATACTTGACAACTGTTTTATACGTTTTTTTCATTACTCTCTTTTCTTCTTTTCTTTTTACTTTTCTGTTCCAGCTACCTCCAGTCTAGGGACATTAAGTCATGGCCCAGTGTTCTTTGTGCATGTCGAAAGAGCTAAAGAGCTAGGGGATTTCCCCGTACAATCAACCTGTAAACATAGTGTCTGTTTTCTCTGTCACAGCCAAGGCAAGAATGTGTCTCATTATTTGAGTTAACTGCCTTGAGATAACTTTAACTTTCAGTCCTTCCCTACTACTTTTTGCCATGTACTTGACCTCTGACCTCTAACGTCATGTCCCCTCAGTGCTGCTCCAATGACAAAGAGGAAACCAAGCAGATCCAGAATGACGTCACCACCCTGACTAACACCACCGTGCAGGAGAGGATCGAGATGGTGTTCGGCTAACTGGCCACCATGGTGACGGTTACCATGGTGACGGTTACCACGGTGACTGGAGGCTGTAACCATGGGGACAGGAGATGGTTGTCAGGGTGACAGAAGGCGTTATCACCATTTTGGTGTATGTAAGACCATACTAATTTGATTATATGGTTGACATCCTCTGGGCACCCCAAAACTGATGCGAGCACGCGGAAAAAAGCTGGGCAAAAAAAGTGAATCCATTTTGAAATCTCAGTGGTCAAACTGAAGGTTGGACAAATGACTAAACCGGCAGAGTATGGTAGTACGAACAAGAAATTCTTTATCTTTTTTCTTTCACGTATTTATTTTGGAACACTTCACGCAAAAGTACTCCCTTTTCCGATATTTGTTTGCGATCACGAGCAAACAATTGTTAATTTGCAGCTTCTTTGTATGATTTACAGAATGATTGTTCTGCAAATCGATGAAAATTGATGAACGTATGGATGTCATCCATATAATCAAGTCAGTGTGGTCCAGGATGACAGAAGAAATGTACGTCGGATATGGTATCATTTTGCACTTGATTTTAATTGTCTCGCGATCAAATATACACTTAAGAATCTATCACTATTTGTTGTTCTTATTATATTGTATCGCAGTACGACGAAATAATGTCCGTATAAAGCCTTTCTTTGCGTTTATAGTATGTATACATGTACAGTCTTTTTTCTGTCACTGACGAAAAGTATTCGATGCTGTTACGTCTGTTTTCAAATTAGTTGATCGTTTAATTGAGCAACTTTTGTATTGAGTATTCACTCCGTCTTGTAATGTTTAAGGAAATCATTACCTTTATAGTTGTGCAATTTACATTCTTTACTTTTACATATATCTTATATGTACGTTATTGTCGTGAGACTTACTACAATACAGTATAGATCTGTTTGAAAGAGAAAGGGTAGGAATATGATACTAGGGAATATGTTGGGGTAAAGGCAAGAGCTCATATTCTAACTTAAAGAGGAGTCTTTGTATTTTTACAATGTTGAAAAGTTCGTCGGTGGCTTTTGGAGGGTCTGTGTTCGTGAAAAAGCAATGGTGATGATGTTTGCTGTACTATATATACAGGTCGCTGGGCGGCGCTTTCGTAACGGTAACCAGACAGGCACTTATTACCCGTTGTCATATATGTCTTTTTACAACGTAGAGATTATAGTCTTGTACAAGTATTTGTAACACCGCGTCGTCAACTTCAGATCAAGTTTACTCCATGTTACCTTTATCAAAACGTGTGTCGTTTGTAAATCAATGACTGTAGTGAAGGTATACACTTGTTTATGAAACATACCACCGACCCTTCGACCACATAACTTTACGTCTCGTAAACGGTCGTCGTCCTTTCGAACGGTCGTCGCCATTTCGCTTGCCATTCGTTCCCATATCCTAACGTTTCATAACTTTTTGAGGGACTAACAAGTAGCAAAAACGTACGCAAAGCAACATTTTTAATCACAAATATACGACAGTATCGTGATGAAAGATTTATCGAAATTGCATCACTTTGGGTTTTAACCCAAGTCAGGAAGACTAAACTCTAACCCCTCATCAACTACGCCACGAAGCATCACAGATGACATAGACAGAGCTTGGTAATACACTTAAAGCGACGGAGCGTGCTAATATACATACATAAAAAGGCGACGACCGTATGGAAAGTTTTGTTCAGGCCTACGTTACATTTCCACACCGACAGCTTTTGGCAACGAAAGGTATACTATAAAAGAAACTAAACTACACAAGACGTAAAGAGAATAGTTGTGGGCATTATTTGTGTATATATTTACGCGTACATTTCTATTTTTCGTTTTCATAAACATCCCGGCCGGGCCCCGCAGTTTGGAAATGTGACGTTTGCCTTTTGCCAGACGGAAATTAGCCTGCACTACTCCTCATTTCCACTGGAGGGCGCTGTGACCCCACCGAGTGACCAAAAATTTGACAGATTCTCTCAACACATTTCATAGATAAAGTACAATTTTTGGCACCTTTGTCTCTTTTGAATCATAATTTGACATCTCGCATCATATCAAATCAAGGATCAGACAAATACAACTCTGGTCGCCGTCTAGTGGAACGGGGGGCCTTATTACAAGTATTTCATTTGAGTTCTTTCCCACTGGTGCTTAACTTTTCGGCAAGACTTTAATACGTCGAACATTGTGTTGTAAATAAGTCAGAATGCTGGCATTCTGTATCGGATTTGAAGAAAATTTTTAGCATCACATGAACGTGTAATAAAAGTATTTGTAGTTGAACGTTTCCCATCGACCAAGACTTATCATCATCATCACCAAGATTAAAAGACCTCAATCTGTCATTAGGACAATCTACTGTATAATTCCGATTGGCTTCGATATTAGTATTTTGTGAAGAGGTATTGTGCATAAAAAAGATCGACGAAATAACGACTTTGATGAAGACAGTGAAACTGTAATTCTACATAGCTCAATATCTTTTCACCTCTGCGTAGATATGGCTCATTTTATACATATTATAGATCTTATATTATATAGATATCTATACTAGTATGTCAGGGTAGAGATGCTACGTATGCACAAAGGGGTGACGTTATATTATATCATCGAAGGTGCGACACGTTTGCGGCGTCACTGCAGCCGAGCGATTTGACAGAGCGTTCAACGAATTTCATCCATCAGAGACAAAAATTGTCTTAACACAGTGTTTTGTTGTCTTTTGAGTGATACTTGTGCATGCTATTCGAAACCCATTATAAAGTCAACGGTAAAACAAATCAAATTTGAACCGCATCGACGCCGCCAACGTACCTAAGCTTTAGTAAGATACCAGCCATAGGGTGGTCACCATTTACAAAGACTGAGTCAATTTATTCATTGATCTATAAAGTGACCTGAATCAAAGTTGGCACTATCTCTGTTTTCATATCGGATATTTTTGAGCTTGACCAGAAGAATAGGTGACCCTGACGTATTGCAATCTCTACAAAAAGTTTGGAAACATAAGTTAACTTAAATCAATCATGTTTCTGTTTTTTTCTGCATCCATGTCAATGTATAATGTGTCATTAGAAACCTTGTATAATTTTGTGTCTATGATGTCCAAGCTGTTGTAATTATAAATTCACGGAACGAGCAAAAGACCTGGCCATATAAAGCAGGACTGGTGCTTGTTTATGAATTTACAATAATAATGAGTTGGATATCACAGAATAGGAAATTACGCAAGGTTTCTTATGACATTTTATACATTGAAACTGATACAGAAATGAAACGGAAATGAAATAAGATTAAAGTTTGGTTTGCAAACTTTTTGTGCCAAGTTCAGATTTATGCTGAACACACTTAAATACTTCTATAAGAATATGTGTAAGGATGTAATGAAATCTGTTTATTCTGTGTGGTCTGGTGTAAGTTTTGGAGTACACTTGATGAACCATTGTTTTGTAGTACCTGTCACTTGTTGTCTGGTCTCTTTCTATCTCTCACTTACATGAATGAGGTTATTGTATACATGGAAGAGTCATAGACACACTTTACACTTGTTTTTTTTAAAACTTGACTGTCGTACTAGACATAGTAGTGTACTTCTCTCGTAGACGACAGATTTTGTCTGAATGTAAAGAGAAATGTAATGAAATGTACTACAGTCTCCGAGGTTCACTTCATTTCTCTTTACACCTACCAAGATAGTATCAAAGCTGGCCAAGGAGTATAGCCGGCCGAAGGGAGTCAAACGGGCCAAAGGGAGTCAAACGGGCACCGGGGATCTGCCTTCACTGAAACAGGGAGGAGCCTTTCTAGTCAATAATGAATGAATGAAAGACCTTTATTGTACATTCATGCCTCGATGGGCTAGGTACAGGTCACTGATAACAGACATAACAGACATATACAGAGACAACAAGATACAATCTAACTAATTGTAGGTACTAAGCTAATAGGATGGTCGACATCTCCTCGCTTCTTTGTACAGGTGTATATAAAGGAACAGATAATGTTTGATATACAGGGTTTATCTAGGCGCATCAAAAATAGAAATTTATCCGTTGCATGCATTAAGATGTTCAAAATACGGGAACTCTGATATATTCATAAAGTACAATCCTTTCCTTATGGTACAATTTACAGTGTAAAATAAAATGCTGTTCATCTTCTACCTGTTGTAGATCACAAAATTGGCAGACTCTATGCTGCAGAGGAGTGCGGTTGTGCCTTCCAGTTTCGATATGTAACTTGTGACAACTAATCCTGAGTTTATTTGGTGTGCTTGCCGGCTAGGTGTTAATTACCCTCCTTCCCGTTTGGCGCAAACCTTCTACAGGGATATGCATGGGTCACTGAATCTTTCCCAATAAAGATATAAATTGATCGTAAAAGCATTAGCACCACGAATCTTCCCCACCGCACGTTAATTGATTTATGGCTTAAATGATCTGAACTCCAAATGCCTAACAAATGTCAAAAAACAACCGGAGCCCAACCTTTGCTTGGAGAGCAGCCAAACTCCCCTGGCAAACTATTCTTTCTACAGTCAGCATAGTTATACTCTACAAGCAGAGGTTGGTGGGGAAGATTGTGACTTTTCTACCATATCTCCGATTTTCTGTCAGAACCCATATATGAATAAATATATAATATATAAACATGAAAGATTGACACATCACAAAGATGGCATTAAGATGTCAACCTCCTTGACTACATGTACTTCTCCAGCCACTTCAGCATCTCAAGACGTGCTCCATCAATGGCCGCTGCATCTTTGTCATTCTCTTCCCTTTTACGATGTGCAAAACCGTGTGGCATTCCTTCATACACAGTCACGTGGTAGTCCACCTTGCAAGACTTCTTCAGCTCTGTCTTAAGAGTTTCCACCTAGAAATTTCGAACAGTTAATCATTGCTTACAATAGCACTCACTATGTATAGTGTATGTCTAGCAGCATCTCTTTTCCCTTAGTCAGAAACAAGACAAGCTCGTCTAACTGACTCAATAGGTAAAGCAGGTGCTAGGAACTTAGGCTGCTTGGGAGAATTCCCTACCCCAATTTGGCAGTAATGGTTTGTTCCATTCACACTGGGAAGGACCCCTACTCTTTTCAATAAGTGTGGTGGGTTCTTTTATGTGCTTGAGGTGTGGCTCTCCCCAACACAGGACCTCCATTTAACGTCATATCCGAGGGACGGTCCTAGCCAAAGCGAGGTACTCATTTCAACCTGAGTGAAGTGATGAAAGTTGTGTGGAGTGCCTTTCACAAGCACACAAGATTAGTAACATGGCGGATTCGAACCAAGGGTCTCTGCGTTCTGAGCCAAACACCTTACCGATTGCACCACACTAATTTGTCTATTGTCTATTGTAAATCGGGCTGTTCTTTAAAAGCACAAGACAAAATACAAAACAAAAAAACAATTGGGAAAATCTCTGTACGAGGATTTGAGATTTAACATGCTGTTTAAAAATCAACTGTGCACAGTTTCAACGCCTGCAGAATAGTACTTTGGTAAAAATTCTGGGAATATTGGAAATTACGAATGTTGAAATGTTACAATAACATTTTTATCTTACCTGTTCCAAAGGAACTACGGGGTCTTTTTCTCCAAAGATGAAGAGCCCTGGTGCATTCAGTAGTCCAAGTTTCTCATCATCTTTACTGCCAATGCCTACAAGTGAGATAAGGTCACAGCAAGTAAATTGTATGGATGACATCAGCTCTAATTAATTTCTGCCTGATTTAAAAACTCCCTTTGCCGGCTATACTCCTTGGCCAGCTTTCATGCATGTACTATCTTATGGCACCGTAGGATCTGCTGGGAGAATAACCAGCAATAAGGTATTTGTATTTCAAGGTTATATGGAATTGATTTGAGCTATATTGGGCTTTTGTGGGGAACAGTGTCTGTTTAATTTCTACACTTATAAGTGAAAATTAAGTATTTTCCACATTCCAGGTGCTTACCAACAGTTTTAAATGGTTTCAAATTTTAAAAAAAAATGTGTTACATGGAACAAGAATCACGCAAGGCCCTCAGAGAGATTAAGGTCAAGCTGTCAATATCCAGTTGAAAGGTGCAAAGCTGATGGCTGGGAGCTGCACGTTGAGTCCTACCTACCCTACTCAGCAAGGAGATGGGGGGAGGGGGGTTGTCAAAAGATCTATGCCAAGTCCCGGACTGAGTCTCCTTCTCTCACTTTTAAACTAGGTCACTCAAGATGGGGTGTGCCTAAATACCACAAACGACCACAAACGACTCGGAAATACCACAAACGACCACAAACGACTCTAGTATGCAGTGTATATGGGTCAAAGACCTTGTGTGGCGCTCTGGAGACATTGTTTACACATTTATGAATTTAAAAAACGCAGCAAGTCCTGCGTATTCACCAGTTATTTCAAGTTAGTCCGCCGGTTTCAAGATCGAAGCGATTCTGCGCTGTCAATGAATGCGTGCTTGCATTTGAGGATGAAAAACACTTAGTATACAAGTTTTTATTAGTTGACAATGATAGAATAGTGCCATGCTATAATCTATGAACCAACAACGTCCATAGTTTTATCGCCCTGTCGTCTATGGTGCCGTGGAAGGTATCGAGAACTTCCCCATGCAGACTCCTAGCACGGGCGATCCAACATGGCGGCCGAGAATCGCTTCGATCTTGAAACCGGCGGACTAACTTGAAATAACTGGTGAATACGCAGGACTTGCTGCGTTTTTTAAATTCATAAATGTGTAAACAATGTCTCCAGAGCGCCACACAAGGTCTTTGACCCATATACACTGCATTTTAGAGTCGTTTGTGGTCGTTTGTGGTATTTCCGAGTCGTTTGTGGTCGTTTGTGGTATTTAGGCAGACCGCTCAAGATGTATTGTGTAGACATCGTAAAAAAAATGTGTTTATGCCTTTCAAAAGTGTCGCTGATTGCAGAATATTCTATATACTGTATTCATACCTCTTACAGACTGAAGAACCTCTTCAATGATACAAGAAACATTTCATTTTACCATATGCATAGAAGGCCACTCCACACTTGAAGTCCTTCCGGTCCACCAGGCAGGCATGCACAGCTCGCCCTCCCCAGCAGAAGCCCACACATCCCAGCTGTTCCACACCACACTCCTGCTGTAGGTAACCTACTGCTGCATCAGCTACACTGGACATGTCAGGAGGAACAATAAAGAGTTAATACTCCACCAGGCAGGCATGCACAGCTCGCCCTCCCCAGCAGAAGCCCACACATCCCAGCTGTTCCACACCACACTCCTGCTGTAGGTAACCTACTGCTGCATCAGCTACACTGGACAAGTCAGGAGGAACAATAAAGAGTTAATACTCCACCAGGCAGGTGTGCACAGCTCGCCCTCCCCAGCAGAAGCCCACACATCCCAGCTGTTCCACACCACACTCCTGCTGTAGGTAACCTACTGCTGTATCAGCTACACTGGACATGTCAGGAGGAACAATAAAGAGTTAATACTCCACCAGGCAGGCATGCACAGCTCGCCCTCCCCAGCAGAAGCCCACACATCCCAGCTGTTCCACACTACACTCCTGCTGTAGGTAACCTACTGCTGCATCAGCTACACTGGACATGTCAGGAGCAATGGCAATAATTTCTTATACTACTATACTTCAGACTCAGGGTTAAAGATTATAACTACATTTGGAAGTTCTTGCCCGAAGGCTAATTGCGACATAAAACATACAAAATATGTAGTAAACATACAGAAAATAAAATACTTTGGTATAGATATAACAATGTTGACAAGTGGGAACAAGTGGCTATTCTGATATGGACAGTGCTAAGAACTACTGTAACAGTCTAGGCTTTTTTTGGTTTGACTTCTTTTTTGGAAGTAGAGGAAGAGGAAGTGCTCTACTTTTTCTGTAATGAGTGGTTTATGTGAAGTTAAAAGGCTTATAGTTTTGTTTTTGTCAGTTAACATTCGGAAAAAAACAAAACAGAATCAAACATATAGGGATTCTCCAGATTAGGTCACACTGACTTAATTTTATGGATGACATCTGCGCGCATTGATTTTTGCCTGTTCTAAACAAAAACAAACCTGTGGCTGCATGTGACCTAATAGCGTCCCTTGTCAATCAGAATTTTATGCTTGCCAGACGATTGGTTGATTCGTGATAGGTGTAATGCATGTAACATAATGACATTATATGATAAGCATTATTGTTCCTATATACTATATAGTATATACATATAATCATATATATGTTATAACGTTACAATTTATAAGACAGTTGAACTCACGGATGGATTTTGTTTGGGTCCTTCGTCTTCACCCACTCCAGGAAGCCGCTCCTGTCCCTGTCAGGTGTCCATGGTTCCTCACCTTCATATGCATCTGGAAGAATCACCCTGCATGAATGATATCATATATGACAGAGTAAGAATATTTCATAATTTGGTCAAACTTTACTTGCTGCACCTCAGACGATGACTAATGATGATGATGATAATTTTGTCTATTTTCTCAATGGAAGAAGAATTATTTTTCATCTTCTTTGACTTCAGCTCTTATTAGTATTTTGCTCACAGCTAGCACTTAGCTACTAGTGCATACATGCTAGCAATGCAATCAGAGATGGCAGACTTCACCCCACAATGATTTGTAATGCTACACTTAATGTATAGAATTGTAGAAAGACAGACACAAATCAAAGGCTTCTCGAGTTATGCTGTTTATAGATACACACACACACACACACACACACACACGCACACACACACACATACACACACACGCACACACACATGTACATGCACGCACACACATGCACACACACACATGTGCGCACACACACACACACACACACACACACACACACACACACACACACACACACACACACACGCACAACATGCCAAAAACAATACTTCACTTTCTTGAGTATGAATAGAATTGTAAAGTATTACTCACACGTAACCATTGTTGGCTATCATGTCCACTATGTAGCGAGTGTTGGGCAGCTTCCAGCCGAAGATGTCCATATAAACAACGATTCCCTTCTTGGTGGGGGTTTTGGGCGTGGCCAGGTACATGTCGACCCCGCCCACCTTCAGCTCCCTCCCCATGGAGCCATACTCCAGTCTGTCCCCGATACAGCACGGGGTCTCGTTGTTGCCGTTCGCCATCGTGGCGTAGTCACGGACACAACCTCTTCTGGAGCGGAATGTTGTCAAAAAATAAAGTTTAAAACAACTTCAGAGAATCTTCAATGCAGGTGTTGCAACTTGCATGTACTAGCATCCTGATCTTTGACCTTTGCAAGTGATCTATTCCATTCACAATTCTGCAGGGATGTGCGCTTTTTTCACACTAGTGGAAACTTTCGTTAAGATAACAGTAAATGTATACCAAAATGTTCAGTTATTGTTAATATGTCTGTGGAATGTAGATCTGTTAATACAATTGTATTATTTCCGTAGAATATTACATACAATTTTTCAGATAGAATCTTATCCCCTCTATCTGATTTGTGAATGGAACAGACATACTAGAGGTCAACGTCCGGAGGTGCCGTGTACTGTATGTTGTGATGGTGCGTACATTGCCACGGATGAAAAGATGAACGTATTAGGCCACAGTAAGTAAATAAGAGGGGCCAGGAGGGGCTAAAAAAAAGAGTAAAAAAGATGCCTAAATTTTCAAATCAGACACCATAAAAGTAATGTTACAACAATTGTGTAGCGCCAAAAAATTGTATGAGCCATGAGCCAATAAATATTCAAGAAGTGACCAAAGCGAAAGACAAGTATCACTTCTCAAGTTGGAAACTATACACTCAAGGAAGGCTACCACACAGGTGTCAATTCTACGACGACCATACTAGCTTCACTCCCAAACTAGCTACTTCTAGCCTTGTATCCAGCCGTAATATAGCTCCCGAGTCTCTTTACGAATAGGAGAGAAGAGACTCGGGAGCTATATTACGGCTGGATACCAGGCTAGCTACTTCACCAGACTCACTTCTACAAGTACATTCAAAGCTACTACACAACGTATTTTCCTATTTTATTATTTCTTGTCATGTTCACAATCTCCATAGGGGAAGAATTTTTTTTTTTAATCAAAATTAATGATAGCGCCGATGCCATCCATAAAATTTAATTGCGGTGTTATATCTTTTTTTGTGAATACAACACCTGCCAAACATTATGTTTTGTTGAATAATTTGTGTGAAAATTATAGCATCTTATTACTATATTTGAGTACCTAAATATCCAATCATTAAGCAACCTAGACTTTTTTCTTCACTTGATAGACGAACAATGTGTACCAATGTAATGTATATGTTTTAATGTATGACCCCGGGAAGAGTAGTGGACGCACAAGTGTATTCACTAATGGGTGTCATTTTAACAATAAACAATATGATATTGCTGGGAACTAGTAAGATCGAAATAATGTAACAAATTACAATCAAATCATTCACACAGCATGTATTTCTCATTCTGGTACGGACGTCGAAAAGACGAAAGTAGTATTACAAAACGCAGACTTCACTTGGACAGTTTTACTTCAAGCGTCTTCTTGCTTTCACGATTTAATTTCCCCCCTATTCAAGGAATACATGCAAGCACCCTCACACTCAGGGTTGACATCGCGGCAAAGCCTAACCAAGGAGGTTAAAGATTCTTTAACCTCCTTGGCCTAACGATATCGTTAGGCTTTGCCGCGATGTCAACCCTGAGTGTGAGGGTGACATGCAAGATGCTTTTAAAAAGGATTTTCAGCAATTATTACGTTACTTTGCCGGTTATTGAGTTTCTAAACTAGACCCTGCTGTAGCGATTGTACAAATCTGTGCGGTCCAGGGCCACGGTAGAGACGTTTTAAAAACTGTTTTTGAAACCTGATCGGTCTTGAACAGCTGCAAACGTAGCCATCGTCTTGTTCAAAGTTTAATTAAGATAGCTTACAGAACAAGGGCTGGGTTGTTCGTATCGAGAAGCCACAAGGAAATACTGCACGTCTAGTATTATGTTATCTTGTAGGAGGGGCATGTACATCTAGCTCTTCAGACTAACGAACAACAGGTGCCAGGCGGCGACACACGCCCCCGTGTCTGTACTGCTAACTTGTTACATGTTAATCTCGGGTCAGAAGTTAGACCATGTGCTCACTACACGGCGATCGCTTAGGCCCTCTTTCCACTAGACAGCGATAACGTTAAAGGCCTTCACTTTCACACTGGGTATATCATACAACACGTAAAGGTGTGTGTGTGTGTGTGTGTGTGTGTGTGTGTGTGTGTGTGCGTGTGTGTGTGTGTGTGTGTGTGAACGCGCCCGTGTGTGTAAGTGATCAGCAGGAGCACGTCACCGGAACGTACTGCGCCTGCGCGAAAAGTATAGACATGCTAAACCCCCGGTTTACTAAAGGGCCGCGTTTAAGAAAGTACGTGCGTATATAAGGGTAAAACTCCGTGTACGTTTTACACGAAACCATGTCTCTAACATATACTGTGCAACAAGCGGGATTTTAATGCAACGTTGACCAAACCAAGCCCCAAACTACCAGGGTTTGCGCAGGCGCAGTACGTTCCGGTGACGTGCTATCAGCAGGGATTGCATTGTATTGATATACATGTATCGTATGTGGCTAGGTCATCACCACATCGAGACCTTGAAATCATTCAATCTTGGACCCCCTAGGATCTTCTTGTGGTACTGTAGCGTACTGAACGTCCGGTTTTGCTATCATTGGATATCATTATGATGCAAGAAAGAAAAGAAATGGTTTACAAAGATAGGAAAGCACAAAATGTAAAGAAACTCGTTCTTTAGCAATGAAATTCGTTGAGGGGCCTCTTACATCATTAGTCGTTCTGCAGTCGCAGGTTCTTGTAAAAGATGACGAAAAGAAACATTGATCGTTTCTCAAGCCCCGCTCCCGCAGAACTGGGACCTTGGGAAACGTTAATAAACGATTTTGTCTCTATTCATCTGCTTGGAGATGAATCAGGGAGAGAAAACGTCAGATATCTCAGAATCCATTGAAACTTCACCATAAAACACCATTTTAAATGCACTGAAAGGCGCTCTTCCACAACTGCATGGTTAATCCGCCACAATATGGAACGGCAGGGTTTCAAACGTAGCCTCTTCCAGGCTCCACAGGTGGCTGAAAAACTGTAGAAATTGGCCAAATAGACAGATAACATGCCATAGGACCTTGCTACAAATGGGGTACAGTCTGCCAGGCTGTTGCGGGCTCCACAGGTCACTGGAAAATAGTAGAAATTAGGTGAATAGACAGACAACACATCAGAGGAGTTAGCTTAGGCCTACGTCACATTTCCTAGCCGGGGCCCGGCCGGGCTGTTTGCGGAAACGAAAAATTAAAGTTTATGCTAATGAATATGCACAAGGCATGCTGTTGAATTATTTTTGGTCCGTTTTGTGTTTTTGTTGTCTTTTATATCGTACTTTTCGTTCCCCAAAACTGCCCGGGCGGGCCCATTTATGGAAATGTGACGTTAGCCTAACCAAGGGCTACAGTTTGCGACCTCTCTGTTATTTTTCCAACGACCCGAGGAGCCTGGTAGAGGCTATAGAATCTTACAATCCGCTCTTAAGCGGTCAGATCACGTCTTCACTTTGCCCTTTAATTAATTCGAGGCGGTATTTCAGACGATAGAGTGAGCAAGTGACCGTATCGGATAGGGTGGCGAAATCTGTGAACATAAGGGATGTCTGGGGTTTGTCTAAGGCTTGACCTCAGGTCACCCCTCTATCACTTTACACTCCCGCACAGTGCAGTCGACCACTTGTTCCTGCCATGTTACATGTCAATTACAGACAAGAAAGTGGGAAACCCACAACTTACTGTAAATGAATAAATGTTTACGGGGATTAAATTTTACGGTAAGAAGAAAATATAGTATTCGCGGTGGTTTTAAGTTCGAAGTAGAAACTAATTAATGACATACACGGTTTAACTACTGTATAGGGTGAAATGTTTGCGGTGAAGAAGTCACAGTGAAAAAGACACGTCGTTGAAAATAAAATCACTGTAAGCATTTGTGATTTTACAGTAACAGGTGCAAACAAGAAATTCTACTACTCACCAAGCAGATATTAGGCTCCGTCTGTTTCTAGACGTATTCTAAGCGTTTTTTTAATGAATTTTCTATTTAGTCAGGTTTTCTCTTTGTCTACATTCTAGTTTAAAAGAAAGCCTGACAAAATAGAAATGCTGACAAACGTTATTAAAAAATGACGTCAAAAACAAGTCGCAGTCTAACCTCTGCTTGGAGCCCTCAGAACCTTAAAGTTATAACTTTTGCTCTGGGCTAGGTATGATCCAAGCAATAATAACAATACACATCTCCTTTTTACAGATAACTCTATAAAACTATAGAAGCAAGTCACTTTCGTTACCAATACTCTACTCTACTTACTGTTTTATATCAGGCCACTGCAAGTAAATCTTATAGACAACATCTTTTGCAGACTACAAAAATAGTACGATAGGGCAAATAAACCAAGATGGGTACAAAAAACAAAGATGACAAATGTTCAAAATAGACACCATTAACGTTGTAATAAGATTTGAAGTAACAAAATATGGCATCACAACTAACAAGGCATTCATTCCTGTATTCAAAAGTGCACTAGTGTAAAAGTGACACTAGTGTGATTGACTGGTATCACACTATGTTGGCAACCATAGTCATGGCTTCCATATTGGTGCCACTCTTACAACTATCCAACTAGTTTCACTTCTGCAACTACAGTCATGGCTACCTCTCTAGTGTCAATTCTACATGCAATCATTAGGTTATAACACAACATATCAAGTTACCCATTTTGGTCTCTCTGACCATCCCTAAAGAAAAATCAATTTCAGGCGAAAATTAATAAGCGTGAAGATGTCATCCATAAAATTCACTTGCTGTGGACTAAATTCATAAAAAAGCACTTCCTAAGAATTAACAAGTTCATGCTTTTGAATTCAGGATGAAAGGATTGGTTTCAGAATTTTCCATAACAATATAATACGAAACACCCCTTCCCCCCATCATTCATGAAACAGCCCTAAAAACTTTCCATTATGAAAGTTAAACAGCAAACTTAGTAATAAAGACAACAGCAAAGATTTCTTCCAACACAGAAACAACTTTATTAACTTGATAAAACTGATTGTATATATTTCTGATTTCACAGTACTGTTACTTGAGATTTTCAGTTTCATTTCTTGAGGTATTTGTTTTTGCATAGCTAACTCCTTAGCTGCCAAATCACTCAACTCGTGAATTAAAATCTTTTCTTTCCTCATAGTTCTAAAATCTCTTCAGCCTTGCAAATAGATACTCTTAGGACAGTCTTTTTTTTGTCGTTTGATTTGCCATAAATTTTCCTCATTCACCATGTCAAACAGAAAATTCTTTTCATGGTTCCAAAATGCTTTTAGCCTTGCAAAACACATACTCTTAGAATAATTCCTTTTGTAGATTGATTTGTAGTAATTTTTTTCTTGCTTGTCAAGTCGAACAGTTTGATCAATTTGGACACATCAAAGTGATTGACAAGGGGTTACATTTGCTAGGGAGGTTATCCTATTCTTACAATAGTTCACTTTTCATAATTCTTGTTCAAAATCAGTGACCAACTTGAAAATATCCTACTTATTTCTTGTGAGGTAACACTGTGAACCTGTTAAACACTTTCAGCGCTTTTACATCAGTAGCTTTCTAGCCTGCGTGTCATAATGAAAATCAAAAGTTGTACAAAACAAATTGAAAGCACTTTTTCTGATTATATTCAACAGAATTGATAGTATGAGCACCTTAAGTACTTATTCAAGAAAAGTGGGTTCTTCAGGTTTTGGTCCCAAGATATTGTAACTGCATGTAACTTTGCGAAGGTTTGATTTTGCCAGCAAAAAAGGAGTAAATTATTTTTTTGGAGATTTTGTAAAAGACAGAACATTCAATTTGGTTTTAAGTCTGTCATGAAAAGGATGCTGAAAAAATCACAAACATATAAAATCAGGCAAAATTTTTAGCATTAACAGCAATACAATGTCCTCTGATGACACCACAGTTAAAATGACGACCAGCTTGGAATCCAGCTCAGTGCCTTAAAAAATACACTTTTGAAAAGTAGTAAAAAACGTATTTTCCAATAAGATCATTATGACTAATCGTCTTCATACCTCACTTTACATTTTTTTAAGAATTGCGAGACTAGGTTTGCAAACCGGTCACCAAGTCTACTGTGATATTTGTGGCAGTTATAACTCTTTTACCTTGCGAAGAAAACCTCCAAACCTAAAGAACGATTCTTTGACAGTGTGATATTTTAGTAGTGATGGCAAATAACAGGAAATGTGTGTTTATTTGGGGCAAAGCCAAATTTGAATGAACAATACTATAATTTTTGTTGAATATAAGGAGAAAATGGTCCATCCTAAGACGTTTTCCAAGACTACAATCATAACGTTATGCATTCAACGTGAACTTTCAACATTTAAGTTCTCACAAAACATTAACTTGAATCAATATACTGCATCAAACAACATATCCTTGTCTACCTTCTACCAAGCTGCATCAGCATATCCTCTGCTGTGTTTTGGATTGGGAGCTAGTTTTCGAAAGGGGGCGTTTGGCCCATTGGCTCGTGAGCTCAAGCCTGGGATGCTGTTTTGACATACAAGTTCTAGAAAAAAAATCAACTAGAAATCAGCATATAACAACCTAGCCTTGTCAATCCTTCGTTGTCTACCTTCGTCCGAGCTGCATAAGGACATACTCTGCCGCGTACTGCTTAGCGTCGTCTGGGTTTGGCGCTAGTTTGTTTGGTGTGAAGGGGGTGTTTGGGCCGGGCGAACCCGAACTATAGCCAGGGACGTTGATTTTATATAGGAACAACTGCCTGAAGTTCTGCCCAGAGGTGTGGGTGGAGTGGAGGGTGTACTGCGGGTTTCCCCACTGGTTTTTCCTGCACAGCTCTTCTAGCACCTGCACGGCTGACTTACTGGGGCTACCTGGTGGGGGGATGTAGGGAGCGTTAAAACTGGCTGGTGGCCTGGGTGTGTAGAACCCCCTCCCCATCCCCTGACGACCGCCCCCTCCCCTCATCCCTCCGGCCCCTCGTCCCCTACCCCCCATAGGTGGCATGCCGCCGAGGCCGCCCATCATGTGGCCTGCTAGAGGATCAAACATCGGTGGGAGGAACGGCCCGGGAATCATGAAGTTCTGATCGTTCATGGCCTGACGAGCCAGACGCGTGTTCCTGTCCACTGGCTTAGCGAAGGTCACTTCAAGCTTGGCACCCTCGAGAGTGCTACCATTCATGGCTGTCATGGCTGCGATGGCGTCCTCTCTCGTCTTGTAGTGGACGAACGCGTAGTCCCGGATCTTCTTCACCCTTGTCACCGTTTCCTCTTCGCCCACTTCGAAGGCTTGTTTGATGTCGTCCTCCGTTGTGGTGACCATTAGGTTACGGACGTACAACACTTTTACTTTTCTCATGACCTCTTCGTCCACCTCGGGTTCCGGCTCGGCCCAATCCACGGCAATCTGGTGCCCCCACAGCTGGATTCGGCCTGGAATCAGCTTCCTGCGCGCCATGGCGGCCGCCCGGTGGCTCTCGTACTCAACAAACGCGAATCCACGATTCTTGGTTTTATCAGTCGCGCTGGGGTAGACAATCACGTCAACCACTCCCTCTGTGACCTTTGACATCTCTTCTAGGATTTCGTGCTTCTTCTTATTCTTTGGGATCCCGCCCACGAAGAGGCGGCAGTTGTCAACGCTGGGACACACCCCCAGCAGCCGCCCCTTTCTGATTTCATAGTTATTGAGTTGCTTGACGGCCCTCTTGGCGTCCTCCTTGTTGGTGTACATGACAAAGGCGTAGCCTCGGTTGGACCCACTGAAGTCCATCATGAGTCTCACTTCGTAGATCTTACCAATCGTCTCAAAGACTGGTACCAGTTCGTCTTCATACAAGTCTCTGGGTAGCTTGCCAACGAACACCTCGCAGCCGCGCTGTGGGGCGGGGCCCTCCCATCCGGGCGGGGGGCGGCCGTAGATGCGTTGCCCGTTTTCTTGTACAAGGGGGTAGCCCGAGCGCTCCATGAGGGCTCGCAGGGCGGACTCCTTGGGCGCTCCCTCGATGGTTTTGATTGCTGGGGGTTGTGGTGCAGACATGATGTCTGGGGATCACAGTTGATTCAGATCTGGGTGGGAAAGAGAAGGAGTCATCATTAGCCACTAATGAATGTTCAGCTGGTTAACTGAGTGATAGACATCCAATATTGTAGATTTGCATGTTTGTAATCTGTACAGATTTAATTGATGCACTCATACTGATACTCTTTCGATAAATGCTCGGATGTGCGGATCTCTTCAAACACGGGACCTCCATTTAACGTCCAATCAGACCGAGGGCCCTAACCAAAGCTCGTTACTCATTTTGTCTGAGTGAAGTGAGGAGAGTTGCGTTTAGTGTCTTTCCCAAGGACATTGGTGGTACATCAAATTACGTATTTGAACCCAGGACCTCTGGGTTATTGGTCAAACACCCTGCTGTTACGCCACACAACCCAATCATATGAAACCAAAGAACTATCATTCTTCTTAGATTTTGTCTGAAAATGCTGTACTGTGGTTTCATGCAATCTTTAAACATGCACTAAGTTCACCAATATCAATCTTGTAACATCATGTACCTTAACTAAGCATAGGAGGTGTTTGAGTGAGGAGAGCCACACCTCGAGCATGTAAAATAACCCACCACACTTATAGAAAAGAGTAGGGGTCCTTCCCAGTGTGAATGGATCAAATAAATCTGTCTCTGCATATGCAGCTTGTACTCTTCAGTACAAACCTGTTATAGTTTACTGGGTATGCAATATAAGGAAAGTTTATTTGCAAGTTCAAGCCCGTAGGCTAATTGCAAGTACAAGGTACAAACAAGCTAGGGAATATAAATGCAACAATGAACTGTGATAAATATTATTATACAAAGGGACTACTAGAACACTAGTATTGACTACATCTAGATAGGTATAAACTATGATAGATCGTCCAACCTAACATCTGCTTGGAGATCAACTCTAAAGCCGAGCTGTCCTTGGTATTGAAATCCTACCCACTGCAAGTTCATTATTATCCTCCTTCAAAATTCCCTTATACCATTCAAGGTGCAATAAAACCAATGGATATTTTGGCAAGATTGAGGTCAGGGTTGATTTGAGGCCATCCTGGCGTTTTTGTTTTGTTTTGTTTGAATTACATATATACCCAGTAAAACGCCTCATGGCGTAACACACCAGGTTTGTACTGAAGATTGTAAGCTGCATATACAGACAGATTTGTTTGGTCCACTCAACGGGAAGGTTTTAGAATCCCAAAGACTGCAGCGATCAAAATGTTGCCATAGCGGAACATAATGTTAGAAGACGGAAGGTACAGGGAGTGTAGATTTCAGGAAAAACTGATACCAGTTAAAACGCGCTTGCTGGCGGTACATCAAAGACGACCAAATGCTGACTGACATATGAAATACAAGGTGCCATTTAAAAAGATTCTTAAGGCACGTTCTGCTGAATCAAGCGTTCACGTGTCGAATTAGATTTGTACTGTGACTTCCTGAACACGAAACTATAATTTCCGCTTAAATCAAAAGCTTGTTGTTCACAACAAGACAACTTTAGATGATTCCCGGATTCCCGACGAATCGAAATGTTTCCCATGGTTCTAGATATACTCTGGTTGGGCCGCAATGTTTGAAAATGACGCAATTGTGCAAAAACGCCTTTGCTAAAAGTTAGTCCACAGCAATTCATTGTCGGAGGGCGACGTTTGGAAAAAGAGAAGTTTTAGAACGAGGGAAAAATTTAGCTACATTTTGTAGCAGACGTGTCGTCCGTCCAGTCGAAAATGAAGTGCAACATATGCGCATTTTTCTCACCGCTTGCAAGTCGCCGGGCGTCCTTCGCCAAATTTACCTTTGGCCAAAGTCCAATTGTGCTGTTTTTCAGCTTCAGGTACCATACTGCGCAGCCCCTTAAATAAAACGTGCGCCAAAGCAAACAATTCGATACCAGATTGCAGGTTTTACAGCGAGGATACTGCTAACATAGAACAGGGAGATCCCTATAGAGATATCCCGTGTACCATCGGGTGTTAATGTTGACACAAGCTGACAGCAAATTTCACGGTTTTGACAGAGAACAGAGGCGGTAAAGCACGCTCCACACGCCGCCTCATTTGCACCCAATGCCCCGCGAATGGGCGGGAACCGTTCAAAATCACTCCTCACCCCCTGTCCCTATCTTTACACTCACTTTGCGTCAGTGTCTATAACTAAATAGGGGAAGCATATGTACTAAACCAAGCAAGACGACATAGTACGGATGTATTTGCTACAATCTGGCCTTTAAGAGCGGAAAATGGGGTAAGAAAAACGTGTTAAAAACCTACCAGTGGAAAGCAGCGACGCTTAAAACGAATGATCTTGTTGATTGTGAACTTTGCTCAGCGAAGCAGCCAGAACTGGCGGTGAACTAAGGCTGACCCCACGCGTGCCTTGGTCGTCGCCGGCGCAAGGGACCGTACAAAAAAGGGGGTGGTCTCTTGTTTTTATAATTACTTCAAGGCGTACAACTTTAAATATGCAGTCCTATCACTTCTAAAATATAACTGTATCTCAAATATACGTGAACTACTTCCTGCACTAGACCAGAATGGTTGTAGATGATGAAAATATGAAGGAAAGAAGAAAGGATTTTTCACGGTAACCCCCCGTAAGATTAGAACAGTCCAAATGGTCTCTTTTTGAGTCAGACTGACTGGAGCCACTAACGCGAAAGAACACAATTTTCCCACAGTAGTTCTGAACGTGTCTGATACTTGAGAAGATGTGAGTGACAGAGGGAGGTGTGTCCTCTTCGTTGGGAAAGTCTTGGGAAGTTTGAAACTTCAAAGGAAGGCCGGTGACCACCTGTCGGAGTCACACGGCCCCCAGCAAAGGCCACAAGGCCCTGATAAAAAAACACCGCACAAACAAAGGTTACCTGTGAAAGATTGCTATCTTGGAGTCCTTACTTAAGAAAAGACCTTAAGGGGCCTGAAGATTCTATTCTTATAAAACCATGTTGATTTGATTATATGGATGGCATCCTCTGGGATCCCCAAAACTAATGCGAGCGTGCAAAGAAAAAGTTTGGCCCCAAAAAAGTTGCCTTTAGTATGAAATCTAAAGTGGTCAGGAAGGTTGGACAAATGACTAAACACACAGTGTATGGTATACCGAACAATAGACTCTTTATTTTTGTTCTTTCACATCTTATTCCTTGACTTTGAAATTGATGTTGACATTAGCGTGCGTTTTTCAATATTCTTTTTTTTCTACGGCAAATATTTGAAGCCTCTTTGTGCGATTCACAGCATGGTTGAAAACATTTTTTTGGAAACAGCCGAAAATTTTATTTGTGAGCGCGAATGTCATCCACATAATCAAACAACATGGACGTTAAAGTCTTGGAAAAATCACCACTCTAAAAGAAGAAATAAACTATTCAATTGTATGCAGAGAAAGGCGTAGTTTCCAGAATGTTTATAAATATGAACACCATCAAAAGATACAGGAAAAGTTATGAGTTATTTAAGCTATCTGCCACTCAAAAAGGGGCAACCACAGCACGTCCAGAACATATGAGATTTTCAAAACCATAAGCTCTGCTGCAGTACAAAAGAACGTCAATAGGTGGTACTCTCCAAGCAGAGGTTCGGCTCCGGCAGTTTCTCATGTGTTTAATCAGTCAGGCTTTTTATTTTGTTCCATTTTCTTCTTCTTGGCTGGCCAGGAACTACCAAGAAACCAGGAGAAATAAGGATTCATGTAGAGATGGCAACTATCTGCCCTGTTATTCTTGTATCAGTAGCGCTATACTGACCTTGGTGCTATCCTAGCTAATTATTGCTACTGTCCATCTGCTTAGGTGTCCATCTGCATCTGCATACACTGAGTTAAACTGGTTATACAGATATAGAAGCTGGTGTGTTATGCTAAAGGGTATACACTGTCAGATACAATAGCGAGCGTCTAATGTTGAAGGGTGGTCATACTGGCTATACTGATATATAAGTGAGACAGTGTGTTTTATTTTGTACCGGCCACATAGATTCAAATGCTAGCATGTTATACCAAAGGGCGGTTATACCAGCTATACTGATACAGAAGCAAGTGTGTTATGTTGAAGGGTGGTCATACTGGCTATACTGATATAGAAGCGAGATGTGTGTTATGCTTAAGGGAGGTTGTACCGGCCACATAGATACAAATGCTAGCATGTAATTATTGTTAGCCCGAAGGGCAGTTATACCAGCTATACAGATACAGAAGCTGGTGTGTTATGCCAAAGGGGGATAATACGGGCTTTACAGATACAGATAGTTTTGTTGGTAAGGTGCACAGAGGTACTGTAGACTGTAGAGTCAACCAAAATCAGAGACAGAAACACATTTTTAAGCATAACAGGGCAGATTTATTGACTTTGTGCATACACACATCACTACTTTCAGGTACGTATCAAGCATCTACTGAAATTTTTAACTATTTACAAGGGATCCAACCTTCCAAATTCAAACCAACATTCTCGATAATCACACCAGTACAACAATTGATTGTTGTATGACATTTTTTTTCTGAGAGCGCTGGTCTACAGCGCTGACTCGACAACACAGCTGTTGGCTACGGGATGTTTTAAACTTTGCCACACGTGAATTATCCAACCAATCAGGTGCTGAAATTTCTTGGGGTGCAGTCATGATTGGCTAAAAATTCTGTGCATAGTTCTCAAGCACCAGATTTTAAGCCTTCTTCTCTTTCTCTGAAATGGCAAAATGTTTTTGGTACCAAGTGCCAGGATTTTGGTAGGAATTTTTGCTACTAAAGGAAGCATGATGGGGTAGAGATGCGATTGGTTTGTGGTCATGTGATCTGTTTGACCAATCACACACAACATGGTGGTCACATGATGGACAGAACAATCACAATGATGAATCAAATAACACCAGGTTAGGCCAATCTGCCTTGACTATTTGGATGACATCCATGCACGCATCAATTTTCATCCGTTTCCAAAAAGAAAAGTTTCAAACCATACTGCAATTTGTACAAAGAAGCAAAGATAAACTGTGAATTGCAAAAAAAAAATGGAAAAAGTATACAAATAAAGAGAATATAAGAATGAACAAAATTGAATCTATTGTTTTGTATGCTGAACTTTTGTGTGTTCAGTCTTCCTAACTACTAGTATTAAAATTTTGAATCATCAAAGGTATTTTTTTGTCTTTTCACGCTTGCATCAGTTTTGGGATGCATAGAGGATGCCATCCAAATAATCAAATCAGTTTGGCCTTACTGCAACAATAAAGTTTTTCTGGCACCAAGTATCACAACACAAGGCCACTTCTCTCATGTCAAACTTTTGAAACTGTACATGATAAAACTCTTTGTGATTGGTCGGCAAACAGCCAATGGCAAACAAGTACAAGGCCTTCCTGAGACAAAGATAAAACCGCTACTTTAGGAATCCCTTGCAAAGGTAAAAGAATACTTTAAAAATAGGACAGAAGTAAAATATCTTAAAGTGAACATACGTCACACGTTCTGTGCAACCTGGCACCCTAAAGTAAAATCCTCTAAAAAACAAGAGGTAAAATTCCCTATATAATAAGAAGAGAAATGCTACAAATATCAACATGCTTAACTATGAGGAAAATTGCTATCTTAGTGCTCATGCTAAGTAAAACTGCTTTATGCTAAACTATAGGCATGAGAAACATTGAAACAAAGCAAGTGATACACCTGAACATTGTAAACCTACTCAACCCTAACAATTCTGAGTGAGGGTTTTAAAAGTAAACTTACCAATATTCAAACATGTCATGCTTTTGGAATGCTATTATGAGATAAAAAGTTTCATAATTGATCTCAAAACAACACTCCCTTGTCTCTACCTCATATGTTATTGATATTAAATTCTATACCTTAACTTATAGAATAAAAACAAATGTGGTTTTGTCTTGCTCTAGGCAGACAAGTTACCTTTGTAACTGTAAAAAAGAGAGTCAACTCATCTAAAATAACCTTAATTTTAAGGTTCAGACTCTTAGAATTGGGTAGATAAAAATTCAATTCAACTGAAGTTGATAATTGAAAATATTCCAATAGTTGTACCTGGTAGATTCTTTTTTCACCAACTTGAACAGTAAGGTCATTTTTTTTTCAACACAAGGTGAAATGAAACCAGGATGCAACGAAGGAACTACATTTTCCTTGGAACAGACTATTCATGGTTAACAATCCACTTTCCAGACATCTATTATAACAAGACTGAGTTTTTTTTGTCAGCTTGTTTTCCACAGAGCAATGCAAACCCTTCATACCATAGTACTGGCCGCTAAGTACTAAACCAATAGTGGTTAAGATACTATTCAGTTTGCTACAGGTTAGAGATATAACATTACATTAAGACTACAGAAATATACCTACTAAGACAGCTTTGGCACAAATAATTTCTATGTAGTGTCAACTACAATTTTCAAATCTCAATCAACTCAGAGTCAAACATCAAACATTCAAGGCACATTCTTTTTTTTTTCTATTAGCATATAACAATACACTAATCACTAGATGCTAAGATCAAATTCATGAAAAATTGTGCAGCTTAGACTAGCCTAGATACATGCTTGAAAGACATGTACATTCGCTTTGAAACACTCAAAGCGTACAAATGTGGCAATGCTACCAGTAACGTCAGGGAAATTTTTTCTGAACACCCTTTGCCTAAGAACTCTAGACTCTTCCGCTAGTCTCACTTGTTCAACAGTGAAGCTATACTGAGGTACTAGTATGTTGCACTTTAATAAACAAAGCCAACATCACAGCACTCATTCATTGCTACCATTGGACTACATTCAATACGTTTGGTACAACTCGTGCTGAGCGGAGGCGGCTGCGGCTGCTGCAGCATACTGGGCATACTCTCCGTACGCGGCGGCGCTGTACACATCCTGGCTCTGCACCTGGCGAGAGGTAGCCGTCGCGAGGGACGCAGCGGACGTCATCGGCACGAACCCTTGTGCGTAGGACGACGCATCCTTAGCCAGGGCGTACCCCGCTAGGGGTCGCTGGTAAGCGGTGCCCGCGGTGGCAGCCATGGCGGCCAGGGGGACCTCGCTGGAGACGTCCAACGGGATCCCCAACTGGTTGAGGACGAACTCGGCGGCGACGCTCTTTGCTTCCTCGACAGATGGAGCCAACTTTGTGGGCTGGAAAGGCTGAGCACTTGGGTACTGTGAGGCCAGAGCTGGCACCGTCACCTGCAGAGAAGGGCACACGAAAGTCAGACATTAGCATTCAAGCTCAAAAAAGGAAAATCGTACAATTAATGGATAGATACTCTTTAGTTGAAGTTTGAAATTCCACTTTTCCCATATTGACAACTCTCTAAGCAATTACAAATACTAAGTATTATCAAGAGAAAATGATTTACACACTCTATTCTACAAACATGCATGATCATTTAATCTAGTAAAAGGCCTGCTGGATTATCAAGGTCTATTGGTTCCTCCTGACATGTCAAAGTTTACATATTTTGTGTAATGACCCCTTCAATACCTTTTGTAATTGAGTAAGATTCTACTTTTCAAAAGAAGACTGACATAATGGACAGTATTTTCAGATTCGTTTACCAAGGAATTCCCCATTCCATCGATGTCTAGAATAACTACTTCATGTCTAGATCTAATAGCACAGAGCAGTGCTGTCCATGGTGCTGATTTCACTACTTCACAACTGTTAGTAAGTTTCTTCAAATATGTGCTCTGAGCTAATTGCATTTAACATAGAACAATGTTTCAAAGTTTCCCTTCAAAAATATTGCTTTCCCTGTTGTTAGCTGTCCCTCTTGTACTGACTATATTGCATGATAAAGAACATGTTTTAGGCGGAGTCACTAACCACCGGACCAAACTAAGTTTTTCTGAGAAAAAGATATACGGTCAATAGTTTTTGAGATAGAGAGCAAGGGAAAACACAAACTTCTTTAAAGGAAGGTACTTTCTTTGGGTTTAAGCATACAGCTATATGATCAGCTGTAAGTCTAACAGATCGTGTAATGCCCCTGTCACATTGTGCTAAAATCGATATAATAATTATTATGATAATATATTATAATAATAATTTTATTGCACAACAATTGTACAAGGTACAAAGTATGGCTTATACGTGACAGGGATGGTTTTCAGGTGAAAAAATACGCTCAACCCTCTGTCGATCTTAAATATGGCCAAACTACGCCCAAAGGTCGTGGATAATGTGACAGGGGTATAAGGGACACTCCATTGAGATCAAGACCAACTGCTACCACACCCTTACACACAGGTTGAAAGACACAATTTGAATGTACCTTGTACAGAAAGAGTTGACGTTCCCCAGGCCCCATGGTGGAGTGGAGGGAGTACACCGGAGATCCCCACTGGTTCTTCTGACACATCTCCTCCAGCATCTGAGGAATTACACACCATTTAAGCACACTTAAACACTGGTCTTAAGGTCTTAGGACTATGAAGTGTATGTGCAAAGTGTAGTTATAAAGGGATCCAGCTAATAAGACACACAATACAAAAACCACTCTGACTAAACTCATACAAAAGTTACTCCAACAAGAGCAACAGCTTCTATTCAATTGTTTGAGCAACTTTTGTATTGTGTATGTAATTGTAAAAGGTGATTTCAGAAAATCAATTTGGATGCAAGAACATGCAGTTTTAGAGATCTGCAAGTGATTCCCTAGTTGATTTGGAAGTAAAAGCTAAAATCTTAAAGGCTATGTCTTGAACAGGACAAGACGTTTAACGCTTGTGGTGCTGGCAAATTTTCACTATAAATTTGCAATTCTTGGCATTCTAGACTCTTTGGAAAGTAGGGGTACTGTTTTCACTATGCTACATTTTTGAAAAGTACAGACATTAAGCTTTGTAATGATGTATAACTTTATAGGGTTATTTGGAAGGAAAGTAACAAAAAAGTAGCATAGTGAAAACAGTATTAACATATGCTTCCCGACATATGTTGGGCGCAGCACTACAAGGGTTGTACTGGTAGTTCTCTAAGACTCCTTCTACTGACCTGGTCCAGTGGCACCTGTGGTGCAGACTTGAGTGGCTTCATGGTGACAGGGTTAGTGGGGGTGAGCTCCATCCCAGGCAGCAGGTCGAACAGCTCCTTCTTCTTCTGCCCATAGAACCCTCCCCGTGTGAGACCGTACGAGAAGTAGCCACGCGATCCTCCCGCCCCACGGGCACCGGCAGCCCCGCGGCCACGAACACGCATCACACCGCGGGCCCCGAGGGAGCTGCGGCCCTGGAAGCGCAGGTTAGCAGGTGCGAAGGCTGCGGCTGCTGCCGCAGCTGCTGGATACAGATGGGTAGGTGGGTACGGAGTCGGGATGTAGTAGTTCTCATAGCCTGTTGGGTAGATCTCCATAGGCATGCCCCGGCCGGCACCGCGTGTGTAACGGACATAGTTGTCCCTATCCACCGGTTTGGCTAGAGTCACTTCCACCTGGCAGCCGTCTATCAGCTGCCCGTTGGTCGCATTCATGGCCTTGACCGCCTCCTCCCTGGTTTTGAAGTGGACAAAGGCGTAGTCGCGAATCTTCTTCACCCGTTCTACGGACCCCGGGCTGACCACGTTCTCGAAACTCTCCTTCAGACTCTCTTCTGTCGTTGTCAGGAGGAGGTTGCGGACGTACAGTACCTTAACGGATTTCATGATGTCTTCATCTACTTCCACCTCCGGCTCGGCCCAGTCCACGGCGATCTGGTGCCCCCACAGCTGGATTCGGCCTGGAATCAGCTTCCTGCGCGCCATGGCGGCCGCCCGGTGGCTCTCGTACTCAACAAACGCGAATCCACGATTCTTGGTTTTATCAGTCGCGCTGGGGTAGACAATCACGTCGACCACACCCTCTGTGACCTTTGACATCTCTTCTAGGATTTCGTGCTTCTTCTTATTCTTTGGGATCCCGCCCACGAAAAGGCGGCAGTTGTCAACGCTGGGACACACCCCAAGCAGCCTCCCCTTTCTGATTTCATAGTTATTGAGTTGCTTGACAGCCCTCTTGGCGTCGTCTCGGGAGGTGTACATGACAAAGGCGTAGCCTCTGTTGTTTCCGTTAAAGTCCATCATGAGTCTGAGTTCGTAGATCTTACCTATGCTCTCAAAGACGGGTACCAGTTCATCTTCGAACAAATCGCGAGGGATCTTCCCGACGAAGACCTCGCAGCCGCGGCTTGGCGTGACGCCCTCCCATCCGGGCGGAGGGCCGCCGTACTTGCGCTGCCCGTTTTCCTGGATGATGTTGTAGCCGGTGCGCTCCATGAGAGACAGAAGGGCGGCCTCGTTCTGTGCGCCGGTGATGCCCTGCGGGCCCTGGGGGTTAGCGTCGTTCTCGGACATCGTGTGTCCCTGGAGACCCCCTGCTGTCATGCTACTGTAAGAATAAAAAGGAAAGAAATCATAAGTGAAACAAATTGATGGAAAGAAAAATGCTCTTTTTATAGAACCCACACATTATGAAAAAACACACTTAAATAACACTTAAAAACTGTAATAACACTTAATATCTTCCTTCACAAATTTGACAAAGATTTCATCAGTAGCAAGACTTTTAATGGGACAGCAAAGATACAGCAAAAAACACATTGTTTCAAAGTATTTCCAAATAAAAGAAGCTTAAGGTAGTTCCCAATAAAATAAGAGTGAATAAAAGTTGAGCACTTGTTGGTTCAATACATGTAGGTTGTACGGTTATGGAAAAAACTACCTGCTCGGAACAGAAAAGGTCAAGGTAAAACGCACTCTTTCGCAATCATATACAATATTATTATATGGAATCTACAGACGTTTTTGAACATCCTCTAACGCATACATACGGATTCTAGAGAATGGTAAGAACCTTTCAGAGGCAAGTTGATGCTGTAAGGTAGTGTTAAACTGTATTTTAAGCTTTTCTTGAGCCCATATCCATGCCTGAACTATGTAGCAAAAATGGCTGACTAGGGCTCCACCCACCAACTGCACTATGACCAAATTGTCAACATGTTTGTCCATGGGGGGACCAAAGTGCAACGTACGCGACACGTTTTTTTTCCTGAGCCAGCAAAACTTTTAACTCACTGAACACCCTCTTCAAGAAGAACCTTGTAAAGATTATGTTTTGATTTGATAGTAACATAAAACCACCATACAATGTGCTTTGCTGAAGAACCTAAAAAAAAGTTGCCTGTATGTACTATGTACAACGGCTATGTCTGAACAAGTTGAATCGCCGGAATGCCACCCTCGTTACAGTACCTTAAACATGTTGTAAATCTGACGGCTTGTAAAGCATTACGTACACATATGGGTGCATTTTGAATCTAACACATCTACAAACACAGAAACACGCGCAAATTAGAACTATGAGTGGTAGAAAATCACGGAAAAACGCGCACTCACTTCTCCCCAACACGACCAACCTTTGCGTGCGATGCACAGCCAGGGTAACGACCAAGCTATCCGCAAACACCCCCACAGAATTAAGGCTCGCTAGGTTAAAGATAAACTTTGCTGTTTTGTAACCGCAAAGTAAGGGTGTGGCTTGCAACCCAGAATGGCAAATTCATCACTTACCCTGTCGCCATGTTTAAAAAAAAAGCAACTTCCAAGCGGTGATCAAATTATAGCAAATTTCTGATGAATTAAGCCGGATCGACGACTGAATGCTATCTCGAGTGCCGGTGGTGTATTTGTCGTAAGGACCATGTGACCAGTTATGAGATAATTACAAACTGTGTAAATTTTCTTTGGATCGATATTTAACCTCGGGGTTGGTCCAGATAGGCAAAACTAGGGGGTGGGGTGGGGGAGGTGTCATCTCAAAAACAGACCACCTGTGTAATTATGTCCCTCATATTGTGTCGCACCAATAGAGTGAGGTAAGGTTGGTTCAAGACTGTCACATATATATTCTTACATTTATAGTTGCTGAGCTATTAGGTGACCAATATGTAACAATCTGACCCTGTATTGCTATAAATCTTATTAAAATCATAGGCATTTATCCTTTTGAAACATGGTACACTTATTGTCATTGGTAAAACCTGCATGTATAGTTGTATTAATGGCAAACAGCATGCAGTTATAGTAAATTGTAACATAAAAGTTACACAGTCAAGCCTGTACTAGTCAGTACCTCCACATAAGGACCATCTGGCCATGTGACCACCTTTTGATACTCCCTTACAAAGTTTTTCTCATTGCCACAAGCATTTAAGAACCCTGTCTATAGTGACCACGACAGTCCACAGATTTTCTTGGTCCTCTGAGCGGTCTTCTTGGGCAGGTTTGATTGTAAAAAATTGTAACAAAATATACCGACAAACTGAAGCGGTTAGAGAGACAACAACAACAACAACAATTTGTGTTCTTATCATTTTTCAGAGATAAACATTTTATCCCATCTTGATTTATGGATTAGTGATAATGATACACCATGATCCAATCAATGTTCCATCTGTTCTAATGCATACAGTGAAAATCTAAACAATTGAGATAAATATGTACCTGAAACTTATCTATAGTTTGGACAGCTTTAAGGTCATTTGATTGGATGATGGATGGATAATTAGCAGTTGCTCAGCTGATTACCAAAACAAGCCTTCCAAAATAATAAATCCATGGCAAATATGTATCCAGAAGATCTGGAAAAATCAGATAAGATTAAAAGCACTCCACAGAAACTTCAACCCAAGAATTCTGCTCTATCTTATAATAGGCCCTATCCCCACTACACAATCAAACCCATGAATATACAAGGGCCAATTGTGATTGCTTTATAGCGGTGACCTTACACAAGTTTCTCATTCGCCACAAACATTAAGAAACCTGTCTATAGCAACTACCTGTCCACACTGACCAAGTTTTACTAGTCCCCAGAGCGGTCATCTTGGGCAGGTTTGATTGGCAGTTTTGATGACACCTCAAACTGATTTGAGTGTGTGTAAAAAAAGTATAGGCAAAAAAATTGCCTTCATTATAATCAGGAAGGTTGAACAAATTCCTTAACACACGATGTATGATAAACCGAACAATTATAGATTTCACCTCTTTATTTTGTTCTTTCACTTCTTTGATTTTGGATTGACTTTGCATTCTACGACAATAACATTGGTTTTCTGATATTTTCTGTCTTTACCATTTATTGAAAAAGACCGTTTTTCTAAATGGGACGAAAATTGATACATTTTTGTACAAAAAATGGATGTCATCTATATAATCAAATCAACATGGGCTTTCTTGAATAAATGCTGCCGAGTTGCTATGCAATGCAGGTGCATAATTTCTCATGAAAAATATATGACCAAATTCCATATGCCATATAAACCTCATACTACTATATACTATACCCGATGTTAATAAACTCTCTCCAAATATATGCTAGGCATTTTCCTATGTATCCAAAAGGGCTGTCTCCAATACATCAATCACAGGACGGAAATTTGCAAATATATTTGACATGACATGAAAGTTGATAAAAATGTATTTACGACAGATTAAAGGACAAAAATCAACTACGAAGACTCCCCAACAATGAGTAGAATAGAAAAGAAATTTAAGTAGAAAACAGTATTGGCATCCAACCTTATCTCTAAGATATTTCCGAAGTACCATAAACTACAAATAAATACTGACAGATTTATGCGTGCTATATACATTTACCTGGTTCATAAATGCTACATAACTCATTTGGTCACCATGAACGTGTATGGGGTGATTTTCTGATAAGCTTTAGCTTAGAAAAGATACAAGTTGATGACACACAAAAAAACATTTTCAGGTTAGTAAAGCACAAACCAGAGGGTACTTAAAGTCTCATATACTCCTTTTCCCTCTAACATCCAACCAAGTAAGGTGGCAAAATGGCAGCAAATTAAGTATTCAAATTGGTTAAGTTTTGGAAGTAGGGAAAAGGTGCACTGCATGTGACAGGCATATTCTGGGTCAATGATCCAAAGTTCAACAGTCACATGAATTTCACATGACCTATTAGTCTTCTAGATAAAAAACAAAAATCATTCCTACATTTCAACACCATGTGCTTGAGAGAATACCATACTTGTGCATGAAACCTAGCTATTGTTTAGGAAAATGCTACATCACAACATACTTTTATCAGGAGTAAAAGTTTGCTCTGTAACGGCCAACTTTTTATGATCTGGTGGTTAAATATTTGCCTTTGCCACGTTGCAGGGTGTCTTGCATTGCCGCATAAGGCGCAAGTCACTCCCACGCATCAAGGTAACAGTCCTTTTTTTATCAACCCACCATCACCTCATGCTGAGTGAGAAAGGAGTTTGCTGTTTGTTGAGGGCATGGTTCACATACTACCAAGTTGCCATGCAGT
This sequence comes from Branchiostoma floridae x Branchiostoma belcheri, assembly GCA_019207045.1. Lineage (NCBI taxonomy): Eukaryota > Metazoa > Chordata > Leptocardii > Amphioxiformes > Branchiostomatidae > Branchiostoma > Branchiostoma floridae x Branchiostoma belcheri. The sequence goes on from CM033029.1 coordinate 20,421,388, forward strand.
AAACTAAACACCTTGAGGTTGAAATATAGCCGCGAGGTTTGCAAAAATAAAGCAGAAATTTACAACAGTTGTCAGTTACCATCGTTGAACAGTATTCTTTAAATGTGTGCATCAATACTTACAGATGAAGCACTTTTGAATAAAACAATATAATTGGTCATAAGTGGTTTGGAAAATCATTTGCTATTCTATAAAGATTTGTTGCTAGCTCCAAGATGTATTTTATGAATGTGTGAAATTTTCATATCAATGGCTGTTTCCAAAATAAAAAGAAGATATTTCCCTTGACTAGAGAATGTCACTTAAACTCTTTTTATCCTTCAAAACCAGAGGTAACCACTCAAGGGAAATGGTTGATAACTGGGAGCAGTTGCTACAAACAAAATGGTCTTTTAAAATTACAAACTTGTACGGGCTTGTTTCAATGTGGATTATGACTACAGATGGCTGGCTTGATTGACTTTTACATCAAAAAGCTTTAACACACAAGACCTACATCTGATCAGTATTGTAACATAACATTGTTGTTCATTTTCTTGTAAGAAAGATACCACTTAAAGTCTATTACCAGCAATTTTACTTGATACACTGTGGCTAGCCAAATGGTGAGGATCGTAACCTGTTTCCTCATTCAGCCAACAGATTGGTTGAAAGTCGTTACCAATGCACAGGTACTGAAACTAAGACTAGTAAGAATGATGGACAATATAGCATATTGCACTTGCTAGTTCCATGCATCTTTACTATCCACACATCTCTTGAAAGCACGCACAGGTACAAACATAAGCATAATGGCTGGTGGTACTTCACATCCCACTGTTACCAGGCTTCCACGCCATTTATCCGCTGAACTTTTCACTCCTGACGGCACCACCCCCTTTCATGATTGACACGTGTATTGTCCGCCGCATATTGTAACTCGGCGTTACTAGATTAGCCAACGTTTCTATTGAAATAGCAGTTGGGGAAGTTAAACATTAAGCTATTGGTGTGTTAGCACGACCGCCTCAGCAAACAACGCAGAGCAATGAGGGGTCATGAGGTTGCCACGTTAGCTGGCCGCCATTTTGGGAGTAGTAAATGTTGCAACGGTTCCACTGTATGAAAAGATTAAACTTGTGTCAAAAATATAAGTTAACTGATAAATTGATGGATGTACCAACCACTGACTATCTTTTGTATCTAATACCAGATCAGGAAAGAACAAGAAACAGTCATGTCTTTAATTATCATAGTTATCAAGGTGTTCAAAAACTTATTTTTTCCTAGAACTATTGCAGAGTTAAACACATTGCCACCAAGTATTGTCGGAGTATCCAGCTTTAAACAATGCTTAGGTTACCGTAGTGAGACAGGTCTTTCAGTGTAATAAATTTAAATAGTTGCTGCCGCAGTGCAAATCTGGAATTTTGTGCCAAAGGGCAGTCATATCCACAACGACTACACAGAATCTGATACGAAAACAAAAATAAGAAAAACTCACAACAGCCTTTTGAGAAACAACAACTGAATTGTAAGCGAGAGACTCAGAGAGTTCAGAGACTGGTACCATTGGGCCAAATCATTGCATTATTGTTCTTTTTAATCTGCAAAGTGTAGGAACAACTGGTGAGACAACAGGGCTTAGCAGGCTTTATTTGGTAAACATCAATAAAAGGCCTATTCAGATGTTCAGACACAATAAAGAACACGTCTCCATGCTTTGAAAGCTTTCTGGAATCATTAATAATCCAAGTTTACGAGGAAACCCTTTGTCATAAGAAGCATTCATATGAGTCTGCACATCGTAAATTCATTCATCCTATATACATGTATCGTATACCGTTGATTCATCTACTTTTGCAGTGGTTTTGTTTTGCAGTAAAATTAGGGTTTTGCTGTGTTGTGAATTTGCGGTTGAAACAATTCTGTAGTTACTGTACAGTAGCATATTTGCAGTACATGAATTGCTCTAGAGAGACTGCTGTGAAAAAAGCAAAACTAAAACCAAAGGGAAACTGTCCTGTTTTACAGTAGCAACATTGTCAGAAGAGATGAGGCATCTGTGTTACATTCAAGAAAACATACCCAAAAAAATCATCCACATGCATCAGACTCAGTATTGTTTGGCACAAAGATGAAAAACAATAAACTGGACTTCACCTAATATAACTTTTAAGATACATATTTTGCTTTGGAAAAAATGTCAAAGTTTACTGAAATTGAGAATTCTTCAATTTAAATTTTAAGAAAAAAACTACAATTTCTGTTTTGCCAGAGGAGATTCTTTATCCTTTACATGGGCATGAAAAGTTTTGTTCTAAGCCTTTTGATTTTTTTGCTGATACTGAATAACTATAAAACCAAATGTCTGTAGTCTTTGCTAACTATAGCAAGAGAGAAATCAGCTTAGGGACACCTGTCTGTCTTCATGGTTACCTTGTTCCTCCACAAATGACCTGGAGGTCAAAGGGACTAAGTAGGTAGTTAGCCTTTGTTACTTACTTACTTTATTCAGGCCTACTGTTCATCCTTCCATAGCCTTTGTACAAAAAAACAAAATGATTACATGAAAGATTAGCAAGAAAGCAAACAAAGGAATGATGCTGTCTTCTTTGTTAGTCAGTTAGTCACAAACAGTATAATTGATTGGCCCATTGTCTAACACCATGCAACAGTCTACACTACAGGGGCTACTACTAGTAGTACATGTACTAGCTAAACCTTAACCTTTCTCTGACCTCTCTACACTTTCTAGCAAATCCTTTCTGCAATCAAAACAGTTGTGTGTGTAACACAATGCACAGATAGGAGGACCCGACAATCTTGTTTTCATCCAGTGCTGTAAGTTTAGATTTTATATGTAGGCCATCTACTTTTGGCCAAACAGACCTGTTGTCTGAGGACTTTATGGTGGGTAATTCTTACGCTATCTATCATCATTTACGGACGTGATGGTAAAGTGGGTCGAAGCTCTAAACGACCCCACTCATGACACTTTATCAGTTAATAACTGCCATTACAGCGGGCCACAGCAATTTTCTACAGGCTTGGTGTAACAGGCATGGAGAGGGTAAATGAAAAGTAAAACACTGTGGCCTGGTTATCATCTGGTTTCTAGTCATTCTTATGCTATATCAAACAACAGTCAAACCTGAACAAGTGACCATCCCTACATAGGGATCACCTGGCCATTGTGACCACTTTTTGCTGGTCCCTTAGATAGTTTTCTCACACTGAAACAAGCATTTAAGAATGCTGCCTATATTGACCACCTGTCCACATAGATATTGGTCCCTTGAGTTTTGACTGTAGCTTGTAGCAGTAAACAAAAAATATAGAAATGACAAAATATTCTGTCCTCTCTTTTGTAGGTGCAACTGAAAAAAAAAAGTTAACTCCAGGCCTTCTCCAATACATTTTAGATTAATGCAAGTTTGAGACCCAGACTGTTAAGCCTGTCTGCACACCTTTGGTTAACCAATTTTAAATGCTTGATAATTGAATTTGTGAGTGTGAAACATTCAAAGCATTCTGTGACCAACATATTGTAGTTACAAGGTGATTTATATATATATATATATATATATATATATATATGGATTCTAGGGGTAAAACTCAGTCATTCCTTCTGGTGACTATAATAGGCTGTTTGTTAACTTTGTACATGTTTGGGTCAACCAATTTTCACTGCTTGATAGTTAAATTTGTCAAATCTTCAAAGCATAAAATGTAATTGTCAAATTGTAGTTAAAATGTGTATTCTATGGGTAAAATTCAGTCATTCAAGCCATTATTTCTGGTGATTATCATAGGCTGTTTGTAAACTTTGTACACATTTGGATTAACCAATTTTCACTGCTTGATAATTAAGTTTGTCAACACATGCTCTACAACATAAACAGACAGATAAAGTGAATCCAGGCGATTTTCTGGCTCGTTAGGCAAAGAGATTAACAGTTCCCAGACAATTGGGAGCACGGGTATAGTTATCCGCCCCCTACTGGGTTTGATCAAACACTCGCAGCATGACACCATGCTTGGTGGAGCCAGCGATGCCTTAATGTAAACATGCCCAGATTTTATACACTGATAATAGGGGCAATTTTGAAATTTATCCCGCTGTACTCGTGTCAGCCGTATTGGTCGCCAACGGGGCATTACAAGCTATACGAGTCGGCAGCATGTAGTACACTTGTATAGGGACACTTCAAACAACGGTTCGGCTTGGATGCAGACCGGTAAATGTGGATGAAAGACGCATGTTTTGGGCGTGAAGGTTAGTTCGAAAACACCTGTGGGTCAACAAAAGTTCACCCAGTTGGGCCCACAGTGAGCAAACAGAGGAAAATTCGTTTGGCCCTTTTTTTTCATCGCAGGACGAGAGTGTTACAACCGATCGGCCGTTGACTGAGAGGACAACTAACTCTCATATGATCACGCAAAAAAATTGTAATACTCTAACAGTACAAGTACACAGACAAATTTAGCGTGAAGATAGCGATTCCCAGCAGTTTTACACAAATTTCAGTAAAGCTGGAAAATTATGACCCAGTCATCTGAACTTGACAAAACTGCTTCGAATCTCTTGACGGGACGTTTTATATAACGTTACGTCGTCCCAAAGTTTTGGACAATGTTCTCTCAATTATATGTTGTATATAAGCTCTAATTCGTCCTAAAATCACACATAAAAGTTTCTAGAAATATGAAAATTGTTAGACGGAGAAAACGGGAGCTACCCACCTGTAAAGCTTGGGGCGAAGTGGGCGGTGGGTCGAAAGGGTCAATCTCTTCGCATCGGGTCGAGATCTGGACTTTGTGCCGGCCGAGGCACACAAGATTGCACGTGATTTCCTACTCCCCCTTCCAGCCCAAGACACTTTCAACCCCTCCTCTTCCTTCAAGACGCTGTAGATGAAAAATTCTGACCAAAAGTTTGACACAGTGTGTGGGGAAAACTGACAAAACGATCTTCTCTTGGGCCAGTCACAAGTCAAGAAAGTTTGCTTTTCCCTCCCCTCATGACGTCATGATAGTTGTCCTCGTCTGACACAAGGACGTCCCTTACCAAACTGCTAGATAATCTTTCAAATCTCATCTTCCACAATAATATTTCCTTACACTTTTAAAGTAATGTGCATTTCTTTAAAACATTTTCTCGATGACGAGATTTCATGAGAATCAAGAAGATTATCAAGAGACATGATACAGGCACTTGTTGGGATCATCTTCGAACAGACCTGAATGAGTCAGGTGCATTTCCTAACGGGGCAGGTACACATTGACAATCACTGGACAATTGAATGGGCGTGTTTAGGAAAGCAAACTTCTGAAGTTTCATTCCACGTATTGGAACAATAAACTTCACTGAGCGATACTTGACACTCTATTGAATGTTTCAAGCGTAAATTCAAAATCTTCATCAATTAAAGCTTGTGCTACGGTCTCATTTCCCAATCGGTGCCCGGCCGGGTAGTTTGCGAGAACGAAAAGTATGACTTAAATGATAGGAAAACACACAAGATGAAGAAAAATAGTCACGAGCATGATTTGTGTATTTTTCTTGAGTTACACTTTATTGTTCGTTTCTGCAAACAGCCTAACAGGGGCGAGGTTTGAAAATGTGATCTTAGCTTTCAAGGGAGTTGCCAGTACGTTGCACCATTTAACATCAATTGTAAGCACGAATAAACGGAAAATACAAGATAACAATGGTGACATATGGAACAAGCTTAACGATTTATTTTACTAAGAACTGCTATGGAATGAGATCTAAGCCTTTTCGTTTAGCTTGACTTTTTTTGGTGGATACAGTGGAAGTGTCCCAATTCTTATAATGAGCATGCAGATTTTGTTTAAAGTTAATGATGGGAAAAGCTTTGAAATACAGTTCAAGTTTATACGTTTAGAGTTATAACGTTACGTTTTCTTCAGGAGTGGGACTGAAATGTACGAAAATTTCAATGCGGACCTTGCATCATGGTACGGCTAAGCAATAAGACTTGAGTAACGGACAATGATTTTGTTTCGACATAATGCCATATTTGGTTCGATTTCGTTTATTAACGATATCCTCAAAAACTGATGCGAGCGTGTGAAAAAAGTTGCATTCATTATGAAATCACAGGGTATAGTACCAAAAATAGAATTCTTCGTCTCTTCTTTCATATATCAACTTTAGAATGGATTTAAGCGTATGTTTTCCTATATATTTTTACGGTGTTTAACTTTTGCGGTTAACCCGTTGAAACAAGGGAGTAGGACGGCAGAAGACTGTCGTCTAGCGAAGACCAAGGAAACATTATACTACCAAAGGGGAAATGTTCACGGTAGGCCTAAGTTTTGCCATAAATGCGTCACGATGAGATGGCTGCAAGGGCTCTTCTCTGGCGCCCCGACAATAGAAGACGCCGTCGACCATCCCTGACCCTTAGGAGGGTGATTGAGGAGGATGTTAGTCTCCAAGACAGGGACCCCTTGTCTGTCGTCTGGAACGACTTCATAGCGTCACCAGATGGATGACTGAAACCTGTACTCTCCAAGCAGAGGTTGAGTCGCGTAAATATAGCCATATGAGTAGTCGGAAAAATTACACCGGCGGTCCTCTTTAACTATTTTTTTCCGACTACTACTATATCTACGCGACTCAATCTCTGCTTGGAGGGTATGAACCTGAACTGAACATAAGTTTGCGATAAAGAGACCACGTACGGCGAAAAGCGGAAACATAAACACCATCGAGAACATTTTCCCTTTTACAGCATAACGTTTCCCCCGGTCTGAACTTCACGAGATTTCTTACTCTCCAAGCAGAGGTTCGGCTCCGGCTGTTTTTGACGTGTTTAAGGCGTTTATCATAGGCTTTCTATTTTGTCCTGTTTTCGTCATATTGACCGGTGGACATAAAGAAAACGGGACAGGATAGAAAGTCAACAAAACCACGTCAAAAACAGCAGGCTAGGAACTGAAACCTCTGCTTGGCCATTGAACAGTGGAGATTTCAGGTTCTAAGGCGGAAATAGTGTAACCCTAGACACTTCATTACGTATATCATGTTAAGTGAATGCTGGGCGTGAGTCTGTGACACTCCTCTTGACAAACACCATCACAATGTGCACGCGTCTCGCTGTTTGCCACCTGCTGACGACAGTGACCGCAGTGACAGGTCACCCGCCCCGTGAAACTATGTCGGAAACATTAGGGTGTTGGTTTTCATTCTTGTAACGTAATATGGCATGGTGCGCAGTTAAGGACCGGGTTGGCCTACATGGGCAAAGTCACAAGAATAGTAGTGTGCTGAGCTAACTTCAGGCTTCCATAGACCAGTCCTGACTGTCCATCACAATTAGCTCTTCAACCAATGAGAGAATGGCAATTATCGGTTCGACCAATGAGAGAGTGGACGCGTGTCCGTCGAATGATTGTATTTTCAAGTTTTTACTTGGCTACATTTTGAAGGATGTGGTTGGGGCTATTGGATTAGTCTTTTGTGAAGTTCTGCTTATAGGATTTCACTATTTAAGACCTGAGTTATGGTTTGCTTTTTTGTCCCCTTTTTTCCAGTCCCAATTGATCTCATGTGCGTTCCCCCAACCTTCACACATGAAATAATGACAATGAAAGGACCATGGATATTGACGTCACACTTTCGTTCAGGTCACGTGACATAGGCTACGGGTCATTTCAACTTGAGAAGGAACAGAGGATGTTGGTAAGAGCTTTACTTAGTGTACGGAGATAACGAATAAACTTTTATGGTGTCAATTACTGTCACTTACTAACTTTCATTCGGGCAATTGATATTGTTTCTGCCGTTCAATTTGTGTATTTTGATGAATACCATTAAATTTAAATGTAATTTCACGTCTATAATGTCCTCTAAAATTACACCATAATTAACGTTAAAGCTACAGTGTGAAAATGTTCTCAAAGGGCTTTGAGATCCTATGGCTTTTTTTGCTTGGAAGTTTTCCAGGGAGAATGGATATTGTTTCAATTCATATATTTTGCTGATTCTGATAGTTTTATTGTTGATTTTAGTTTTGGAGTGCATTACACCTAGTTTTGTAGCACAATACATTAATGCCTACAGTTTGAAAATTGTCCAAAGCAATTTGATATTCCACGGCTTTTATTGTTTGCAAGACGTTTTCCAGGACATTGCAGATTTCTTAGGTATATTGTACATTTAATCAAGAAACATGAAGTGCTACAATAGATACAACACACACACACTATACTGTACACCTAGATGTACCAAATGGCAACATACATGTTAAGTGTAAATGTTGTGACCTAAAACTGTATGACAAAGGAACAATGTGAAATGATTTGTTTCCAAAGGAAGTCAGCTTCTACAGAAAGATTGTAGTGTTACCAAGAAGGTCCTTAAGACCTACAATATTGGTGCCGAGATTAAATGAATTGAAATAAAACCAATACATACACTGTGCATGTATATGCGCAAAAATACATAAAATGCCTTTCATCTTAAGCAGGTATTCAAAATGACCTCACATCAAGCTCATCATGTAACACTATATTTTGTCTTTAGAGTAGACAATGTTGACATTTAAGTGACAAAAATCAAAATGACACGATTGCACACCTTTCTTGGTAATAATTTCGTAAAACATTATAGGCCACTGGCAAAGCTAATTAACTTATCATCAAACACTTATAATTGTAATATAAGTGTACTTCAAGAGTCAACCATATTTACCACACATTAGCTTGCTTTCTGTGTAACATGCAAAGTTAAAAACTCAAAGCAATCTTAATAGCAAAGACAAGGATGACTATGAAAGCACTTCTTGTATTGAGAAATGAAGCATCTGATTGCATCATAGTCTTGGGAAATAGAGTGCTAGTGGCTTGGACAAGGGTACCTTAACATCTCTACAAAGGTGATGAAACATACCATAGCTTAATACATAAAAAGTGGTTATTTTTCATAACATTTGTACATCATTGTGTTTTGAGCTCTGTGTGTTTTCATTGGATTCGTTTTTGCATAGTGCTTCGTGCGGTTTTGCATGAAATTCTATGAAATTTGTATAAATTTCATTAATATAAGAAGCACTATGGCAATCTTGTTGCCACACTTCTTCTGTATGTGTATCTATATCTATCTAGGAGTATAACTACCCTTTGCTGTAGCAAACCAGCTTCTGTATTTAATATAGCCAGTATAATGGCTCTAAAGCGTGACACACCAGCTTCTATATCTACGTATATATAGCCAGTATAACGGCTCTTTGGCATGACACACCAGCTTCTGTATTTATTACAGCCAGTATAACGGCTCTAAAGCGTGACACACCATGGCCAGCTTCTATATCTACGTATATATAGCCAGTATAATGGCTCTTCGGCATGACACACCAGCTTCTGTATTTAATATAGCCAGTATAACGGCTCTAAAGCGTGTCACACCAGCTTCTATATCTACGTATATATAGCCAGTATAACGGCTCTTTGGCATGACACACCAGCTTCTGTATTTATTACAGCCAGTATAACGGCTCTAAAGCGTGACACACCATGGCCAGCTTCTATATCTACGTATATATAGCCAGTATAATGGCTCTTCGGCATGACACACCAGCTTCTGTATTTATTACAGCCAGTATAACGGCTCTAAAGCGTGACACACCATGGCCAGCTTCTATATCTACGTATATATAGCCAGTATAATGGCTCTTCGGCATGACACACCAGCTTCTGTATTTAATATAGCCAGTATAACGGCTCTAAAGCGTGACACACCAGCTTCACTTTAGGTATGGTGCATCACACCTGAAGCTTCATGAGGCATCACACCTGAAGCTTCATGGTGCACTACACCTCTCACAGCTCTTGGGACAGTTGGCGTTCATGTAGACAGCCCTGGAGGTGCAGTAGCCGTTCTGAGACCAGTACCGGCAGTGACGATGGTTGTCTGCACACCCTGACCCTGACAGAAAGGAAATCATGTAGCTTTAATCATATTCTCAACCTACTATGCAAAGTTTGCTAGTCACGGGTAAATTGTCATCATGTTCTTCTTTTTACATTGGGTTTGGCATGGCATATTGTTAGGGTGTTTGGCCCAGACCCTAGAGGTCATGGAATTGAACCTCCGCCGACATGCCCTCTTGACATTGTGCTGTTGGGAAAGGCCCTTTAAATCACTTTCCTCACTTCACTCAGGTGTACCTAACTGCTGTTTGGGATGTCCCTCGGAAATGACATTGAATGGAGGCCCCACAAGAGCAACACCTAGAACTCAGCACACTTATAAAAAAAGAGTAGGGTCCATCCCTGTGAGAGCCAAACAAACAAGTAATCAAACACATATCACTACTAAAAGTATGTATAATTGAGTATCAAGAAAGTATGATTGAGTACTAAGTGAACAGAAGTAGTTATGCTACACAACCCACTGTTTATAGAATCAAGCATCACACAAATCCAATTTTTGATTGCTGTCTATTGGAAGGGCAAACCTCAGCACAAACTCACCTGTGGTCCCACCACACACTTCGCAGCTCCTCCTGCAGTTTTCCCTCATCCAGGTGGGGTTACTGCGACACTCCCCCCGCTGGGCCCAGCTGGCACAGTTAGTGTTGTTGTCCTCACAGTTAGAACCTGCAGTCATAACAAGTAGTACAAGCAAAACCATATCATCTCGACTAGTACAAAAGATACACAAAAAATTCTGCTGCAGTACCAAAGCTACACTCCAGGGGGCCCAAAATCAACTTGGAAAGTTTGTTTTCCTACACTTATCCACATACCAAACATCATAATTTACAATTCATGCAGAGGCACTAAAAGTTATGCTGACGACAAACATCCAGAAGCACTGACATATGCACATATGCACACATACACACATCAAGTACAATACCTCCATTTTTCATGGAGATACGTAAACATCAGTGGTCTTGATGAATGAAACTGTTTGGAAGTTAGAGTCAAAGCTACCCAAAAGATCACTCGGATCTATTTGGACAGGTGGTCACTAGAAGGCATGACTCTTAATTGTCATGTCAATGTGAAAAAATATCAACAAAAAGTGGTCAAGTTGGCCAGATCATCCTTACATAGAGGTGTTTAGTTTTACCCATACCAGATATCATCACAATCCATTCTGAGGTTAACTGAAGGGACTACCCTAAAGATCAATAAATAAATAAAATAAATAAAAAAGTTATTGCTAGTGATAAGATGTCCAAAAACATTTTAAAAAAACTGGCAGCCTGACAAATTAATACCTTCCCAGAGGTAAAAACAAGCATCACAAACCTTCCTCCTCTTCCTCCTCTTCCTCTTCCTCCTCCCCATCCTCCTCAGATGTCCCAGTCCCAGTTGTGCACAGTTCACAGCTCTGACGACAGTTGGTTCTCATGTAAGTGGCATAGCTCCCAGTACAGTATCCCCGTCTGGCCCAGTCAGCACAGAAGTTATTCTGGTCCTGGCAGTTTCCTATATCAAGAAAACATAGGATTGACAATGAGAAAATCACATACTGTAAATGCTGAAATGTTCGCGGTTTTCGCACCGCAAACTTAAAGCCACAGCAGGGCTTTAGCCAGCTCGAAATGTTTTTCCGTCAGCCAATTACAATCGTCGCGAAAACCGCGAAAAACAATAAGAAGAACTGAACTGAGACCTTGAAAAACGGGTTTTAATGAGATTATCGTATGCGAAAGGGCGCCGACACACATTGTCAACAATCATAACAATAGCAAAACAAACAGTGTGTGGCTTTTACGGCCGTGGACGGCGTCCCCAAGCCGCCTGTAGCTTCCACCAAGGATTTTTGTCCGTCAATGTTGACGGATTGGTTTTAAAATTTTTCCGTCAGACGCAGCAAATTTCCGTCAATTGACGGAAAAACGGACGCTGGCTAAAGCCCTGAGCCACAGTGAACATTTTTCCATTATAGTATGAGACTGTGGTCTATGGCGCTAACACAAACTTAAAACCACTGCAAAAAAACATTTTCCCGCTCCCGCAAAAGTAAATCTCCACGAACCTAAATGCATTTACAGTATGTCTTGAAAAAGAGACACATGGATTGAGTTGGTAGTTTCTGAAACACCTTTGTTATTGAATGGTGAATAATACATTATATTTCACAAACTAAAATTATCTTTCATCTTTCACAATACATGTACTGGATGATCCTTGAAATAGGCATCCTTGTCACATAAAATGGATATGGTTTGTCTGTCTTCACACTATTTACCAATCTCCTTACATAAATGGCAATAATATGCACATCCATTCCTGTCCTTGGTGCTGAACCAAACATCCTATGTTACATGATTGTATGCTTAGGGTTACATTTCCAAACCAGTGACTAGCAGGGCAGTTAGTGAGAATTAAAAGCATGATACAAAAGACAAAATAAACAGCCAACAGCATCTATTTCTTACTATTTTATTTTTCATTCATGCAAACAGGTCAGGCAAGTCTTGGTATACAAATGTGACCATAGTATTACTCCTATGTTTGTTGTTTGTCTATTTGAAATCAGTCTAGATTGACTGAAAATGACCACTTATTTGTATTCAAGATAAATCAGTATTAAAAATAGATGATAACGAACCATTGTTGCCATCCTCTTCCTCGCTATCCTCGTCTTCTCCATTACCATTGTTGCCGTCACCCCCTCCACTGGTCCCTCCAACATTGGTGCCTCCACTGCCATCACTGTTACAGTTCATCTTGAGAGGAGCAGTTCTAATCAGACCTGGAAAATTAAAGAAGTTGAAAACAGAACTTTGATTTGATGACACTAACCATACATATCATCATCATCATCTTCGTCATTATCATCATCGCTATCATCTTCATTACTATCATAATCATCTTTATCAGCAGCAGCATTTTTGTTCATCATGATCTTCATCATCATCTTCAGTTTCATCATAATCATCATTTACATTATAATCCGTCTCATCATCTTCATCATCATTATCTTCAACATTATCATCATCATCATCATCATCATCACTATCATCATCATCATAAAAATCATCTTCATCATCATCAGTATCTTCATCATCTTCATCAGCATCTTCTTCATTTACTTTTTAGCTGAACCTTGGGAGTACACAATTCTGGTCCGACCAGTCTTACCTTGGTTGGAACAGCGGTCTACAATAGTGTTTCTGCAGGGGAAGACCTGTGTGATGAGTCCATATAGAGTGGGGTCGTACCGGGCCAGTTTGTCCCTTGTGTTGACATGGTTGTGGATCCCGTCAGGAGGGTTACGATAGGACTCCACGTTGAAAAAACTCTGAACCCCTGTAAGAAAAGTTCAAGGTATGTTGAAGGTAGCTCTTTTGAGGCTGTAGGGACACTGCGTTGGGTTGTTATCTACTGTGCCAAGGGCACATCCCTCTCCTTCCACCAGTTCACGTCCCCAACAGACGTCACATACCCATTTTTAAATCTGGGTGGAGTGAGGAAAGACATGTTTAGTGCCTTTCCCAAGGACACACTGTCTACATCACAGCAAATGCAAAGGAATAAAAAAACCTCCACCTTGTGCCCTGTACTACTCTAGCCTAGCCACTTGGCCATTTGATGCCACTGTAGGAACAGATGACATTTCACAATGTTCTACTTGACAGAGATGTCGTATCATCAACTTTTGTATAATTCAATATTACCGATAACATCAATTTTACCACATGCCATCTGAGTCAGTCCTACACTTGTCTGGCAAGTCCTCACCCAAAATGAAGGGTTTGACAAGAATCGTAGAACAGAAAAGATTCCCTTAGACAGAAAAGACTGCCTGAAACATCGAGGAGATTAAAATTGGACTGAGCAGAGCACTTTGGACTAATACTTGTAGCCTTTCACAGACTACACCTATATATCAGATATTTTGTGAAAATGTATATTGAAAGGTAATTAATACGTAGAATGCAATTAGATGTCTCCAGGAACAAAGGTTCCCAGACTTCTGGCTCAGGTTCCCAGAATTCTGCAGAATTCTGGCTCAGGTTCCCAGTATTCTGCAGAATTCTGGCTCAGGTTTCCAGAATTCTGCAGAATTCTGGCTCAGTTCCCAGAATTCTGCAGAATTCTCCAGAATTGACTTTGTTCCTGGAGACATCTAATTGCATTCTACATATTAATTACCTTTCAATATACATTTTCACAAAATATCTGATATATAGGTGTAGTCTGTGAAAGGCTACAAGTATTAGTCCAAAGTGCTCTGCTCAGTCCAATTTTAATCTCCTTGATGTTCTGAGCAATTCCATCGTACCTTCTGCAAAGTATTCCTGTATGGTGGTTTGTGCGTAGGTGTTGCGCCAGAGTCCCCGTGCCCGAGCGTTGTTGAAGGCGGCCCGCAGCCTGGCCTGCCACCCAGGGATGGCGTATCTCGCACCTAGTCCGTGGAGGCCGTGTGCCGACTCATGGAGGAAGATGTCCTCTTCATGATACCTGTGCGGAAGACATTAAGTCCCATCTTAATAATCCTAGGATAAGATGGAATTATCATGGAATACGGATTTGTAGCGTACGTAATACAGTGGTTAGCAGGCCTGTCCTCGGAAATACAAGCCGTGAGTTTGATTCCGACTGTGTCGCTCACATGAGATGCACACTAACGGAAAGGGCTCCAATCCTTCATACAGGACGCTAAGTCAAGTTCACTTTAGATATTGTCTATCTACTTTGATTAAACGGATATGATTATGGACTTGAAAGTGTCATTGTAAGCAACTGTGTACAATAGCCTAACCTCCTCTGCCTTTGAACTCTTGATGAAAAAAAGCCAAAGCTGAAGAGATGCATCTTTAAGGTTAGACAAAGCAGCTTAAAAAACACCTAATTTCATCACTAAAACTTTACAACCAGAGGACAATCTCCCTATCATGGCAGCCAGTGTGCCCCAAGGGCTATGGCCACTGGCACTCTACACTAAAAGACGTGCAAAGGAATGCAAAGAATTTTATTACGTTGATTACGAGTGAAACGGAAAAATGTGCAGTGTAGCACTTACAGGTCAAGCTTCAGCCTAAAGGCATGAATATGAAATAAAGATTATCATCAGTTAATGGTTGCACTTTTACTTTTATTACCTGTCACGACCGCGCCCATAGCACCCAGCATTCTCCTCGCCCCCAGTAGACACGGGATGTGTCTCCGTGGCTCCCAGTCCACGTGCTCGCTGGTTCCAGCTAGCGCCAAGCCAGGAATGCTCGGGAATGTGAGTTGTTTGCTGGACAGGGGAGAAACAAATATCATTTATATAACTGCCAGTATATAACTGCCCTGACGTAACACACCAGGCTTGCAGGGACATGGTGTGACAGTAGCTGGTTATATTACACTGAACAGACTCACTCTCTCTCACTATCTGGTTTAGCGCCTGTTGTTCCCCAATTTATAAAGGTTGGACATTGTGGGATGTCATTTAGGTGTGATTGCTGATCTTCAGCTGCCTCTGTCAAGGGGGTTGCCCTTTTGCGGGTTTTCAAAAATCTTTCTTGTTTAAGGAGAACCACACCTTGAGCACGTTAAAGAACCCATTGCACTTATCAAAAAGAGTAGGTGTCCTTTTGGGTATGAGTCGTTCAACCGTACAGTCATATGGTTGCATCTGGGGCAATTACTGTAATACAGTTGTATTGAGGTCATCTGAGTAGCGCCGAATGGCAGCTCGATTCAGACCCATGCAATTTAGCCCCGCCTATTGTAAGCTCCTCACAATTCAGCCCCTGGCTGCCAAGAGAGAGTAGCTGGCCCACCCAATAATACATCTTACTTGTTTTCTAATTAAAAGGTCCAAAGTGATGACAATATTGAGGAATTACCTCTGACACAGCCATGAGAGCATGTCTGCCATAACGGTCGAAGAAATTGTCCCTGACATCCCGACGGTCTGCAAACAGGAACCGCACCACATAACAGGCACGGCGGAGGGCCGCATCGGGCACACGGTTGGAGCTCAGGACAGGGATACCATACGCATGAAGATATTTCTGGGGATACAAAATGGCACATTGAAACAGTTACTGTAAATGCAGAAATGTTAGTGGTGGTTTCAGTTTGCGGTTTTCGCGATGGCCACTTCACCACGAACTTAAAACCACCACGGACATTTTTCTATTATAGTATGAGACTTACAGACTTTGGCGCTACCACGAACTTAAAACCACAGCGAAATCTCAATTTTTCTGGAAAGTAAATCCCTGTGAACTTACAGCATTTACAGTATTTGTGGTGTCAGTGTGGCGTAATGGTAGGGATTTTGGCCAAGGACCTAGAGGCCTGGCTTTGAATCTACTGACATTTCCTGTTGACGTTGTGCCCTTGGCAAAGGCACATTGCATGACAGACTACAATGGCAAAGTGGGTAGAGTGTTCGCCTTGCAGTTGGTACATGTATGTTGCGAGTTCGATCCCCAGCCAAGCCATTGCTTGCAAAGTCTTTAAAAACGGAGCATGCTACTTTCTCTGCTTAGCACTCAGCATTTGGGAAAGAGAATGGTTGTTGAACACAGACCACTTAACCTGTGGACTATCCCCCTGCTGTGTGGTAACAGAAATGGAGATGGGTATGCCCTGCCCAATGCACCAATTTGATGTAAGAAGGTCTTTAATTAGGTACAATTATTACATTCAAACGTACCTGGTAGAAGTAGCTGAGCCTCATGGAGCTGCGGACATTGGAAGGTACCGCGGTCACCCTGTCACAGTTCCAGCTGGTCCAGGCTCGGCCACGACCCCTCACACGACCCTGGGGTTCAAGGTCTGTGGTTGGAAAAGAATGAAACACGTATTTTGGTTGATTTTGTTGCATTTCATATTCTTCAACAAGTCTGGTACTGATTTTGCTATCTTAGAAGTGTTGGAAAATTTCCCATGTCTCACAAGGACTGATAGCAATCTGTGGTGCTGTCCATGGTGCTGATTTTACTATCATATCACTACTGTTGTAAACTGTATGATCTGTGCTCTGAGCCAGTGTTGGTCGTGAAATATCATTATAAAAGAAATAAACAAGTTAGAAATATGCACCAGGCCAGACAGGTTAAAACTGCTGTTTCTTTGAATAAAGAAAACAAACCAAACTAGAGAAACAAGGTGATAATAGGGCCTGAGAGTCAGGTTCATGTCTTTGAACACACAGTTCTTGGGATTAAATGAAGTTAGATACAAGTTTTCCTTCTAGCCTTCTGTTTTCACAATGTCCTCTTAATATATTTTTCACCTTGAAATGTCCGAAGACCGAAGAAATAAAAGCTCTGAACACTCCAAGACTTGTCCTATGGAAGCTCGTGTGATAAAAGTATAAACCCATATGATACAGCAAGTTATCACCCAAACACCTGTATCAGACTTTATTGCACCCCAGGTATAAAATGAGGCATGTTATTTGATGTTACATACCCAGATCTTCCTCCAGCTGTACCAGAAGGTGGTAGGGAGCAGGGGAAGTGATGTTGGTAGTGTTGGTTGGTGTGTCTAAATCAGCATCAGTATTGTCTGACTCCTGGCCTATGGGGTCCTGTCAATCATAAAGATAAATGTTAGATGATGCATATGACTGATGCGATGGTACTCGACCAGGTTACAGTGCTATATCCAGACTGCCATTGATTGCCCTATGTTTCAAGCCCTTCCTTCCAACAGCACTGTTCTAAGACACCCTACATTGTACGTACTGATACTATCAGGTCAACTAACTTGAATCAAACATAGGACAATAAGTGTCTCAGACAAAAGATGGTGGAGGTACATGTAACTCAAACATGTGACTGTTTCATAAATCGTATCCAGTTGCTTGAGTAACAGTTACTGTTGTTTTTTTTTGGTGTAAAGAACAATGAGTGTAGCTGTTGTCACAGAGTGGTGCTGTCCATGGTACTGATTTCAGCACCTAACAACTGTTGGAAACTTTCCATTGGACATGTGCCCCACGCCAGTACAGGTAATTGGTCATGACATATAAATCAAATACAGAAAAAATTAAAATGCATATTTCTGATGAAAAAATATGGCTTTTTGTTGGCAGTATTACCCAAGAGCAATCAGAACAAGGAAATCTTGGTTTTGACAGCTTTTTTAAAAATTTGTCATAAAGTCCCCTTTCCACTGGGCAGTGATGACTGAACTATCATACAGCAACCAAAATTGGACGCGTATAACATCATTATGTAAGATGTAAAAGTATGATTTAAAGACAGAAAAACACACAATATGTAATATAAAAATTGTTATTGAAATTCCTTGAGCAATTTGTCAGATGTTTAAACTTGCTCACAAAGGGGGATGACCAGGTTGATGAACATGAAATAACATTCATTTTTGCCGGTGCGTCAGCACCGGCTTTAAGACAGGAGAAGCGGGTGCATGGATGCATCCATGGATGGATGGATCCATGGATGGATGCATGGATTGGTCACTTTAATCAAATAGCCCTTCTATACGTGCTATTGCGTAATCAAGCCAGTATGGCCGAGCGGACTAACGCACCGTACCTATCTTCCGCAGATCGCAGGTTTGAACCCCACTTGCTAAATTTTTTTTTCCTTGTTAGACAAATCTCATGTAGTGTTTTTTAATAGAAGAAAGACCAATTCAGAAATTCAATGTTTAAAAACTCTTTTTTCGTGTGATTTTGTTTAGCATCCAGGCTTTTCCAAAATACGCACCGGCCAGCTTTTTTCAGAAGCTTTCTTGTTTTAATGATTTCATCTGTGTAGGACAACAAGGAGCAGTTTATAAAAATGGTGAGGTAGTGTAGCATACCTACATGGTGTCTGGCCCAGAAGCCAGAGATCATGTGTTCAAATCCTGTCATGTTAGCCCAGGGCTCTAGCCAGCTCGATTTTTTTTTCCGTCAGCCAATTCCCATTGTCATGAAAATTGCGAAAATTAAGTTAGAAAGACGGAACTGAGACCTTGAAAAATGGGTTTTTAATGAGATTATCGTATGCAAAAGAGGGCTGACATACTAAAACAACAATCATAACAATAGCAAAACAAACAGTGTGTAGCTTTCCGACCGTGGACAGCGTCCCCAAGCCGCCTGTAGCTTCCACCAAGAATTTTTGTCCGTCAAGGTTGACGGATTGGTTTAAATTTTTTCCGTCACACGCAGCAAATTTCCGTCAATTGCTGGCTAGAGCCCTGTGTTAGCCATTATCTGTTGTTAGAAAAGGGACTTTCCCTCACTCCACCCAGGTGTACCTGACTTCAGTTGGGTAAGTGATGGAAGGAGAGGGATGGGCTCCGCCTTCCAGTGCTGTGTCTTAGACACAGTGGATCACAACCCACTGTCCCTACGGCTTGGGTCCCTACGGCTATGGGACTATCTACCTACATGTACCTAGTAATACTTGGTTTCTCATTAACTGTTACTTACAGGAGGTGGCTGCACCCAACAGTCGATGTCAGTTTCGCGGCAGTCGCAGGTTGGTCCCATCCAGCCAACATTACAGATACAGCTGCCACAGCCGCAAACACCGCGCTCAGGACCTATGGGATGAAATGGCTTTTATCAGATTTCAACACTATTTTGCAGTCATCTAAGCTTACTTATAGTTTTGCATCATATTGTTGATGGTGGCACTTATGTAAATGCTGTAAAGTTAAGCGCATCATCATTATAAGTGTATTTGTCTTCAAATTTTTTAATAAGGCAGTGTTGATTTGATAATATGGATGTTATCTGCATGTGCATCAATTCTGACCTGTTTCCAAAAATGAATAAAAGTCGTTTTTGATCATACTGTAAATCGTACAAAGCCCCTCCAAAATGTGCAAATTCAAATGTATATGTAGCAATTTGCAAACTAAGATATTGGAAAATGGATATTAATGCCATGGAATGCAAATTAAAGTAAATGCCAAAGTCAAAGAAGACGTGAAACAACAGAAATAAAGAAATTCAATCTATTGTTTGTTATACCATACTGTGTGTGTGTGTCATTTGTTCAACCTTCCTGACCACAATAAGGCCAACCTTCTTTTGCCAAATGTTTTTCTTTTTTTCATGCTTGCATCAGTTTCTGGGGTTCCCAAGGATGTCATCCAGATATTAATCAAATCAACGTGGCCTAACAAAAAAAGGGGATCAGCTTTTATGCTACAATGCATTAAAGTTTTTATTGGGTGCCACCAATCCACAATGGCTCAGTTTATTATTCAATCCAACTATTGTAAAATGTATGTACTTATTTTATGAAGCCTAGCACTTATGTTGACTTTGGAAAGGTCGACCTAACAAAGATATTTAGACATTGCCAGACACTGCAAACAAGCATTCTTGTTTCAACATCCATGGTGATAACTAGACATAACAGTAATGCAAAACATCAAAACTCACACCTATTGAAGGACAGCCTGCATCAAAGGATGTGTCTGACAACTTACCACCACACTGTAATCCGTTTGTGCCATTTCCACACCCAGTTGGGTCACATTCCTCCAGTTCACTCCAACCTTCTGGAGATGCTAATATGCAGGGGTTTTCTTCTACATTCTGGAATACCAGGAATACATCAAGAGTCAAGACTGTTTTAATGGGCTTTATGATCAGAATGTTTCTTCAGCTTTACAGTTCAAGTTACTATGACTTTCATTCGGTGTTATCTCTAGAAATATAGCCTTACACAATTTCTTCCTTTCAATTTTGTTCAGTGGCTAATTTCAACCTTCTTTGCAAGGCCTGACCAGTAGAAGCTTGTCCACTAGAAGTATGATTTAGCCAGACTAACTAGAATGATCATAGTACATTCAAGGATAATTTTTTGACACACCGTGGTACCTATATAAGAAAATCAAACCTACCGACAAATTTCAAATTATGAAAATATTCACAATCAATAATTTTACTTGCCTTACCACTTTCACCTGGAAAATAAAATATGAATTGATCACTCTGTAGAGTAACAACACAAGGACTCCCTTACCTCACTGATAGCTGAAGAAGGAAAACTTCTCACTCCCAAAATGGCACCAAAAAGGCAGACTTGCAAAAACCAGTACATGGTAACGGTCAGATCAGGAGACTGGACAATCCCAGAGTTCTGACCGCAACTTGTTTTTGATCTCGGCTGACCGTACACCCGACTTATATAGCCGAGCGCTTCAAAACTGATTTATTCCAAGAAGGGGCCTGATGATTTAATACCCCATTGTTTTCTCCAGCTTAGTGTTGACTGATTGGCGAACACTGATTTGTTTGTTTGCTTTAGGGTGGGTCGTGTTTATCATTCGCACTCACCAAGGGGTCTTTAACCTGCTCGTACCTACCTAGAAGAGTCCAGATAAAATGCTGATGGTGCAGTTTTGTCATTTCTCAGTTTTATTGGATCGTAATCCATG